>CM076580.1:1788690986-1789290986 GCA_034641835.2 Pinus albicaulis
GATTGATTCTAGTGCTACTGTGTTTGGCTCTGGTTTCACCCAAGCACATGCTTCTCAATATGGTCCCTTCTGTTTTGGAATGCCCACTAGTGGGATTCCTTCTTTTTCCTTTTCCGCTGCTGCAGCTGGATCTACACCCATATCTTCCATGGCTAGTGGATCAGCTTCTTTTCAAGGGTTCCCTTTCGGAACTAGACATATTCCTAGTTCAAATCCTTCTTTAGGGTCCTTTCCGTTTACTTCTCAGACTCAGAGTTTCAACCCTTGGTCTTGAGGTCAGAGTTCGACTACTTTTACAGGTTGGAACCCTGTATTCACTACAGCGGGGGCAGGGAATCAGTTTTACGTTGGTCACCAAGGGAATGCTTCTTTCCCTTCGTCGAGTGCTTATCAGAATTTTTCCCCTCTGTGTAATGCCTGGAACCCCTATCAGGGGCTTTCCTCTTCATTTAATACTTCAGGTGGGGGAACTGGTCTGGTCTTTGGTAACTCTGCGTGGGGAGGAGGTTCTTCTCCTTTTGCTACGATTTCTTTCTGGAAACCTGGTGCCTCATCAAATCTAGGGTATTCTTTTTAGAATGTTGGAAATTCATCCTATCAAGGATGGAATCCTCAGGCTCCGCCTCGTTTACCTTTTCTGGCAACGTTAAACTTGCCAGATCTGTCGAAATTGACGAATGATCCGATTCGGTACAGTCCGGGGTGGCCTTCGGTCCCGACCAAACTACCTTCAGACATTCCAAAGTTTGAAGGCAAGAATGGAGAGGATTCGGCTGATCACATCACCACTTTCCATTTATGGTGTTCTTCTAACTCCCTGATCGATGATTAGATTAGGTTGAGATTGTTTCAACCCACCCTAACTGGAAACACTGCCAAATGGTATATTGAGCTAACTGGGGGAAGTTTTGCTACATTTGGAGAACTGGCTATTACATTTCTAAACCACTTCCAGTTGCCTGTTCGATATGACACTGGGACTGAACTCCTAGCTAATTTTAAGCAGGACGATGCAACCCACATTTCTGACCATATTCAGGAATGGCGAAGAAGGAAGAGGCTTATTAAAGCTCATATTCCAGGAGAATTCCTTTTGGAATGGTTTCTGAAATCTCTGCAGTCAGACATTTCTAAAGATGTATCGCTGTATGGGGTATTTTCTGAGGAGCAGGCCATTTTTAGGGCCCAGCAGCTGGAACTGATCTATTCTCAGTCTGGGGTCCTCCATAAATATTTGCCCAATGCTCCTCTCTCCAAATTAGATTTATCAAAAACTAAGCTTGGTCCTCATGGTGATGGACTTATCGAGTCGATCAATAGTGGTGCAGCTAACCTGCTTACTCAGTTACAACAGTTGTCTATACAATCTGCTCCTTCTGGTCAGGCTGTGCCTGCTGAGTCATCGCCTTCCCAATCTTTGTCGATAAATGCTATCCAAGCTTATGATCCCAAAGGAAATCAACAATCTGAAGGGAAGAAGAAGGGACGAAATAATAAGAAAAAGGGCAAGAATGGGAAGGGTAATGCGAATAAAACCAATGAGCATGTTGGTGAGGGTCCAAAGGATAAAAAGAAAGTGAATTTTCCATGCAAGTTATGTACTGGAGACCATCTTACACACCTTTGCCCTAGAATTTAGGATGCGCAGCGCTTGTTAGCTCAGCAGGGTTCTTCTAGTTCCCAGGCTGTGTTGACAAACCCTTTTCCCTAAGGGAAAAAACTAGTTGTTGGCGCGAATCAAAATTCTGGGGCTTCCTCTGGGGGCACCCACGAAGGGGAAATTCCATCGAACATATTGATGATGAGAGCTCACATGGATGTCGCTACGAGATCCCATGATTATGGCGGAGAAGAGTCTTCGAAAGCTAAGGATATTCCTGATGCTACTGAGCCGCTTCACATTACAAGGCCTATTGTTGAGTCTATGCCTCGGATGCCCAAAGCATCTACTAAGCATTCGATGATTAATCCAAATGCTAGGGCTGCCCAGAACTACTCTATTGTGGAAGATCTGGCGCAGAGTCCTTGTGCTATGTTGGCTTTAGAGGTGCTCCAGTCCTGTCCGGCTCAGCGCAGTGCTTTGCTCACTGCCATTGGGGCTATTGATCCGAAAAATTCTCTTCTGATTACTTTTGATATGTATAATTTTAAGAAGAGACTCCCCCATCATATGGATTTTCATATTAAATCATCGTACCGGAAGTGCAACATCTTTCGGACGTTTGTTGATGAGGGTGCTTCCACATGCGTGATGTCTCTCACATGTTGGAAGACGATTGGATCTCCCAAAGCTGTTCCATCTACCACTCTTCTGACTGCGTTTGATGGTCATTCTCACAGACCGCATGGTATTGTCCCAGCTTTTCCCATCTGTGTTGGGGGAAAAACTGTCAATATAGAGGTTGAGGTAGTTGATGCAAGCTTGGACTACAACCTTCTGTTGGGGAGAAACTGGATTTATGAGATGGATGCCATTGCATCCTCATTATTTCGGATTATTTTTTTCCCTCACGAAGGGAGGATTGTTACAATGGACCAACTGGATTGTCCTCCTGTAGACCGGAATGCGTCCACTGACTCATTTGTTCCCAAGTTGGATAATACCAAGGCGCCTGTTGAGAATTTAGGAGTTGGAATGTATTCTTCCTTGATGGGTACTTTTGATATTCCTCCTCCTACGGTTCATATTAATGCAATTTCATCCTCCAAGGATCCTCTTCGAAGAGAGTTCTTCAGAACTCATTATTTTTCGGACCCTTGGACCTTACCTTCCCCTACTGCCACATTAGCGGAAGGTCAAGTGGGTGGAATGGCATTTCCAATGTCTGCAACTGAGATTGCTTATCAGTCTATTGTTGACTCTGCAGAATCCATCCCAGCTCCTCTTTCACCAGAAGAGTTGGATGGAGATGTGGCTTCGGCTTGGACACTTAGTTCTTCTTCTGCCCAGGATTGCCTTGATACCACTCTTCCATCTGAAGAGGCCATCCTGGAAGCTATGACTGGTATAGATAGACCGTGGGATGATTTGCATCATCAATCTTAATTTTTACCTGATTTAAGCTAAGTTGAGACAAGTTTTCCAAGTCCTCAGTCTCCTGGTCCTGTTCACCCAGTCCTGAACCCTTTAGCACCAACACAGGTTTACGCTGAAGGGAACATGGCTGTGATTTCTCCTAATATCCCGGTGAACATCTCCAGGGATCCCAATATTATTGAGAATGTCTTCATCGGAGCTGAATGTTCCCGTGAAGAGATTCAGATTTACACCGAGCTCTTTAAAGAGTATAGGGATGTATTCGCTTGGTCTTATGAGGAAATGCCTGGTATAGATCCATATATTGTCCAGCATGAGATCAAGACTTACGAAAATGCTAAGCCTGTGAGGCAAAAACTTCGTCCGGTCAATCCTAGGAAGGCAGCAGCTATCAAAGCTGAGGTTGAGAAGTTGCTTAAGGTGGGATTCATTTTCCCTGTTCCTTTGACTGAATGGGTTTCAAACCCTGTTCCAGTAGATAAAAAGCAAGGAACGATTCGAGTTTGCATCGATTTCAGAGACCTAAATAAAGCATGTCCTAAAGATAATTACCCCACACCATTTATTGATCAGATCATTGACGAGTGTGCCGGTAATGAGATTTTCTCCTTCATGGACGGTTTCTCCGGATATAATCAGATTACTATCCATCCTGAAGATCAGCATAAGACTGCCTTTATTTGTCCCTGGGGTACATTTGCATACAAGAAGATGCCTTTTGGTCTTAAAAATGCTAGGGCTACCTTTCAGCGGGCCATGTCATATGCCTTCCACGACATCAAAAAGATTATCGAGGCGTATTTGGATGATTTAGCTGCTCATTCTCGAAAGAGGATGGATCATCCTGCTCACCTCCGTCAAATATTTGAACGATGTCGTTTCTATAAGATTAGGTTGAATCCGAACAAGTGCGTTTTCACGGTTACATCCGGTCGGTTATTGGGATTCATTGTGTCTAGGGAAGGGATTAGGGTAGATCCCTTCAAGGTTGAGGCAATACTTCGGTTGCCTCCCCCGTCCTCTATCCGTCAGCTTCAAAGTATACAAGGAAAGTCTAATTTTCTTCGGAGATTTATCGTAAATTATGCTGAAGTTACAAAGGGATTTATGAGATTGTTGAAGAAGGGAGTTCCATTTCTTTGGGATGACTTCGCTCAACGCTCATTCGATGCTTTGAAAAAAGCATTGACCTCTTCTCCTTTATTGAGTCCACCTGATTATAGCAGGGATTTCCTTTTGTATCTTGCAGCAGCAGAATCTACTATTGGTATGGTTCTGGTTCAGGAGGATGATGCTCTTGCAGAGCATGTTATTTACTATCTTAGTCGAGGCTTGGTAGGACCTGAAATCCAGTACACTCCGATAGAAAAGTTAGCTTTGGCAGCTGTTCATGCTGTGCAGTGACTCCGACATTACATTGTTCTTCGAAAAACTTATGTTTTGGCAGCAGCCAATCCATTTCAGTTTTTCCTTAGTAGGCGAGTGATTGGGGGCAAATACAATAGATGGATTGTGATTTTGCAGGAATTTGATCTTTAGTTTATGTCTGCCAAGTCCAAGAAGTCATTAGTTTTCGCGAAATTGATCTCCGAGTTGCCCTGTGGGGAAGAAATGATTTATGATGAATCCTTCAGGATGGTTTTCATTGTTTCTCATCTCTTCACAAAGGATCCTTGATCTGGAGATATCATTATGTATCAGAGGCGTAGAGGATTTCCCTCTACTTTTTGAAAGATGGCGTACGTAAGATGCGTCCTTGGCAGCAAATTGTTTATTGGTGATGCTTTATCTGATCGAGGGTTGATTCAATACGAAAGTTCTTTCTAGAAACTGGGTGTGATGATTTCCAGGCTTAGAGGTCATTCTCAAATATACGGCCAAAATATTTACTGCATCTTTGGTACTAGTCCCCCTCGATTTTCAAGGATTGTATCGAATCGGTCAAAAAGTGTCATCCGTGTCAAGTCTATACTCGAAAAATGTGCGCTCATCCAGCTCCGCTTTTTCCAGTCATTACTGTCGGTCCCTTTACAAAGTGGGGTATTGATTATACTACTTGTAACCCGCCTTCGGCTAAAGGTCACAAGTACATTATTATAGCAGTAGACTACTTTACGAAGTGGGTCGAGGCTATGCCTACTTTTGGGAATGATGGTGAGACTGTAGCTCTTTTTCTTTTCAACCAGGTTATTGCTCGTTTTGGTATTCCTAGAGAGATTGTCAGTGATCATGGCAGTCATTTTCAGAATAGCATGATGGCTGAGTTGGCTCTAAAATTAGGTTTCCGGCAGGAGCATTCATCTCCGTATTATCCTCAAGCCAATGGGAAAGTGGAAGCCATGAATAAATCCTTGAAGACAATTCTTCAAAGGAAAATTGATAAAGCTAGATCCAACTGGCATATTATGCTATATCCTGCACTTTGGGCATACAGGACGTCAGTGAAAACTGCAACTGGCTTTACTCCGTTTCAGCTAGTTTACGGGTTGGAATCCGTATTTCCCATTGAATGTGAGATTCCTTCTCTTAAGTTAGTTGTTGAACTTCTTCCTGACACTTCTAGTCTTGAGGAACGTCTCCTTCATCTGGAACATCTTGATGAGCAGCGTCGGGATGCCGCCACGATGAATGAAGCACATAAAAACCGAGTTAAAGTTCAGTACGATAAGGCGGTCAAGCCTAGGGTTTTTTCGGAAGGTGACCTTGTTTTGGTCTATGCCCAAGAAAAAGATGCCCTGGGGGCAGGAAATTTTAAGTCTATGTGGTATGGCCCCTTTATCGTTAAAAAAGTCCTTAAAAAAGGAGCATATACCTTGGTTGATTTTGAAGGGAACGAGTTGCCGGAGCCCAGAAATGGGCTCTATTTGAAAAAGTATTATGCCTAGGCTTCGGCCTGACATTTTTCTTTTGTATATAGTAGTTTTACTTTGTACATATCTGGTTTTTCGATCTTCGATGTGATGGTGATGTTTTTTGATCTGCTTTGGCAGGTTGTGTCGAATGTCATGAGTCATTTTGGTTTCGCCGATGGTGCTAGTAGACACACCCGGAACTTGGCTTCCGCGGCTTGGGTGCTTCATCATCCATCCGGTCAGCTGTTAGTATCAAGAGGAGTCTGTATTGGTCCTGCTTCCAATAATATAGCAGAATACACTGCAGTTATTTATCTACTCTCAGACGCAATATCTTTGGGTGTTGATTCATTGGTAGTTTTCTTGGACTCTCAGCTGGTGGTGTCGCAGTTGAACAATACTTATCGGGTTCGAGATCCATTTTTATTACGGTTGTTCTTGAGGGTACGTTTGTTACAAATATCATTTCAATTTTTAACTTTCATTCATATTCCTCGAGCTAACAATTGGTTGGCTGACTCATTAGCTAATCAGGCACTAGATTGGCACATTAATCATTCCATACAATAAAATTTTATCATAAAAAACATCATACATTTTGATACATTTATCACATCAGATCAAATATCGCTGTATATATCATCGAGTTGTTAGACTCCTATACCAATAGGTGTCATTTTTCATGATTGTCTTGATTGAACTATGGAATATGTTCAAACCTTTTTCTTGAGCAAAGGTGTTCCATATTCTTGAAAAACCAAAAAATCAAAAAATTTAAAAAATGTAAAGAGGGTATACCCTAAAAGAAAAATCAAAGGGTAAGAAAAATAAATTGGTCAAGAAAATGAAATAAATGAACCCCAAGAAAAAAATAGACCAAGGAAAGTGTGCAAATCCAAATGCCACTACTATTTCATTTTTGTAATAAAGCAATTGTGTGCAGCTTGTCAAACTTTTGCCACAATTTATGAAGAGTCAAACTGTTTAAACTTGACTCATTCATTTTTCAATTTCATGCTGTAGAATAGAGAATAAATATCTGACCAAACAGTTTAATATTGGAAGATAAGTAGATAGGTAGAGTTAATAAAAGGTGCTCAACAGTTTAATCTGAGCCCTTGGATGTAATAAGTGTAGACTTAGATAGGTTTTCCATGTAAAAGAAAAGAAGATTGATAAGGGTTTTCCAGTCTAAGTGCACCCTAATAAAGAAGAGAAAATGGTAGAGTATAGTAGATAGGGTAGGTAGATGGTGTTGCAAAGTTTCAGGTGATGAATGATGGTGCTAAATGTGTTTAATCTTTTACTTTCATCACAAATTGCAAAGGAAGATGCTACATTGGAAAATTCACAGAAAGCAAAGTCAAAATCATTAACTTCCCACCTCACTTTCTCCCTAAGAGTTTTACTAATTTCCTCAAAGTGCTAAGGTATTTGAAGATTAAAGGGGCTCAAGGCATTTCCTTGACTTTTGGAGGGACCGGACCCTCGGCCTAATGATCAAAAAGACCTAAGTAATTGAAGTTATTTATCATTATACTCATTCACTTTTAATCTTTTCCTAAGTAAAATTCTATTTTACTTAGGAAAATCATACAAAATTCCATAATAATCCCTCAAAATTACTTACTATTCTAAGTTTAAGTGTTGAAGTTGAGATAATACAATTTACTTCAGAAATCTTCACTTTCCCAGTTGTGTAAAGTATTTTGAGTTTCCCTTGTTTCCTTTGTCATATTAACATTTAACTTTAAATATTAAATCCTTATATAAATTACCTTTCCCTATATGTATAACTCCTCCTATGTAATATCCCCAAAACCCTCTTATTATAGATTTTTAGCCAAAGTATTTAATTCCATATATTTGAAATAAAATCCCTCATTACAGTTCCCTTTGGTTAAAAATATATCCTTATAAACTATCCCCGCCCCTATGGTTAATAAATTGCATTAATTTATTACCATATAATAAAAATATTGAAAAAGGTTTTAAACATATGTTTTATGTTTTAAATGGAAAAAACGAATAAAACCTCGAGTCCCCGTAACCCGACCCTTTATAAACCAACGAGATTAATTAATCACCCAGATTAATTAATAACCTCCCCCTCCGCCAATCAAACGCCTCCCGGAATGATTAACTTATAATTAATCATGTCGGGCCCGCACATTAACTCCCATACCATCTCCCCATCCCATCGTCCGTTGGATCATTCCATCGAAAATCAACGGCGATCGTGCATTCCGTTGACTGTCCCCCGTCCGATAATTAACTCGCGAAATCACGGTGGTTTCGAAACAGTGCCATCTCCACATGTTAATCTCTGAATGGAATCGCTCCCATTTCACCAAATACCGCCAACTCCCAAAAGCGGTGCGGAATTTACTGCTTACCGCCCGACCCCAGTGACGTGTCCTCCCGTACACTGATGACGTCATTCTCAAAAATAATAAAAAAATCCCATTGACTTTGCAAATAAAACAAAATTCTGGCATTTTTTCATCGTTCTTTCTGTTGAAAGTGATTGCGCCCTTTGCTGAGATATTTGAAAAATCCATTGTCAAACTGTTGTCGACTAAAATTTCTTAACACCATTGTTAGACCAGTGCCCAAGCATTCATCTGCTATAACCAGTACCTGTTCAATCACTGTTCAAACACCCTAGTGTGGCTCATTTTCACTTGATTATGCAGTAAAACCCTTTGTAACCTAGCTGTGCCACCTGAAGCCTCTGTTAACCAATTCGAGCATGGTTTACCTCCTAAAAATCATTCTAGATTCACTCCACAGACATCTCAAAATCGAATGAAACCTTTTCGACCTCCCCTGCAAACCAATACTTTCTTAACAATTTGTTTTGTTTTACAGGTAATCAGAAGACCATATCCTTGGATAAACAGTCTTAATACTAGTCATAAGACTTATTTACTCCAAGAGTGTTATCAAATCTATTCAAACAGAGGTTAGAAAACATAACAGTTAAAGAGTATCAGTGGTTAAAGTGTATCAGGTAAAAATCAGTGAAAGTTAAAATGATGTTACAGAGCAGTCAAAGGTAAACAGTAAAAGTAAATACAGAAGGCAGTAAAATGGTAAAAAGAGATGAGAATACTTTCACCAATAGTGAGGTTTTTCTAAAGTGAAAGTAAAACAGTCAAAAGAGTAAGAAAGTAAAAAGATGAAAAAACATAACAAGAAGGAACATTTTTGCAGAAATTGCATATTTTAGTCATAGTTTTGCAGAAACTATTGTGATCAATAAAAGATGAATTTTACAAAACTGAAGGAGGTTTATGTTCTTAAGAGGGCCATATACAAAAACCTCTCTCACTTTTCTAACAGCCATTATGGTTTTGGAAATATTAAACAATGTTGGAAAGCACTTTTTGCAGAAAAATCCTGTTAAGTCATCATTTTGCAGAGAATATTGTGGCCAATTAGAAATACATTTTACAAAAATGAAGGATTTTTTTGTTCCTAAGAGAACTATCTACAAAAACCTATCTCATTTTTTCCACAGTGATTTCAGGCTGAGAGATACATGCACATCTTTAGAGGCTATTTTTCAGACTCTGTAAAACTCTGTTTTACACATCTTTTTGCAGAGCCTATTGCGCACAGCTGGAGAGAAATTGTAGGAAAGTGAAAGAGGTTTATCTCACCAACATATTTAGCTACAATAACCTCTTTCACTTTTTACATATATATTACGGATTGAGAAATACAAATATATCATTGGACCCCAAGTTTGCAGAATTGTTGGAGCAGATTGCACAAAGAAAGGAAGCAGTTAGTGACTTGGATGCCTCATCATCAACTAAGAGTTGGATCAAATTCGAATTCTCCTCTTTGTCATCACCTATCCATACAAAATAGTGCCAAATATATGAATTAGTTTGAGTGTCCTTTACTTAAGTTCTATTTATGTAAAATAGTTGGAGAGATTTGTGAACTAATCTTGATATTTTTTCAAGATATTTTAGTTTAGAATTTGTATAAATACTTCACTCTTGGAAGTATTTTGGGTGGATTCTATTATTTGGCTGTGACATTGAATTTTTTTGGAATAAAAAGTTTTTTGGATAAATTTATTTGTGGCTTACTGGATGACAATTTGAAGCTTAGGACTTTTTGCAGGATTCATGTGTCGGACTACAGTTCAATAAGTCTTTCTATCCTATGTTTTAAGTTTTATATCTGTTTATAATATCATTATGTCCATTTCTGAATAATTTACATAAAGGATTGAATCAGAATTTACTTAATTGTACTATGATTTTAGATGTGATTATTCTTAATGTTTTCCTCTAAATTGGTTATAAGCACGAATTCTTAAATGCTCTTGCTTTGCTAATTTAAACATTCTTGATTACTATAATAAAGAATTCTTCATTTCTCTTTGTTTGTAGTCATTTCATTTCTTTCTTTTGAACATGGTGAAAGATTCTTAGCTACCTTTCATCCCTTCAAAATCATCCCATCCACTTTAAATTTTAAGGATTGTTCTCTGTCTAGCTATCTTGCCCTGTAAAGCCATCTTGTGCGTAGAATAGAAATCCGGTAAAGCCATCCTTTGACTCCATAGCCCAATGGACTGAAAGCCCTCAACCTTGCCCTTAGTTTGTGGATTCCACCATTTTCCCAAAACAAACTCTTGAATCTATAACTAGCCTAAAACCTTCCAAGAACAAAGATAAATCATAAAGAGAGAGCTCTCTCTGGATGCAGATTGGCTAGATTCTGCATCTAAAAGGTTGGTTTGTGGTTACCTCGGGTATACTTTCCTCTTACACAACTTCTAGGAAAACCTGAGTGATAACATAGTGGCGACCATACTGGGGATCTGAATCATTTTTATTGTTACTACTGTTTGCTTATAAGCTATAGACAGAGCCTGAAGATCAGCCAGGTAGCCTTTGAAATGCTTTTGCTCTGCAACTGCATAGTATATAAATGCTGCTTCAGTCTATCTCTGGTTTAGCTTATAAACTGAACTTTGGTTTCAAACATTCAATCAGACTCTCTAGTTCAATAAATCTTTGAGAAAATTTTAACTAAAAATCTTAAATTTCTTGAAGAATTTGTCGAAGTTGTACTTTCATTTCATTTAAAACAAAAACCAAAAAAAAGAGAATTATCTAGAAAACTGACTGGGGAAGACTAAACTTTTTCTTCAGAAATGTTTTACAGGTTTAGATCTGATCTATGATGGTGGATAGGGATCAGACACATAAAAGTTAAAATCATCCACCTGGCGACTCCAAATCCATTTCACAATCAAGACTCCACTGGAGGAATGAACCTGGAAGAACAATATGGAAAGATCAAGCTTTCAACTTGGATCTTAATCCAAGACATTATGTTCTTTCTCGTTAAGAACATTTTTCAATATGTATTGTATTTTATATAAGAATCTAACTTGGTTGTACAGATACCGTGGCCTTTAATTATGGCTGATTTTCAAGATGATCCAAGAATTAAACGAAGATATGCTCCCATGAGCAGAGATCACATACCTGGATTTCCACACAAACTACCAAAGGTAAAATGGAGTGAAAATCTGTTTATGTTTCAAGATGAGAACATTGATGATCCTTTACTACATCTCATTAAATTTCATATACACTCATCAAGATTGAAGGGTGATTGGCATGAGGATTGCCTCATGAAAATATTCATGGTAAGCATAAAAGGAAAAGCAAGGGAATGGTATGAAGCTCTCAAACCTGCTAGTTTATTTTCTTTAAAAGATTTTCATAAGGTATTTTATGAGCATTACAAAGAAGATTTTCCATCTTTATCATTAGCTAAAAATTGTTGTGATGAAGCTGAAGATCTTATACATTACCTTAAAAATATTGATGAAGATTTTGGAAATTGGTTTCCTGAAGATTTATTAGAAGAAATCCAAAACTTTCATTCTCAAGTTAAATGTCATAATAATCAAGAGGAGTTAAACAAAGATGAAATAAATCAGGAGATAAATCAAGATCCACAAAACCCCTCTGTATTAACAAATGATGTTTCATTTAATGTTTTGAATGAAGTTAAAGACAATAATCAACCTCATGATCAACTTTTAGATAAGGGAAAAAACAATTGTCATTTCAATCTAAGGATTCAAAGATTCCCACCCCCCCTCACCGAAGAAGAAATCAATTTGCTTCTAAACATGCAACCATCCTTAAAATATTTACATAATGAAGAAATTGTTTCTACTTCTTCTAATGTTGATGAATGTACAAAGGTTTTTATCCATGAAGGGACAGAGGAACAAGTTTATGCTTATGTTATTCTACCTTCCCAAAAAGGCCCATTGCTTGATATCACGCCTATTGAACAAAACAATGATTTTCAAACAGAATGCAACCAATCTAATCAAGATATATTGGGATTGTTGGAAGATAAATCTACTGATCCATTGTTTATAATTGATGACATTCCTTCTTCTGAAAATTTGCCTAAATATGATCAGTATGATGATAATTATGTTCTCCCAATTCAAGATAATTTCCCAGAATAATCACTAGCTATTTTGAGGGATGAGATATTAGAACTTCAGTTTGATGAGGATTTTCTAAGAGCTTTCTTTCTTATTTTGAAATCAAGAAAATATTCTCCTAAACTGAAAATATGTGTTCTCAAGATCATTTCTGAAAATTATGAAAATGAAATCAAACTTTTTCATTCTCAAATTCAGTCATACAATTTCCGAAATCCTAAAGAATTCTTTGAAAATCTTCCTTCTCCAAAGCAAGAGGAAATTGTACTATCTTTTGACTTGCATATTGAAGATGATTATTCTTTCAAACACAAGACTGAAGAAATAAGTTCATGGTCTAATATTCATAATTAAATTGAACAATTAGTCATTGAAGGCCTAGAAGTAAATAACATACATCATGCTTTTATTGATCCTATATCAGATTATATGGAGAATCTTTTGAGCCCAAATCTGCAAACATGTTTTCTCTATAAGGATAAAATACATCAAAAGTGGCATTTACACATCATATCATTTATTATAAAGGCACATGATCATAACATACTTCCAATTTTGATCACAAGCAATCAAGTTATCCATTTATTTTTACAGCTACTTGATTGGCTTCATTGGCATTTTTGTATTACCTGATTCAATAAGATTTTTAGTAGATTGAGTAAGTAGATGAATGCCAATAAGCTCAGAATTTTGAGCATTTTTTTTAGTTTTCAATTTTCAGCTAGTTTTTCATTAAGTTGGTTTGAAAACTTTTGTGTGTTGTTTTAGTTTCAGATTAGATTTCAGTTTGCAGAAGACAGAAGACATTTACAGGTTCACCAAGGTCACTGGATAAGGACATCTGACCTGCTGTTCTTGACTTTTCACCAGGAAAAGCCATCCCCAAGTGGAGCCAGTGTTAGACTCCTATACCAATAGGTGTCATTTTTCATGATTGTCTTGATTGAACTATGGAATATGTTCAAACCTTTTTCTTGAGCAAAGGTGTTCCACATTCTTGAAAAACCAAAAAATCAAAAAATTTAAAAAATGTAAAGAGGGTATACCCTAAAAGAAAAATCAAAGGGTAAGAAAAATAAATTGGTCAAGAAAATGAAAGAAATGAACCCCAAGCAAAAAAATAGACCAAGGAAAGTGTGCAAATCCAAATGCCACTACTATTTCATTTTTGTAATAAAGCAATTGTGTGCAGCTTGTCAAACTTTTGCCACAATTTATGAAGAGTCAAACTGTTTAAACTTGACTCATTCATTTTTCAATTTCATGTTGTAGAATAGAAAATAAATATCTGGCCAAACAGTTTAATCTTGGCAGATAAGTAGATAGGTAGAGTTAATAAAAGGTGCTCAACAGTTTAATCTGAGCCCTTGGATGTAATAAGTGTAGACTTAGATAGGTTTTCCATGTAAAAGAAAAGACGATTGATAAGGGTTTGCCAGTCTAAGTGCACCCTAATAAAGAAGATAAAATGGTAGAGTATAGTAGATAGGGTAGGTAGATGGTGTTGCAAAGTTTCAGGTGATGAATGATGGTGCTAAATGTGTTTAATCTTTTACTTTCATCACAAATTGCAAAGGAAGACGCTACATTGGAAAATTCACAGAAAGCAAAGTCAAAATCATTAACTTCCCACCTCACTTTCTCCCTAAGATTTTTACTAATTTCCCCAAAGTGCTAAGGTATTTGAAGATTAAAGGGGCTCAAGGCATTTCCTTGACTTTTGGAGGGACCGGACCCTCGGCCTAATGATCAAAAAGACCTAAGTACTTGAAGTTATTTATCATTATACTCATTCACTTTTAATCTTTTCCTAAGTAAAATTCTATTTTACTTAGGAAAATCATGCCATATTTCATAAAAATCCCCTCAAAATTACTTACTATTCTAAATCTAAGTGTTGAAGTTGATATAATGAAATTTGCTTCAGAAATCTTCACTTTATTAGTTGTGTAAAGTATTTTGAGTTTTCCTTGTCCCTTTGTTATATTAACATCTGATTTATTTATTAAATCCTTAATAAAATACCTTATCCTATTATATTTAACTCCCTTTTATGATAATATCCCAAAAACCCTCTTATTATAGATTTTTAGCCAAAGTATTTAATTCCATATGTTTGAAATAAAATCCCTCATTACAATACCCTTTGGTTAAAAACATATCCTTATAAACTATCCCCGCCCCTATGGTTAATAAATTGCATTAATTTATTACCATATAATAAAGAAATTGAAAGGGTTTTAAACATATGTTTTATGTTTTAAACGGAAAAATGAATAAAACCCGAAGTTTTAATTTAAACCAAAACTTCGAAATACACCATCTGTAACCCCGACCCCTATTAAACCACCGAAATTAATTAATCATTTGGATTAATTAATCATTTAACCTCCATTCAAAATCCACCCGAAATTATTAATTAACATTAATCACATTGAACCCCCACTTGTTAACTCACCGTCAATTCCATGTTCCGCCAACCGTTGGATCACTCCGCTGGAGATCTATGGTCCACAAACATTCCGCTAGCCATCCCTTGTACGAAGATTAACGCGCAAAATCGTGACGGTTTTCAAACAGTGCAATTGCTACGTGTCATTTAACCAGTGGAATCGCTGCCTCCCCGCGGAAAACCGCCTGCTCCCAAAAGCGGTGCGGAATTTACTGCTTACCGCCCGATCCCGGTGATGCATCCATCATACATCAGTGACGTCATCCCATAAAAATAATAAAAATTCCCCCCAGTTTGAATTTGCCGATAAAACAAAACATTCACGTCTTTTTCATCATTTTGTATGCCAATGAAAGAAAACGCCTTCCACGCAGAAAAATTCAAAATTCGAATTTGTGAAGTCCACTTACCTTATCCTTTTGAAGAAGATTGCAGACAAGCCTCTCAGAAGATTATCTACCTTAGCCGGCACCTATCCAAATGATGTTTTCTCCAAAAACAGGTATTTACCCTAAATTCAAACTGAACTCTGTTGAAATCTCGGCTTTCCTTTTTTCCTTCACTGAAACAGAGTTAGAATTAATTACTAGTTCATTCCGTGACCCCGAGAACTGTAATTGAATTACTAAATCTGCAAATGGACCTGTTTTTCTCGTGAATTTACTCAATTCCTCACCATTAGCCAAATTTCCATTTTTCCACAAGAACCAAAATGGGAGTTCCTGTAGCCTTGAATGATGCTCCATTTTGAACCTGGTCAAAACCTCACTCCCTTGTTCATTGGGGAATTGCTTGAAAAATCTACTCGGTTGTCCCCTGAAGAGGTGATCAGAAGATCACATCCTTGGATAAACAGTCTTAATACTAGTCATAAGATTTGTTTACTCCAAGATTTTTATCAAATCTATTCAAACAGAGGTTAGAAAGCATAACAACTAAAGAGTATCAGTGGTTAAAGTGTATCAGGTAAAAGTCAGTGAAAGTTAAAATGAAGTTACAGAGCAGTCAAAGGTAAACAGTAAAAGTAAATACAGAAGGCAGTAAAATGGTAAAAAGAGATGAGAATACTTTCACAAATAGTGAGGTTTGTCTAAAGTGAAAGTAAAACAGTCAAAAGAGCAAGAAAGTAAAAAGATGAAAAAACATAACAAGAAGGAACATTTTTGCAGAAATTGCATATTTTAGTCATAGTTTTGCAGAAACTATTGTGATCAATCCAAGATGAATTTTACAAAACTGAAGGAGTTTTATGTTCTTAAGAGGGCCATCTACAAAAACCTCTCTCACTTTTCTAACAGCCATTATGGTTTTGGAAATATTAAACAATGTTGGAAAGCACTTTTTGCAGAAAATTCCTGTTAAGTCATAATTTTGCAGAGAATATTGTGGCCAATCACAAATACATATTACACAACTGAACGGGGTTTTTGTTTCTAAGAGACCCATATAAAAAAACCTATCTCATTTTGTGGACATTGATTTCATACTGAGAGATACATGCACATCTTTAGAGGCTATTTTTCAGACTCTGTAAAACTCTGTTTTACACATCGTTTTACAGAGCCTATTGTGCACAGTTGGAGAGGAATTTTAGGAAAGTGAAAGAGGTTTATATCACCAACATATTTATCTACAATAACCTCTTTCCTGTTTTACATATCT
Source organism: Pinus albicaulis (assembly GCA_034641835.2). Classification (NCBI taxonomy): domain Eukaryota; kingdom Viridiplantae; phylum Streptophyta; class Pinopsida; order Pinales; family Pinaceae; genus Pinus; species Pinus albicaulis. Next base: position 1,788,707,495 of record CM076580.1, read on the forward strand.
ATTACGGATTGAGAAATATAAAGGTATCATTGGACCCCAAATTTGCAGAATTGTTGGAGCAGAATTGCACAAAGAAAGGAAGCAGTTAGTGACTTGGATGCCTCATCATCAACTAAGAGTTGGATAAAATTTGAATTCTCCTCTTTTTCATCACCTATCCATACAAAATAGTGCCAAATAGATGAATTAGTTTGAGTGTCCTTTACTTAAGTTCTATTTATGTAAAATAGTTGGAGAGATTTGTGAACCAATTTTGATATTTTTTCAAGATATTTTAGTTTAGAATTTGTATAAATACTTCACTCTTGGAAGTATTTTGGGTGGATTCTAATACTTGGCTGTGACATTGATGTTTTTGGAATAAAAAGTGTTTTGGAGAAATTTATTTGTGGCTTACTGGATGACAATTTGAAGCTCAGGACTTTTGCAGGATTCATGTGTCAGACTGCAGTTCAATAAGTCTTTCTATCCTATGTCTTAAGTTTTATATCTATTTATTATATCATTATGTCCATTTCTGAATAATTTACATAAAGGATTGCATCAGAATTTACTTAATTGTACTCTGATTTCAGATGTGATTATTCTTAATGTTTTCCTCTAAATTGGTTATAAGCACGAATTCTTAAATGCTCTTGCTTTGCTAATTTAAACATTCTTGATTACTATAATAAAGAATTCTTCATTGCTCTTTGTTTGTAATCATTTCATTTCTTTCCTTTGAACATGGTGAAAGATTCTTAGCTGCCTTTCATCCCTTCAAAATCATCCCATCCACTTTAAATTTTAAGGATTGTTCTCTGTCTGGCTATCTTGCCCTGCAAAGCCATCTTGTGTGTAGAATAGAAATCCAGTAAAGCCATCCTTTGATTCCATAGCCCAATGGACTGAAAATCTTCAACCTTGCCCCTAGTTTGCGGATTCCACCATTTTCAAACAAATTCTTAGACTAATAACTAGCCTAAAACCTTCTAAGAACAAAGATAAATCATAAAGAGAGAGCCCTCTCTGGATGCAGATTGGCTAGATTCTGCATCTGAAGGTTGGTTTGTGGTTACCTCGGGTATACTTTCCTTTTCACAACTTCAAGGAAAACCTGAGTGATAGCAGTAGTGTTCAAAAAACTTTACAAATTTGGATCCATAAGGTCATACAAAATTTGGGCTTATGCGATCATGTTGAGTGTCAAAAACTGCAAGTCATCAGCTATATCTGCTCACTCAGGAGTCCCTGCCCAGAAGTCGTGTTCCTATAGAACATGATCGCGGTGGCAACTCGGCGGAATAACCGTACCCAGTCTCGGGGCACTCCTACCACCCGTCTCTGGATGGCTTCCGGCAGATCTTCCACGACAGCCATAGGTATTTGGCGGGTTAACCCCTCCAAGTTCCTCTGTACAGCCTGGAGGGTCCTGTCTGAATCCACTGTATCTGCTTCGCCCCTGCGACGCTTGTGGCACGGGAAACCCTCAGGTCGAACTGGTCCAATATCTGTATCATGATCATGTTTACATTGTAAGTCATTATGAATCCAATCAAAAACATGTTTGTTTTTCATTTTTTCATACATATTTGAAAAAATCCAAAAAATTATATAAGTCAAAAAATTGCAAACTTACCGACAGCGCCCCATGCCGCGCCTGGTGGAAGGACAAGATCTGGATCTCCACGAAAGTCCATCCCGGCATAGGGATAGTCGTCCACAGCGATGATTTGTTCTCCCCACCAAAGGAAGAACTCATCGTCCCAAGTGGTCCGGGGAACTTCACTTCCCCCTAATCTCTTCATCATGTCCGCCCAACGGGCAATTCTTGGGTCCCGCGGGCTACTAATGGTAGAGATAACTCTGGGTCTCAATGCTGGTATCTTCTCAAATAAGAATGTCATCAAAATAGTACCGTACCCAAAGTGTTTGGTCTTTGCTTGGTGGATTGAAGTCAACTGTTGTTTCATGTTCAGTAAAAGGGCTGTGCACCAATCATACACATGAGTCAAGCATTCTACTGCTATGCTCATTTGCGTCCTGGACGCCTGATGTAGGGAGGCAGATCCTGCCACTCTGCCAATGGTGAAAAGGAGGATTTTCATGTGCAAATCCCATAAATCTTTAATCGCAATCTGAGTTCCAACTTTCTTGGAACCCTCTACGCAATACACGTGGACATAATCTTCCACGGTTAGCCCTCCCAGGGGCTTCCCGTGCAAGTCTACTGGTTCTCCCCTCCGGGAGAGTCCAGTGATAAAATATATGTCTTCCACTTCAATGCGTATTGGCATCTGATCTATAATGAAGCAATCTTGGTCTGGTTCCCAATAATTCACGAGCATTTCTAGCAACCGGACATTGCTTTTCATATTTGGCATTTTGAAAAATTTGAACAATCCGCAATTTCGAAGAATATTTTGCGATGCTCGATCTTGCATGACCTCTTGATCAATTGCACTGTGTTCACGCTCTCTCCATGAGATTGTCATCATGTCAAAATTCAATAAATCCTGCATTAGCCACGCATTTTTTGATTCGGACCTGCGCATACACGACTTTTTCTATGCACAGTCGCGTGTATACGTGACTTTCCTATTACCAACCCGCGTATGCGCAAATCCGAGTTTTTTAGCAAGGGTTTTAATGGTGAAAATCACTAAATTTTAATTTCTAAATGGACAAAATGATTTGCAAGGATGATTGAGGAGCCTACCTGACAAATTCGGTGCGATTCGACGGTCGGTTGCTCCTGATTTGACGAAAGAAGTTTTTTGCTCCAGAGCACTTTTTCCAAATCAGCAATGTAATAATGAACCAAATATGAGGTAATTTGTCTATTTATGCCTAAAAAGTTGAAAATTTTCGCAAAAATTTGTTATGCTCATTTTTTCGATCTATCTTAAGCTGCATAACCCGGATGCTTGGAAGTGCCCAGTTTGGTATGTTTTCAGGTACATTTTGACGATTTTGAGATTTTTTCCGGTTTTTGATCCATGATTACCGACTCGTCACTGCAGGTATATGATCTTCACTAGCATATAGGTTAGGGAAATCACTTTCCACTGCATCTTGCATACTAGCCTCCATATTGATCACTTGCCATAGGGTCGATCCCATCAAGTCATGAGTATTACACCCATTTCACTCGCCGATTATTTAATCATGACTTGGTGGTAGAGCCTTCCTTTACATGGGCTTCCTAGTTAGTTCCTCGCTATCACTTGTTGCCCATGCTGCGTTTTATGTAGGCTCGAGAGTCCTCTTTAGTCTCGCCATGACTTATGTGTTGAAGCTTCATTCTTCTTCTTCCTCACTATCATTTTTCTGGCTATTACCCTAGAGGCTCCCTGGTGTCGTTAAGTTGTATTACTGCATTGCATATTGGCTACTTGTTTATCCTGGCCTTTAGCCGGCTTCACTTGGACTCAGTGTTTAAGCCAACTTTTGACCTTGACTATTTGTACAAGTTAACCATTGCATGCACTTAGCTATCGCGACTTGACACCCTTTTACCCATGGATGGAACGTTCCTTTGAGTATCACTTACCAGTTTCCGCCACCTTGCATTGAGCATAGGATTGTTCCAATCCCAGGAACTAGTGCATATGATTTTTTGATACTCGTTCTATCCATTGTACCATAGCATTCTTTTATTCTTTTTTAGGCTTATTATATGAAAAAGACAAAAAAATCAAATATAACAAAAAGAGCGGGAATGGGATGTATCTTCGTTGTTTTGATGGCAGTACAGAGTCAGTTTGTCGCCCTTGAACAAAGCACATATACTTATATATATTTCCTTCATTTGGGATGGTTTTTAGTTTTGACCTAGGTTCAGCCTTTACCATGTTTCACTTGTCAGTTCTCCCCCGGTTGGTTATCTCTTCCAATCATATGGAGATTTTGTTCTGCCTCCTGCATAACAGACTTATACAGTGTCACTTTTTACTGCCATGGTCATTACGAGTCGTGCTTTTGTTCAAGGGAAGTCTAACCAGAGTCGGCCATTCTACGGTGTCTCTTGACTCATTATTCAGTCGGCCTTCCCGGTCTTGTCAGTATCTTTTTCTATCACATTAGATGTTTTTGTCTTCTGCTCGTGCTGGTTTGAGAAGGTCCCCATTGACTTATTGCGGGCGGGTTTGTCTCTTATCGACTACGACACATTGCTGTTAGAGCAAACCTAGAGCCACACCTTGGCCCTATTTCCATCATTGATAGGTGACCTTGTGCTCAGCATTTGATCATCATTATGGGTCTTTGACTGAGTGGTTTCCCCTGTGTTCGACGTCAGCATACATTATCACACTTGGGATTCGTGCAGTACCTTGATTTCCATTTGACCCTATCGGTGGATATCTCGCCTCTGTGTCATATTTCATTATTGGTTGGTTCAGAGGGTCTCTTCCATGCGCTAGCTTCATCTTGTGCATGTCGGAAACATACTTCGGTTTGGTTCCGTCACTCTACTTCGTCTGATTCCTTCCAAATCTTGGCCTGCGGGTTACACTCACGCTGGACTGATGTGGGATGCCTTAATGCCTTCCTTCCAGTAGATCTTTTCCCATCGACTCCGACTCATTTCTCTGGGAATAAGGTCTAGAGTCTTTTTGTCAGTACCTTAGGGTTTGCAGTCATCAGTGGCAGACTCTTCGCTATCGACAGTGGGGATTCATCATTGCCTCCTGATTGGTAGATTCTCTCAAGTGTTCAACTTCAACTCATTCATTCGCACTTGTTAGATTGTACTGGGGCACCTTGACGCTCATTTTCATTATTGGTGGGTTGTCTCGCATTGGTTAACGGTATACATCATTGACTGGTAATCCAACGATTTCTCACATGGTCGACTTCAACTCATTTATTCCCATTGTGTAGAATTGTGCCATAGTGATCGGTGAAGACCTCGGGTTGCATCAGCATTTCTCGGTTCACTTTTGACAGTCCATTCAGTTTCTGCCAGTGATGTCATCCACCTTTATATTTTACAGTTCAGTACAGCAGCATCCTATATGTTGGCTCCCGAGTTGCGTGATTGTATCGTTTGTTCCACCTCTTATGATTCGGTACTTGGAGATTCAGTTACTTATATGATCAGACATCCAGTTGCACCATCCTTGATCAGCTTTCTATATGTGATACTTGGACATTGATTCAGACTTATATTTCTGGGCCATGCTCAGATGATTCATTGTGTACTTTCAATTCAGCTATACTTGTATACATGTTGGATCTATTCAGTACTTTCTATATGATGTATTTTTGACTGAGCATGGGTATGCCCGCCTCAGCATGAGTTGACTCTCTGTTTTCTTTCATTGGTTTTTGGCAGGCTGAAATCTAGTGAAGTCCTCTCTTGTCCTTGCGAAGTTCTTTCTATGTGCATAATACATTTCGGCCATCATGTACCCCTTCTGACCTCATATATTAGGGGGCATCTATTATAGCATCATTTCTCACCTTCATATGATTCATGATTGCTTTTATGGTTTTGGGCACCCATTCCTACAGACTTGGACAAATTCACTAAAAAACAGTGTAAAAATCCCCATACGCGATTATGCCCAGACTTTTCCGCGTGTATACGCGAGTCCAACTGCACTTTTCCGCGTATGCCATTAAAATCATTAAAAAATATATAAAAATTCCCTATTTTCGGGCTGGGTTGATGGTTACTCTAGTAGTTCAACCACCCCAGCACGTGGCCAACTGTTTCCAACTGTTGAAACTACTTGGAGGGAGTATAAAAGCCCCTCATGTGCATGGCCTAAGGGAGAGAGATAAATTATTGATATTATACTCTGTTGGTATTCCCTATCCAAGTCTGAATTCCCATGCCTCCTGCACTTCCCAGTTCATTATAGGAAACCTTTGTTTCCTAGAGATGCTCATCTCTTTATATGTCATCTCATTTGCACCAGTTCGGAAGGAATCTTAGCGAGGCAAGGGTGGGACGGATCCGGACGACGGTCTGCTCGAAGATCGTGGAAGGATTCAGGTGATCTCTCCACTCGTTATTTATGTACATGCTATTTATAATACAGAAGAACCATCTTGTTCCTGAAATATACGTGTTAGTGTCCGCTTGCATATATGAGAATATTGTTATTTAAGCATTTATTATGGTTTATCTAATGTTTCATATGGATTTCACTAACATTTAGAGTAGATATATGCTGTACAACCAGTTCTTCATGCTTGTTTCTTCTTGTCTTTCAGGTTAAGAAGGAAGGACGGTTGCTGGGGATTTGGACCCCGCGGGATCTGCTTCAACCGTAGGACCTACGGGTAAGTTCCTCGATCTGCTCTATTTAGTTTTCATGAACATGTATGGTTGTGTGAGTCCTTCTTAAGTAGCATGCCCCTGGTCTGTGGAGGTTGTAACCCAACGAACCTCTAGAATTTGATTTTTCACACAGAAACATGCACAAGCTGTGAGATGTATCTAGGGAAAGAAACTTCTCAAAACCCTATTATTTGAATATTTCATAAATTCAAGATAATGAAAAAATACAATGCTATTTCCCTCAGTGAGAAACGTCTGCACTTTTTTTATTGTCTCACTTTGATCCTGCTCGAATCTAGCACTGATCTAAGCAAGTTTAGTACAATATTTAACCTCTTTCTTGCCTCTACTTACCCAACCTTCCTTACGCATTCATGTGCTAATTAAGCCCCTATTAATTAGTAAAATCAAAAATAAGGATTGTGCAATTCATCTAAGGCTTCCTGGTGACCTTGTGCATGACATGTACAATTTTCTAATTATACAACTGATATTTATCTCCCCTTTAACCTCAATCTCAACTGGGCCTTCCTTAGAACTGACACACAACAGATATTTATAGAGAATTATCAGTAAACGGATTGACCACTACTTGTGAATTAAATTATATCTAATTCACTGTAACACTCACTATCTCATCTCTCAGTTAGAACTAGTTAAACTAATTTTAACTCAAATAATTGAGTTAACTAATTACAACTCACAAATAATTGTAGTTGGACCCCCTAAGGTCATGGGAGAATTCTAAATGCCTCCTCTCTAGCCCTCAACTCAAATTTTCTAAGCTAACTAAGTATTCATGACTTGGTTGAATAATACAAGTTGTCATGAGATGAAATTACAATTTATTTTCCGATTTAATTAAGGGAAAATTAAATTAGAAGCCCCCTATGGTGCCATTTCTGGATGTCATTTTCAATTTTTCTTGTTGCCAATTTCAACACTCCCTCTCAACAAGAAAGGAATTCAATATATCCTGATTTGATACCTTTGGAATGTTCTGCATGTAACACTTCTCTAATGTTGTTTGCTCCTGAAAATCCTGAAACTGAAAAAGTATCCAAATTGAATCAATATCATGCATATGTCATCAAAGTCTCTAACTACTACTAGTTACTGCATTGTCTATTGAAAAATTTGCGTTTTTTCTGACTTGGAATTTTTGCTATCTACACTGTTGCCAACTTTGATATGCACTCCAATATTTGACATCTGTCACTTTGATTTCTATCTTTCTAACATCTAAATGCATCAATCTCTATTGATCCTTCTTGCTACTGTGTACCATGGGCTCCCTGTATCCAGGTTTAATCCATGATACATGGCATCTCAATGGACCATGCCCAAATTTCTTCTCTTGGGATTATGTCTTCACATCGCCCCACCTCTCACTTCGAGGTATGTCTGCATGTGCTCCCTCTACCCATGTGGATCAAAATTCCCCCCTACTGAAGGTCTATTCTTGAGTGAATGCCTCCACTCGGTCTCTTATTTTCTTCTCCAATTATGGATGCTCCATAAACTTATGAGGTTTATTCCGAGGCTGCAAGTTGAGAAATAATTTATGCTCCCTCTCAACCACCAAGTCACTAAACCTTGATTTTCACATCAAATATTTTCATGCATATTCGACTTCGAGAGCATACACATTCTTGACTCGCTTACCAATCTGCTTCACCTATACCGTGGTGATGTGTCTAAGGAAAACCATTAATTTTATAAATATCACATCATAACCATGGTCTTCCAATACCACTACAGAAACAATATTCTTCTTTAGTCTTGGAACAAAAAAAACATATGTTAGTCTCAGAGGGGAGCTAGAATCCCTCTGATATTTAATTGTGCCTATGTCAGTTGTTTTATATCTACCTTCATCTCCAAACTCTATTGTCTATTGGAGGTCCTTCTCCTCCAAGTCACTGAAGATATATGTATTCCTCGTCATATGGAATGATGCACCGCTGTCGAGATACCACATGCATCCCATTACAGTACTGACCATGAATGCAATGAGAGTAAAATCAAGCTCGAACTATGAATTTAACGCTTCACCCATTGCTACAACTGCAGGCTCCTTTTTTCTTTCCTTCTGTAGAAATTTCGTGGCATAGTGCATGTATTCGTGATAGTAAAAAAACTTGACCTTGAACAAGTATCTCTTGCCTTCTTCCCCTTGGGACTTCTTTCCCTTGGATTTCTTTCATTTTCCAACCAATGCAAAATATTTTTCTTTGTTTGTGTCGGAGGTCCCGTCTCTGGTGTTCTGCCTTATCTCTTCTTGTACCAATTTGGACCACAATATCTCCCAGTCTGGAAGCTTCTCCCTCCCATTCACAAATTCCTGGTAGCTATTCCAGCTCTTGGGAAGGCCTAGAAGAGATAGGATCACCAAATCATATTCGGATACTGTCACACCAACACTTCCAAGTTCATCTTGACATTGAGTGAAATTTGTCAAGTATTTTGGTATCATCACACCCTCCTCCATATTGATCTTTCTAAGCTTGTTCTTTAGAGCCAATTTCCTATGGTCGTTGTTATTCTGAAACATATATGTTAAGGCAAACCACATAGCATATGGATTTTTCTTTCCATGTAGACTCGAGACAATATGATCTCAAACTCCCTCTTACAAGATCATTCTTGCCTTTTGTATATTCTTCTTCCATGCATCAAGAAGTTGAGAATCTGTTGTTGTGGGATGAGCAATAACAGTGTCTATGAATGCCTTCAGTCTGTTTTCCTCCAACACTGCATCCATCCTATCCTTCCATGCTATGTAATTTTAATTACCCTCAAGGTAATATTCAAGTCTCAATCCATAGAAAGACATTTTCATCTGTTGCTGGTCCTGAAGAATAAATCTCGAAATTTAATTCAAATGTTCAAAACAAACTCGAATTCTTCTCTTCTATTGTGATTCCTAACGCTTTGATACCATGTAGAAACTACCCTTCTACAAATTTGCGGAAACAAAATTACGATCACACAATCACATAAACAAGTAAGAGAAAGAAATTATCAATAAAAAAACACAAGATGTATATGGGGAAAGAAACTACTCAAAGCCCCACTATCTTTATATTGCATAAAGTAAATATCATGAAACAATACAATGTTATTTCCCTCACTGAGAAACATCTGCACTCTGTTGACTATCTAACTCTGATCCTGCTCAAATATGGCACCGATCTAAGCAAGCTTGGTCCAATATTTAACCTCTTACATTCCTCTGCCTACCCAGCCTTCCTTACGCATTTCTAGGCCAATTGAGCCCCTATTAATTACGAAAATCTCATATAATGATTGTGCAATTCATCTAAGGCTTCCCGATGACCTCGTCCATGACCTGTACAATACAAGTGATAGTTATCTTCCCTTTAACCTCAATCTCAACCAGGCCTTCCTTATAACTAACATGAAAAAACTATTTATAGTGAATTATCAGTTAATTGATTGACCACTACTTGTGAATTAAATCATATTTAATTCATTGGACCTCTCAGTAGCTCATCTCTAAGTTATAACTAGTTAAAATGATTTTAACTCAAATAATTGAGTTAACTAATTACAACTCACAAATAAATGTAATTGGACCCCCTAAAATGTAATATTCCCAATTAGCTTTCAGCTAGTTGGAATATTAAATCTTTTTTTTCTCCTTAGTTAAAATAATTAAAGGGTAGGGAGACCCATAAATCTCCTTAGTAGGAATAAAATCACTCCTAATGTGAATGAGGAGCATCAAAGTAGCTGGATAAAGCACCCTTATGTGTGAATAAGGGATAAAGCATGTGGATGGGGTCAAGTTTGACCAAATCAACAACGCTGGTATGGAGGGAGGATAATTAATGAGAGATAACGCAGTTTTGGAGGGAGAGTCTTTGCATGGAAGTAGTGACTTTAATGAGTGGGGCCCAAGGTGAGAGGGTTGAAGAATCATATAAGGAAGGGGATGGTATCCATGGAAAGAAGGTTGAGTATTATTTGGCTCTCCTCAGTTGTTTAGCAGAGACTGTAGTGCTGTTTAGCACAAGGGTATTCCCGAGCGGGAATCCCACCCTCACCCTTAGGGGACTTCGAGTGCCCACTTAGGAGAGGTCATTGAGCTGCATTTCCACATTCTGGCATTAGGCCAAGCTACATATTTTTTCTACAATGCAGTTTCTGCTAGGGTTGTGCTGTGTTGCAGGGTTGCAGTAGTGGAGGATTTGTAGGTTCATTTCCTGAGCTTGTTTTCAGTGGAGGAAGCATTATTTCCATTGGGAGGCTAGCAAGGAAGGTCCTTGGGCATAATTTCATTATTTGGAACTAGGCCAAGCCATCACCATCCCCTACAATTCAATTTTATTCATAGACTTCGTTATTTTAGAGATCATTTGCAACAGTGGTTTCAGTGCATCATTTGGGGAGTTAGATATTCAGTGAAGGGATCAACCTTTCACTTGGAGAATCCATTGGAGGATTTCTGTACATTTCTACATCATCTTCAGCCATATCTTCCCAGCTATTCAGTTACAGTGGATCTTTAGCCCTAGAGCTGTAGTTCACCTTTTTTATTTTGTATATTTCCAGAAACCCTTTCTGGGTTGTCTAGGAGAGGTGTTTGGGAGCATAGATCTCCATTTCTAGTATTATATGAGCATTATATTATCAGATCCATATTTTTATATTATTCAGCTGCAGTTACATTCACTGGGATTACATTGTATTAGTTCTCTAACATTTTTTGTAGCAGTTGCATTCTATGTTTTGATACTTTTCTACATTAGAGGCTTCTCTTGCCTACATTGAGGGGCTTGATATCCAAGATATTGTACTCATTTGTTGTTGTTATGCTTAAAGTCATGGATCTATGTTTGGATCATGCTTGATGTATTTCTATTTCCTACTATTTTCCATTATTTTTTTCAATATTGCTGCTTTTCCTATTTGGGAATATTACAATGGAATCAAAGCATAATATTGGCTCAGCTTGTGCATTTTTAGCCAATATGTCATTAGAAGAGGGATATCCTCCAATAGACAGAGAGAAGAGGTATATCAAAAGAAAGCAGAGATATGATTATACAGATAATAGAGAAGACAAGGGAAAACTCCCATATCAGGTGTGTTAGTTTGTTTGGTGCACGCATGTATGGAATCACACCAACTTAGGGGGTGTGGTTTACCCACTTAAGTTATTGGTCACAAATATAAAAAGAAGTGGAGTCAAGCAATTTGGTGGAACAATATAGAATCATAAACAAAATAGATAGAGAAATAGCATGCACATATAAACTAAAACTAAACTAAAACTAAAACAAATAAACAAAAGCTCTGAATAGAGTCAAACAACTGCAATAATCCAAACGGTGGCTCTTCGGCCCCACTTATTGAGTGCTGGTAGGAAATGAGGATGAAAATTTAACCCTCTTGCCAAAGGGCCCTTAGAACATGGGTTATAAGTCCCAATGTAAGGATTTTTTTACTTCCAAGCTTGCCTTCGTGCAAATTCTCCCTCTCTCTACTATGGTGGACTGAACTTGTCGGATGGCCAAAAATTGAGTCCCCTCTATCTTCAACTCTGGATCACACACTACTGGTATTGCTTTGGAAATTTTGGCCAGCATAACAATGTGCTCTCAAGTTCTTCATCTCATGGTGGCCTTATATAGGAGAATTCAAATCCTTCTTCCCTATGTTGGTACATTGTGGATGGTGACCCAAGAGAGGGGGATGATTCCTTTTTCTACCACAAATATTCCATTTTGTGCTCCCTTGATGTATAAGGAGGCTTTGGTGGTTGTCCTTAGGCAGCTTCAAGTGAGGAATCATTGTCCTAGAGTGTGATTTTTGTGGTCCTGGAAAGTGATTTTCGCCACTCTCAGTATTGCGCACATTTTGGGTCAAAAGGCGCACAAAGGTGCTCTTCACAAAGGATTATGCACGCAAAATCATTTATGACTTTCTGAAATTTGATTTTTCCTCAAACCTTAGAGAGTTTTAAATACTTTCCATATTCTCTAATGTCCTTCAGCCCTATAAATCCTTTTTCTTGACATTAAATAATGTCGTCTTCTACTTGTATGATTTTCCAGTGTTAACAGTTGCCCCGTAATGTGTGAGGTCTAGGAAGAACTGTATAGCCGAAATAAATTATAGTTTCTTTTCTATATATTGTGCGTAGAGAGAGAAAGACCTGTGTGAAGCTTGGAATTAGAAACACCCTACATCGGTTCGAAGAATGACCATGTCCTATGGGACCCCTATAAGCAAATATAATATAATATATATACAAATTTTCTATGAGGCAGGCATGTCCCATGCTCGTGATGTTGTGGCTAGTTAAACAAATATTTTTGATAGATACATGTTCTATCTATGTCACTAATATGGTAGTGATCTAGTGGTTGCTGGTGATGACTGCTGACACCCTCCGGGGTGTTTTTTTTTTCTTTGAAAAAAGGTGGAATGTGGTACCCATATGCGTAAACTTGGTATGGCATATAACTATGCATTGTATGCATAGGTGTTGGCTAGGACCTTCCCGTGTAAGCATTGTTGAAAGAGACGTTTGTGAAGGCATGGGTCTTCGACGAATTTGATCAAAGTGAAATGGTTGTAAGGTCTGATACCATCTTGACATGAAATCTTTTGTTGTAGTCGAATGTCAAGAGGATCGATGACATCTGTGGGCAATGATGTCTCCCACAGTGCCACCGGAGGATGCCCCTTTTATGGAGAGGGGTGATCCAAGGTACCGCTTCCTTTTTGGAAAATAGGTGTTGAAGTCGACAAAAAGGAAGCCTCAATCGAACGAGGGGTCGCTAACATGAAGGGTCAGGGACCTAGATGTGATGGGTTTAACATAGGCATGTTGGAAAGGGGTGACTGAAAACTGATGATGGGGATTCAGTGGCCCAAGGTTGGAGTGTACTAAGAAGCTTGGCAGCAGTCATAGTTATTTATGATGGGGAAATCCCTGGAGTCGGTAGGACTTCCAGGGTGGGTAAAAATTAGCTATCAATGTCATGGTGGCTTGTGCGTGGTGGTGTGATACTCCGACCAAGGGTGTTCAAGGACTGATGACATGGGAGGAAAGATGAATGAGAGAGTGGGGGACGTAGTGTACCGTTTGCAATCTTTGTACACTTACCAAAAGAATAAAATAATGGGGTTTGGTTTGTACAAAACACAGAGACGAGTGCCCCAAAACATGACAGGGTTCCCTCACTGATGTTGTGAGGAAGGTGTTTTGTTGAGGGTGGGGGCCCCATTGGTTGGTCTCATGTGTGGGGTTGATGAAGAAGATGAAAAAGTATCACAAATGGGATTATGTTGGTCTAGGTGTGGTGGGCCAAATGCGAGGCGCGGTAGTGCACTTTTGATCTGCTTATACAACCTGGTTTTCCAGGAAGGGGGTTTTAGTTTTTATGGTAAAACTTGGCCTTTATGCATGGTGGATGGATGGGCATGAGGTGCTTCCCAGACTAAAGTGTTATGTCCATGGCGTCACTTTTACTGTGATATATGGTCTACTATGGGTGACGAGAACCATGGAGGGCAGGTTCTACCGACCGATGAGGATGTTTATCATGTGCAGGGTGAGGTGATGATAAACAAGGTCGGATATGTTAAGCCTATGGTTGATCTCTGATGGATAAATGATGTCAGGATATGCAGAGTTTTCTGGGACTCTATCATGCTGGGGGTAGACCGATACTTGCTCTAGAGCTTTCAGTGGATGGAGTTGTGAATATTTTGAGAGTTTTCCTCAAGTGAAAGCATATTCTTTATCAAATATTATTGAAATTCGTGAGCTTTAAAAAGAACATGAGAGAGGGCATAGCTGCCAGCATTGAAAATTTATTTTTTTGGGTGTGCGAATGTGTGGCATCGCCTTTGGGCATTATGGAGTGTTGATCACAGTGCTGATTTTGGTCTGGTGATCAGATACTCTTAGCTCCAATTTTCCCCTGTGAGTTGTTACTTGGCTCCTAGCTTTGATTTCAGTTGGGGTTGCCCCCAGACTGAGATCACGGGGGACATTGCTGGTTATTGCCCCCTATATACGATCTCTCTTTTCTCTATTCCTCGGCTTCTTTTGCAGCATTTGGAGGATTTCCATAATTCTCCTGGTTGTATGGTTGTTGATGAGACTAGGAATGGTTGCACTAGATTGACCGACGCATTACGTTGTGCCTGTGGTCCATTATGTGCAGGGAATGGGGGATATCGATGCCCTTGTCCCTGGTTGGTATATGAGTACTGAGGTGACTTTCATGATAGCTAGGTTGTGATACGTTCTGAGTAGAATCTTATGAGTATCCAGGGTTTTGATTACTACTTCCAAGGTGTCCTTGGGCCAAAGACCCAATTGAACCATCTACAAAATTGATGTGCATGGTACTACTACTACCTAGGTGATCTTGGGAAAAAGACCCAATCAAACCGTCTGCAGGATTGATGTGCATGGTACTACTGCTACCTAGGTGATCTTGGGTCAAAGAACCAATCAAGCCGTCTGCAGAATCTACCTATCTGGTCACTCTCTGAGTACCATGGGTGTTACTACTTCCTAGGTGATCTTGGGTCAAAGATGTGTATCAAACCGTCTATAGAATTGACCTACCTGGTAACTCTTTGAGTATCATGGGTGTTATTGCTTCCTAGGTGATATTGGGTCAAAGACCCGTATCAACCATCTGTAGAATCAACCTACATGGTCACTCTCTAGGTATCATGGGTGTTAATACTGCCTAGGTGATCTTGGGTCAAAGACCCGTATCAACCTTCTGCAATAATGATGCGCATGGTAACTCCTCGAATACAGATTACTGCTGCCTAGGTGACCTTGGGTTGAAGACCCAATCAAGCCATCTATAGTAATCGATGCACCTGATAACTCAAAAGGATGAGGCAACCAGGTTCCCCTATCCCTGGTTGGTGTATGGTGGCTTGGGGGGAGATCTTCCATCAGTATGTCTATCTGTGTCTGGGTCCCCTGAGCCAGATGATAGGGTACTCCATGGTGATATGCTTGCGCCCTATTGGTCAAATTTTTCTGAGGCATATGATGACTTTGAAAACCAGGTTGAGGTACATTCTGGGTAGAACTATATGTGTAACCAGGGTTTTGACTACTGCTGCGTAGGTAAATTTGGGTCAATGACCCAATTAGTCCGTCTGCAGAGTTCAACGTGCCTGGAAATTTTTGATAAGTTTGCAGACACGGGGCATTCAGAAAGATATTGTAAATATATCCTGACTGTGTATAAATCAGCTCAAGTTGCTGGGATTTGCTAATGGCATCCTCTTCGGATATGGGCCTTTGATGCGCCACATCCTTTGAAATCTCTGTAGTGAGAGTTTTCAAGAAAAAATCTAAGAGAACCCGATCGTCAAGTTTAGATTTACATAAACTACGACACTTCCTTCGTTCATGGAGATGGTCCGAGATATGGACGGTGGGGGTTTGTCTAAAATGTGTTAGTAATTCCATTATGGAATCATGGTGAATGGGTAACTAAAAATATGTTAGGACCGCGGTGGCAAGGCCGCTAAAGGTTCCATGTGTAGCAGAGGGCTGCTCCACATACCATTTCGCCACTACTCCTGTTAGAGTGCATTTAAATAGTCTCAATCGAATAGTGTCATCAATGATATTGTTCGATGAGCACCACAGGTGGAAGGTCATGACATGATTACCTAGGTCTTTCGCTTGCTTTCCTTCGAACTTTGGAATATCCGAAGGGAGCTTCGTGGGAATGGGAGGCCATGTAGGGTTGTGTGCGATGGGGTCACTCATTAGTATGGTTAAATTGGTAGATTCAACAAATCTAAGAAATGGGACTGGGAGGTTGAGGCCATTGCAACTTGAGAAAAAACAAATTTCTGGTTAGGAAGAGGGTTGGTATGTGAGGTACCCTGTTGTGTATTCGACTGGCTTCCCAAATGGGTTGCACTCCTCTGCCCCTAGGGGTCATGAGAGGAGGGGTGTGTGGTGTGTTTTTGGGGGACCAACCAGGGTTCCCAACTAAGGATGCCCCAACAAAGGATGAACCAATAATGGTGGTTGTGTTCCGTCTTTGACGCCTAAATGGTGAAAGACCTGTAACCCCTCCCAGTAATGGGGGGAGGTCCAAAAGATACCTAGATCGACAAGGACCTGTTGGGTCCATTCTGGTGTCAACTAGGTCTAGTTTTTGGAAAAAATTGAGAGGATAGAGTCTATGATCAGAGAAAAATTATGGTCACATACATAAGACAAAGCAAAAATAAAATAAATTTTCCCTTTAAATTAATTCTATGTGATCAAGCAATCAAAAAAGTGGTTTTTTTTTGTTTGCGTATGATACACAAATATTAGAATACCTATTCATCCTCACACACTCAAATGTAACTGGGCCTTGAGAAGATACCTTTTGAGTACTGGGACAATGTCCTGTAAGAGCTAGTGACGCCCCCAATCAGCCGAAGAAAATCCACCAAGGTAAGGGTAGAGGGTCTGGTGCTTGCCTGCACCATAACCTATAGGGAAAGGATTCCCTAGATTTGGCCACTAAGTACCACCATCCCACGTGAGCGTTTGAGTCTTGGGCTTCTTTGTAAGTCAGCTAACAGTACCGAGTATCAGTCAGGTCAGGTAGCCCCAACTGATACCGTACGCACTGCGCCTAAGCCTAACCCGCTCTGAAACAGGTCTCTGTCGCACTTAGGTTTTCTTTTCTATGGGCTGATAGGTGGATTTAAAGCTCCCTAAACAATCAACTTCTATGTTTCAAGATGAAGAATGATCAAGGCAACTTATTGGATGCCTACCCCCTTGATCCTAACTTAAACTATAAATTATTTTTTGGCCCATGTGGGGAGAATTTAGTGAATTTGGTTAAGTTAGTTTTCAGTGTATTTTCTTTGCTTAGTGGGTGGAGTGTGTGAGAAAAAATTGGAGAAGCACATAGTTTGAACGTGCAGATATGCGATGATCCTTTTCAAAATCCATTATTAAACTATGTTGTATTGTTCCTTGCTCAAAAGAAGAACATGTGTGGATATGGGTCGCTTTCTATTTTTCCTAGTTAATCTATGTGATAAACTAAAGGGAGATTGTGGGTTGTGAATAGAGAGTGTTCATATGATTGCCTAGGATCATCGGAGGGTGAAAAGGTAGTAGAGATTACTTGCTCTTCTATCGATAATTCAATCCTAGTCCCGAAATCCTAGTGCAAAAATTGAACTAAACTAATAACTTTTACACTAGAAAAAACAAACTAGCTAAGCATGCGTGGACTTGGGCCACTTACTTGGGCTAGTTATCTAGGTGTGTTGGTACCTAAATTTGCAAAAAATAATTTTTTTTCGGAATGCAAGCTATTTTTCCCCCCTACTTAAACTAGGTGTGAACTTTGCAAAAATCAACTTGAAATAGAAATGTATTATGGGCTGCCAAACACTTTACAAACAGGAAAATATAGAAATGTGGGATAAATTTCTCTTTCTATCTTTTGCGCGCAAAAGGCTGAAATAGGTGCGATGTCTGCGTGCAGGTCAGCTCTGAACGCATGCCCTGGGCATGTCTGTGAGAGTGAAAAGCTCGAAAATTCCTGCAAAAGTAATTTTTGGAGTTGTTCTGCTTAATTCTATCACTTGGGATGAACTAGGGATGGCAAGAGAAAAAAGGGGGAAATTCATCTCCACTCCATAGCACAAATAAGGGTCTTTGCAAAAGGTCCTAGCCACATAAACTTGGTAATAAACGTTAGTGGAGTTTCCAATCCTATGTTAGTGCGTTTGGTGCACGCATGTACGAAATCACACCAACTTAAGGGGTGTAGTTTACCCACTTAAGTTATTGGTTACAGGCAGAAAATGAAGTGGAGTCAAGCAAGTTAGTGGAACACGCTAGAATCATAAACATACTAGATAGAGAAATAGCATGCATATATAAACTAAAACTAAACTAAAACTAAAACAAATAATAAAAAGCTCTAAATAGAGTCAAACAAATACAATAATCCAAACAGTGGCTCTTCGGCCCATCTTATTGAGTGCTGGTAGGAAATGAGGATGTAACTTTAACCCTATTTCCAAAGGGCCCTTAGAACATGGGTTCTAAGTCCCGATGCAAGGATGCTTTTACTTCCAAGCTTGCCTCGGTGCAAAGTCTCCCTCTCTCTACTTTGGTGGACTGAACATTTTGGATGGCCAACAATTGAGTTGCCTCTATCTTTAGCTCCGGATCACACACTGCTGGTATTTCTTGGGAAATTCTGGCCAACATAACATTGTGCTCTCAAGTTCTTCATCTCATGGTGGCCTTATATAGGAGAATTCAAATCCCCCTTTCCTCTTGTGGTACATTATGGATGGTGACCCAAGAGAGGGGGATGATTCCTTTGTGTGCTACAAATATTCCATTGTGTTCTCCCTTGATGTTTAAGAAGGATTTTGTGGCTATCCTTAGGCGGCTTCAAGTGAGGAATCACTATCCTGGAGTGTGCTTTCTTTGGTCAGGGAAAGTGACTTTCGCCACTCCCAGGATTGCGTGCATTTTGGGTCAAAAGGCACGCAAAGGCACTCTTCACAAAGGATTATGCACGAAAAAGCATTTATGAATTGCTCAAATTTGATTTTTCCTCGAACCTTAGAAATTTTTAAATACTTTCCATATTCTCTAATGTCTTTCAGCCCTGTAAATCCTTCTACTTGACATTAAATAATGTCGTCTTTTTCTTGTACGATTTTCCAGTGTTAACATCAGGAGAAGAGGATGACAAGGAGTTTCCCAAGCTTCTTCTACAGACCATGCAACATATTGCAAGGGAAATAAAGGAGATGAGTATGGATAGACACAAAGAATCCCCTAAAGGGTTTCTACATGGAGAAGGCTCTGACATTTCACATCACTGGCATGATCAACTAGTGAAGCAGCAGATTTCCCAACACTCCACTATGCCTACATTCTTAATAGTGGGAAATGGAGGGTTTCAAGAAAAAGAAACCTTGAACATTATTTTCTTGAGTATGAGTCTCAATCTCAGAGATTCAAAGATCATTTGATCTTTCAGGATTTTTTTCAGATGAAGGACAATAGGAGAACCCAACATCACAATAGAGGTGGAGGATTCACATAAAACAATGATCTTCACCGGACTATGGGTAGATTCTTCTTGCCCAGTTTTGATGGGTCATCCAAATTCACAGCCAAATATTTTGTAGAGAAGCTAGACATCTACTTCCAATTGAACCAAGTACCAGAGATGGAAGCCATCAAAATAGCAATGATGCACCTTGAGGGTGAGGCACATAATTGGTGGTTTCATGGTATTTCTACATTGGGCATTCCAATGTGACTGCATATTCCAAGTTCACTAGGAGGTTGGTGGAGAGGTTTGATCCAAGAGACTCGGAGCCACCTCTTATTGAGCTAGCTAAGCTCAAATAGTCAGATAATCTAGAAACTTGCATTTCTGAATTTCTAAAACTTTTTGTTATGGTTCTTGATTTATCTGTAGCTAGGAGGGTATATATGTTTATTGTTGGGTTAGAAAAACCTCTACATGGGTTGGTTAAATAAACCAAACCAACTACCCTTCAAGATGCTGTTGAAAGGGCTAGAGATCTACAATATGCTTTTCCTAGGGAAAAGGCACCATTTCAGCAAAAGCCCACTTTTCCATTAAAGGGAAAAGATGTGAAGGCTCCTCCTCCAAAGGAGAGCCAAAAAAAAGTACCTCTTAGTGATGATGTCTGAAGAGACTTGAGGAGAAGGAAGCTTTGCTTCAAATGCCAAGAATCATGGCACCTGGACATAGATGTGTAGCAGGGAAGGCACACTATATAGAGGTATTTTCTGATGATGAAGAGGAGGAATAAAAGGAACCATAAGGAGTTCACAGTGTTGGAATAGAAGGAGAGGATCCACCACCACCCGGAGGTGGGAATGGATCCTTTTCTCCAATTGGAGGGGCCCTTACATCTTTGCGGGGAGTACCCAAGTGTTTGACCTTGAGAGATTGAGGTTCCATTATGGATCATAGGGTGTTAGTGTTGATTGACAGTGGGGCTACCCACAACTTTATTGATGCCCAATTAGTGTAGAGGAGAGAAATACCCACTGATCACTTTGAGGGAATTTCAGTTTTGGTCCTAGGGTATAGAACCATGCAGTGCATGTAGTATATTTCGTCATTATTTGTCACCATGGGGACATATACCTTGACTAATCACTTTTTTGTGGTTGACATACCAGAAAAAAATGTGATATTGGGTGTGCAATGGTTGATTACTTTAGGGAAAGTCACCACAAATTGGGAGACTTTACAGATGGAGTGGAAAGACAAGAGGAGTGGTAATCATCAAGTGATTAAGGGCATCCATACTTATCCCTCTCATACAGCTTCCACACAGAGGGCAGAGTTGGATTTGCGCAGTGGAAGCAAGGATCTAAGAGTCCAATCAGTTATGCAGATGACTTTGGCCCATGATATATTATTGTTTAGAGGAATTCCACCTGGGAGACTACCAGTCAGGATTTGATGAGATATGTCTCACAACAGGTTACACCACTCATAGATCCAGGAGGGGTGAGAACCTTGGGAGGACTTGGCACAGCGCAGAGATTCTTCGGTAGGCTCAAGGAGGAGTGAGACATTCTCCCCATATCAATGTTACCCACTCTCACCAAACATATTGCGCTGAGAGAAGATGTTTCAGGGATGGATGATGGCACCATCATGGTGCAAGGAGACCAATTCATGGCTTTGGAGAACAAAAATATACTTCCACATAGGGAGGAATCTTCCACTTATCGTAGAGGATGGTGGCCACTCATGCATACATTGGCCAAACTCAGAATTTTTTGGATGGGCGATAGCTTCCCATGGAAGGCTAACCTCCAAAAACCTCAACCTCTACTTAAGCATGAGCAACTATAGGAGGGGCAGTAGAGGTAGGATAGCATCATCCCGATATATGACTTTGGCATGGGAGATGCCAAAGGAGAGGGCAACAACATGACAAATGTTTTACATTGCAGAGAAGCAATGCTATCATTATGGAGTATAGACCCTTATTGGAGATCCCAGTTGTTGGTGGAATACTCCAAGGATCTCTTCTCATGCAGTATACTTGAGGGCCAGTTGTCAGATGGGAGATATATAGTGAGAGATGGGGTCATCTACTATCAGAGTAGGAACTTCTTGACCAGAGCCTCTTAGATCAAGGAGAAGATACTACATGTAGCATATGAGGATTTTCTCTCCAGACACACTGATTTCATGAGGGCATATCACACTATCATGGAGGGATTCACTTGGGAAGCCTTCAAATATGAGATACATCAGCATATGAGGAGATGCATGGATCATTTGGAGATTGAGGAGAGACATGAATCTTTAGTAAAGTTATCACATCCACTTCCTTTCTCATTGGGAATGAAAGGAGGCATATCTATGAGCCACTTCACCAGCTTGCTCAAGGTACATTGTAAGGATTATGTTTTTGTGCATAATGGTTCACTAATTGATTGCATGTATTCCTTTACTATTCATGTACATTAATTTGCTCCAAAAGGGGGCACTCTTTTCTTTGGACTACATGATCTACTTGGAGCCATAAGCAGTGATGAGGATGGCCACTCACTAGGATATTTTCGGAATATGATATCTTATTCAGGGTGGGCTCAATTGGCACCACACATCATTCAACTTCTCCAAGCATGTGAGAGGATTGGCAAGAAAGTGGTTGGGAAACCACTCATCATATCATATTCTAAGGCAGTTAGGAGTAAAACTGCACTGGTTTCCCTTGAGGGACCATTATCCTCCTCCGGTATTACATATGGAAGCTAGTATGACTTTGATTGTGATCCCATATGTTGATGATGTTTTTATCATTGTTGTGGGCATGATTGGAGCGATGACACATGGATTGGATGTGCCCATTTGGAATGAGATTCTACACATTTCTTTTGCCTCATGCTTCAGGGAGAACATTGGGCAATACATGATTGCTACATTGGACCTCTTGTTTCCTTATGGGATGAGCCATTTGGTTAACTTGAGCACTTGGGAGATGCATCTCATGAGCACTTGGGAGGAGAATTTCAAGGATGGATTGATTGGGGGACACTTGGTTCATGACGAGAGCTTATCACATGGAGGTGTCACAGGGGAAGGAGGAGAATTTTTACAACACTCAAATTTACAATTGCTTGAGTACATGACACATTTGGGAGGGGAGGACTGTAATATTCCCAATTAGCTTTCAGCTAGTGGGAATATTAAATTTTTTTTTTGCTTCTTAGTTAGAAGAATAAGAGGGTAGGGAGACCCATAAATATCCTTAGTAGAAATAAAATCACTCCTAATGTGAATGAGGAGCATCAAAGTAGCTAGATAAAGCACACTTATGTGTGCATAGGGGATAAATCATGTGGATGGGGTCAAGTTTGACCAAATCAACAATGTTGGTATGGAGGGTTTGGATAATCAATGAGAGACAACACAGTTTTGGAAGGAGAGTCTTTTCATGGAAGTAGTGGCTTTAATGAGTGGGGCCCAAGGTGAGAAGGCTCACAAAGCATATAAGGAAGGGGATGGCATCCATGGAAATGAGGTTGAGTATTATTTTGTTTATGGTCTGTTATGACTTTTGGCTCTCTTCAGCTGTTTAGGGGAGACTGCAGTGCTGTTTATCACAAGGTTGTTCCCGAGTAGGAATCCCACCCTCATCCTCGGGGAACTTCAATTTCCCACTCAGGAGATTTCATTGAGCTGCATTTCCACATTTTGGCATCAAGCCAAGCTACAATTTTTTTCTACAGCACAGTTTCTGCTAGGATTGTGTTGTGTTGTAGGGTTGTAGCAGTGGAGAGTTTGTAGTGCCATTTCCTGAGGTTGTTTTCAGTGGAGGAAGCATTATTTCCATTGGGAGGCGAACAAGGAAAGTCCTTGGGCATAATTTCATCATTTGGCACCAGGGCAAGCCATCACCATCCCCTACAGTGTAGTTTTAATCATAAACTGCGTTATTTCAGAGATTAGTTGCAATAGATAATGTTAATTTGGTACTTGAGACTTTAATCTGTATCATATCTATGGTATCTGCAAGGACCATTGTGCGAGAATACACTATCAATGGATCAGTGGAGCATTTCATTGGCCGAAGGAAGAACCATGGAATAATTGTTACAATGCCTCCAAACTCCACGAGCCGGTCAGTATAGCAGGTACTTCATAGGTTGCTCCATAGAGGCAAGAAACTCTAGAAGCAGTTCCAGGAGAAGGGAGCAAACCCGTGCAGGATAAAGTAAAGAGAAAGGTATATTACAGTCCAGAGGGGAAATAAGTCATAAAATGAAAGTGGATCCACTTGTTATGAAAATGGATTTATCCATTAAGACAAATAGGAGACAGATGATGTAGAGAGCAGAACGGAGGAGAATGGAAAATGAGAAGCATAAAAAAAATAAAAAGAAAAACATAAGTAGGAAGAAGAAGAATAAAGGCCCATTAGGGGGATTCTGAGGTCTAAAATGGGCCTCCTAAGGAAATTATAAAATAATAGTGGAAAAAATCAAATAAGATTTGATGACATCATCAAATTTTAGAGGGAAAAAAGAAAAAACTACTTTTTCAACTCGTATTTTCAACTTATCTCCTAAATTTTTTACTCAAATTTCGAGTGGGAGTACTCATTAGATGAAAAATTTAATTCCTAATACAAGGAGTACCCATGTTGCATACTTTCAATGGACCCTGCTACATGAAAAAATGAGAAATACATGAAAAATGTGATTGCAATCACGTTTTTTCACGTATTTCTCATTTTTCACGTAGTAGGGTCCATCAAATGTATGCGAAATGGGTACTCCTTCGATGTGGAATTAAATTTTTCATCCAACGAGTACTCTCACTTGAAATTTGAGTAAAAAATTTGGGAGATAAGTTGAAAATACGAGTTGAAAAAGTAGTTTTATTATTTTATTATTTTTTAATATTTTTACCCTTTTAATTAAAAAATGGTGAATCATCCCCCATGGTTGACATCATCATCTTGAATCCTATTGGTTCTTATAAATTTTATTTTGGTTATAAATTTTTCTTAGGAGGCCCATTTTAGACCTCGAAATTCCCCTAATTGGAAGTGCACCATAGTAAAATAAACAATGCAGAATTAGGCTGAAGAGAAAGAACATAATCAACCATCAGAAAAGGGGGAGAGCAAATAGATGTAGGATCAGGAGCTTTCTTATAAAATTAAAGAATTGATCAAGATTGTGGACATGGAGGAGGAACCAGAGCCATAGAATCAAGATGTCGACCTGATTCCGAGTGCACAACAAGTCACTACTCAGTCTTCACCACCTCTAGTAGTTGAGTTAGTCCCGAGTGAGGAAGAGGAAGTTGTTCCTCTTGATGATGATCTCGTCATGGCCATGTACAATATTTCGTATGATGAACTCCATAAGAATATTGTACAAGCCTGTAGAAATAACTTTCCAGATGACCTCGCATCGCCTGCATTCAATAAAGAGAGGGTGATAGTGGGGGAGTCAAGACACTAGCAAGAATCCAAATTCCATTTCCAAAGCCAACCTAGCCTTTAAGGGTGCAGCAAGATCAAACACTCAGTATTTGATGGCCAAGAATAAGCAACCGGCACATAAATTACAAGCTACCTGGCAAGATATAGAACAGCTTCGCACAATAATATAGAACACAGCTTCCACATAAGTCTACTTGGGGGAACTGAGAGCAATGATACTTGTTGAAGTATCAACACTTGGAGATACCATGCGAGACCTTTATGAGGATTTTATAACCATACATAAGGAATTTTTACACTTGCATGTTTTGCAGTAGTAGAGAAAACACTTTTTCAAAACTCTTAAGAATGTACAAGCTGTGATTGTCATCGTGCATGAATGGACAATGCAATACAAAGAGTCACACCTTAATTTTCCAAAGAAAATGAAGCCATTGGAAGAGATAGAGAAAGAAATATTTTGAATTTTAATTCAAAACAACAAGTAGCTCACCTCATTCATCGGAATTATTTAGGCCTCATATGTACGATTATACAATAGTTTGTATTTCTTGGTGAAAGAAGACGATATCCTATCTGTTGGCTCGCTCACCAAAGCCAAATGCAGATACCAGGTTAGGGAGGAGATCAAAGAGTACTTGGAGTAGCTAAGACAGATTGCCGCCAAGGATGATTTGGAGCTGAACAAATAGATCATGCAAAAATACATCGGTTTCCTATCCATATTAGAACAATGTTGCTCCTGCTTGAGAGGGAAGTTAAAACTAGCTCCAAATAATTGTACCTAAATGCTATGGAGGTTAGAGTCCGCTTCTATCCAGACACCATCATGCATTTTGGGGATTTTATCACATGATACTGAGCTTGGCTTCAATATGTGATTGAGAAGTATCAAGAGGAATGTTTTGAGCTAGAGTTTCCCCAAACTCAAGCATCATTTGTTTTGTCTTGTTAGGGTGTCAAGTTGTCTCTACCCTATTTTGCCTTAGATGGGTATGAGTGTAAAATGTAATATTATTTGTAATTATTTGTAAAGTTAAATTTCAAGTGTTAATATTAGAATTTGAATAGACATGATGTAATGTAATGAGTCATTTTATAAAGAAGTTGAAGAGCCATGAGGGAAGTCCAAGATTCACAAAGGGGTATGTGAAGAGACACCCCCTTTGTTATAAATATATCCTCATAACTCATGTAAAGGGATTTTGGGAGCCAAATTTTGGCTAGGCTTAGGCTTAGGAAGATCTTGGGAGTTTTGTGAGAGCCTTGGCTTCTCCATAGCATAGAGGGAGTATAATTATTTAGAGGAACAGGTGTTGTTAACTTCACATTCCACTATTGGGGCTAGTGGTTCGTCAATGGGGTATGTATGATTGGAACTTTCACTTTTAATAAAACTCAAAGATGACACGTTTTCATGCATATGTTGGGAATATAGTAGGACTATTATTGTTGCGTTTTCAATGTATGGTATTTAACTTACGCTTATGCTTATGAACTACTTCATTTGCATTTGTACGAATCTTGTTGAGCGTGTGTTGTTGTGTCAATTCACCATGATTAACTTGTGGAATGTTCTGCATATTATCTTGTGATGTCATTATGTTCGTGTTTTCATTTCAAGTTGTGTACTATTATAGGCTTATTAGGGGATCACTTCCTTTTCCCTTCAAATGTTGTAACCTTCATGCATCGCACTTGACTTTCTGCAGGGTCACACACTTGTTCTCACCAAAAACAAGGTGCACCACTCTATGTGTATTTGAAACGAAGGCAGATCATCAACACCCCACTGTTGGGAGTCCTAGTCTAAACAGTGTGAGGTCTAGTTGGGACTTCATACTGGGAATATCCCTTGAATGTTGTTGGGTCTAGCACTATCAACATGTTTGGTGCTAGAAGGAGGGCCAGATGAAAATTTGAGCCCTTGATTTTTTTTTTTAATTTTTGCACTCATCTAATGACTTCTCCCCAAATTATAACCCCGACATGTTTTTCCAGACACACAAATCTGAAAGTGCTAGCGCAAATTATTGATGACTTGTCAAATCTGAAATTTAATGGCGAGGGTGAAACAACCTTATTTGATCACACTGCTCATTTTCTCTATTTCTGCACAAAACACAACATCCACTGCGAGGATGTTGGTTGTAGGTTGTTCATTCTTGAGTTCTAAGGGAGCGTACAGAATAGATGTAACAAATTTCCTAATTCCTCCATACACTCTTTAGAACATATTTTCACAAAGTTGCTTTGTGTTTTTGATATATATGATTGTAAATCTTTGTGCAAGAAAATTTTGAATTTGTGAAAAGCATCTGATGAATCTATCCAAGATTTTCACGATCGTTTTATTCATTTTTTCTTTGAATTTACTGGAGATGAAGTTGTTTGGCCTTTCTTGATAAGCATATTTCTATATCTTGTTCACATTTCAGATAATCCGCATTCGCTTAAATCTTTCGAATCACTCCAACATACGTCGGTATTAGAGCTTCCAAATATGCGATGGACAAAGTTGTTGTTCCAAGTGGCCCTCTATCCCCTTCTCATCAAATATCTTTGGTTTCGAAGGTTGAGGGGGGAGAGAATGAGAATTCATCGGAAAATATAACACCATCCCATCCCACCCCACATACTCATAATTTCAGTGCAAGTTTGGTCCATGAATCTAATGGTTACGATGAAGTGTTATCTCCTCGTCATCCATTCTTTGGTTCCTTTGGTCCTCCAGATTGTGAGTTGTTGTGTTCACCTGTTTCAAAATTTTCTTTTGATTTTCATGAGGATCAAGTTATATATGGATTTGGTGTTGAGCCGGAAACTTGTGATATCATTTACGATTATTATGCATGGGAGTCTACTTCTGTACAAGAATTTGCGATGAAGGATGATTCTTTTCCTTCCATGCCTCTTATGCATTATCCTGACATTATTCATGATTTTTTCATTACTGTTGAATCTTGTGAAAAAATAATTTCTGATGATATTACTACTTTTGATCATTCTCAGAACACGTGGAATGTCAGTTTCTCATCCGAACATGGAGAGGAAAAATTTTCTCTTCTTGATTTCCTCGCTCATCTCATCATTCCGAAAATATAGAGGGTGAAATTTCTTGTTTTCAATCTTCCCCTCTTTACCATTCATCATATCATGAGGATTCCTATGTTTTTGATCTTGAAATTTCTAATCATGGTTTTCATGACCTTTTCATTGATTCATTTGGTCATGATTATGATTCTTCTGTTGTTAATATTTTTGAGCCACCGATCTTTGATGATTTATCTTCTAATGAGTTGGAACTTTCCCAAGTTGTCGAGGCACTTAAGCCTGAGATGATGATTATGTCAAGTTCTCATAGTATTTCGGTCAGTTCCACTTCTTATTAGAAATGTGTTGAATCTTTCCAGGCTCCTCATCACTTTGCCGCACATATTGAAGATCAATCTGATTTTACAATTTTCGCATCCTCCATATATATTACATGATCCTATCACTCAATCATTGGAGGAGTCGTACATGGCGAGCACTATTTCACAATGAATTTTTTCTTCTTTATTTATGTTCGCCTGTTTTCACATTTTAGAACTTTGTTCTGGCATGTCTTCGAGTCACAGTGTGTCTAAACCCCATGTCGAACCGCAAAATGTCTTCCATGTGTGTTTCGTTATTACTTTTATGCGTGTACTTACAAACTTCAAATGTTTTGGTTTGCATTGTCCTATATTTTCTTTTTATTGTTATGCTTGGATATATTTCTTGACATGCATTCCCTCGCATACATAGGCCATCCAATGCGTTGGTGGTTACACTAGAAATATCACTTCATGAGTTTGGCCTATGCTCTGATTAGGTTAGGAGTAGGAGTAGTTGTTTTCTTTTCTTGGTTGTTTTCTTTGAATTTCTTTGCTTTGATTTTATTTTTCTAAGCTTCTTTCCTTTTTTGTTTTATTTTCAGTTATAGGATATTTTCCACATGAGACTGTGTTTGGCTTCCGAGTAAGCATGGTGAAATGTAAAACAAATTTGTGTTACTATCAACGCTTGGTTTTCTGTCTATTTCTTCTATTTGCGTGAATATTGCATTCTTTTTTTTATGGGTCATTTTTTCACATCTCATCAGTCGACCTACAAAATGGATCAATAAATATTCTTTGACCCCTTGACATCATCATAGCACAATGTAATATTCCGAAATGGGAAAAGCAACAATATAGCTCATAAATGAAAGAAATAGAAATTATTTAACACATGAAACCATGAGACCAATATAGAGCCATATTATTGATCATATTTGCAGAAAATAAGTACAAAACAATAAGGCACAAACCATAGAATGTGATCACACAAACCTCCAATACATAAACACTCTCAAAAGTGAGATGATGTTGTAACACAAAATGTCGGAGAGCTGCTACAGTGCAGTCATATTATGCATATCTATAGCTAGATATGATACAATTATACAAAAATACTAATATAAGCCTCAATTGAATCTAAACATACATATACAGGCTCTATAAGATCAACATTCCAAGACAACCCAAGATGGTTTTCGAAAAATGCACACAAGTGCCAATGTAAGTTGCATCCCTAGGGCTAAAGATATGCTGCAACAAATGAAATGAGAAGATATGGTTGAAGCTGATGTAGATAACTACAGATATTCTCCAATAGATCCTTTGGATGAAATAATGGCTCCTCCACTGAAGAAATCACCTCTCAAACAACCACTACAACTACCCCTGAAACTCCTCCCTAAAATAATGCAGATCTGGACTGAAACTGCATTGTAGGGGGTAAATTCTCCTTAGTCTGCTACTAAATGTGTCAATAAAGCTCAAGGGGCTTCTTTACATGCCTCCCAATGGATGGAAACCTTCCTCCACTGCAAAACTAGCTCTGAAGACACTCGATCTAATTCTCCAATGCTGCACCTTGAAACACAGCACAATATCCTACAGAAACTGCGTTGATGAAGAAAGTTGTATCTTGTTCTGAAAACATGAATGTGAAAATGAAATTCAATTCTCTTCTAAGAGGCCTCTCAAGGAAAGAGGTGGGATTCCCGCTCGGGAACACCCAGTGCTAAATAGCACAACAATCTCAACTAAACAACTGAAGAATGCAAGAAGTCTAAGCAGACCACATACAAAATAATAATCCAAAACAGAACCTCATATGGATACCATCCTCTTCCTTATATATATTATGAGCTTCTTTGCCCTTAGATCCACTCAATTAGGTCATTTCCTCCATGCAATCCATCTCCCTCCAAAACTATCTTATTCCTCATTTAATGTCCACTCCTCCATAACAACACTATTGACTTTGTCAAAGTTGACTTGTTCAACATGATCCAACCCCTGTTCATACTCAAAGGTGCTTTATTTAGCTGTTGAGAATTTATCCTTTCACACTTGAAGTTTTTTTATTGCTACTAAGGAGATTTATGCCCCCCCCTCCCATTTATTCACCTACCTAGTGACAAATGATCTATAATATTCCATTTAGCTAAAAGCTAAATTTTAGGAATATTATAGACCTCCCCTCCAAAATGTTGCTTGTCCTCAAGAAACTGCAAGGATATGGAAAAATTCGCCTCCCCTCCTCTTGTAGCCTCCTCATTAAATAGTCCCCACCACTTCTTAAAATAGTCTGCAATGAATCTCCCCCCCAATGGTTCCTCCCAAGGTTGCAAAACCAAACGGCTCACATCATGAGAGAGTAGGTGATGTAAGTGGAAACATTCTTGCTTTCAAATGGCCTCCTCGAGGTAGGATTGATGACAAACATAGGGGATCTCATTCCCGATGAGAGACTCACATACCAATGCTATCATCCAAATGAAATGAGCCATTCTAGCTAGGTAGCTCATTAAATAAATCCTCAACCCCCGGTACATGAAATGTATTGGGGTTGTATGGAGATATTATATTTTTCCATCCATGTTGTTTCTCTCTCCATTTATGATATGTATGGGGCTTCTACTGATATTCAACTGAAATATTATGGTCTCCAAGAATGTTCTAATTTACCCCACCAATCAAAACATCCATGAAGTGCCTCCCCCAAGAACTCAAGTTCTCAAAATGGCTTCTCCCACATGAAGACAAGAGATGTAGTGTGGAAATCATGGTTTTGCCATTGTTTCTCTTGAAACATGCAACATATGATGTGTGGAGAATCATACTCCCAATGGGCACCTCCAACTCTTGTGCCATCCTCCCAACAAATGTTGGAGATATCAGCGGAAAAAAATTAAAAACAATTAACACACAGCAATTAAACCAAGCACATAAAGACACAGACATTAACGTGGTTCACCCAAACCTCCTGGGCTACGTCCACACAACAGGGCATTGGCAATCTTATTAATTCAAACAAGAGATTACAATTCTCACACACTCTCTCCAAAACATCCGTATGGCTATCTGTTATATAGCAGGAGAATCTAACAGCTCTCAACTCAAATTTAGGATGCATTAACTCCCTCCCAACAAACTGGAGCTAATCTAGGAACTAATTCCTAATTTTTGTCACCTACTGAGATTTTTTCCTATTCTATTCAAAACAGAAAATCTCAACAATCTCCACCTTGACAACAATTAGCCTGATGCCCTGTTCTTTATTATTTATCTTTTCTGCAAGCCAAGAGAAGCCAAACACCAACGCAGCTTCTCTAACAAAACTGGTTTCGTGAACATGTCTGCACAGTTTTCTTTTGTATGCACCTTTTCAAGAGAGACTCCCCTTTCAGTAATAACCTGTCTTACAAAATGGTACTTAATTGGAATATTCTTTGATTTACTATGATAGGCAGGATTCTTAGCCAAATGTATTGCACTTTGACTATCACAAAGTAACCTGATGTTGTCCTGTAACCTACCAAACTCACCAAGCAAACCTTTCAACCAAACCGCCTCTTTGCAAGCATGAGAAGCAGCAATGTATTCTGCTTCAGTAGTGGATAAAGCAACAATGTTCCGTAGCTTTGACATCCAGCTGATAGCTCCACCTGCAAGAGTAAAGACGTACCCTGAAGTTGACCTTCTCTTATCCAAATCACCTGCAAAATCAGAATCAACATATCCACAAACATATTCACTGCTCCTGTTATAAGTGATACAGTAATCACTTGTGCCTCTCAAGTACCGAAGCACCCATTTCACTGCTGACCAGTGTTCTTTACCCGGATTTTCCATGTACCTGCTGACAACCCCAAATGCATGTGAAATATCTGGTCGAGTACAAACCATCGCATACATCAAACATCCTACTACATTGGCATATGGAATTCGAGACATATAATCCTTTTCTTCATCTGTATTAGGACATAAACCCGAAGAAAGCTTGAAATGGGAAGCGAAAGGGACTGACACGGGCTTCACATTATTCATACCAAACCTCAAAGTATTTTCTCAATATACTTTTGTTGTGATAGCCATAGCTTACCATTGCTCCTGTCTCTGAAAATCTCCATGCCCAAAATCTGTCTTGCTGCTCCTAGATCTTTCATATCGAATGTCCTTGCCATCTGAGTCTTCAACTTGTTGATTTCATCAATGCTTTTGCTTGCTAAAAGCATATCGTCAACATACAACACTAAGATAATGAACATGCCATTTTTCAATTTCTTGAAATACACACAATGATCATATTCACTTCTAACATATTTCTGACTCAACATGAAAGAATCAAACTTCTTATACCACTGCCGAGGCGACTGCTTCAGGCCATATAATGATTTCTTGAGCCTGCAGACAAATTTCTCATTGCGATGCTGAACAAACCCTTCCGGTTGTTCCATATAAATTTCCTCATCTAGATCTCCATGTAGAAAAGCAGTCTTAACATCTAGTTGCTGTAACTCTAAGTCAAACAAAGCAACTAAAGCTAACACAATTCGAATTGAAACTATTTTAACAACTGGTGAAAAAATCTCATGAAAGTCAATGCCTGCTTTCTGAGAAAACCCTTTTGCAACCAGTCGCGCTTTGTACCTGTCCTCCGTATCATTCACACCCCGTTTCAGCTTGTAAACCCATTTACACCCCACGGTTTTCCTGTCTTTCGGAAGCTCAACCAGATCCCATGTGCCGTTCTTACTCAAGGCCATCATTTCTTCCTTCATGGCTGCTTTCCACTTGTCACTATTCGAACCTTCTATTGCTTCCTGATAGCACAGAGGTTCATTGTCATTAGCGGTCAAAGCAACTGAAGTAACATAATCATCATACCTTCTCGGTGGCCGTTTGATTCTTGTCGACCTCCTTAAGGATGTGTCTGGTGCTTCCGCAATTGGCTGACTACCATCTGTAGGAACTTCTTCATGACCAGCATCTGAGACCTGTTCACGCTCTATATCTGAACTCTGTTCATAACTAGTATCTGAAACCTGTTCATGACTAGAATCTGAACTATGGTCATCATGACTATCATTAGAAGTGATGTCAAACTGAATGTGCTGAAAATCAAATACATCATCCTGTTTCAATTTACTATCTACATCTAACTGTACAAGAGAGGATTCATCAAACTTTACATCTCTGTTGATGATGATTTTGCGGGTAGTAGGATCCCACAATCCATATCCATTTGTTCCAACACCATACCCAACAAAGATATACCTTTTAGACTTTGGATCTAACTTAGTTCGCTGATGTTTAGGCTCTAGAGCATATGCATCACAACCAAACACTCTGAGTTTAGAATAATCACAAGGGTGTCCTTTCCATACCTCTTGCGGAATTTTGCAGCTTATCGCCGTCGATGGAGATCGGTTTATCACATAACAAGCTGTTGCCACTGCTTCCGTCCAAAACTCCTTCTGCAAACCAGCGTTACTCAGCATACTCCTTGCTCTCTCTAGAAGAGTCCTGTTCATGCGTTCAGCAACTCCATTTTGCTGAGGAGTATAAACCGTGGTCTTATGTCTCTCGATCCCTGCATCCTTGCAATAGCTGTCAAACTCCTTGGAAGTAAACTCACCACCATTGTCAGTTCTTAAAAACTTTATTGTTCTACCAGTATTGTTTTCTACCAATGCTCTAAACTGTTTGAAAACTGAAAAAACATCAGACTTCCTTTTCAACATGTAGACCCACACCTTCCTAGAAAAGTCATCAATGAATGATACAAAATACGACGAACCACCATATGACGCTGTAGGGGCTGGACCCCAAACATCTGAATGAATATAATCAAGTATCCCTTTACTAGTATGTTTGCCTGTTTTAAAATTTTGTTTACTTTGTTTTCCAAACAAGCAATGCTTACAGAAATCTAACTTTCCAGACCTTAGATTAGGAAGTAGCTTGCGATCAGCCAAAATCTTTAACCCTCTTTCGCTCATATGGCCCAACCTTTGATGCCATAGGCGAATGGAACTACTGTCATGTTCAGACATCGTAGACACATGAACTGACCCTGTTCTTCCTTCTAACTGAAACAAATTTCCTACTTTCTTAGCTTTCATTACTAGTAAAATACCTTTATAGATTTTCATAACTCCACCTTGAATTACAGTTTTATATCCATTCGTATCCAATGCTCCTAAAGAAATTAGATTTTTCTTTAAGTCTGGAACATGTCTCACATCTGTTAATATTCTAGTTGTGCCATCAAACATTTGCAGTTGTATGCTTCCTATCCCAACAATATTAGATGTGACATCATTACCCATGTACACAACTCCATCATTAACTGATCTATACGTCTTAAACCATTCTCTATGAATACACATGTGGTTTGATGCACCGGAATCTAACAGCCAATGTTGACCATGATTTGACATATTAACAGACAACACTTCGTCGCTCATACCTGAACCAGATGTCGAACCTGTATCTGTCGCATTTGCCTCCTTCTTCTCTGTCGAAGAATCTGCGTTAGAAGTTTGCTGCTGTCGCTTCCAGCAGTCCTTCTTCAGGTGTCCAGCTTTCCCACAATGCCAGCACTTCACCTTTGTCTTCTTTCCTTTAGACTTTGAATGAGAGTCGCTATGCTTTCCCTCGGAGTGTCTCTCTCTCGAGCGACCTCTGGCCATCATTACCTCTGATGTAGAGGTGTCTGCATTCGACCTCTTCCTCGTCTCCTCAGCCTCGGACAACAAGGCTCCAAGCACATCGTTCTCAAAAAGGGCACTTTGAGTTTTCGCCATCTTGTATCAGCAAAGAACACAATAATCTCCAAAAAAACCAACTTTTTAAATAAAGAATACCTTGTTTAATAAAAACTGCCCTTCACCTGCCTCTCACTTAATACCATATGCAAATGGCAAAAAAATAAACAATATTCAAAAATGTTTATAAATTCCCTTCACCTTTCATACCATGTGTGAATTTGATACCAAATCGTTTTTCATCTTTTTAAAAAAACACCGCTTCAAAAAAAATACCGTGTGCATATGGTGCCAATACAAATCGATTTTGTTTTTTTCAAAACACCCCTATACAAATCGACTTTGACATATCGATTTTAATTTAAATTCCACCACTTAAATCGATATGCCATTCAAAATGCCACCACTTCACCTTAAATTAATTTATGCAAATGGCATTATTTAAATGTCAAATGGTTACTCAAGTCGATATCATAAAACGCTTCAAATATCACTATATAACATGTGAAGTATACTAAGAATATTTGAGTGATATCACTTCACTATATAACGCTTCAAATATCACTATATACTAATTTGAGTGATGTTATATAGTGTTTGAAACGCCACTTCAAAACGATTTCAAAAAACTTCAAATAAACTTCAATCGACTTCCAATACGAAACTTCAATTGAATGGCAATCGACTTTATAAATCGACTTTTTTAATCAAAACTCCAAATCGATATGTGACCTTTTTTAAAATATTCCAAATCGATTTCTTCCAAAACGACTTATATTTTATATCGATTTTATGTGAAAAACACATACCATGGCATTTCAAAACTTCAAATCGACTTCAAATTTCAACGCTATTCAGAATTTCAAATTCAACGCTGTTCAGAATTTCAACACACAACAAAACCTGTTCAACGCTGTCAACGCCTACGCCTCTCTACATTTCACGGCCAGTTCAACACTGCGGAACGCCACGCAGCACCAGGAACTCCACGCAGCAACAGCAATCAACACGCACCAGCAACGGTTTTCATACACAGCAACGCACCTCCACGCAGCTCTGGTCTGTTGGCATTTCAACGCACAACAAAACCTTCGACCGACAGTTCTCCCACGCAGCAATTTTCAACAACAAATAACCGGTCCACGGCAGTCACCAAGGTCACACACAGCAGCATATATCACTGCGTGTTTTCACACAGCACGCAGGTAATTATCCACGCAGGCGTATACTCCAGCAACACAACGCCATTACGCTCCACCTCACGCGCTCCAGCTGCGCCACGATCACTGATACACAGTTCAACAGAACCGATCACCGATACACAGTTCAACAGAACCACCGAGCCAGCTCCTGCGGCCAAAGTGACATCTTCGTCCCCAACCAGGCAGCAATCCTCCACGCACAGCAATATGCAGCTTTACTTCAATGAATAAACCAGCAACGTCGCTCTCCAAAATGCTTTGATACCAATTGTTGGAAGTCTCAATGAAACTTCTGCTAAAAACAATTAACACACGGCAATTAAAATGCATGCATAAAACCTGCCAGTCACCACATTGGTTCACCAAACCTCTTCTCATTCCCCTAGCATGGGCATTAGCAAGGTCTTATTAATTCAAGCTTGATTACAATTCTCACCTCCTCCAAAACATCAGTATATGCAGCTGTCTGTTATCTCAGGAGAATCTAACAGCTCTCAACTCAAATTTAGCTAGCATTAACTCCCTCCCAACAAACTGGAGTTAATCTAGCAACAATTTCCTAATTTTTGTCACCTACTCAGATTTTTCCTATTCTATTCAAAACAGAAAATCTCAACAACAAATCCTCCCATAAGAATAATAATATCATCAATATATGGAAGCAAAAACAAATAAAAACAAGTTGCCATATGACAACCGAGAGGTGGATCATAGTTCCAGATGTGGAACCATCACAGTGCATCCCCTACCTACCTCAAAAAAAAAGTATAACAGTGTCTTTTTAGCCACTTGTTTGCTACCAGAATCACCCTACAAGATGGGATCATAAAGGTAAAATTTGGTGCCAATGGTGCACACCAAGAATCATGTGGCATCTCCCACAAACCACCAATAGAAAAACCAACATCAATGTTGAAAATGGCCTCAAGTACATCACAATACAATATACAAGAAGGAATGATCCTCCTTGTTACAATATGCTACCCACAAAAAGTAAAGGAGTACAAATAATAATGCATAAATGTACCTTCTCTACTATGTACTTTGGTCATTGAGTTGAAATGGCTCAACTGAAAGTTCTCCCTCACCCTCCATGAGTAGGGAATTTGTTGTGTCAACCTTTCCATCATCATCCAAGCTATGCCTCTCTCCATATGCTGATATATATCCTACTAGATGCCCTCCCAAGTGAACTTCTCCATCAAGGAATGATATGCATCAAAGTGCATGGAAAAAAAGTCCACATGTGCTGCATGTAACAACTTCTCCTTGAGCTTGGAATCTAGTAAAGAAGACTCTACCATAAGAATATATGACCCCATCATCCATCATATATCTATCATCTTCCTCTGAGTCAACAAGAATCATGCAAGCACCAAGATCCTTGGAGTACTCTACCAAAAGTTGAGACCTCCAATATGGATCAATCCTCCTAAGAGACAGCACTGAAGATTTGAAATGTGAAGCTCCCCACATGCTGTTATCTTCTCCTTTGACATCCCTCATGCCAAATTCATCCTCCAAAGTGCTGTCATGCCCATTATGTAGCTGCTCATGCTCAAGTAGAAGTGGTGACCTTTGGAATTTGGCCTCCCATGAGAAGCTACCATCCAAAAATAACCTCCCGATCTTGGCCAATGTAAGCATGAGTGGCCTCCATCTACTCCAATACATGGAGGATTCCTTCCTCAAGGGAAGTACCCTTTGTTTCTCCAAATCCATGAAGTGGTCTCCTTGTTCCATGGTGGTGCCATCCTCCATCACTGCAGCAACTTCTGTCAGCGCAGAATATGGAGTGAGAGTGGGTAATGCTGAAAATGGGAGCATGTCTCCCTCCTCCTTGAGTCTACCTAAGACTCTAAGCTCTGTGTCAAGTCCTCCCAAGGTCCTAAGCCTTATGGAATCAATGAGTGGTGCAACCAATTGTGAATCATCTCTCGTCATATCCTGAGCTAGTTGTCTCCCAAGTGGAATGCCTCCATACAATGAGACATCAATATCAAGGGTAGACTACATACATTAATGGACAACTTTGTCCCTGCCCTCACTGCGTAAATCATTCTACCTCTTCTATGCATCAACCTTATGAAATAGATAGGGGTGTGTGCTCCTCATCATATGATGCTAGCCATCCTCCCTTCCTTCTCCTTTCATCTGCAAAATTTCACAATCTATCAATAATGGCACATGTTGTTCATGGATTGTGCCTTGATCTCCACATATGAGATCCTTTGGAACTTCTTGCAATGATACAATAACTCCTCTCATTGGAGAAATTGCTCCATATACCTCTTCATGAGTCACTAGATATGCTCCCAATGTGACAACGCTGTCACCTCCAACCTTCTCTTCCCCTTCATCATCAATGGAGGTTACCTCATCATCATTAAGAGGCTCCTTGTTTTGATCCTCTTTTAAAAAAGAGATATCCATATCTTCCTTTTGAGAAGAGATCCCTTCCTGAAGTGGGGATATTTCCTCTAGCAAGGTATTCTACAAGTTTTTAACCCCCTCAATAGCATTCTAGAATGGATTTTGGTTCATGGACCCTTCCAACTCATGCAAAGGTCTTGTTTGTTTAGGCTTGGTTAGCTCAAACATGGATGTTTCAGAATGTTTTGCATCAAATATTTTCGCTAACCTCCTAGTTAACTTTGCATAAGTAGTTACATTTACACGATTCAAGAAAGAAGTTTCATAAAACCACCAATCATATGTTGAGATTCAACAAGATGATGAAGCTTAGTGAAAATCTGTCACCTTCACTAAATGGGCCCACAGGCTATTTTTAGGTGCAAGTATATTTTTAGACTATGTCTATTTTTATACATGATGATCATATTTCAGAAGTTGCAGGATGCTATTTGTGGATGGTTGGTCAATTTGGAAAAATAGATGAAATTCTATTTTTAGAATATTGGTAAATACTCTTCTAGTCATTGATCTAAAGCCATTACACCTGATATTATTAGCTCTTAATAACATTACAGCTGATAAACATCAACTTATTCTCTTGGAGCACTTTATTTACAGTGACAGTTGGAAAATTACGGTTGAAGGAATTATGCAATTCCTAGGAGTTTATTGGTGGCTCATGCATGGGGAAACATTTAGAGGCGGAAGTGGAAAAGTTATGACGAGTTGGAAGAGTAGTTACAGGAGTTGTTATTTAGTTTAACTCAGTTAATGGAGTTAAACTCAGTTGAGCTAGTTGTATCTAGTCTAACTGAAAAATACACTAGTGAGAGTTAAGTGAATTAATTAGTTAATTAATTCACAACTAATAACTCACTAACAACTGAATAGATACAACATTTAACTACAGTGCATGTCAGTTCCAGTGGAGACCCAGTGGAGAGATAGGTGAAAGGGTGAGATGGACTATCCGTTGTGACTATAGTGATGCATTGGTTGCGTCATGCACACACATTTGAGTTTCCAATGAGGATTGCCAATGTAATATCCCAAATCTGGAATTTTTTGCTCCATCGGGAATATCTTAAGATATTCCAATATTCCAACTCCAAGATTATTAACAATCAACACTGAACTATTTCAAAGATTGACTGTTAGGGGAATTTACTGGATATTTCACCTTCACAAAGAAGGATGAGATCCAAAGGCTACCTGGCCCACTAGCAGACTCTGCCAATAGAACATTTCAAAAGCTAATAATTCCCTTCAAGGAATTTTTGCAATGCCTCCCATGGGAACGCTGTATAAGGAAATAATTGCAAATAAAATGTTGTATAGTGCTGGGATCCTCTTATACATATAATATGGAGTCTACATGCAGAAAGAGAGATGGAAAAAATAGATCTAGTTAGGTTAAACATATCTCCCCACCCTAGGTACATCACAAATCAGCTCAAAGAGTTAGCTTACAGCAATATGCAAAACATCAATCTGAAACTATGAAATATGAATGTATCATGAGAGGGTAAATACTACAGCCATAATCTTATTAATATGTCAGCAATATTATATAGAAATAT
The DNA here is from genome assembly GCA_034641835.2 of Pinus albicaulis. Lineage (NCBI taxonomy): Eukaryota > Viridiplantae > Streptophyta > Pinopsida > Pinales > Pinaceae > Pinus > Pinus albicaulis. The sequence goes on from CM076580.1 coordinate 1,788,747,623, forward strand.
CATGAGGAACAAGGCCCTCAAGCTTTTAGAACCAACCTCCAATGAATAAGCAGTGTAATACATGAGATGATGTTGTTGCACAAAATGCTGGAGAGAAGTGACTGCATAGTATCTATGAGATATGTAGCTGCTAAATACATAAAAAATGATAATTTAGTTGAAAGATACAAGAAAATGGCCCAAGAAAGGAAAATGGGCTCAATATGAGATTTCTAGCCAATCTCAGGGAGATTGCTAGAAATGTCGGATAAAATACAATAGTGACAAACAAATTTTCACTGCAACTGAAACCAAATGAATATGAGGCTATGGCTGATCTACAATGATGATGCCATCCTTTGATAATTCCCTCAATGGAAAAGGGGCTGATCCCCTTTTTCTCAAAAGCACTCCTCCTGATGAGCACAAGAATCTCCCTCAACACTGCCCTCATGGAATAACGCAGTTTCTCCAAATGACTATGTAGTGGGAGATGGTGAATGAGTGGCCTGATGCCACAGATCTGAAATATGGTCCAAGATCCCTCTCTATAGCTCCTCCAATGAAGATATCACTCCTCCACTAAAAAGGAAAGTAAGGAAAGACTATATGAGTTCCTCTGCTGCTACCACAACAACAAAGCACCATCCTGCTACAGAAATAATGTTGCAACTGAAGGAGTGAGCTTGGCCAAATGCCAAAATGAGGAAATGCAGCTCAAATCCTCTCCTCCCATGAGGAAGAGGTGGGGTATCCCCGCCCGGGAACACCCCTAGTGCTCAAGAGCACTGCAATCCTGCTAAACAGCCTAGATGTGCAGGTCCTTGGCCTCACTTCGAAATTTTTGAATCAAAGCATAAAAAAATGAGCTGCTATCTTCTCTCTTATAAATAAAATGAACTCTATCTCACCATAGGTCCCACAATTATGTTTTCCATTCACTTTTGAATGCTTTCCCTCCAAAAACTGTGTTGTCTTCTCAATCAAGCCACCCCTCTAAGGCAGTGTTGTTGACTTGGTCAAAGATGGCCAACTCAAGGTGATCCTCATCATGTTCACACCATTAGGTGTTTATTTCAGCTTCTTATTTATCCTCCTTTCTCATAAGGAGTGTTATTTCTCTATCACTAAGGGTTTGATGGGTATCCTTACCCATTTTATTAATCAAAATAAAAATATGCCACTATAATGTTCCATTTTAGCTTGAGGCTAAAATTGGGAACATTACAGCCAATTCGAATTCATTCATGGGTCTTCTTCAGCATGGATTGCTTAGTGGAGGTAGGCTATCAGGTGACAAGAAATCAGTGCATGGATTTGCATATTTCTTCATGTTAGTGTGTAACAATTGATTGTAATAAGAGTTTGATGTACTAAGCTTTGTATGAGATTGTTACATGATCTCCATGATATACATAATATGATAGTTGGGGTTTTTAGATTTAAGCTTTCCCATTAAACAATGGTGTTATGTGTGATTGTTTTTATTGCTTCATGTGTTTGCAATTGAGTTTTAAAGTTCTGCAAAATATTAACAGTGGAAGGATTTTGTATTTAGTAAGAAGATAAATATTGTTAGATCAGGAGAATCTGGATATATACATGCATATGTTATATAGTTTTCTACATGGTATTAGAGCAATGTTAATTCTTGAATATTGCAATTGTGAATAATTGCTGAGTTTGTGCTGGTGGACAATTCGAATTTGCTACAGAAATTTCTTGGTGCGACAGTTGAGTATTTATTGAAATTTATTTCAATGGGTTTCTATTGGAGTATGCCCTTGAGGACAACTCAAATTACATAGCCTGGAAGGATAGGATGGAGGCTGTTGACACCTAATCCTATGGGATGGGTGTGCACATTTAATATTGTATATTATTTAATATTAGGAAATAAGGAAGGCCAAGAGTCATTGGGAGATGAATCCCAATAGCCTCACCTCCATGTATAAATACATATGCATTCTTTAGCTAATATACATTATGATTTGAGGAGTTACCTCTTGGTTTGACATGGTATCAGAGCCAGTCCCACTATTGGCATTTCTGCCTATGGCGTAACTCCCTCTCCTTTGCTCAGTTATTTTTATTAATAGTTTTTGCTGCTCCTATTTATTGCTAGACTGTTATTCTGCATTTTTTTTCTCTGCATAACTCTGACATTTGCAGCTCCTGCAGCTCCTAAAGATTCTGCAATCTTGCAGTTCCTGGAACACTGCAAATTGCAGCCTCCCTCTGCAGTCCTGCAAATATCCCATTCCATTTTTTTTGTAACGGCCTCTTGGCCTCCCTCTCTCCTTTCTCTTTTCCCAACGCATTCCCACTGCGCCCTCCCTTCTGCTCGTTCCCTACCCCTCTCTTCCCTCAACCACCATAACCACTGCATATTAAAACGCCACTCCATAAACACCGCCATAGCTCTTTAGTCCATAACACCGCTCCACGCTATAAATGCACTGTCATTCATTCCAAATCGCTGATATATTCCCACCATCTGCTACCCCGTGGCCTTTCGGCCTTCTTCCTTCCAGCGCTGTCGACTCATACACTGCATCAATACACTACGCCCTCCACCATTCAATACATATCACTCATATATGTCAACCATTCATATATATCGCTCATATATATATATATATATATATATATATATATAAATGGAGCGTTGTATATATATATATATACAGCGCTCCATTTATCACCTCCACACTGTCAACTTCTAATACCGCTTTCTCTTTTTCATTTCCGCCCCTCCCAACAGCTCTGTCTGGCATTATAAACCGTTCAAAACACTCCGCCCTCACTGCATCAATACACTACGCCCGCTCATACACAGCTCTGCCTGGCGGTGTTTTGTAATAGTTTATACAACAGTCATACCTGCAACGCATCTTCTATACGCTGTCCCAATTTATATATCACCCTCTCTGCATACAATACCACTGTGGCTGTATAATACGCCTCATACGCTGCCCCTCCCACATTCATTATTCAATACCACTATTTCAACGCTACCACCATTTTAATACGCTACCACTATTTCAACACTACCACCATTTTAATACGTAGTCTCTTTTATATTTCCGCCCCTCCATTCATTATACAATACCACTATTTCAATCCTTTAATACCATTCCACCACCTTACAATACCACCCCCTCCACCATATTATATTCCATCTCACCAATCATATAACCCATACATTTTTTTCCCAAACAAAAAAAATATATAAATATTTTTTTTGTGTAGAATTCAGTATTTGCAGCAAAGAGCTTGTGTCTTTTTAAATTCAGTCTTCGTATTTTTAGCAATATTTCTGTCCTTTTAAACTGATTATATTTTCCAGCAAAGAGTGTTTTTGTTTTCTCTCCTTCAAAAGAGATTTTCCAGCAAAGTTTTTTTCTCTCCTCCTTCAAAAGAAGATGACAGTCCCTTCATCTTCTAAAGAGGCTACATACTTGGCACAGAGAGAAAAGAGACATGCTTCAGATTCATCCAGAGGAAGAGATGGCAGAAGACGAAGAAGAAACTTCGGAAGAAAGGCGGACAATCTAAAGCATTTCAATGACAAAGGAAATCAAGACAAGGTAAAACTGACAAAGACAAAAGGTAAACCACAAGATAGCTCTAAAATTACGTTCCTAGCGTGTAACAATGGAGTAACTAAAAACCTATTTGATGTTTCATTTACTTCATGGAGAGATGATTGGTTGCTAGATTCAGGAGCAACATGTCACATGACATTTAGAAAAGATTTTTTTGAAGAATTCACTGAAAAAGTTGATGGAGCAGTATATTTCGCAGATAAATCCAAACTCAAGCCATCAGGGCTTGGCACAGTCAGGCTTAAACTGCCTAGTCTTCCTGATCATATCCTACATGAGGTTCTATACCTCCCTGAGTTGAAGAGAAACTTGTTGTCCCTGGTCGAAATCCGGCAGCAAGGACACTCAATTCACTTGTTTGATGGCAAGGCAGAGGTCAGAAAAGCATCAGATCACTCACTTGTCATGGAGGGAATAGAAGAAAGGAGACTCTTGAAGCTGAAAGGTTCATCTGCTCATGCTCAAAACTTTGCATTCAGTTCACATCATGATGAAGGTACATTCCCATCAAGTCTTTTATGGCATGCTATATTTGGACACTTAAACTATGACAGCCTTTGTTTGTTGAAGAAAAATGGTGTTAATGGACCGCCTACAATTCCTAGAAAACCTAAGGAATGTGATGCTTGTATTCTAGGAAAGCATAGAAAACAGCCATTTCATGATTCACACTCCAGAGCACATAGAAAATTTGAGCTTGTTCATTCAGATTTATGTGGCCCTATGCCTATTTCTTCTGCAAATGGAAACAAATACATGATGACATTTATTGATGACTACACCAGAATGTGTTGGATTTACTTATTGAAGAATAAGTCTGATGCTTTTCAAACTTTCAAGAATTTTCATGCACGGATTGAAAATGATGCACAAACACATATTGGCTCTCTACGTACTGATAATGGAAAAGAATACACTTCAAACGAATTTGAAAATTATCTTCGTCAACATGGAATCAAACATCAAACAACTGTGCCATATAATCCACAACAGAACGGTGTAGCTGAAAGAATGAAAAGAACTATTTTAAATATGGTCCGCTCCATGTTATTTTTCAAGAATGTGAAATTGATGTTTTGGGTTGATGCAGTTCTATGTGCTGTTTACATAAAGAATAGGTGTCCTTCAAGTTCAATTAGAAACAAAACTCCTTTTGAAATGTGGCATGGCCACATTCCTTCGGTAAAGCATTTCAGGGTCTTTGGGTCCACCTGTTATGCCTTGATAACCAAGGGTCAAAGGAACAAACTTGGTGCTAGAAGCAGAAAATGTATCTTCTTGGGGTACTCCAATACCTCCAAAGGATATCGTCTCTATGATGAAGCAAATAAGAAATTTGTAATAGCAAGAGATGTCATATTTCTTGAATCTTCCAAGAGTGACAAAGTTGTTGAGCGGCAACTTGATCGCCTGGATAGATTCACACATGCAAAGTCCTTCCAAGAATTTGATAATGTGATTCCACATCTTGAAGGGGGGATTCCGATATTGAATCAAACTGTGGAATCATGTCCCGAAGCACTCTCTGCCCCACATGAAGAAACAACCACGGATGACACATTGGATGATGTGATTGATAGAATTGGGAGATTGAATCTTGAATCAATCCCAACTCAGTCAAATGACCAGCCTGGGCCATCTCAGAAAGGTCCTCCCAAATGGCTGACAAAGACACTGGAGAATGTTCATCCTGATGAGGTTGGAAAAACAGGAACAAGAAGTTCCACTCAACAAATCAAAGGTGATGTAGATAATTCTGATTCTCTTGTTTATATGGATATTGCTTACAACTGTGAATTGAGTTTGTCTACAGATCATGAACCAACTTCCTTCAAAGAAGCCACTTCTCATGATGAATGGAAAGAAGCGATGTAGAAGGAGTATGATGCCTTGATAAAGAATGGCACTTGGAAGCTGGTTGATCCGCCTTTGGGAACGAAACCAATTGGCTATAAGTGGGTCTATAAGAACAAGTACAAATCAGATGGCTCACTTGACAAGCACAAGGCCAGGCTTGTGGCAAAAGGTTTTGCACAAAAAGAAGGAGTTGATTATGAAGAAACTTTTTCTCCCACAGCAAAATGGACCACCATCCGGACTCTCTTTGCCCTAGCAGCTCAGAATGGATGGAAAGTCCATCAGATGGATGTAAAAAAAGCCTTCTTGAATGGAGATCTAAAGGATAAAGTTTATATGTCCCAGCCAGAAGGATTTGTTGTAAAGGGTCAAGAAAACAAAGTTTGCAAACTTGTAAAATCCTTGTATGGCCTCAAGCAAGCACCACGAGCCTGGTATTAGAAATTGACCAAGCATCTTCTGAAACTTGACTTCAAACATTTTGATCTTGATGATGCAACTTTGTTTGTTAAGAAAGTTGGAAAAACAGTTGTATATCTTGTGGTATATGTAGATGATCTTTTGATAACAGGAAACAATGAGAGCTATATTGCATCCATGAAGAAAGAGTTGAATAAAGGTTTTGAAATGACTGATTTGGGTCATGTTCATTACTTTTTGGGTATTGAAGTTATTCAACATCCTAAATTCATATTTCTTTCTCAAAAGAAGTACATTGGAGATCTCTTGAACAAGTTTGGCATGAATGATTGTAATCCCTTAACCACTCCAATGGAACAAAACTTGAAGCTCACATCTATTGAAGGGAAGGAATTTGAGGATGCAACTAAGTATAGACAGCTTGTAGGAAGTCTTATCTACCTGACCACCACCAGACCTAACATTTCATTTGCTGTTGGAATCCTCTCAAGGTTCATGCAAAAACCTTGTGAAGGACATTGGTCTGCTGCGAAAAGAGTGTTAATGTACTTGAAGGGGACTCAAGACTTTGGACTCAAATATACACAGGTAGGCAACTTCAGCTTGATCGGATATTCTGATTCAGACTTTGATGGCGACAAAGAAACAGGGGTGTCTACTACAGGTTACACCATGAGTCTTGGATCAGGAGCTGTCTCGTGGAGATCACGCAAACAGTTAGTTCCAGCAGATTCCATGACCGAGGCATAATATGTGGCAGCAGCTGAAGCAACAAAGGAAATTGTGTGGCTCCGGAAAATCCTGGAAGATTTGCAGATGAAACAAACGCACTCCACACCACTCATGATCAACAACACTTCTGCGATAAAATTGGCCAAGAACCCAAAGTTCCATGATCGAACAAAGCACATCAATACAAAGTACCATCTAATTCGACATCATGTTCAGGCCAAAACCATCCATCTACATCATTTTTCCAAAAATGAGCAAACTGCTGACATCTTCACCAAAGCACTTGGAAGAGAAAAGTTTGAAAAGTTCAGATCGATGCTTGGACTCACCAACATCCCTTCGAATTAAAGGGGGGAATGTTGACACCTAATCCTATGGGATGGGTGTGCACATTTAATATTGTATATTATTTAATATTAGGAAATAAGGAAGGCCAAGAGTCATTGGGAGATGAATCCCAATAGCCTCACCTCCATGTATAAATACATATGCATTCTTCAGCTAATATACATTCTGATTTGAGGAGTTACCTCCTGGTTTGACAGAGGCGGTGCTAGAAGATAATGGACTGAAGGAGTTCGTCGATACCGATGTTCCTAAGCCGGATTCTAGCAATGCTTCATTACTTGACACATGGAAAAAGAAGGTAGAAAAGACAAGAATAATTCTGTTGGAAGGTGTGAAGGACCATATTGTGTCCAGCCTTCACAAGAAAGCCACTCCATTTGCAATGTGGAAGGCTTTGACAGATTGGTTCCAAAGCAGCAATGACCAGAGGAAGTTGGCATTGAAAGATTAGCTTAGAAAAATAAAAATGGAGAGTGCGACAATATTCCAAAATATCTCACGAAGTTTGTCCACTATAGGGATGAACTGGGAAGTGTGGGGATTACTTTTGATGATGATGACTTGGTGAGCTTGGCTCTCCTTGGGCTTCTAAAGAGTTGGCATAGTTACGAAGACTCTGTCAATGGACAGGAGAAACTGTCGGGTTGGGAGCGACTTTGGTCGGATCTTGTGCAAGAGGAGATAAGGAAAAGTACTAGGGGTGGCTCTTCATCGAAGAATGATGATGAAGAAAATTACGCTTTGGCTTCCAAAGCAAGGAAGGGGAATGGGAAGAAATCCCATCCAAAATCTGAAGCTAAAGGCAAGAAGCAGGATTTTTCCAAGGTGAAGTGTTTTCACTGTCATGAACATGGGCATTTCACCACTAACTGCCCACAGAAAAAGAAGAAAAAGAAGGCTGCTGGAGCTATAGCTGGAGAGGCCTTAGCCTCACAATTTGAACTTTATTTCCCTTTGATCACATGCTTGGTTTCAATCTCAATGGGATCGGTGTGGTATCTTGATAGTGGTGCATCTTTCCATATGACAAGAGGAAAAGAGTTGTTTAGTGACTTGGAGGAGAATGATCTCAAAATGCATATAGAGATGGGAAACGATGGTCGATACAGTGTGGCCAACATTGGGACCATTAACTTTGAGAGGGAGTCAGGTAAACCATTTCTGTTGAAAGATGTTATGCATGTTCCAAGTCTGAAGAAGAACTTGGTCTTGGTCGCAATGTTGGAAGATAGAGGTTATGACGTTGTTTTCAGCGAGGGAAAAACTTTCCTGCGACATAAAAAAATGGGTTAAACCAAGAGGATATGGATTCAAGCTAAGAATCTCTACAAGCTAGAGGTAGATGGCTGCACTGCAATGATGGGAAAATCAGAAGAAGTGGTGAGCCGGGATGAGGGAAAATTATGGCACAAGAGATTGGGCCATCTTCACCATGGCACCTTGAAGATTTTGCAGTAGATTTCTACTAGAATTCCCAAGGGTACTCTTGCACAGTCAGATCAGTGCAAGGGATTTTTTGTAAAGGAAAATCCCCTCTGTGGACAGAGGCGATCCCTACTAGCCCAGAACAGGTCTAGCAACAATCGTAACACGCTATGGTGCAGGTCCCTAATTGCAATAAACCAACTTGTGAAGAAGGATTACCTCGAATCCAACGCTGTTGTTTGTAGAGAAGGTAGTGCTCCCATTCCTTTGCTCTGGCATATCACAATCCTCACACTTGTCATAATCGAACACCTGCACACGCAAGAAACACAACAAACACAAGCATAAAATCCAATATATACAATTATGCGTCAGTCAGAGAGGACACAACTCATGATCATAATGAACAAAACGAGTGGAACCATAACCAATAGTCGCTTATCATTAATTCATACAAAGGAAAATACAACCTAGCTTTGACGCTGAATCTTCCTTCGGCGGGTCATTAGCGGAATATGTCTCGTTAAAGCTCGTCGGGAATGGGGACAAGCCTCTTTCTTCGATCGTCAATATCCTTGCTACTGATTTGGCTCTATGAGGACTATTGCAACATTCTTTAGGCTATGAAGGCTCTTGGAGACTCCTGGAGACTAGCTTGCAAAGGGAAATGGCAAGCTTATATAGATGGTGGAAGAGGAGTTGGGATCCCTACAATCATGGGATTGGCCCTATCCTCAAGGAAGATTCCATGAGAGGTGGCAAACTACTTCCTCTACATGGAAATCCGGAGCCAAACGTCCCAACCCAATTTAGAGACCAGTTCAGGAGTTGGTTAAAGTCAATCTTCTGCCATTTATTTTTAAAAAATGCCCTTTATTAAGCCTGGCGCGAGTGCGACTCTGAGACAGAGCGCCAATTGGCGTGCCCGTTTTGGAGGATTTCTTTCATTGGCGTGGGTATAACACTGACTAGTCACGCCAAGGATAAAAAGGCTATTTTTAGGGTTTTCCTCAAGGAGTTGTCTTCACGAGAATGAAAGTCCATGTCTAGGGGAATTCCATGAAAGTGTTTTTAGATCATGTCACTGCTCACAGGTCACGAAATAAGCCCTCCAATGTGCAGGACTGGGAATTTCATTGACAGGGACAAATTTTTGTGTAACAGGATGTATTGTGGGTAAGTTTGTGAAGACCACCTTTCATGAGAAGGAGAACCGTGCTTCAGTGATCCTGGAGAGAATTCACACAGACGTGTGTGGAAATTTCTCGGTTGCTTCAACAACAAAACACAGGTATCAAGTTATATTTGTTGATGACTATTCTCGTAGATGTTGGATCTTCTTCATGTAGAAGAAGAGAGAAACATTCTCAAAGTTCTATGAGTTTAAAGCATTGGTGGAGAAGGAGTTGGGGAAGCAAGTGAAGGCTCTACGGAGCGATAATGGTGGTGAATATATCTCAAACGAATTCAAAGACTTCTATAGAAAAGAAGGAAGTCGAAGAGAACTCATAGTGCCTCATAACCCACAGTAGAATGGGGTCGTAGAGAGGAAGAATAGAACGATCGTGGGTGTTGCACGAGCTATGCTGCATGACCAGGGCCTACCGATGCACTTGTGGGTGGAAGCATGCAACACTATGGTTTATGTGCAAAACCGTTGTCCTCATAGAGTACTTGGCATGAGTACACCTGAAGAAGCTTTTACTGGTAAGAAGCCTGATATTTCTAATTTGAAGATTTTTGGCTCTTCTGTTTACATTAATGTGACAAAGGATGCCAGGAAGAAGCTGGAGCTGACTGCAGAAGTTGGGATATTTGTGGGGTACACAGAAACACCCCATAATTATCATGTGTATTTGCCAGAGAGTCGAATGACTGCGGTGTGATGGTATATAAAATTCAATGAGGTGAAAGCCATGAAGTTGTCGCTTGAGAGGGAGCTACACTTGCATGCAGAGGAGGAACTTCCTGTTCCCAAAGATGAGCCTCTAAATGTGGATCAGCCACATGAGGAGATTCATGGAGTGGAGGAGTCCACTCATGCAGAACCAAACATCAGAACTAGCAGAAAGCATACCACGGATGCTGAGAGACTGAAGCTTGATGTGGAAGATAATGTAGAAGTCCCTACATTACAATGCAGACAGACACAGTCACCTGATCAATTTACTGGATAGATGGCTCTTATGAGCAAGTGTGTCGTGACAGAGCCATCTTCTTTTGAAGAAGCAGTGCGGGAGCCCACATGGATAGATGCCATGGTGGAAGAGTATGAATCCATTGTCAGAAACAGTGCTTAGGAAATTGTTCCAAGGCCTGTGGGTAAATCATTGGTAGATTCAAAATGGATCTACAAGGTAAAGAAAGCTGCTGATGGGAGCGTCGAGAAGTATAAGGCAAGATTTGTTTCCTGAGGCTTCTCACAGATCGAGGGGATTGATTATGAATAAACCTTTTCACCTGTCGCACGGTATTCTTCCATAAGGACCATCCTTGCTCTCTCAGTGCAGCTGGATTGGCACATTCATCAGATGGATGTGAAGACTACATTCCTTAATGGGATCATTGAGGAAGAGGTGTACATTGAGTAGCCTGAATGATGAGATCTTCAGTAGTGACTCGCATGTGTGAATACTCAAAAGAGCATTGTATGGGGTGAAGCAAGCACCACATGCTTGGTACACACGGATCGATAGCTATTTCAATGGACTTGGCTTCACCAAGAGTGAGGCGGATGAAAACCTATACAAAATTGTGGTGGAGGGTAAGCTTTTAATCATTGTTCTTTATGTTGATGATTTAATACTAACAGGTGATGAGCAGTTGATACACTCATGTAAGGCAGATCTTGCAAAGGAGTTTGAGATGAAGGATTTGGGCCTCCTTCATTATTTCCTTGGATTGGAAATATGGCAGCGGGAAGGTGAATTGTTTGTGTCTCAAGGCAAGTATGCCCAGGAGATCTTTTGAAGTTTCGAATCTTTATGACCCCTCGACCTCTCTTCCAAAAATTGGAGGAAAGAGGATGCTACATCGGCAGAGGTAGTGGATGCCATTGTTTATCGACAATTGGTGGGTTCGCTCATGTATTTAGTTAATACAAGACTAGACATATGCTATGTGGTGAACCAGCTTTCACAAGCAATGGTTAAGCCTACCAAGCTCTTTTGGAAGGCAGGCAAGCATGTCTTGAGATATCTCAGGGGCACATCTGAGTATGGCTTATGGTATAGATAGACGGATGAGGTGAAGTTGCATGGCTTCACGGATGCAGATTTGGCAGGCAGCCCAACAGACAGAAAGAGCACATCAGGATGGGTTTTCAATATCGGATCTATGGAAGTTTCTTGGTACAGCAGGAAACAAATATCTGTGGCACTCAATTCAGCGGAAGCAGAATACATGGAAACAACTCAAGCTACATGTAAGGATATCTAGATGAGGAAGATCCTGGTTGGTTTGTTTAGTTCACATTTAGATCCCACAGTGATACGTTGTGATAATTAGAGTTACATTAAACTCTTTATTGATCATGTGTTTCATGATAGATCTAAACATATTGATATCCGATATCATCATATGTCAATTGATTTTGTGCGGTGGAAGATTATTTGCTTTAGTACATTCTATGGAAGATCGGGATGCGGATATTACAGCGAAGGTGCTGGCGAGGCAAATTCGAATACCATAGAGGCAGGATCAGGGTGAAGGATAATCCCTATCTTGTTGAGAGGGAGTGTTGAGATTCAACAAGATGATGAAGCTTAGTGAAAATCTGTCACCTTCACTAAGTGGGCCTACAGGCTATTTTTAGGTGCAAGTATATTTTTAGACTATGTCTATTTTTATACATGATGATCATATTTCAGAAGTTGCAGGGTGCTATTTGTGGATGGTTGGTCAAGTTGGAAAAATAGATGAAATTCTATTTTTAGAATATTGGGCGAAGTCTATTTATAGATCGTCAATCTAAAAATAGATGGATGTCGATTATTATTAGCTCTTAATAATAATCCAACAATAAACATCAACTTATTCTCTTGGAGCACTTTATTTCAGTGAACAGATTTGGAAAATTAGTGGGTTAAAGGAATTACACAATTCCTAGGGTTTATTGGTGGCTCGTGCATGAGGACTCAGTTAGAACTGAAGTGGAAAAGTTATGACAGAGTTGGAAGAGTAGTTACAGGAGTTGTTATTTAGTTTAACTCAGTTAATGGAGTTAAACTCAATTGAGCTAGTTGTATCTAGTCTAACTGAAAGATACACTAGTGAGAGTTAAGTGAATTAATTATTTAATTAATTCACAACTAATAACTCACTAACAACTGAACAGATACAACATTTAACTACAATGCATGTCAGTTCTAGTGGAGACCTAGTGGAGAGATAGGTAAAAGGGTGAGATGGACTATCCGTTGTGACTATAGTGATGCATTGATTGCATCACAAACACACATTAGAGTTTCCAATGAGGATTGCGCAATCAAGGCAAGGCCAATTTGAATTCATTCAGGGGTCTTCTTCAACAGGGATTGTGTACTGGAGGCAGGCTATTAGGTGTCAAGAAATCACTACATGGATTTGCAGATTTCTTCATGTTAGTGTGTGACGATTGATTGTACTAAGATCTTGATGTACTAAGCTTTGTATGAGATTGTTACATGATCTCCATGATATATATAATATGATAGTTGGGGTTTTTAGCTTTAAGATTTCTCGTTAAACAATTGTGTTATGTGTGATTGTTTTTATTACTTCATGTGTTTACAATTGAGTTTTAAATTTCCACAAAAGATTAACAGTGGAAGAATTTTGTATTCAGAAAGAAGATAAATATTGTTAGATCAGGAGAATCTGGATATATACATGCATATGTTATATAATTTTCTAGATCATAAGCCTTACCTTCAAGATTCAGCGCTGCGACTTTGATGGCTTCATTCTCTGAAACTTGGTGTTGCTGCAAATAGGTGTCTAGCTCCTCCACCCAAAACCTGGATGGAAATTTAGGTGAACCATCAAAATTAGATAGAAATAATATACCCATACCATGTTTCTTGCTCCTTGTGCTTCTTTCCTCTTTGATATTGCAAAACCCCTTAAAGTTTAGGTGATATTTGAACCTCTAAGATTGAGATTCATACTCTTGCAAATAATCACCAAGAGTCTCCTTCTTTGGCACATCTTCTCCCTCCATCTCTCTTACAGTAAATTTGGGAATAAGACTGCACTATGAATCATAATTTGTGGATTCCTACTCACACCCATCATGCAAAAATCTATGGCTTGCTTCATATTCAAACCCCTTTGGAGATTCTTTTCACATCTCCCTTCTCATCTTCTTGATATCTTCATGAATGCCCTACATAGTTTGAAAAAGAAGCTTTGAGAGATTCACTTCCTTTATTCCTCCAAATAATGGATTCATGTCTTCATTTTTTCTGTACATCTGCTCTTCTTGTGAGAAGCTTCTCCTTATGGTGACATATTGGTTGAATGCACAGGCTGAGCCAAGATTATGCTCTGATACCACTGTAATATTCCCAAATGGGAAAAGCAGCAATATAGCTCATAAAATGAAAGAAACAACAATTATTTAACACATGAAACCATGAGACCAATATAGAGCCATATTATTGATCATATATGCAACAAATAAGTACAAAACAATGAGGCACAAACCATATAATGTGATCCCATAAGCCTCCAATACATAGACACTCTCAAAAGTGAGATGATGCTGCAACACAAAATGCTGGAGAGCTGCTACAGCGCAGTCATATTATGCATATATATAGCTAGAGATGATATGATGATATAAAAATACTGATATAGGCCTTAATAGAATCTAAACATACAGATCCGGGCTCTAGTTCAGCTTTCCAAGACAACCCAAGAGGGTTTCCGAAAAATGCACACAAGTGCTAATGTAAGCTACAACCCTAGGGTTGAAGATATGTTGAAACAAGTGAAATGAGAATATATGGATGAATCTGATGTAGATACCTACATATTTTCTCCAATATGTCCTCCGGATGAAAGAATGGCTCCTCCACTTAAGAAATCACCTCTCAAACAACCACTGCAACTACCCCTACAACTCCTCCCTAAAATAACATAGATCTGGACTGAAGCTATGTTGCAGGTGATAAATTCTCCTTATCATACTACTGAATGTGTCAATAAATCTCAAGAGGCTTCTTTATAGGCCTCCCAATGGATGGAAACCTTCCTCCACTGCAAAACTAGCTTTGAAGACACCCAATCTAATTCTCCACTGCTGCACCCTGCAACACAATACAATATCCTGCAAAAACTGAACTGATGAAGAAAGTTGTAGCTTTGTCTAAAAACCTGAATGTGGAAATTAAATGCAATACTCTTCCAAGAGGCCTCTCAAGGAAAGAGGTGGGATTCCCGCTCGGGAACACCTGGTGCTAAACAATTAAGCAATATTAACTAAATAGCTGAAGAATTCAAGAAGTCTAAACATACCACATACAAAATAATAATCCAAAAAATAACCTCATACGGCTGCCATCCTCTTCCTTATATATATTATGAGCTTCCTTGCCCTTGGCCCCACTCAATTAGGTCATTTCCTCCATGCAATCCATCTCCCTCCAAAACTATGTTATTCCTCATTTAATGTCCACTCCTCCATAGCAATTTTGTTGACTTGGTCAAAGTTGACCTGTTCAACATGATCCAACCCCTGTTCATACTCAAAGGTGCTTTATTTAGCTGTTGAGAAGTTCTCCTTTCACACTTGAAGTGTTTTTATTGCTGCTAAGGAGATTTATGGGCATCCCCCCCATTTATTCACCTACCTAGTGACAAAATGATCTATGATAGTCCATTTAGCTAATAGCTAAATTTTAGGAATATTACACACAAATCTTTGTGCATGACACTCCCATATCCCAGATTTTCTGCCTAAAAACACCTTTTTTTATGTTATTTTATGGACCAATGCTCCCTGGCCTCCTACAAGACAACGTTCACCGACAGGTTGCTCCACTCTATCCTACGTTTATCACCTACATTTCGCTCTCCTTTGCACTTGTGTTAGTTCTAGAAATTCGGGAAAAAGAGAGAAATTACGGAAGCCTCTTCTTTCAAAAGATTCTAGAATTTTTTACAACCATTTACCTCAGATAAAACATTTGGATCCTATCCTATCCTACCTTGGAGTTTCCATTCCTTATCATTTGATCCCATTCTCCCATCAAAGGTGAATATAAAACCTTAGATTGGTAATTGGACAAGAACTCCCAACTTACTACCCTCACTTATATATTTGTGGTCATCCACAAGCTAGGGGTTCACTTTCGGAGATATAATTCTACCCTTATGTTGTTTTTGTAGAGATTTAACTTTCCATGCATTAGGGTGATTGGAGGTGAACTTTGTGACAAATAAGGAACAAGTCAACCTGGAGGAGTTCTTCTATAAGATCGACATCTATTTATGGTTGTAACTCCTTCCATTTATATTAATGAAAAGAGTTATTTGTTTCCCTATATGTGATATTATGATTTCATGTACTTTGATGCCATTTTGATTCATTGAATGAATTATTTAGATGATGCTACATAGATTTCGTAGATCATTGGCTTGTGTTGTCTAGTTTTGCAGGTTCTAATTTTGGCAACGAGAACTAGGATTGGAGAATTCAAGCCAAGCGAGGAGTGAAGATTAATACCGATTACAGGTAGGCTTCGACCCACCATCCATTTACTTTAAGGAAAACAAAAGCTACTTTGTCCTTCTGTTGTTCTAGACTTAGCCACCTAGTCTAGGGAAGACACTTTTGTCCGTAGTCATAGATTTTGTATAGCACTATTACTCAAAAATTATCAGATGGAAAATATTTTCCTTTTCATAGAAATATACAGTGAAATTGCGATGTTTGAATTTTAACTAGTACCGCCTACTCTAATCAATCTTTTATATTTTCAGTTAATCCTTGTCAACTCAGCCGAGAAGAGTAAGGAGGATAAAAAAACCTTAACAAGTATGTTAGAGGTTTATATAAAAATCCTTATCTAAAGGAACAACCTCTTCTGCTCTCAATATGTCGAGATCCCTCTTCCACCCCACGAAATAAATAAGTTCCTATGCATCATTCTATGAAAAAAGAAAAAATGAAAATGAAAAAATAAAAAAGGTGAAAGAAGAGAAAGGATTTATGTGCAAATATGTTAAGCAAGAAACTCCGCTAGAGTATTGTCTAGGATCACTGACAGTAGAGCAATATTTGTGTTCTTGAAGTGACTACGTCAGGGTACTGTATAGTCCTGCTGGAAGCGGAGCAACACCAGAGACAAAAACTAAGACTGGAAAATTATTTTACTTGTGCATTTACATACTTCTCATCCCCAATTGAAAAAAATTACTTTGACTTGCCTTGGTTAGTGTTCCACCTATGAAGATAATGGTAGGAACTATGTATTTAACTCAAACTAAGTGAATAATTTGTGGTAATAAATGAACTGAGAAATACTTCTGAAATATTTAGACTTGTTTTGCATGCTACAAGATCCATACAGAGAGCTACAGTTATAACAGTGTGTCACCAAGTGTTGTAGCGGCTACAACGACCCTCCAAAATTTTTCCTATGCTTTGATTTTGGAGCCTTCCTTCCTATCCACGAGAGCTTATCTTGCACTGTTATCACCTATTAATAATTTGATTGAGTCTTATCCTTTTTATTTGTGCTTGTGTTTGTTTATTTTCACATTTATCTAATCTTTTTAAGTCACAAGTTAACCTCCTAACTTGGTCTTACACCAGTTTTGGGATTGCCTCCAGAAACTATGAAATCCATGAGGGAAAGCACCCAACCTTGATGATTGGGATTGACTGGAAGTTTTTCCTTAAGCTGAGAAACTAGGCAGTCATGGATGGAAGCCCATCACTAAGCCCAGAAATTTCACAAATCTTTCCCTTGAGCTCAGAAACTGTGCAATACACTAAGCCAAAAAGTTTCCCAGCTCCCCAAAATTGTGCAATATTTCCTGGAAGTTTTCATGGCAAGTTTTCCATAAAATAAAAAAGCTAAAAATCGAAAATCATCCCTAAAAACTAGTGATCCATTATTATTTTCTCGAAGGGGGCACATTCGCTATTTTTAGAAACTTCCACCAAGTGTTGTTTTTTCCTTAATTTTACGCATGTGTGTCATAAACCCTAATTCACTCAAATATATTTAGTTGACACCCCTACAGCTCATTTTCACATTCGATATTGGAGCTCTAGCATTCCCAAGGAGATCAAGGAACCTTCGGTCTAGTCATCGTCGCTTTTCCGTGTGGGTTTCGCTTTTGTCTTCTTTTGTCGTTTTTCATCGTTTTTCTTCTACGAGTGTTGTTGTATTTGTCTCTTTTTATGGTTTTTGGTGTTTTAACTTATTTTAGCTTGTAGAATTTTTGTTTCAGGTTGTCATTTTCCTTTCATAAGTGTCGCATCGGTTTTCTTGTTTTTGCATCGATGGTCGCCATTGCGGTGACTCTCCACACATATTTGATTTTCCTCCCATTTATTCAATTTTTTAGCTTAATTCACATTGATTCATTCATACTTAGTCAAATATGCAATCAAAATCACACCATCACTTATATCTTCTTGTCTCCTACACTTTCACTAGACATATTTGCACTTTCCCTTCGTGAGTTTTCAATTTTCCCAACTAGGAATTGAGAAATTCTGAGGCTCAAGCCGAGAGATTGGCTTATGATACTGTACAATGTGCAGTACAATTTTACCCAACTGTGCGTTGAACAGTTCCAAGGCTCATTCTGCGGCCTTGGCCATTGATATTTCACAATTTTCATTCTCTCCTAGTCAGTGCCCAGGAAAAGCTGCGCATTGCACAATCTCAAGCCTCAGGTTGAACCTTTGATTGTTGGGACTGCAAAATGTGCAGTTCCCATAGCCAGTATCCCTCACCTGATCTAGAAAATTGTGCAATCATTCTCTCTAGTTTTTTGTTTGGTTTCCTTATCTTGATCTGAAGGTATATTTGCAAAAGCTAATGTTTTCTTTCCATGAGTATCTCTTCTATCCCACAGGTACTAGAGTTGTTAATCCCTTGTCTCCAGCATTCATTATTATCATGGCACCTGGGATAGATGCCTCAAAATCTACCACTGAAATAAGTATCGGGGAAGCAATTGAGCAAACACCAGTGTATGCGGACACTTAATTGTTTGTGGGAAAGGGGTCATATCTAACATGGAAGATGGTTAAAGATGTTTTTTCCAACAAAGGAATTCAAGGCAGATCTATAGGATTGATAAGTTTATCTCAGTGTTCAATGGTTAATATTATACAGGGTTTCATGAAGGTACCCAACTGTCCCATGTGTAGATTTCATTATGTACATGAGGCCGTTTTCCACCCTTTATATAGGGACTAGTCATTAATAATTGGTCTCACCAGCATTGTACCTCACACTCTCATGGAGAGATGGATTTGTTAGTCAAGGCCTTGCACTATAACAATGTTGGTTAATATGATGCTATAACAGATGGATTACCAATCAAAATTCTTCTTATGATATTCTTCAGATTGAGAGTGACCATGTACAATTATGAACACCTCTCTAGTTAAGAGGGAGTGTTGGAAAGTGTAACTACGTTTGTTCTTCATAATGACTAAGTAATTATGAATTTATATAATAAATAAGACAAAGATAATAAAATGTATTTTGTAATGCTTGTCTCATGGGTTTCATGAGCAAGGGGTTGTATTATAGGTCAAAGTCTTATTCTTGATGTCTTTAGGGTTTTTTCATCTTGTCATAAATGTATAATTTAGAGTCATGTATATGAAGTGATGTTACACTTGTAAAGAAAAATTATTTATGTATAATGTATGCTCCAAGACCTTGTCAATACACTCCATAAAGTCGGCTCAATTAGTGTTGGAAATCTCCTTGATAAATTCGGCCTACACCCAGTCCGTCATGTCGGCCCAAGACAATGGAATAGTCCCTATATAAAGGGTGGAAAACAACCTCATTAGTACACAATTCCATGTAGCAAATTTCCAGAATCCTCCCAAGGGTGGGGAAGAAAGGTTCTATATGTCTACATACTTACTGCATGTGATATGTGCACATAATGCATTTCCTGACATGAGATGGACTTGGACACCATGAGACCTTATCGTGCACATCTAATACAGGTTTCTCTCGAATTATAGTCATCGATGAGTTATGGAGAAACTAGCACACTACTTCATCATTTCGTTATACAAGCTTATATTTTAGGAAGATACACCTTGCATGTCATGCAGAGAAATGGAGGAAATATTAGAGATTGCAGACTATTTTTCCTCACCGAATGGAATATTCCTTAGAATGTTCAACGCTTAGAATTCATGGCATATTTTTCCAACGTATGCCACCGACAAGATTTTCATGCAAGAAGTTTCATATCATATTGCCACAGGGTTTTCATCAGTCTTGCACAGGAAGAAGAAAGCACCATGGCCCACTCTTCCATTGCAAGTTTGATTGTATGATATCAAGAACCTTAAGGTCACGGAAACCAAAGGAAAAGAAATAGAGAAATTTGAATTTGGTACCCATGAATTTAATATGTATGATCCCTGTGAAATATGCAAGGACCATTGTGTGAGGATACACTATTAGTGGATCAGCAGAGCATTTCGGTGTCTAGGGGAGGAACCATGGAATAATTTTTACAATTCCTCCAAACTCCATGAGCTAGTCAGTACAGAAGGTACTTCACAGGTCAGTGCACAGAGGGCAGCAACTCTAGAAGTAGTGTTAGTAGAAGGGATCAACCTCATGTAGGATAAAGGAAAGACAAAGGTAGCTTACATTCTAGGGGGAGAAAAAAGTCGTAAAATGAAAGTGGATCCACTTGTTATGAAAATGGCTTTAGAAATTGAGGAAAAGAAGATACAACATATGCATAAAGAATAACAGAGGAGAATAGAATAACGTCAGAGGAGAATGGAAGAAGAGAAGAAGAAGCAAGAACAAGAATAAAATCATAAGCAAGAAGAAGAAGAAAGGCAATGTGCCATACCAAAAGAAACAATGCAGAATCAATATGAAGAGTAAGAATAGATTCAGCCAGAAAGAGAGGGGGAGGGCCGATAGATGTAGGATCGAGAACTTGCTTACCATATTGAAGAATTGATCGAGATTGTGGACATGGAGGAGGCACATGAGCCACAGAATCAATATGTAGACTTGATGTTGAGCGCACAATAGGTCACTACTCAGTCTCCACCACCTGCAGTAGTTGAGTTATTCTCGAGCAAGGAAGAGGAATTTGTTCCACTTGATGATGATCTCATCATGGACATGTATAAAATTTCATATGATGAACTCCAGAAGAATATTGTACAAGCGTGTAGAAAACACTTTCCGGATTACCTCGCATCACCTGCATTCATCAGAGAGAGGGTGATAGTGGCAGACACCAGCAAGAATCCAAATGCCATTTTCGAATCCAACTTGGCCTTTACAGGTGTAGCAAGATCAAACACACAATATTTGTCAGTCGAGAATAAGAAATTGACACAGAACTTACAGGCTGCCCAGCAAGAGACAAAACAACTCCACGTATCAGCACAGAACACAGCTTTCACGCATGTCTACTTGGGGGAAATGAGAGCAACGATACTTGGTGAAGTATCAACACTTTGAGATACTATGCGAGGCCTCTATGATGAGCTCATAACCATACATAAGGTAGTTTTCCACTTGCATGGTTTGCAGCAACATAGCAAAGACTTTGTCAAATTTTTTAAGAATGTACAAGTTTCCATCGTCACCGTGCATGAATGGACAATGTGAAACAAAGGGGCGCCACTTAAATTGCCACATAAAATGAAACCACAGGTAGAGCTAGAGAAAGCAAGAGTTCGAATGTTGATTCAGAACAACAGGAATAATTCCTTGTTCATTAGAATTATTCAAGCCTCATATGTATGATTATACAACAGTTTGGATTTCTTGGTGAAAAAAACTGGGATCCCATCAGTTGGCTCACTCACTGAACCCAAACGTAGATACCAAGTCATGTAGAAGATCGAAAAGTACTTGTATCAACTGAGACAAATTTCCACCATGGAGGATTTGGAGTTGAACAAATAGAACATGCAAAACTACATCAGTGGTCCTATCCAAATTAGAACAATGTTACTCTTGCTTGAGAGGGAAGTTAAAACTGGCTCCAAATCATTGTACCCAGATGCTATGGAAGTGTTGAGGCCTTATACATATATGGCAACAACAAGGGGGATAACCACCCGGTCCGGACCTTAAGACAGTTCCTTTTCCGTTTGGAAAAGTGGCTCCGATTGGATATAATGGGACCAATTTCCTAGAATTGGGTTTTTGTTTGATTGTTGGGTTACTCTCAAGGGATTTACATGAAGAATTACTAAAAACTAAAACAAATTTATTCTAACATACAAAACTTGAAATTGAAACTAATTTAATCTAACCCGGGATAATACTAATTTGATGCGATCTAAAATGATATCTATTCAATCTGTGATGATTAAGATCATCACATATTTAATAGAAATATTACTTTGTAAGATGATCCTTTAAAAAAAAAAAAATTAATCAAAAGGAAATGAGAAACATATCGCATATATTTGATGATTATATATAAAACAGACCAATTCCTATCTTTATATCGTACAATAATGCAACTGATATTTCAGACAAAAACAATCGATTTCATATATAATTCATGAAAGTTGGATTCATCACTAATATTCAAAACAGAACTAGCATACATGATAATAGTACCAGATGTGTACTGTCCTTTTCATCTAATCAATGATAATAGGCCACATTCAACTCTTATATCAATAAGTCTTTCAAAGAATACAAAAGTGCATCAATAGTGATCAACAAAATGATATATAACTGAAAAGGCCGTGTTCCATTATTTCATCAAGACATCCACAAAATTACTTACAATTAAGCATTCTTTGCAAATATTCTCAATAAAATTTTGGACCCTTCTCTATATGCATGAGAAGGGTTTAAATACTATACTAACTACCTACAAAAAAAGTATATACAAAATATCTTATGGGGTGGTTTAAAATAACCTTCCTCATCTTTAGTATCTATTTGCTAAAAATTGAAAATATATAAAAACAAACAAACTGATAATCATGCCAGATGATAAGTTACTGCCAGTTGTGCTTTTCTGCTCACAAATGTCGAACATCAGTTGAACTTGTGGAGGTTTTTTTAACTCTGTCTTCATTTGTGCAGCAAATATAGCATCCAATAAAAGCGTCTGCATTCTCTATATAGAGTTCTGAAAACAGTTAAGTGTCATGATCTGACTATGTGGTTTGACTAGTAGCTGCCAGTATGCCTCCCAATAAATTTTCTTTAGCTGTAAAAGTGCTTCTTCCCTGAGTTGACTGGTTTCTTTCCAACTTTGTTCTAAATCTTTAATATCAGGAACAAATTTGAGATTTCCTTCTTTGATGAGCCCGAAAGTATGTAATATATGGTTAATCATTTTGACCATATTCTTTGATATACCCATTGCTCTGGCTATGGTCAATTCTTCTTGTTTCAGTCATGCATCCTAGTCTGTAAAAAGGATATCTTTGAAAGTTTCCTTGATCTTTGGGAGATCTGAATTTATCCCTTCTTCTGAATCTTGCCATTCAATATAATTAGAGATTTTGGTATTAAGTTCATTGAACTCAATTCTTTGATCAATGAAAGTGTTTGTTTATTTTTCACTGATTCCTAGGTGTGGAATTATGTTTGAAATTTGTACAACAAACAAGTTTTGTTGTTTTGAGAGTAAGGCACTTAATGCCGATGCTTCTTTTATGAATTCCTCTGCAGTAGGAATTCCTTCAAATTTGGTAAGATCTTCTCTCAATTGTTCAATTAGTGAATTTTTGCTAGATAAGTCATTTTCATGACTTATCTTAAGCATTTCCATCTCTTTCTGTACTCTGAGAAGTTGTTGTTCCACTTTCTGATTTAAAAATTTTCTTTCTTCATCTAGTTATTGTTGTAGTTCCATGGTTTTGACATCCATTT
Organism: Pinus albicaulis; assembly: GCA_034641835.2. Classification (NCBI taxonomy): domain Eukaryota; kingdom Viridiplantae; phylum Streptophyta; class Pinopsida; order Pinales; family Pinaceae; genus Pinus; species Pinus albicaulis. The sequence continues at coordinate 1,788,771,072 of CM076580.1, forward strand.
CTTGGATAAAAATATATACTTATGTTTCTTTATCAATTGTTGCAATGGTGTATGCACCAGCGAATTGAGATAGCCGAGTTAAATTTTCAATCAGATTTGATGGAGTATCTTTCCATACTACTTCCATAACTTCATTCCCCAGGGGTGTTTCAATCCTTCTTCTTTTCCTCTATTTTCTCACTACAGCTTTATGAAGAGGGCTGTAGAACACATATAGTGGGGGAATATCAGTCACCTTGAGGATAATCTCATCAGTCGGATTTGTAGGAATGATTTTTGTGTCTTGGGAGATTATCTTAGGAGTTTCAATGATTTCCTTTGTTGAAACTGTTTGTTCCTGTGGAGTCTGGAATTCTGTATTTTCTGTGATGATGATGCCTCTAGAGTATTTGTGAATGCATTGCTGAATGAAGTACAAATTTTATCTAATTCACTTTTATTTTGTCAATTTGATTGTTCTTCTCTGATTTCTTGAATTGCTTTAATCGTATAACTGGTAATCAAAACATCCCATGGAATCCGTCTAAGTCTATGTTCTCTGAATTCATTTAATTTCTATATTTCTTCTGGATTCAGGTTCAATTTGACAAAATTTAGGATTTCTTCAAAAGTCCCATCAGATTGAAAAATATATTCAAATATATCATCAGTGTGTGCAATAGGTTTGAGTTTTACTGAAAAAGTGAATTTGTTAGCAATCTTTTCTGGGTTGAACTTCCTGGAGGGTAATACGGGGAGCTTCAACAGCTGAATCTCCTGACATTCTTTCAATGCGTGATTAAAATTGCTGAGTGCAAATGAACCACATGAAATTGGAAAACTTGGCCATAAAGACTTTTTACTGTCTTTCAAAGATTTAGTGAGTCCATTACCAACATTTTGGTAAGCGACTTCTCTTGCCATCAACTTATCTGAAACATATAAAGGAAGAATATGCGGGGGAGCGGAGCTTCCAAAAATTCTGATATATAAAAATGATTCTTCAACAAAACATCTGCCTATCATTTTAAGGTCTGCAAGGGCTTCCTTAGTGAACCTAGGGCTCACTGTGTCAAACATAAATTGATGTAACGGTAATACAACTCCATAGCACAGCCTATGAAAATGTGGTGCATAATTATGTTCCCATATTTCTTTATGGCTCAAATGTATTGAGGTAGGGTCTTCAGGGATCCATTTCCATCCCATAACTGGAAAGTTGGTAGAAAAACAGATGGCATAAAAAATATATGCACTCATAAAAAATTGGGGAACATATTTGGGGGAAGAAGTTCTGGTTTGGCGATATTCATTAATTTCCTTAACTAGATTCTCAGAAAGGATAGTCGCCCAATTAATTATGAGGGAATTAACATAGGAGTCAATTAGGGGAAGCCAATTTATGGAGATTTTGGTGTTATCAGTGTTAGTCATCCATAATTTTCACTATATGAAGATGACTAAGTATCAGTTCTAGATTTCTAGAAACAAAGTTCATGAACATTGTGAGTTCTAGAAATCTCACTACCTTCATTATCTTTAAGATAATTTTTTCACTATTTAATCATCCCATCATGTCAATGCTCAGCTCACCCATCCCATAAGACCCACCATGGGCTCATGTCACTCATTTTTTCTTTTTTGTGTCACCTTTGGCCTCAACCCTCTATTTTGTTTTTCCTAACTCCTCCATTGTCCATCTAAGGCTTTTAAAGGCATTTTTTCTTGGTTTCATGACCTCCATGGTTAAACATCAACAAGGCTTGTATCTTGATGCTCTTAAAACTCCTCCTATCCTTAATATACCTTCATAAACACTCCCCATCACTCCTATCCCTCAAATTCATCATTTTTCTACCGAAACCTAGCCTATGGCCGCAATTTGATACTTTTTAAGACTAGGCCCGTGTTTTTCCCTTTTGGACCCCTTCCCCTCACTAAATCCTTGAAATTAAACTTTCCCCTACTCCCTAACATCTATTCCTATCCCCCAAAATTTCCCCAAGAATATAGAAAACCCTTAACCCCTTCATTCCATTCCCTCTACAAGGCAGTCCTAAATCCCCTACACCAAACCCTATTTTCCTCTTCCAACTAAGCTAGGGTTTGCTATGGAAAAGAGGAAGAATAGAAGAATATCCATATGGTAGGTCATATCATCAATAATGAGGCCATTCCAACTCACAAACATCATACCTCCATAATTTTCCAAGAATTCATTCCGAGGGCCAAGTCATTTGCCACACCTAGGGCCAGTTTTTCTTAAAAATATGTTTTTGGCCAAACAGAGATGAATTTGGCAAATGTGAGAGAGGTTCTTTTCAAAAATAAGGCCAAGAATAACAACCTCCTTCATGTTTTACACAGGTATCATGTTTTTGGAGAAATGTCAAAAATACAGGTGTCATAGGAGAATTTTTGCACTGCTGGAGTGATATTGGTAAAATAAGTTTTACTCATAGATAGAGTGTCCAAATGACTTACTTGATGAGTCCAATGACAAATATACTTTAATATATTTCCAATGAGCTATCATGATCTATATTTCGATTTGTGGAAGGCCTCCAAAGGTTGTCTGCACCAGCACTTTGCATTTCTGCATCATCACTCAGCACTTTTTGACCAGTCATGGTAAAATAAACTTTTTACAAGGTAAATCAACTTCAATCAGAAAACCAATGGTATATTTGGAAATTATATAGGTTAATATTTCCAACGAGCTATCACGGGCCCAATTTTGACATCGGGAAGGCCTCCAAATGCCTCTAAAAAATGGTGTTTCGCACCTGGGAGGTGGTGCTGCGCTCCTGGAAATTTTTTCCCATATAAATTACACATGGCACTGTGCTCTTGGGAAATGGTGTTGCGCCCTTGGCCAAGAGATATTCCTAAGAAAATTAACCCTTAATACCACTTCATATCCCTTTCAAGTTTCCTCCAAGGTTTTCTAAAGCTCTGATATAGGTGAAATAAAATGAAAAGAAGATGAAGCTTATCATTGTCCAAAGAGCATCAAAGACTTCCAAATATTATCCACTTGATCAAGAAGTAAACCTGCAAAGGAGAAATTTAACATGGACAAGCATTTCTACAGGAATTTTTTGTAAATGTTCAAAAGCAGAACAGAGTCAAAGAAGGAGGCCTAAAAAACTTATAAAGGCATCCACAGCTGGTAGTAATACACAAATAGGCTTAAGTTTACAAGGAAGATCAGGATCTCATGATAGAGTGTTATGAAGTGTTTCCCATAAAAAGGTCTATGCAGGTCCTAAAAGACAATGTCACATAAACAACACTATACATCAATCAAAAAGATCATTCAAAAGTGGTTTGGCCTCAGGCATGAATCTGGTATAGAGACAACTGCCCTTTGCTTACATGCCTACAAACAAGACCAAAAGGCCATTAGATTATTCAAAGGATAGGTAAAAGAGGAGGTATCATCACAAGAAGACCATCCATAGCAAGAGGGAAGCAACAGGTATGTGTTTAATAGGAATCAAGATGTATGACTGTTTTGACCAAGAAATGGATCAATGCTAAGGTTACAAGAGCAAATAACCCCTAAACCCCTTCAAATGATCATTGAAGGCTTTTAGGCATAAATGGCGAGTTTGATAAGTATCTCTTTGAGTATTTAGGAGATAACACTATTTACTTTTTCCTAAGCATCCTTAAAAACCTAACAGTTTGGAAAAATAGACAAAGAAGGTCAAAATGGTGACAAAGAAGCCTCCTTCATCACAGTAGATGGCTTAAAAATGTTTTTACCAAACTTCCTTTCTAAGGTTTGGCAGACAAACACTGTACTCCACAAATTCAAAAGGAGGAATTGGCAAAATGACAAGTTTGTTGTGTATATATGATAAAAGTCATAAAACAAGTTCATATTCCAAATATAGGTGAGAGGCATAGTTTCAGCTTCTTCAGGAAGGATGTCAAATTGGAAAGAGTCTTAAGAAGCCTCCATCAATGAGAAAAAGAGAAATTTTTTTAATCAAATATGCCACTTGCAAGACCAAAACAGTCAGAGGACACAATGAGAAAAAAGTGGGTCTTGTCTTTAATTTTTATCAAAAGGGTATAAAACAAACCCAACAAGGCATCTCCCCTTCATCATTTGTATTTTTGCAGGAGTGAGGGTTTTTTTAGAATTTCCAACAGAGTCCTTGACAAACTTTTTTTGGCGTTGTGCTCCTATAGTATTGCACTGCGTGCCTGTAGCATTTGCCTGTGTATTTTTGCACTATACACTACACACCTAAAGATTGGTGTTGTGCTCCTAGCATAGTTTCCCGTCATGCAAGGAGTTGCACACAGTCTCTGGAAGATTTGCCCACCGTGTTGCGCTCCTGCTACTGCCCGAGCCGCCCGCTCGGCAACGCTGCGCTCCTGCCACTACTCCAACCTCTGCACGACACCTCGTTCAGGAAACTGCCCACGGTGCTGCACTCCTGCCACTGCTCCAACCTCTACACGACACCTCGTTCAAGAAGATGCCCATGATGTTGTGCTCCTACCACTGCTCTAAACTCTGCACAACACCTCGTTCAGGCAGCTGCCCACGGTGCTGCGCTCCTGCCACTGCTTCAGAACTCTGCACGATAGCACGTTCAGGCACCCGACTCCCTTGGTGCTACGCTCCTGCCACAGCGCTGCACTCCTTCCATGGTGCTGCGCTCCTATCACTATTCTGCATTTTCTGCCAGATTTCAAGTTCACGGTGACCCAAGTCTACCCACAAGATTTTTGAAGCCATTTTCTCTGCTGTGGAGGCACTTCAAGAGGTATTTTGGATTTTTCCTACATATGAATGTCTTTCTAGAGATAAGGCCACTAAGAGGTTTGAAAATTGGTGTTTAGAAAAGGCAGAGAAATCTAAAAGAAACACTTGGCCTGCACACTGTTGACACCTTGACCTAGCTAGAAAACTCATCATCTCCTTTAACCTCTTTCCACATCATTTCACTAGTAGTGCAATTTATTTTTAAGGATATTGAGGTAGGGGTAAAGAAAAACAAAATGTATGAAGAGGAGAATGTTAACATTGATGAGAAAAAAGGCCAAAAAAGTGGGTCTAAAGGTGAAGAGAATGACTCCAAGGACACAGGGTCAGAGGCAGCTTGTCAAGAGGAAAACAGTGAGCTACAAAAAGACCAAAATAGTGAGCCTAGTGACATTCAACAAACAAATGACAGTCAAGGAAAAGAAGTAGACAATGAAGAAAGTGACACTGAAAATACAAAGGATAGTGGAGAGGAGGCATATGAAAGCAACAAATAGGACAAAGAAGACAATGACCCTACCAAGAGTGCAAACAGTGATACAAAGGCTGAGTTAGACAGTGAATACAATGGGTCAAATGATGAAAAAGAGGACATTCATGAAGACAAATATGTACCAAGAAATTATCAAGGCACCTCTTACATTGCAAAGGAGAATGACCGAGCACTATGAAACGAAGAAACCACTTTGCAAGGAAAAAACTCAAAATTGCCCAAAATGAGGGCTCGACACAAAATGATGAAAATAACCAAGCTAGGCTTGGAACTTTGGCCCAATTTTTCTATCGGTCTCCAATGACCCATGAGGCACCTACCTACGAAATTTGAGGCAATTTGGACAACTTTTTGTTTTTTTTTTAATTTTGACCCCTAGGAGCGCAGCATACCCTGTGTTGTACTTTTTCCCAGGGCATCTTAATGAGGAGAGGTTTAAATTTTTGGATTCCCCATCATTATAGGAGTATGCTCACCAAATTTCAGCTCGATTGGAGTTGTTTTGATGCCCCAAAAGGGTAAAAAACACTCAATTTTTCACCTTTCTGCCCACTTTTTTGAGCATGTGTTGTGCTCTTGGAAGTCTTGGATTTTCCACTTTTTGGGAAACTTGTAGAGGTCATATTGAATACGTAAAGGTATATCTAGAAATTATACTTCCATAGCTTTCCAACGAGCCATCACAGAGCCTTTTCCGACATCGGGAAGGCCTCCAAAGCATTGCTGCAAAAAGGCTTATTTTTGCGCTATGCTCCTACCACTATGCTGCGCTCCTGTAACTGACTGGGCAGAATGTGTGTTTGGAAAGTTTTATTAGGCATGTCAGGCCTAAAATTCAATGTTATTTCCATTTATAGTAGGAAAATATATTTTCTTAAATATTTTTGTGCCTTGGGCTTTGCAAAGCCTCAAGGAAAACTTAGGATATTTCTCTTTGGCCAATGGGCTTGTAGATGATCTAGTAGGCTCTCCTCTCCTTATCTGTTATATAAGGCATGAGTATGTATTGTACATAGTTGGGAATTGATGTGTTATAGATAAATACATGGTTTATGATCTTGGAGAAGATATTTGGTTTTATGAAGGGAATGAATGGCTTGTGTGGCTTGATGTTGGAGAAGCTTGCTTGCAGGATTCCATAGCTTGGTGAATGGTGATGTTTTCCTAACTTTTTAATGTTTTCTTGTCTTCATTTTGTTTCAGTCTGCTTGGTTACTATAGATCAGAAAATTATAGGTTGAGATATGCTCATGGAAGCACCTTAAACCTCCTGTTTGCTATAGTCTTGATGTTTTCTTCTTTTAGTCATCTTAAGGAATCCTTGATTGCTCCTTAGGCCCACTAAAACTTGTTTATGTTTCATGAATGGTTAGTATGTTAGCTTATAAATATGATTCATGGTATACCCTGCTTATTTAAAGTTTTCAAAACCCTATCGCGAAGCTTTTATATGGAATAGAGATTGATTAGGTTAAGACAAAGAGGCATTGTTTCGATCTTGCCCTTTTCCCATGCTCACCAACTTGTTTCAGAGTTCCCGATAACTTGATATTTTTTGTTTAGGATTTCCCTCTCCATATATTGAGTTTCTTGTTTATATTGTGTTTTTCCAAAATCTGAAGGTGGATTTCTAAAGTTAGGAGTTTTAATACTTCTATGTACCACTGGATTGTTCATCTTGTATGTTTATCAGTTTGAGTATTGTTCATAGAGATTAATGGTTTTCCCTACCTCATGATTTATTGCTTTGAATTATAGATGTATAAGACCTCTTAGTCTTTTCACAAAACTTAATGTTCGTTACACCATCATACATCACTTTAAGGATCCACTCACCCTGTTAAATCAGCCCTGCAATACACTTTGTTTCATCATTTAGACACCTTGACTTCATCTGATCCCATATCCCTATTGATTTGATATTATCTCTTTCCACCTATCCTACTTGATCATCTTACCCTAACCCAAAACAAACAAACAAACCTACACTTAACAACTAGCCTAAAATATATCATCCAAAGCGAACAAGCTCACATCCTTCGCATAATAGAGAGAGCCCTCTCTGAGTCCAGGAAGGCTAGGCCTTAGGACTCCAAAGACTGGTCTGATGTTACCCTGTCATTTGGTTAGCCAATCTACCAAATCACGAGACACTAAAAATCAGGTAAACCATCTAATCTGCATAACATTGTTGCTGCAAAATTATAAGGGTTTGCTAATGACGTGATAGGATACATACCAGTTTTCTCATATTTGAACTTGTTGTCTAATTTCCTCCAACCTTGAATTACCTTGAATGGGTCTTCGTTATTCTCAACAAACTTTGCAACAAACTGACTGTTGTAGGTATCTTGCGGGTAGGGCAGCTTATACATGATTTTCAGATCTTCAGGTCTGAAAGAACCTAGAATCTCATCCTTACAGGTTCTTAACTGTCTGTCTTTGATCACTGATTTTTCAAGCACCCATCTAATCATGCTGGTATATGGAAGAAGAGTATCTCTTTCTGCTATCCTATGGAGGAAAGAGCATGCATTATATTTGAATTGTAAATTTTAAGGTGTTGCATCATCGGTAGTCGCTGTTGTTAGCCCCCTATAAATTTTTTGACAAGAAAACAGGAGGCCAAAATGTTTTTGAGCCTTCAAGGAATGCATTTCCCCCTGAAAACACATCATCCTTGAAGCCTCCTTATGCCCTTGTCCTTTGATAAATACCCACTTCTATTTCCAGTTATAAAGCCTTTCTGTTTGTGAAGAAATTCCCAAAAGGCCTCCCTTTTCCCCTTATATCATCCCTTCTAAGCCTTTGTTTTCATCTTTGTCTTCCCCTTCTAAATTCCCCACTTACACTCTAAATGCTCCCAAAATTCCCTTTAAATCCTACAAGTTCCCCTTGTTTGGCCCAATTTCCCCTTTTTCCCCCTACTGTTACCCTTTCTCAACCTCAAAATACATTAAAAGGGGCAAAAACCCACTTTTCACTTTATATTAAGGCCTAGCCCCTTAACCACTTCCCCACATGACCAAGCGCCGGAACTAGGCGCTAAGGTCTTAAGTGCTTATTGCAATCGCAACCATCAGGCGAGCGCATTTCTATGTGTTAACTTAAACTTCCGATGCGATTGGAGTTTTGTTCGATCAGCTCCCGCTGCAATCTGAGCCGTCGATCTATAATGGATCTGACGGCCCAGCACTAATCGCTGCCCGCTCGTCGCATTTTCCCTTCCGCCCCTCCAATTACATTTGGACCGTTGATCTCCCACCAGATCCGACGGCTGGTGCTCCATCGCATCGCGCCAGTCGCATCGCACCCCCCTCTGCGCCTTACGCTTGTGATCCCCTGATCCGATCCTGACCGTTTGTTCCTTTTGATCCAACGACCATTGCACAATCGCACCATCGCCCCGTGGCCCTTCTTTCTGCCCATCGATTGAATCTCCGCCGTCGATCTGACCCAGATTGGATGGTTGGCGCTCCATCGCAATCGCAAAATTTTAAAAGTGTCAACCCCATTGCCCCCGATTACAATCCGCCAATTCAATCTTAGCTGTCCATTTCTTCAGATCCGATGAATGGGATATAATCGTGCCCCCCCATTAGTTTTCTTTATCGGAGCCCCTATTAACTTCAACTTTCAATCTCCACCGTCGATCTCCTCCTGATATCTGACGGTCCTAAATGAATCGCCCTCCACCCACGCCGGGTCCCACCATCCAAAGGCTCCGCATCGCTTTTTTTTCATCATTTCCCTTTGTATTTCGCCCAAGCATTAATCTTTGGGCTTTGCACTAATTACCACTTTTTCCGCCCGTTTTAATCCTAACTCCCCCATTCATTAATCCCGACCACTAAATTCCATCTCCGCGTACGATCGGACGGTCTGCGACCCCTGTCACAGCCAACCTTCACCACCACATTTTTCGTCAGATTTCCCTACAGCCTCCATTTCCACTGGTCCACCGCCATTCCTCTTGGCCCCTATAACATCTCTTCCACCACCTTCCCTGGTTTTAATAATTGATTTAATTCATTATGTAGGGATCATAGAGAGGTCATTACAGTGGCAGCAAAGAGTAACAGTAGAAACAAGTGCAAGTAATTTAGGCCAGTTAATCGAATGTTTAAGTGCCTAATCCCATACTCAAAGGATAAAGACACAGTTTGAAGACTTAAGCACACTGTCAAGTCTTATCAGTGCTTCCAGCATCAGCAGAACATTTTTCTCCAGACGAACACCTTCGAACAGTGTTCTCCATGCCTCCTCGAGCCTCTAAACAGATGAAATACACTGGCAGAAATTTCTACGACTGTCAGGTAGCAGTTATGAAGCATGGGAAAACTTTTCGATTTTCCGTCGAGGTCATTTATTCCAGAAGGCAGCGCAGAGTACCAAACACCAGAAAGGACTCCAAAGAAACATTAGAGGTCAATCTTGGCCTGACAAAGTCTCCCAGACCATACCAAAAGTGCTTACAGTGATGTAGATTGCCATTAAGTAGAGTGGGCATGAACTCTTTCTCCATTCTGTCTTAATGAGATCCATTTAATGAATATATTCTACTCCTGTTATTCTCTTCTCCTATAAGAATCCCTGAGAACATATTGTAAAGGTGGTTGTTCGGTTGTGGCCGTTGTAGTTGTAGGGATTCATTTTGATTGTCAGAACAGTCTTGGGAGGGAGTAGCAGAGTAGTTTGCAATGTAGTAGGCTAGGAGGAGAAAGTCTGGTCTGTAACAACCATTGAGCTCAGTGTATGTGACTGGTTTTGCATCAATTAATCAAGCACATTTCTTTGGATCCTGGTCTATTACTATGGGTGATGTTTTCTTATCTTATTGTTTTATTACATTTTCATGTTGTTCATTGGTATTCTGGGCTCGCATCAGAAACATGGCATAGGATTTACCCTTGTTAGGTACCCTATGTCTCTGCTCTCCTTGCCTTCAATGTTTTCTGCTAAATGTGTTATCTAAGGTTTGATTTCAGCTAATTTAACCAGTGTAGTGGATGTCATTGCCTACTAGCTGATGTATGAATTAATGAAATCTGTCTTTAGTTGTTCTTGTTGGGTTTAAGCTAGAAGATTTGGGAAACTGGGGATTAGAGTTAGCCTTGTCCACTAGGGTCCTTGTGCGACCAGCTGGCCTTTCTAAGATCTCTTGCTGGTGTCAAAGCATTGAAGGTTCAAAGTCCTTCTTTGATCTATAGACCCTGGCTCTGTTAAACTTATCTCTGTTTTCCCTTGGAGCATGCTAAAGCTGACTTGGAGTTAAATGACCTCTGGTCCGATCTATAAGCTGTCCCTTTGTCCCTCCATTGAAATCTGCCTTTGAGTATGTCCAAGCAGGTCTGGAGTTAAATGATCTCTGACCTGATCTATAGACAGAAACTGGGTTGCTTTCCTTCTCTCACTTCAATCCTTAATGTCCCATTCCACCACCTGTCTAAAAAGATCCTTTAGTGTAGATGAATTTCCCTCTGAAAGCCTTGGCTAGTTGTGTGCAAGTAATTCCCTTTCACGACTCCATAGCCCAATGGATGGCACATTCTTAACCTATCCTCTTTTGCCGAAACATCTTGCTATTTTTCTCCTTTTCCTTCCATTACTTTCTCAGTCTATGATCTCATGACCCAACCTAGCAACCAACCAACCAAATCATTTAAACCCCCTTTATGCTTCATAACTAGCCTAACATCTCATTTGAGCTCTAAAGATATATCATTCTTCATTTTATTGGAGAGATCCCTCTCCGGGTCCAGGAGGGCTAGATCCTAGGGCCCCAAAGTGATTCTGATGTTGTCTTATCTTTTGGTATTGCCAAATCTGCCAAAACATAGGAACCCAAACATCTGTAACTTCCACTACTTCTGGCTCTTCGTCTTCAAGTATAGTGTAAATAACTTTCCATTTAGTAGCTCCTCCATCAGCAGTGCATATAGTATTAGAGACTATAGGTTCCATTCCTGTTTGTTCGAATTCCGCAACAATATGTCTATCATGCTTCTGAATAACTTTGTGGACAGACATATCTTGAAAGGAAATCCCTGTCAAATCAATCGCATCACACCCTTTAAAACAATCTTAATGATGCGTAGTTCCTTTTGTTTATGCGATATGCGATTTCGCAATATCGCAAAATCCTAGTATTGCAGTATCGCAATGTCGCAATATCGGAGTTTTGTTAAGAATTGCTTAAAGTTTTATGCTGTAAATTTGCGATATGCAATTTATAATGTCGCTTGCAAAATTTCAAATCGGCGATCACAAAATCAGGATTTCGCTGATTTATTGTTTTAAATAAGAAAATATTTGTGAGAAAATGCACTTTGAGATAAATATGTTTTTATTTTTAAAAAGCGTTGATGTTTTTTGGAGTTTGATTTTTATCAAAAGACAAAAATACTTTTATAAAAAATGTTCCCTATTTCTATTTATCAAAGGTCTAAATTATTTTGAAAAATAATAAAAATGGGGGGAGTTGTTGCATAGCACAACAATTAGCGATTCACTTGGGAGAACCAAATATCTCTGATTGGTTTATTTTGACATGTCTGAACTTTCAAAATGAGGAAAAGATATAAGAATAAAAAATAATATGATTCATGAATTTAAACAATATTTTTTTTAGAATATAATATATTTACCTATCTCATTTCTTTTAAATTAACTCCTTCAATGATAATATATAGGTATCTATATCAGTCAGTACTTAGATTTAAAAAGATAAAGTAGGTTTTCTCTAAAATTGGTCTCATAGATTTTTACTCATTTATCACAGATAGAGCCACTGTTGCTAGCAGGCATTTATAGCCTCGACAGGGTTATCTTTTAACCAATAATGATTCATGGTCTCATCCGAATTTGATTTCTTATTTTAAAATATAATTATGACATATCATTAAACTTCTTTTTCTTGATACATTTTCAAATTCATTGTCCGGGTTTGGTGGCCTGATAATGACAATGTCATTCAATGATATTAATTTAGATTGAACAAGCTGGCTTGTGATGAGACCCCTTGTCTATTGTTTTTTTTATAATCATATAGTTATTACCCTGTTATAGTATGCAGTATTGGTAATATCAGTCTATATTATTTCTCTATGATTATGATAAACAAACTCGTGAAGAGACTTATTTTCTTTTGAATTTGCTCATTGTATAAATATATATATATATATATATATATATATATATATATATATATATATATATATATATATATATATATATTTTGAAGAAAATATTTTATCAGATGGGATGAATCATTATCTTGTTTAAGAGTTATGGATGATAATTATAGAGTTGGTAGATACCTTTTTGTAGAGTATCCTTGCTAAGTTAAAAATTTCCTTTTCTGACTGATACATAATAACTATATTTTATGATATCTAGAGTCTTTTTTGGAAAGAAAATGTCTTCAGTAATTTCAATTTATCTTAAAAAAAATAAAGTTTATTCATTTCTCATAATTATAGTCATATTTTCCTTTACTTATTTATAAAAGAAAAAGATCAAAATAATTTATTATAAACTTTGAAAATTTGAATGAACCAATGATGATGCTATTTTCAACTTTTATTTTCCTAAAGCAAAAATAAAATTTAAAAGCTTGATTTTCTAAGAGAAATATTTTTTGAGAATTTGACCATTTACAGGCAAGGAATCTTTTCTACCTGATATGTCTTGCAGCAAAAATGTGGATAAGCCTATTTTTTCGATGATTTGAAATGGACCGCCATAATCTTTGGAATTTGGTATGCTTACCTTTTTCCTCATGTGCCTTATCCCATTTTAAAACAAGATCTCCTATTTCAAAAAATTTTGAACTAGTGGATGATGTGTCAAATGAGGTTTTCGCTACTTGTTGATGATGAGCATGTATAGCTTTAGCTTTTTCTCTTTGTTCTTCAATTTTAAGAATTTGATCTTGTCTAAGTTGAAGGGAAGATGAAGGATTTTCATCAATAAACTGTACTAAATTCAATGATGGCATAGTTACATTTGTGGGTAGAACTGCTTCTTTCCCATAAACTAACATAAATGGATAAGTACCTATTGAGGCTTGTTGGGTGATTCTATCTACCCAAAGAGAAAATAATAGTTCTTTATGCCAATTTTTATGATTTTTTTCTACAGTTCATTTGATGACCTTGATGAGGTTTTTATTTGTAGATTTAGCTAATTACCTTGTGGATAATAATTAGCTGAGTATTTTAATTTAAAACCTCTTTTCAAAACGAATTCTATCATGGAATTTCCAGAAAAGTAAGATGCATTATCAAATATCAACGCTGATGGGAGACCAAACCTGGTGATTATGAATTGATCGATAAAATATGTAATACTTTGTGTATTAACAACCTTTAATGGGATAGCTTCTACCCATTTTTTTAAATAATATGTTGCAGTTAGAATATACTTATGTTGTTTAGAAGAGTTTGGAGTTATTTCACCTATAATATCTAACCCCCATTGTTCAAATGGTTGTTGGATATTTACTGGTTGTAATGGAAATGCTGCTTTTCTTTCTCTTCCTGTTGCAGTTTGACATACTTTGCATTTTCTTGCATATTCATGTGCATCTTTAAATAGATTTGGCCAACAATAGCCATCATGCAGTATTTTATGAGTTGTGGTGTCTCCTCCGAAATGACCTCCAACTAGTCCATCATGCAATTCCTTCATTACTTTTTCAGCTTCAGTTTTTTCTAAACATCTTAATAATACATAATCATAATTATTTCTAACTAACACATCATCTATGAGTTGATATTGATTTGCTTTAAGTCTCAGAGCATGCTTTGCTGTGTAATTGAGATATAATGGAGCATATCCATTTTTCAAGAAAATTTTTAGATCAGCATATTGTGACTGAGAATCGTTTAGGCTTACCTCAGACAGTTGCATTTCATTTGATTGGTGTTCTTCTTTTGATGCATGAGAATCTCCAGTTAACATCCTGCAAAGACCTTGTCCTTTAACAATTTTAGCAGGGTGTATCTGTACATCATATTCTTGAAGTGCGGTAACCCAATTTGCTCTCTTCTCTCCTACTTCTCGTTGGATTAATAATTGCCTTACCACTGAGTAAGGTACTATAATTTTAGTATGTGTTTTTAGGAGAAAGGGTCTAAAATGTTTCAAAGCTTTAAATACAGCATAAGATTGTTTTTCCACAGCTGAATAATTCAACTCAGCACCTTGTAGGTTAGAACTAAAAAATGCAATTGGTGCTTCAATGTTTTGATCGTTTAACTGTGTTAAAACTACTGCATATGATGTGTCGAAAGAAAATGTGTATAATATAAATTATTTAATAAAATCAGGAGTTGTTAAAGAGGGAGCTTCAATGATGGATTTCTTAATCAACTCAAAATAATTTCTCTCTCCTTTTCCCCATTTAAAAATTGAAATTTTCTTGATCATTGATTGCAGGGGTAAAATGATTTGGGAAAAATCGGGAACAAATCTTTTTACAAAATTAATTTGTCCTAAAAATGCATGCATTGTTTTTTTATTATGTGGTAAATGGATTTTTTCAATTTCCTGAATTCTATCAGGGTCAATGTGGATTCCATTTTTGGAAACAATGAACCCCAATAATTTACCTTCTGATAAGGCGAAATAACATTTTTTCGGATTCAAGGAAATACCAAATTTTCTACATCTTTCAAAAATGTGTTTTAGGTGATTAACATGATTTCTTATATGCTTAGATTAAACAGTAATGTTATCTAAGTATATAACAACTGAGCTATTGATTAATCCTCTGAAAGCTATATCCATAGCACATTGAAATGTAGCACCAGCATTAATCAACCCAAAAGGCATTTTTTGGTATGCGTATGTTCCCCACTTTGTTCTGAATGTTGTCTTTAATCTATCATCCAGATGTACCAT
Source organism: Pinus albicaulis (assembly GCA_034641835.2). Lineage (NCBI taxonomy): Eukaryota > Viridiplantae > Streptophyta > Pinopsida > Pinales > Pinaceae > Pinus > Pinus albicaulis. The sequence continues at coordinate 1,788,786,236 of CM076580.1, forward strand.
AATCTGATTATATCCTAAAAAGCCGTCAAGGAAAGACATAAATTCAGATCCTACAACTGACTGCAATATCTGTTCCATGGTAGGCAAGGGAAAATTATCTTTTTGGCAAGCTTTATTCAAATTTCTAAATTCTATGAAAATCCTAATGTCTCCATTCTTTTTTCTAACTGGAACCATTTTTTACACCCATTTCGAATGCCTAACAGGAAAAATGACTTTGGCTTTGAACATTTTATTTAATTCAGATTTAATTTGACTTTCTAAATTTGGGTGGATTTTTCTAAGTTTTTGTTGTACAGGCTTATTATCTGAGGTCATAGGTACGGTGTGCTGAATTATGGAAGTATCATATGTCTTAAGATCTGAATAATCCCATGCAAAGATATCTTTATATGTTTTCAATAATTTAATGAATGGCATCCTTTCTTCAGGTTCTAAATCAAGACCTAAGTTGATGTTCTGAAGTTTTTCTAATGTACCAAGATTAATCAATTCAAATTTTAGAGTAGAACTATGTGTTTTTGAATTGTTAGTCTTCTTAAACCTATCTTTTAAATCATAGAGATCTTCCATTTTGACTACAGATTTAGGAATTGGATTTGAATTTTTTTTATCTTCAATCTGTGAATCATGTTCATGTTCATCTATAATTTGACCTTCATAAGCTCTGTTTGATGTAATAAAGTCTAGTATATTTGCATCATTGTTAAATACTCTCCAATTTTTTATATTTTCAGGAATGGAGGGCCTAAAAATTAACTCAATTGAAAATCTATCTGGATTAATTCTTCAGATGGTATAAGTCTAGATGCTACATTAGCAAGTAAATCAACACTTGCATTTTGTAATCTAGGAACTGTGGAGATATTAAATGTAGTAAAATGAGAAGTAAGATTCCGAGCTAAAGTTTGATAATGTTTTAAATGTCCAAAAATACAATGAATTGTATTTCTGACTTGTCTAACAATCATTTCAGAATCTCCATATACTTGCAAATATTTAACATTCAATCCAATAGCTTTTTATAGGCCTTGTATCAATGCTTCATATTCAGAGGTATTATTAGTGCATTGAAATTCAAGTCTACAAGCTAGCATTGTTTTCTCTCCTTATGGATTGATTAAAATGCAACCTTCTCCTGCACTATCTTCTGATTTTGAACCATCAAAGTATAGGGTCCAAAATAAAGACTGTTTTGGAATTTGATCGCTGAGATTAACACATATAGAAGCATCTATTTGAGAAAAGTTTTCAATTTGAGAAATAGCAGTGTTTATTGGAAAAGGTGAAACCTAAGCAATCAATGATCCAAGAAATGATTCAGCTGAATAATTTCCTATAATGTTATTATTGAAAACTACAGGCTCATTTGTTCCTTCTAGTTCAGTAACTGCATGTTTCATAAATTTTTCACGTTCAATTCTGATTTGATTTGGTTTTCCATTATATGGTAGCCACATGTGTGACCAATCAGTAGCAAAATGTGCATGTAACTTTTCAGACCAATCTCTGCTTAGAATAAGACCATAAATTTCAGGGATGTCTGCAACCAAAATATCAATTACTTGTAGTACCTTTGGATTGGATGATAATCTAATGGATACTAATAGCATTTCTCCAATGACTTCTACTCTTGTTCTATCCAACTGAACTATATGTACAACAAAATTTTGAGGAGTTATGTTTAACTTTGTACATACTGTTCTTGGCATCATGTTTGAAGAAGCTCCTAAATCAATAAGACAATTATGAACATTTTTGTTAAAAATCTCATAAGTCAAAATTAAAGGAGCAGTGTGAGAAATAGATCTATCACCAATTAAGACCAGATCATTGGAATTTACTTTGTTTGGAGATGATGGAGGTTTTCCCATATCTTTTGAAGCTTGAGCTATAACTGCTGATTGTATAGGATCTACAGGGATTTCCTTAAGTTCTGTAAGAAAAATTTTATGTTGTTGTTTGAGTTTAGTCATTTCGTGTAATGAAATATTTGCTTTGATATTTTTCATATCTTCGACTATATTATATTCCACTGTATCTAAAATTATCAAAGTTTTAGAATTTGTATTAGGATCTGGTGGAATAAAATCTGTTTGAACAGTTTTGGATTTTTTGACAGCTATTTTCTCCTTGGTGGGGAGAGTTTTTTGTTTTTGATTTGATATAGTTGAATCAGAAGAATTTTTACTTCTTGTAGATACAGGCATAGCTTCTCTTTCTTATTCTGAAGGAAGAATGAAATCCGATAACCCATTCAATTCAACTTCTTCCTCAGACTCTGATTCTCGTTCAGATGGTGAGGGATCTTCAGTATCTTGATCGGATTCATCATTTGAAATCACATTTGGAGTTTGAGATGTTGAAGAAGGGTTTTTCTTAAATGGACGAAATGATTTCTTAGGGGCTTAATTTTCAGCAACCTATTTCTTTATTTCAATCATATCATTTGACATAGTCTTTAATAATTTTTGAAGAACTTCAAGATCAAATGGATCTTTTGAGACTTTCTTTTTAGAATCTTGACTAAATTTCACTTTCTTGGATTTCTTGTCTTCTATCTCTGAACATTTTTCTAATGCTAAAATTATTTTCTCTATAGCAAGAGCTTCTTTCATGTTATCTAAAAGGGTAGCTTTACCAGCTCTATCTACAAAAATAGCTATATTAGAAGGTAAAGAAGAAATATACCATTCTATTTGTACAGCAACAGCAGGTTTGGAAGTAGTTGGAATTTTGTTTAATAACTTGTTAAATCTGGAGTTGAAATCTTTGATCCTTTCCCCTGAATTTGTTTTAAGATTGGAAAGAGCGTTGATCAGGGATGCAACAGTTCTATCATCTCCAAATTTTGCAAGGAAAACTTGCTCGAAATTTTCCCAATCGGCGATAGATCCTGCTGGAAGTGAAAAATACCAGGATCCTACAGATCCTTGTAAATTATAGGGAAACAATATAACTACAATATATTCATGAGCAACTCCATTAAGATTCATGGCCAACATAAGATTATTGATGTGTTCTTCAGCAGGAAGACAATCATCGGGACTATATTTAGGTAACCATTTTTCTGGATGATCTGGAAGAGGATTTCTATTTTCTATCAATATAGCACCAAGATTCGTCCAAGGTTGAGTGGCCATAATTGGATTATAAGTTTGTGAAGATACTGAATTAGATCCAGAAGTAGGGGGAATGAATGAAGAACTTACAACTAGAATAGTACTACTTGTAATAGCACTAATTGTTTGAGTAGAGGAAATGGCAGACTGAGAAGATACAGAGTGGGTAAGAGGATGTGAAGAAGTAACCGAAGGAAAATTTGATGTAACTTCACTTGTATCTGACTTATATCTGGATACTGAAACTTTTTTACGAACGGGTTCAATTGGAAATTCGAAAGGTGGAATTTTGAGTTTCTCACTTTTGGATCTAGTTAGTATACCTATTTCTCTAAATAGAGAAGTAACACTTTCTTCATAAGTTTCTGGGTTAACAGGATTTTCAGCAGAAATAGATATTCCTTCTAATTTTTGAATTAAAGACTGAACTTCGGGAGACTCAAGAGTGAATTCTGAAGCAGATGATTGATGCAATATTTGAGGAGATGAGGGGGAAGTTTCTACAATTTATGATTTCTGAGTTGGTGATTTAGAATTTGATCAGGAAGTTGTAGGATGCTTTTGGGGAGATTGACTCTTATAAGGGCTTCTATTTTGAGGTTTAGATTTATGTGCCATTCATAGTCGGCTCTCCTTCTAGCGCCAAAAATGTTGAGGCCTCAGAAATCTGTGGCAACAACATTTTTGAGATAACCACCTGGTCCGGACCTTAAGACAGTTCCTTTTCCATTTGGAATAGTGGCTCCGACTGGATATAATGGGACCAATTTCCCAGAATTGGGTTTTTGTTTGATTGTTGGGTTTCTCTCAAGGGATTTACATGAAGAATTACTAAAAACTAAAACAAATTTATTCTAACATGAAAAACTTGAAATTGAAACTAATTTAATCTAACCCAGGATAATACTAATTTGATGCGATCTAAAATGATATATATTCAATCTGTGATGATTAAGATCATCACAGATTTAATAGAATTATTACTTTGTAAGATGATTCTTTCAAAAAAAAAATTAATCAAAAGAAAATGAGAAACATATCTCATATATTTGATGATTATACATAAAACAGACCAATTGCTATCTTTATATCGTATAATAGTGCAACTAATATTTTAGACAAAAACAATCAATTTCATATATAATTCATGAAAGCTAGATTCATCACTAATATTCAAAACAGAACTAGCATACATGATAATAATACCAGATGTTTACCGTCATGTTCATCTGATCAATGATAATAGGCCACATTCAACTCTTATATCAATAAGTCTTTCAAAGAATACAAAAGTGCATCAACAATGATCAACAAAATGATATATAACTGAAAAGGTCGTGTTCCATTATTTCATCAAGACATCCACAAACTTACTTACAATTAAGAATTGTTTGCAAATATTCTCAATAAAATTCTGGAGCCTTCTCTAAATGCATGAGAAGGGTTTAAATACTATACTAATTACCTACAACAAAGTTTATACAAAATATCTTATGAGGTGGTTTCAAACAACCTTCCTCATCTTTAGTATCTATTTGCTAAAAATTGAAATTATATAAAAAAAAACTAACTAATAATCATGCCAAATGATAAGTTACTACCAGTTGTGCTTTTATGCTCACAAATGTCGAACATCAGTTGAAATTGTGGAGGTTTTCCGAACTCTGTCTTCATTTGTGAAAAAAACATAGCATCTAGTAAAAGAAGTTATATTCTCTGTAGAGAGTTCAGAAAACAGTTCAGTGTCATGATCTGACTGTGTGGTTTGAATAGTAGCTACCAGTATGCCTCCCAATCAGTTTTCTTTAGCTGTCAAAGTGCTTCTTCCCTGAGTTGACAGGTTTCTTTCCAAATTTGTTCTAAATCTTTATTATCAGGAACATATTTGAGATTTCCTTCTTTGATGAGCTCGGAAGTATGTAATATATGGTTAATCATTTTGACCATATTCTTTGATATACGTGTTGCTCTAGCTATGGTCAATTCTTCTTGTTTTAGTCATGCATCCCAGTTTGTAAAAAGGATATCTTTGAAAGTTTCCTTGATCTTTGGGAGATATAACTTTCTCCCTTCTTCTGAATCTTGCTATTCAATATAATTAGAGATTTTGGTATTAAGTTCATTGAACTCAATTCTTTGATCAATGATTGTGTTTGATAATTTTTCACTGATTCCTAGGTATGGAATTATGTTTGACATTTGTACAAAAAATGGGTTTTGTTGTTTTGAGAGTAAGGCAGTTAATGCCGATGCTTCTTTTATGAATTCCTCTACAGTAGGAATTCCTTCATATTTGGTAAGATCTTCTCTCAACTATTCAATCAGTGAATTTTTTCTAGATAAGTTATTTTCATGACTTATCTTAAGCATTTCCATTGCTTTTTGTACTCTAAGAAGTTTTCGTTCCACTTTCTGATTTAAACTTTTTCTTTCTTCATCTAGCTGTTATTGTAGTTCCATGGTTTTGACATCATTTTCTTGGATCAAAATAGATACTTCTACCACCTTATCAATTGTCGCAGTGGTGTATGCCCCAGCAAATTGAGATAGCCGAGTTAAATTTTCAATCATATTTGATGGAGTATCTTTCCATACTACTTCCATAACTTCATTCCTCGGGGCTGTTTCAATCCTTCTTCTTTTCCTCTATTTTCTCACTACAGCTTTATAAAGAGGTTCGTAGAACACATCTAGTGGGGGAATATCAGTCACCTTGTGGATAATCTCATCAGTCGGATTTGTAGGAATGATTTCTGTGTCTTGGGAGATTATCTCAAGAGTTTCAATGATTTCCTTTGTTGAAACTATTTTTTCCTGTGGAGTCTGGAATTCTATATTTTTCTGTGATGATGATGCCTCTGGAGTATTTGCGAATGCATTGCTGAATGAAGTACATATTTTATCTAATTCACTTTGATTTTGTGAATCTGATTGTTCTGCTCTGATTTCTTGAATTGATTTAATCGTATAACTGGTAATAAAAACATACTGTGGAATCTGTCTGAGTTTCTGTCCTCTGAATTCATTGAATTTCTTTATTTATTCTGGATTCAGGTTCAATTTGACCAAAATTTAGGATTTCTTCAAAAGTCCCAGTAGATTGCAAAATATATTCAAATCTGTCAGCAGTGTGTACAATAGGTTTGAGTTTGACTGACAGAGTGAATTTGTTAGCAATATTTTTTGGGTCGAACTGCCTGGAGGGTAAAACGGGGAGCTTCAACAGCTCAATCTTCTGACATTCTTTCAATGTGTGATTAAAATTGCTAAGTGTAAATGAACCACATGAAATTGGAAAACTTGGCCATAAAGACTTTTTACTATCTTTCAAAGATTTAGTAAGTCCATTACCAATAGTTTGGTAAGCGGCTTCTCTTGCCATCAACTTATCTAAAACATATCAAGGAAGAATATGCGGGGGAGCGGAGCTTCAAAAAAATTTGATATATGAAAATGATTCTTCAACAAAACATATGCCTATCATTTGAAGGTCTGCAAGGGCTTCCTTAGTGAACCTAGGGCTCACTGTGTCAAACATAAATTGGTGTAACGTTAATACAACTCCATAGCACAGCCTATGAAAATGTGGTGCACAATTATGTTCCCATATTTCTTTATGACTCAAATGTATCAGGGTAGGGTCTTCAGGGGTCCATTTCCATCCCATAACTGGAAATTTGGTAGAAAAATAGATGGCATAAAAAAAATACGCACTCATAAAAAATTGGGGAACAGATTTGGGGGAAGAATTTCTGGTTTGGTGATATTCATTAATTGCCTTGACTAGATTCTTAGAAAGGATAGTCTTCCAATTCATTATGAGGGAATTAACAGAGGAGTCAATTAGGGGAAGCCAATTTATGGATAACTTGGTGTTATCAGGTAAACCATATAATCTGCATAACATTGCTGCTGCAAAATTATAAGGGTTTGCTAATGACGTGATAGGATACATACCAGTTTTCTCATATTTTAACTTCTTGTCAAATTTCCTCCAACCTTGAATTGCCTTGAACGGTTCTTTGTTCTTCTCAGCAAACTTTGCAACAAACTGACTATTGTAGGTATCTTGCGGGTCGGGCAGCTTAAACATGATTTTCAAATCTTCAGGTCTAAAAGAACCTAAAATCTCATCCTTACAGGTTCTTAACTGTTTGTATTTGATCACTGATTTTTCAAGCACCCATCTAATCATGTTGGTATATGGAAGAAGAGTAGCTCTTGCTGCTATCTTATAGAGGAATGAGCATGCAATATATTTGAATTGTAAATTTGAAGGTGTTGCATCATCGGCAGTTGCTGTGACTTCCACTACTTCTGGCTCTTCGTCTTCAAGTATAGTGTAAATAACTTGCCATTTAGTAGCTCCTCCATCAGCAGTGTAGATAGTATCAGAGACTATAGGTGCCATTCCTGTTTGTTCAAATTCTGCAACAATTTGTCTTTTGTGCTTCTGAATAAATTTGTGGATGGACATATCTTGAAAGGAAATCCATGTCAAATCAATCGCATCACGCCCTTTGAACTAGTCTTAATGATGTGTATTTCCTTTTGTTTATGCGATATGCGATTTCACGATATCGCGAAATCACAATATCGCAGTATCGCAATGTCGCAATATCGCAATATCAGAGTTTTGTTAAGAATTGCTTAAATTTTTACACTGTAAATCTGCAATATGTGATTTACAATTTCGCTTACGAAATTTCAAATTGGCGATCACAAAATCGGGATTTCATTGATTTATTGTTTTAACTAAGAAAATATTTGTGCGAAAATGTGATTTGCAATAAAGATGTTTTTATTTTTAAAAAGCGTTGATGTTTTTTGGAGTTTGATTTTTATCAAAAGACAAAAATACTTTTATAAAAAAGGGTCCCTATTTCTATTTATCAAAGGTCTAAATTATTTTGAAAAATAATAAAAGTGGGGGGAGTTGTTGCATAGCACAACATGAGCTTAGATTTTGATTCCATCAAGACACCATCATGTAGTCTGGGGATGTCATCGCACAGTACTGAGCCTCGCACCAATATGTGACCGAGAAGTATCAAGAGGAATTTGTTGAGCTAGAGTTTCCCAAAAATCAAGCATCATAGTGTTTTGTCTCGTTAGGATGTTAAGTTGTCTCTACCCTATTTTGTCCTATATGGGTATGAGTGTAAACTGTAATATTATTTGTAATTATTTTTAAAGTGAAATTCCAAGGATCAATATTGGAATGTGAAGAGTCATGATGTAATTTAATGAATCATTTTGTAAATAAGTTTAAAATTCATGAGGAGAGTCCAAGAGTCATAAATGGGTAAGGGAAGAGTCACCCCCTTTGTTATAAATATATCCGCATAACTCATGTAAAGGGATTTTGGAGCCAAGCTTGGGCTAGGATTAGGCTTAGGAAGAGCTTGGGAGTTTTCTGAGAGCCTTGGCTTCTTCATATCGTAGAGGGAGTATAATTATTTGGAGGATTAGGTGTTGTTGACTTCATGTTCCACTATTGGGGCTAGTGGTTCTTCAATGGTGTATGTATTATTGGAACTTTCGCTTTTAATAAAACTTAGAACTAGCGCGCTTTCATGCATATGTTGTGAATACAGTATGAATATTCTTCTTTTATTTTCAATGTATGTTATTTAACTTATGCTTATGCTTATGAACTAATATGTTTGCATTTGTACAAATCATGTTGAATGTGTGATGTTGTATTGACTCATCACAGTTAACTTGTGTACTATTCCGCATATTATCTTGTGATTTCATTATGCTCATGTGTTCCTTTCAATTTTCATACTATTACAGGCTTTTAAGGGGCTCACTTCCTTTTCCCTTCATGTGTTGGAACCTTCATGCATCACACTTGACTTTCCACAGGGTCACACACTTGTTCTCACCAAAGACATTGTGCACCACTCTACGTGTATTTGCAACCAAGGCAGGTCATTAACACCCCACTGTTGGGACTCCTCCAAACGGTGTGAGATCTATTTGGGACTTTATATATGGGAGATCCCCTTAATGTTAGCAGGTCCAGCACCATCAACAATAGGTAAAATTTACCATGTAGTTCTACGCAATCCTATCAATTTCAAAATTTAGGAGCGTGATAAGATCCCTAATATTATATCCAAAACCTTCCTTTATAAAGTTTAAATCTTCAACCTCTTGCTGATGTGAAATCCCTTGTAGGAATTCCCTTTCAACTAGGTAAGTTAGGACACTAATCATGCCCAAGGGTAAATTAGGGTGAAACTTTCATTGGAGAAGGTATCAAGCTTATTAAGTTTGAACCTGACACCATAACAAGAATTTGAAGGGCATTGTAACTTCCTCTCTTCCTTTCCATGCTTCTATGATTTGATGTTTGGATGGAAAGATTGATTTTTCATCTAGGTAATCAAGATGATTGAGGAAAAAATCAATCACCTCCTCCTCTTCCATCCTCCTCTCCATCTAGCTCCATATTATGGTTTTCTTCATAATGTCATTCATATTGATTCCTATTATGAATAACCATATTTTATTGCATAATAATATGGTAATTGTTATGCACCTCTCATGATACATTTAATATGGATATATATCACCTAAAACATACCTAAATGTTATATTTTTACCACATCATCATAAATTTTATCTCTCAAACATGTACCATAAAATGATTCATCAAAGATGATGTGAGAGATAATATTCTCCCAATCAAACTCAATAGTGTTCATACTTGAGCAAGGAATATAATGCAAGACTAAATCTTCACTAACACTAACAGCTCCTTTGCCATAACCTCTAATAGTAAGTGCAAATTTCACCATATAGCTCTAAACTAGAGATCTCATTAAAACATATATTAATGTTGTGGCTACATTCATTTATTTATTTATACTTCTTGTGTGTGTGTGTGTGTGTGTGTGTGTGTGTGTGTGTGTGTGTGTGTGTGTGTGTGTGTGTGTGTGTGTGTGTGTGTGTGTGTGTGTGTGTGTGTGTGTGTATGGGTGTGTGTGTGTGTGTGTGTGTGTGTGTGTGTGTGTGTGTGTGTGTGTGTGTGTATGGGTGTGTGTGTGTGTGTGTGTGTGTGCACGTGTGTGTGTGTGTGTGTGTGTGTGTGTGTGTGTGTGTGTGTGCACGTGCGTGCATGTTTGCGTGTGTGTGTATGTGTGCGTGTGTGTGTGTGTGTGCGTGCGTGCATGTGTCCATATGTGTGTGTGTGTCTCATTGTGAATGTATATATAGCCCATAATGTGTATGTGTGTATGTATATGTGCATAAGATGGGATGAGTGTGTATGTATATGTTTTTGTAGCCCCTCTATGTGTGTATGAGTGGGGTAAATCTCATCTCATCTTGTATATAGCCCACTATAGTTTCAAATTTTTGTAAGAATGATAATAGGAACAATTAAAGAGGACTCAAGTGTAATCCAAAGAAAATCGATAACACTTCCCAAATAAAATATTAATTAAGTATGGTAACCCCAAGTTAAGGTTGATTTTAAAGTAGACTCATGCCACAAACTTCTAGATTCCCCTTAGGCTTCTCAATAACTACAATGAATTTTTCCAATGAAACTCTCTCTTTGTATTTATTATGGGGAAACCTCAAGCGATGCTTCCCCACATTAATGGATGGAATTATTCGTATTCTTATTTATGTAGACTAATGTGACTCATGTAAGGGGATTTGAATTGGCACATGTTAATTAGGGATCACATAATTCCCAACAACACTAAAGAAAACAAGTTTATCTAACCCCTTGGCCTCTTTTGATACACACAAAGGGACATGCACATGCGTGCACACACACACACACTCAAGTCTTGGGAGTTAGCTTGATGGTTGGTGCCACTATTGAGAGAGAGAAAGAGAGAATAGCTTGATTGGTTCAACTATTTCTATGAGGGTTTTATGTCCATATAGGTCATGGGATCAATCCATTCCTAAAAAATGATATGGGTATATCATGCACCATAATACCACTGTCCAGTTAAAAAATTGAGTAAAGGAGGAGAAAACAACAAAATGGAATCAATAAGTACCATATTTTTCATTATTCACTTAAGTGTAAGAGGGTGGGGAGACATTGTTTCTCTAGTGTGTATATGTGTGTATTATAATCTAATTAATAAATTTTTAATATGTAGTGAGGGCAGAAGTGAGAGACTAAAATTTACATTCAAAGGAGAATTTACAATAACATTACATTAATATAATATTTGTGATAATAACATTTAAGAAACAGCTAAGATGGAAAAACTAACACAATTGACACAACAAACCTATGAACCTAACCCATACACCCACACTCATAAGTACATACCCAACTCAAACATGTAATAAATGCACATAAATGACACATACTTGTAAAACACGTCAACAATAAACTCATACATGTATGTAATACACAATTCTTGAACTGAATCATATAAAAGACACACCCATAGGAATGTCTTTAAAAAATTTTCCAACCTATAAAATCAACCCCAATAATATTCAACATATAGTCATGACAAAAAAGACAACATAAGCATTGCAAGTTTATGCAAATGGAGATGTTGCATTAATAATATCAAGGTATTTCCATCCTATAGTATATGCTCTTGGAGTAAAAAGAGGTAGCTACCCCCTATCAAAAGTGAACTCCCATCTAAAGGTCCTAATAAGGGAAGTCCCTTTGTAAGTGTTGTGAAGCCAATTTTAAATCATGGAAAATTTTAGGGGCTAATATTCGTAGATGGGCTAATTTTACTTTCTTTTTCAAAAAGAAATATTCATCAATTTCCAGTTTTTCTAAAAATGATTTGCCTTCTTTCGATGTGAGCTTCAAATTTTTTTCCATCAGAGTAGATAGAGGGTTGCATTCAAGCATTCCAAATTTGTTCAAAAATTATCCAATGTAATTATTTTGGGAGATGAATATGTACTTTCGATGTTTTGTTACTTCAATGCCCAAGTATTAGAGATGTCCCAAAATTGTCAGTTCAAAGTCCTTTTTCAACTCTTTATTTATGGATTCAATATGTTTCTCATTGGCTGCTATCATCAACAAATAATATATATATATATAAACTACAATATATACAACAATTTTCCTAACTTTATTAATAAGAAAAGTTGCATCATCAAGATTAAAGTGTTTTAAATTCAATTTTGAAAGATGCTCTGTTAACTTTTAATACTACTAGGATTGTGATGCTTGTTTTGGGCCATATAAGGATTTCATGAGTTTACATAATTTTTGTTATTGTCCCATCACAACAAAACCTTTCAGCTAAGACATGGATATATAATATTTCATGTCTCCATTCAATAAATCATCCTTCACATCTATTTGATGAACTTTCTGTTAGCACTTAGAAATTTTCTCTTGGCTATGGGAGAGAAGTTTCCAAGGTAACCTTTTCAATCCAACTTGTAGATTGAAGGCTTTCCCTTTAAATCCAGAGAGGTCTCTCTCTAACTTTTACAATGTGGCTAGATCTTTAGATATGTTTTTTTGATGTAGGGTTTGGTTAGGCCTAAAATCAATAGCTCATTGGATGATGGAGTCAAATAGATAGGGTTTAGATAAGTTTACCAAGATAACTGGTTGCTTAATCAGGATTGATAAAGGCAAGGTGGATAGAAGATCCTAGAACTTTGTCATTTTTTTTATATGGATGAATAAAAGAAAACATTCCACTACCATAGGGAATACACAATGAATACTAAGTTATTTTCAGAGTATCAAGATGGGAACCTTTGAAAACTTAACTCAGAGCATCAAAAAAGAGATGAATTATACATTAATTTTTCTTTTTAAAACATTCATAAGGAATGCATTTATGAGATTATTATAGGAGAAATTGAAAAAAAAAACATAGAGAGCATACACACTAAAACAACTATCTCCTAGATATTTATATCATTGGTCATAATATACTTATATTGAAAAATGAAATAATTAAAGCATTCAAAAAAATGCAAACAACAACCATATTTTTTAGAAAACCCAACCATTTCTTCGTATTCTTGAGGAAATATATAGAAAATAAAATCAATATAAGCTCCTTGAAGTATGGTAGAAATAATTACAAAAATATTTACATAATATTTGAGAGTTTAATTGACAAAAATTTGCAGAAACCCTATCATCTAAGCTATTAAAATCTCTAATATGATACATAATCCCTAGTCAACACAGAGCACAAGGTTCTTATACGCTCATGTTGCTAGCATCTTGGAAGAATAGCGAGGTTTCTGCTGCAAGATGGGATATAGAACGGTTTGTTTCTTTACATGCTTGATTTCTGAAGCTAAACTTGTGTTCCCTCCTTGTAGCCAACTAATGCATGAACCTGGAAATAATGCCAAAACTATGTAACTATCTGCCTTCTTTGTTGCTTTCTTTCCTCATGTTTACTCATACTCCTCAGGCCACAAAAATATTTGATATCTTACCAAAGTATACTCAAAATAATTATTTCTTTATGATTAACCATGAGTAAACCAAAATGTCAAATATCATTAGGGTTTGATGCAGCGAAATTAGGGTTTACTGTAACAAAATTAGGGTTTATACTATACTCTACCCCTAGAGTCAATTGGTCACTTCTATATGGCCTTTGCAACCTTAGAAAGGATGTACAACTTGTTTTGAATCCTTGTCACCCTTCTCGTAATATCTTGTGGGCTTTTATCATTTTTTAGGGTTTTTCCTTTGTTCTTCTCAACATACTTTGTTTTGTTGTGTATTTTTTTGTGCTTTAGAGTCTACTCTATTTTTTATTCTTCATCAAGGATGATAATTTTTTAATTGAACTTAGGATTCATTCTAGTTGTTAAATTAACCCTTAGTTTGTTGGTAGGATGAGCGTGAGGTCTTTTTCCCTGAATTCTAATCTCTGTCTCGGTTTCCTCATCCTCTATTTCAACTTTATATTTACCTTTTTTTCTAGATTTTATGTTTTGTTTCTTGCTCCTCCAATATAATTCTTTGTTGTCTTCTTTGGCTTCTATTCTTCCCTTCATAAATTTCAACCTTTGGCATCTTCACAGGGACCTCTTCATGTTTCTCAACCTGGGGTTGCCTAGATTCTCCTTTCATATCACGAACTATAGCTTGAGAAGAAATAATTTTGTGGCCTCTTTTTTATCCTCTAGGCACAGGTGGGTTTGGGTTCCCTTGTCTCATTTTCCTCAATTTCTCTACTTTCTTATTCATCTCATGAGTATATAAATATTAAAGATACCATGATGAAATATATCATGAGCTTTTATTTCAGGTATTTTCCTTGACTTAGTGCACATTTTCAAAAAATATTGATGTAGGAAATATGGAAAATTCATTTTTCTAAATCCCGCTAAGTGACAAAGAAACCTCATCTGATATAGGTAAGATTTGGAATACCTGCCTTCACATGTTAAGAAAAGGTGGAAAATTCTAAGTGCAACAGTCCATTGAGGTTTTAGTTTTCTTTGAAGGACCCCTGCATCCCAGTCTTGATTTGGGCAGTATTCTTTCAGGAAGAAATTTATATCCACATTCAACAACCTATGCTTCGTGAACTACCTTTCACCTTTTGTTGGAAAACATGTTGCTTCAACAATAGACTCCTCTGTGACAGGGAACTGAAATGTCCTCATTCTAGTTGTATTTCCATCGAAAGATAAGATAAAATTATGACACTAGCTGAGTTTTTACCACATTTGTACCCATTAAAATGCTAAAAAATCGACTCCCAACCTGCATCTTTGAAAAGAACAAACATTTTAATGTACACATCAAAGTACATGTCATCGAGTTTGAACCTCTTCATGTGGCCAAACTGACCCATTTTGCAAAGCTACAAGACCTGCAACACCTTTACTGACCTTAAAATACCCTAACAGAGGACTGCAAGACAACTAGCACTCTTTATGCACTAGAAAACAACAAATCTAGGTTTGTTGGAAAAACTGGTTTTAAAAAACAAGAAAACTAGGGTTTGATTTAAAATGACTCAATTGGGCTAAAAAATGTTGGAAAATATCACATCATGTAGTAGGAGGACAATTATTTTACAAATCACCACTTGAGCATTCAAAAAATATGGGTTATTAGGTTGGAAATCAAGTTTTAAATTTTTTCGAAAAGTGCTACAAAAAAAAAATCGTAGCGATAACCATTTTTTTATTAGAGGTCAAATCACTAAGTGAAATTTTGCATAGACTTAGGGTTAGGTAAAATATTTGTAATGAAACATTTCCCTAGGCTTAGAAAACATTATAATGAATACCATACCACCCTTTTCATGATTATTACTTGCAAAAATATAGACTGACATCCTTGACTTGACATGAAGGTGTAACCAGTATGCTAACACTTTCCACCATCCTAAGCTACCAAGGCAAAGAGAGTCTAGATGGTGGCCCATTTTTTTTTGGAGGAAAAAATTTCCTTGTAATAAATGAATTCTTTCTATGCAAATCCTTTTGCAATGAACCTTTCTTTGTGCTTGTCAAGTGATCCATCTGATTTATACTCGTTGTTATAGAACCACTTGCACCAAATTGATTTGGTTTCAAATGGAGGGTCCAACAGCTTCCATGTTCCATTATTTATGAGAGCATCATTGTTGGCCGGATAAATCGTTCTTGCAGACAAGACCGATCTCCCTAGTGTCAGAAGACAATCTAGCAACAAACGAACAACTAAGTTTGTCTTTCTCTAGATATATTCGTTTTACAAATAAATGTTATGAAGGTGTCGATCCTACCTTAGATCCAAATTCTTATTTGCGGTCGCAGTGCTTCCGTTGCATCAATAATCCTTCGTCGCAACAAGGGCCCTTTTGTCACAAGAAAGTATCATATTTCGTTGATCTGCAATCACAAACAAGAAAATATCAATAGCACCTGTATAACAAATAATCATAAAACATACCTATCATAGTGATCAAGGAATCTATGAAATAAATGATCAAATGACAGCTTATTGAAATAAACAATCGAACGACAATTTATTGAGAAAAACAGAACTTGATTGTATTAATCTTAAAAATATACAGAAGAACCTTACAACCTTAGCCTTGATGTTCGAAAGGCCTTCCCGGGGTCCGAAGCAGGAATCTCCTCTACTTTGATAAGTCTTGCACTCTTCCTCCAGAAGCACAAAGAGGTATGTGATCTTTCCTCTCAAAAGCTCAGCAGAAAGAAGTCTAAATCTCAACAGCACTTCAGCTCAATCACACATAAAGCTTCAAATCCAATTCTCAATCTCTAAAATCTCAATCTCCAATAGCTCAACTTAACCCAAAAGGCTACCCAATGCCTCCTTTTATAGAGGAGATGAGGAGGTTAGGATTCCACCTTTAAAGGGATAGAACCCTCCTTCAAAGGGATAGGCTCCTCACATCAAGGGATTAGTTCCTTAAGGTGTGGGATACATGCACCTTACTAAAGCGTACTCATCCCCAAAAAATCTCATCCAGAACCTTCTAGAATTGACCAAAATTCAACTTTTTTGGTTTAATTTTGCGCATTTTTTTGACTTTACGAAATACTAACGAACGTGCTATGGCAGAAAAATCGTTCTAAACAACAGTTTTATCTTACATTACCATAGCTATGGTGGAAAACTTCTTTAATGCTTGTACCTTCAAGGTTTTGAGCTTTTAGAGTTTTCTCGTTTCGAGCATGGAATGAGAACAAGGTTGTAAGACTTGCGAAGAGGCATGTGTGAGTGTTTAATAGTGACTCTGTCCCAGTGTTAATTTCAAGGTGAGTTTCGAGTGTAACTGGGTGCCCCTAAGTGCGAAGTAAAATAGTAGATGAGGTAAGTCTATCATATATGAGGTGAAGTACTTTATCATTTGCAAGGATCATCTGTGAACCACCCAGGTGAATTTGTCAAAACATTCAATGAAATATATATATATATATATATATATGTAATCATATCATCATTGAGTAGGCGTTTCGCCTAGGATCAAAACAACAGAACAACGAAATTGCGGTACGAATGATTTTGAATATGTGATGAACATATGTCGACACGACGTGAACGACCATCGTTTCAATATTCCGCGCCTTAATAACAGAAACTCCACCATGACACAGATGGTGGAACGATCCCAGGGTCTTGATTTCACGTCTAGAACTAGTACGATTCTATCCGCCTTCGAATAAAAATGTGTTGAAGTCGAACATGGTGGCTCACCTTCGATTGGGTCGATGATATTAGCTGACCAACAAGTGTGAGAAGGAAACAAAGTATTAACGATGGCTATCAAAAGTGCTAAATTACAATCCATAGTATCGTCTACCGCATGGTGGCTAGAACATTTTCGGAATCTGGTGATCGAAGGTCATCGGTACAACTTTGTCGTCGGCCAGCTTCTGCTCATTGAGGCATACGATTCCGAGTCTTGACATTTTACGGATCAAATTCTAGATATTGTGCGTGTCGATGAAAATTGATCGGTCATGAAACAGAAGCCCACAACATGATCATGAATCAAGTTTGAAAATATGTACAGTACATTTCAGGGATGGTCAAAATGGATAATGAGATATTTTTGCAGATGAATGGTTCTGTTGGCATTTGTCATCTTGAACACATAACGACAACACGGAAGGATAGCTTGGCATGGTAGCAATTGATGACCCAAAGCTAGTATTGGTGAAGGGCTGCTAAATATGGTTTGATTAAACGTAGGCAAAAAGTTTCCCAACCCGGTGGACAAAAAAGTATACGTGTTCAAGTGGTGTGGTTTTACGAACAATCAAAATGTAACAAGCAGCACGTTTCTCTCCCCCACCATTTACCATGCAATGCATATTTTATTTTTTATTAAACTTGAGGATAACATTACATGATTATAAGCTCATCATCGGATAAGTCAGCAATTTAAGATTAGAACCCTGAAGGAGTGGTTGCGTTCTGTTGAGCGCAGGTCCCTTCTTGCAATAGGGCTATGAGTGGGTATAAAACTCGTTGTTTTCAATTTTGCAGAAATCGAATAAAAACACAAAAACTCACATCGTATGTACTTTTACGTAAATTTAGTCTCGTCCGGAATAAATAATACGGAGAGAAAACTCTGTTGACACGTAATTAGTCATTATGCCTTTCGTAAATAGTCCATCGGTCCGTAAAAGGTAAACTTATCTTGAAAAGGCATTATTCCATTTAACTATGAGTTCGAATAATAAGTATAAATATAATCTTTTCATGTTTAGAGAAATGCAGAAAAGAACTTAAAAAGAACAGAAGGTTACTTAGGTAGTTTTAACGAGTTCGAAAAAAGGATAAAAATATTATCATAGTTTTCACTTTTATTAAATTTAGCCAGGTTAAAGGAATAAAAATGTACTCTTGTGGCAAACACAATTTAATTTACGAGCGAGAAAAATGGAAAAAACCTGACATTTTCATGTATTTCTAGAAATTAAGAATGGCGAAATAATCTGATTTTCGGGTTCATAGTCTTGAAATAGCAATTGACTGAATGGGTTTCATTTTTTACCTGACTTGAAAGAGGAAAAGCATTAGCAGTACCCCTAAGGCATGCTTGCTGACTTGTAGCACCCCCCAGCTTCATTTCTAATTTCAACTAAGTACAATAAATAATTTCGGATGGAATGAAGTTCATTTACGAGATCATATTGAACGCTTTAAAAACTAACTAAATATGTTACTTTAACATTTCTGTTAAATCGACTAAAGGCTAGAAGCTCAGAAAATTAGGAGGAATTTGTTTCATTTTTTAACGAGCGCATACAGGAAAAACATACTCATGGCAACGTGTTTCGTTTTAACGAGGTTGACACGATTAAAAGGACTTATCCTCGATAACTGCTGTTCTAATCTACTACATAACCTGCGGTTCATTTTTATATTAGAGGGTTGACACGGAAAAGAACTTTCCTCATACACGGTTCATTTGTTAGCAAGGGTTGTCGTAACGAGAACTATCCTACGACGGTTCATTTTAACGAAGTTGTTCGAGAAGAAGCCATCCTCATACGGTTCATTTTTTAATGAGTTGACTCGATAACGAGAACATCTCGAATAGCGGTTCATTTTAACGAGGTTGACACCGGAAAAAGGAGCGTCCTCGGACAGTTCATTTTAATGAGGTTAACAGGTAAAAGGAACTTTCCTCAAAAACTACCTATTCGTCTGTTACTAATCTCTACTGATCTACAATGTTTCATTTTTAGTAGGGTTGACACAGGCGTGTCTCATCGCCCGACTGGTTCATTTTTTAACGAGTTGACTGATCAAAAAGACTCTCCTCTCACCTCAGTTCATTTTTTAACGAGGTTGACATGATGCAAAGAACTCTATACCACTCCTTTAATTCATTTTGAGGTTGACGATAAAACTCTCACACCACTGTGATTCATTTTAACGAAATTTGCTTTGTTCATGAGAACTCTCCTCCTCAAGTTCATTTTTAACAGTTGACACGGTGCTGAAAACTCTCCTCACACCAAGTTCATTTTAACGGGGTTGTTCTGCAGTACAAGAACACATCCTCACCATGTTTCATTTTAACGAGGTTGTTACGATGCGAAACTCTCCTCGAACTCGCAAAATTCATTTCATGAAGGTTGACACGATTACAAAGAACTCTCCTGCGGACTCACGGTACGCTGGTGGAAGAAACACATGTCAATGGACACACCTACGATCTTGCTTCAACTACGGTCTTCATCGGATGGAAGAATAGTTCTCAGAAGAATACATGTCAAGGGACTCAAAAGGGATAAGAACATTGCGTTCGAATAATCCCATAGAGTTTTCCTTAGTTCTGGGATCTAAGTCATGGGTAGACAACGGTGAGAGGCTATTACACTTCGGTGACTTCCATGTAGGACTAGTTGCCACATAATTAACAAGTGAAAGCGAAATTAGATACCATAGAATCGGGGAACATTTGGGGCTTTCTTTGGATTGTTGTTGTCAAAACAAGACCCCAGAGAGCAGGCGCGGTCTACGGTCACAATATTACCATTGTAGGAAAGACATCATACGGAAGTGTTGATACGGCAGCTGTTCTACATGAGCATGGTCTACTTCAAGGAGTAAATTGAAATCCAAGGGACCTCGGTTCTCATAAGATCAATACGAACGGATTTTGCCTTCAAAGTAATAGAAAACTTTCGAGAACGGATCCCTAAAGATTCACTAATGGTTAAAAAAACTTTGATTACTGCGTAATAGACACAGGCAGAAGGGCAAAGCTTTCAGCGGGTTCGGGATAAAATACTAACGAAGCACCTTCATCTCGTAATCGATGTGTCTCCTGGGTTTCACAATGATTTGAAGGGATGGAGAAGGAAGACGGAGTTAATAGGTCTGTTCAATCGAAAAGGAAAAGACCTAGGTACTTGGAAAGGGTTCGCTGTAGAAAACGGTGAAATACCCTAGTGAAAGAATGCAGTGTAACAAGGAAAATTTGAGCGGTATGAAGTTCATTCTGGGGAGAATGGGATGACCGAATCCTTAATCGAATACGACCATGATCTAATGGATCATCGACGGGGGTGATATGAGTTTCCTCCTCTTCAATGGAAAAATGGATATTTGTTAGCAATTACATCAATCACTCCCTAAATCGATTCAGTGATTCCAGGAAAGAAGGTTAGGTAACAGATTGGAGGGATTCTTGCTATGGAGCAGTGAGTTTTCCAACAATTTTGTGAGGCTTCATCCATGTGAGGGCAAATAACAGGATTTGATGACTCACTTTGCATAACACAAGGAAACCTAACTTTACCATACACTAGAACATTATCAACGGGTTGATGGATCAACGGAAGTTGATGAAAGAAGATTTTGTCTTCCAAGACCTTTGGAATACCAGGACAATTAACAAGAGAGTGGTCACCCTTGCAAATCTGAGAGTATTTAGGTTGTTGTGTTGGAGGTTTCTCAACACAACTAACAAACCATGGTTGGTTGGTTGACTTCTTTCTTTGCTTGCTT
Source organism: Pinus albicaulis (assembly GCA_034641835.2). Classification (NCBI taxonomy): domain Eukaryota; kingdom Viridiplantae; phylum Streptophyta; class Pinopsida; order Pinales; family Pinaceae; genus Pinus; species Pinus albicaulis. The sequence continues at coordinate 1,788,807,305 of CM076580.1, forward strand.
CTTTGCTTCTTCTTGTACGTTCATAGCGTCAGGCTTTTACCAAGCGAAAATGGAGAAAAAATATTGACGAAAAGGTAAAAAGAGGTCAGCAGTTGGTGATGTTGAAGATGGTAAAACTACGGTAAGTAAACATCGATTGAAGAATGAACAAGGGTGGAGTATTAAGGACAACGAAGTTGAAAATAACCATATCGGTATGTGTAAATCCGGTGTGTCGGTAACCATATAAGGAGGACAACATTTCAAAGCAAGGAAAAGTACTAGGAATCTAGATTGAAAGTTAACAGATTTAATGGAATCGGGCTTGGGTTGCCATTCTATTCAGCTTCGATTTAATTTTATTAACAAATTAAAAACAAATTAACAATTAACAATTATGAACTACTAAACAATTAAAATTCACAATTACACTATAATTCTCTAAAAGTAAACGAAAACGAATTAACACGCGCTATCAAATCTGGGGGTGAACCTAGCGATGGATTCACTTTTAAAACACTGGTTGGTGATATGAAATCAACATCGTGGTGCAATGCAGTAGAGGTTGAAACGATTGCCCAAACAACACCTTCGTAAACGATTTGATTTAAGTTTCTCCTATGTCTAGAAAAGATGAAGATATTATCAGTCGGTGAGTCTGATAAATACACTCGGTCAGGTGGGATCTTCCTCACATCTGTAGGAAAAAATCCTATAAATTGTAACGCTAGGTTACTGGTGGCTATAATATACGAAACGGTCTACAATCAAATGCAAAAGAAGCGGTGTAAATATAATCATGTGACTCGTAACCATAATCAATTTCACCACCAAACGGTATTGAAACTCTCGCTTCATTATAGTCAATCAAGTTCGTTGTTGTCATTAATAATATCTTCTATAAATTCTGACAAGGAAGGATTAAGTTACTCAACGGTTGGAATAGTCTAAATGGCAAACTCCTTTGAAGGTACAAGGCATACATACAACAATTGAAATTTTCCTACATGGTCGACTACTTGTTTGTTCTTGTCTTGAAGTTAACTAAAACCTATTCAAAATACCTTTAAGCTAAATTGGTGGAAAAACTAAAAATATAAAGTGCCCAGATAATTTTTTAATTAGTGACGGTAATTAGTTGTTATTATAAAGGTAAATGGATATGAAACCAATGTGTGTGGCAGGTATTAAAGCTGAATGCAATGAATATGATAATATAATCTTTTCAATTGATGAATCTAACAAAGTAAGGAAAGTTTCCATTCACTTCCAACAATGCAAAGATTGATGCTAAAATATAACAAATTCTACAATGCACTAATTTAAACAAAATAATAAATCAATCTAAAACAATTTTTAATTTTTTGTTTTTAAACAAGCATAAAACATCTAAATTTAAATCAAGAAAACTAATCTAAATCTACCATTGATTTTCGAATGTAAACTATGCGATTGTAATCTATGCACAATTCTGAAAAGTATGCAAATGTAATCTATGCATTTTCATTCATATTAATAAATTAATTATGCAAATGTGATCTGTAGAAAGTTATAAATACAGATATTCTATTAATCTGGGGCCAATCAAGTGAGTCAAAAAATCGGGTGAGTTTAAAGATCAAAAAATAGCTACTCAAGGCGATTAACATCGCACATTGCGCCCCCCAAAAAAAAAAAAAAAAAAAGGTGGGGGGGGGGGGGGGGAAACCTCAAAAGCGAGCCAAGAAATCAAGTTAAAATTTCTCAAAAAGAGACTCCAAAAACAATTAGCAATGAAGTTGATGAAGATGAAGAATCTTTAAAGAAGAAATTGAAAATAAATTTTGTGGGAAAATATGAGATCTGGTAGATGTAAAGATCTAAATTAAATCAAACTAAACTAAAAGAAAAATCGGTTACTTTGAACTTTATAACTTAGTCCATACAGTCAAATATAGTCGGTCCATAATTTATAAAGAAATGTGAAGATATATGTTATTATTAACCAAAGACAATCTGATCCCTGGTCAAAAAAACGTAAAATTAAAATTTTTCAAGAAAAACTAAACTGCAATGGAATGTCTGTATGTTGAACAAAGGAAAAAATGTTCCTCAAATCAAAATAAAGAGAACCAAAAACAACGAAGTTCTACAGTGAAATCCAATTTGTTGGCCGGACCAAATGCGTTCACGGACAAGACCGATCTCCACTAATGTCGAAGACGTCTATGACTCAAATGAACAATTTTTGTCTTTCTCTAGATATATATTATTTTACAAATAAATGCTATGGTCTTTCGTCCTACCCATGAATCCAAATGTATTTGTGATGGGGGTGCTTAGTTACCATCAATAATCCTTAAATGTAACAGAGCCATTTATTTAAACATCATATTCGTTCGTCTGCAGTCACAAACAGAAAAATATCAATAACACCATATAACAAATAATCATAAAAAACATACTATCATAATGATCAAGGAATCTGTAAATAAACGAATCAAACAATAGCCCTTAAAATGACAATCAGCAAACAGTTGTTGAGGGCGAACAGTTGTGATAGTCTTAAAAATATGGGAAAAGACACTTACAACATAGCCTTGATGGCTTTAAAATGTTTAAGAGGTCACGACGAAATCTCTACTTTGATCTTTGCTCTTCCTCCGAAACACAAAGAGAGTATAACGATCACTCTCGCTCGAGCGAGAAGAAGTCTAAGTCTAACGACACTTCAGCTCAATCACCGCACGCAGCTTGCGTCAGTTCTCAATCTCCTAAAATATCGATATTCAATATGCTTCCTTCAAAAGGCTGCAATTTTATCTAACTTTGTAAATGATGAGAGGGTTGATTCACCTTTAAAGGTTAAGAACCTCCCTTCAAGGGGACAGGCTCCTCATCAAGGTATTGGTTCAGCAAGGAACATGGGATACATACATACTAGCGTCTCATCTAAAAATCTCATTGAGAACCTTCTAGAATTGACCAAAATTCGCTTTTTTGGTTTAATTTCGCGCATTTTTTACTTTACGAAATTTGTAGACATTATAACTTGGCGTCGTTCTAAACGCGTTTATCTTCATTACCTGTTACCAGCTAAAAGCAGCATTGAAGCTTCATAATATTTCAAGTACCAAGGTTTTGAAACTTTTAGGGTTTTCTCGATTCGAGGGCATGGAACCAGAACAAGGTTGTAAAACTTACGAAGGCATGTATGAGTGTTTAATAGCGACTCGCTGATGCAATGATGTCAAGGTGGCAGGTTTTAAATTATAGCTAATCATACCTACATTTGAATCTCTCTTTCACTTTTCATAATAACAAACTTCTTCAAAGAAATTTGTTCAAAATTTGATCTTGAATAAATTCAATTCACCAATCATAAACATCCATATAATTTATATCAAGCTGAATCATAATGTCTACATCACCCATATTGTATAGTGGAATATAAATTCTATTTTTAAGCCTCATCAAGATGAACACTTTCAAATTTTTGATGAACCATTTATGATGAACCTTTTTGAGATGGTGATACAGGTTGCTCTAATGCTTGGTGATGTTGGCATCGTGGCTTCTCAATTTGGTTACTGTAGTTAAATTGACCATTGAATTTCCACATCAAAAAACAACTTGGATACGTTAATTGAGAATTTTATGGCTATTTTTACTCGATAACTACATTAAGTCGAGTTAGAAGAGTTAAAGTTCGTTTAATACGTATTTTTATTCTATTTATCAATAAAGTCGGTTATTTAAGTTGTGTTTAGATTACTTCTTACTATTAGAGGAACTAGTGGAAGGTCGGTTGTGTGGTGGGACTTGATTGAAAACTCAGCAATCTTCAATTAAGTGAAATCCAATCAACCAAAAATAACTAGTGTCTGGAAGGAATTCAAAGTTCTAAACATGGTGGGTCTGTTGTCAATGTCGATTTGTGAACTAGTATTAGTGTACATGTGTATATGCGTTAGGATAGACAACATTCTGTCAATTGGAGAAAAATCCCCTAAATAAAAAGAAATACAGATTACTTAGGTGCAAAAATAGGGCTAAAGCAACATATAAATTAGTGATGTATTCATATATTCTCAATGACGGAAGACGTTATTGACTTATGGATTGATACGGTTGAGCTAGAAATTGTAATACATATATTCATCATAATAATGCAATGACAAAGGGTTTTGGTATGTTGTTTTCTAAAAAATATTGTTTGCATGTTTATTTATCATTTTCATATTTGGTAATGATATTATGAATTATGAATTTAGTGTACGGAAGCGATGGAAGTAAGTTTTGTAATGATTTTCAGTTAAAACTTCACGGCAGAATTTGCAAATATACATCATGGTACATACATATGGTATAGAGGAAAGATTCACATTAGAAAAATTTGATTGTTCTAGGAGAATTGAATTTTCGGTTTAATTTAATGAGATGCATTGTATTCCAATGAATTACCTTGACGGGATGACGCTCGTTATTCATGGAAGAAGCTCTAATTAATTACATGGAAGGATACGCATGGTGATATTGTATGACAATATATTTCTAGAATACATCTGGAATGGTGTTGCAAAACCACGAGGCATCTGTTGTTATGGCTAACTGGAAGGTGGAAAATATGTATCCAAGTTGAGAAATAATCTTGGAAAGAGTACGAGATCACATTATGCTAAATATCCATTGGAAATAGCTTCATTATGATATGCAGAAGCAGAATTTTTTCGAAATAATGACGACCACGAAGCTGATGCTCAACGATAAGCTTTAAAAATATCAAGATGTGAAAGGAGCTGACACCCATAGTATGAGCGGGGTTCAAACAGTTTCATGATGCATGAGGTTGGTTTTAATGTTAAATAACAGTTAACGTGGCCCTTCTATGCCTTCAAGAGTTGGCATAACACAATAGAGAATGAGAGGGAAAAAATACCTAATTGGGAATGTATGGTCGGTTGGTACAAGAGGAAATAAGGTGAAAAACAGAAGGCCAGGACTTCATCCAAAAACAAGGATGAAAAAAAATTGCATTGTTAGAAGGAAAAGGTAAAGGAAGAAATCTCCAAATGAACGAATCCTCAAGAGAACAAGGCAAAATATTTTCAAAATTAAATTCTTGATTTTACGATTTGGAAAGCATTATTCCATGAAGTGTACAAACAAATTGGAGCAAGAAGACCTTAGGAGAGAAGCCAGGGTGAAGATTTGAATTCACAGTTGGATCTTGATTTTACTCTTATCAAATGGCAGAAATCAAATTTATGGCGAGCATGTGGTGTTATGAAACTGGTGACAGAGTAGAGATTTTAGTGACCTTGGAAAATGACACCATATTCATCAGTTTGGGGGACAACGAAAATTTTAACGTGACCGAAAAAGGGGTTGAGTACGATCTGTCGAGGTAGGTAAGGATCCCTCTATAGGCTGCAGGATGCCATGTTCTGAACCTAAAGAAAAACATCATCTTCCCTTCGGTTTTGGAAAAGCATTGGTTATGATGTGATATTCGGCAAAGAAATAATTTCTAAGACACGTAGCCATGGGACAAGTGAGTGAATTGAGTTCGTGTGAAAAACCACATATGTGTTAAATGTGGAAGAATGTGTTGCATTAGAAAATAAGGAGGATCAATTACGAGTCGTGATGTTGGCGAACTTTTGCACAAAAGACTTGGCCATTTCATTATGGAACCTTGAATAATATGCATGCAATAAACGTACCCTCACAAAGTAGAACTGAGTAACATGATATTTTATAGAAATGTGGCAAGGAGAAGTACACAAAATCCACATTCCATGATCGGGACATCAGAGAACATGAATTATTGAAGGATCCTCTCATTCCACAGACTGGCTAGCGACCTCCACTACCCAGGACTTTAAATATTTTTTTATATTTATTAATAATGGAGTATTCGAGTGTAACGGATGTTCTTCATGCGGAAAATATTATACACAGTCTCAAGTTCACATAATTCAAGGCATTTTTTAAAACAAATAAATCGTCAAGAAAGGTGAAGGCTCTTAGGAGCAATATAATGAGAATGAACGTTGAATAGATTCAAAAATATGTGCCGAAAAGACGATACCAACGGAAGTTGGCAGCTGCCTATTACTGACGAATACGATGTCTGGAAAATAATCGTAGCATTATGGGATACGCATGAGAAACTGGCATGCAAGGTCTACAGGGTTACATTTTGGGTAGAGGCATGCAACTTACGTGATCCATTTTCGGTATGGTCTCGTCGAGATTATATGCATGATTATGAAGAGGATTTCTCGGGAAGAAAAATCATATGTATCGCATACATTATTTTAGACACTCTACCTACATCCATGTCTCCAAAGAATCAAGGAAGCTTAGTCTGAAAAAATGAGAATATTTAAAGACTACACAAAAACTCTACAACTAGCATCGCTTATCATCCCTAAGAATGACGGTTGTGAGAAGGATGTAAAATTTTATGAGGAGAAAGTGATGTGATACTCTCTTCAAGAAATTCAGGTCACGAAAGATAAGTTTTACTCAGATGAGCCTGGGAAGTTGGATCAGCAAGTGAAAAAAGTGGAACAAAAGCGCTGGCAGACCATCAAAGAAGGTAGAAAATGTGAAGAATTTGATAGACTTTGTGGAGATATGAGGGATAATGTTGGAAACTCCTTCAAATTTATACGGAAAAGATATCACGAATGCTACTAGATACATGTGGCTCTAATTACGAGCTTGTAAAGACTAGATCATCTAACTGAAGGAGTAGAAAACTTGTATGGGTTGATGTAAAGGTGAAGAAATGTAATCCATTGTAAACACATTGTTGAGGAAGTGATCCCAAAACTAGTGAATAAATCGATTCTGTGGACTCAAGATAGATCTTCAAGCTTGAAAAAAACATATGGAAGCATGTGGAAATATAAGGCTAGATTTGGCAACAGCAGTACTCTCAGTTGAGGGAATTTACTATGAGAATACCTTTGATCATCGCCAAATTACTCATCCAATGAATCAATTCTTTCGTTAGATGGGTTAGGTGGAAGTTCCAGCATGGATGGATGTAGAAAACAACATTCTCAATGGGGTTGAGGAGGAGGTGTTGTCGAAACAACAATTTTGGGAACATTTGATCAAGAGTCTCATGTGTGCCGCACTCAGCGACATTGTACGGTCTCTGACAATCACCCATGCTTTGACACACTAGGATCAACAACTATCTCACTGGTTTAAAATGCAAAAAGTGAACGGATAAAAAAGTATATCACATCTTGGTAGGAGAATAAATTGATTATTATTGTATTATGTTGATGATTTGATTTTAATTGGTTATGAAAATTAGTCAGATCTTACAAAGGGACATGCAAAGAAAATTTAAAATAAGAAAGGAAATGGATAATACTACCTCCTACGTGGTTGGAAGTATGTACTTGAGCGATGGGGAACATGTTGTCTTAAGAGAAAATATACACACAAATGAATGCCTAAATATTCCACATGGGGGGGGGTTGAAAACTTCATGGAACACCTCTAACGACAACTGGAGAAGGAATAAGGATACACTAAGGTAGAAAGTAAGACAATATTTATCATTTGAGCATCTATGGAGTTCACTAATTTATCATGAAAAATATGGCAATCTGCTACATGAGTCAACTTCGTTGAAGCTAAGACATGGTTGAGCCGGCAAAATTATTTACAGAAGGTAAGTAGCATGTTCTCACAATACATAGATGCAATTTTAGAACTGTACAGTTGAACAAAGGGGTGATTATTATTATTCACACTTATTTCAAATTAGGCGAAGGTCATTAGAATGAAAAGAAACATCAAGTGGAATTTTAAAATGGATCGTTGGTTTCTGGTATAGCAAGTATTGAGTCCTATAATAATAAGTTTTACTTAATTTTTAATTGACTTTGATTGGTCTTGTAATATATTACTTACTTTAACTTCACATAGATTGTTTTATAAATAAAATAAAATAATGTAAAAGGTAAAGTACCTAAAGAAAAATGAAAGAAACAAAAAGAAAAATCTGAAATGAAAAATGAATACAAACAAAAGAATCAAAAATAAAACAACGAAATGATACGAAATCAAATCCGATACTGTTTACTTTTATACAAAATAAATATTATTATCAGTTAACAATGCCACAATCAAGAAGGTTAGCAAACACCAACGTCTGGCATCATGCTAAAAATACATCTATTAGATGAAATAAAGATCTAGCTAAAAGGATTTAAACTTGAAGATCGTTAGTTGAGTGAAAAAAATAAAGACTCATGATGACCGAATATTCTAAGAAATAAGGATAAAATTAGTTGATTTTTGTTATAAAGAAAAATGAACAAGGGTTTGCAGCTCAAATGCAATTAAATGAAGAAAAATGTTGGGTATATGGTGGTATAAACCTTTTCTGGAAATCATGAATTAATAGAAATTTTGGTCATTTACAGTCACTAAATTCAACCCAAAAACGTATTGTAAAAATATTTCAGCCTTATACTGTCCATCTTACATTTCCTTTTTCCCATTATCATCTACTTTGCTAAATCCCTTTCCCCTCGTTTAAACCATTATACTTGAAAATTAAAATCCTTCATAATTCACTTCCAAAAACCAAAATGCTGTTATCTTAAGTGTAAAAACATTATATCGGGACCCACAATAATGGAATTTATCCATATATCATGTTTTACACTAGGATTAGTGTATTTTCCCTCATCTCATTCATTACTAAACATTAATTTATATATTAATCCCTATATTTCACCTTTTACCCTGTATTAAAATAAATCCATATATAATATATCCCAATTTTTAATTTTAACCTATGTTTTATTTCCCCATGTGATATATATTCCCGCTCATCCCACTGGTTAAAACTATTAACATTATAAATAACCCCCGCCAATGCTAAAGTTACACTTATATGCATTCCATTTGTTAAATAAAACATTAATCCGCCTATCAAATTTCACTCCAAAACTATGTATTAAACCTTTTTTTAATTACATATTCCACCTCCCGCTGTATTAAAATCTCGGGCCCCACGCCATCTTACCTTGCAGCTTTATCACACCATCTCAACCGTTCGCTCTACAGATTCCAGATCCGGTGGTGATAGACCCTTGTCGCACATTTCTCAGCACCTTGGTTAAACAAACCCAAAGCTTGTGATAAACGCAGTTTTCGGGATTTCTCTCACTTCTACGTGTTAGATTTCTACGGATCACATTGATCGTTCCAATCCCATGTACCACCTTTGAACCTTGCGAAAATAGCCTGACGGTTTTTTCCTCCCCCGCACCCAAACCGCTTATCTTTTTGAATTGACCGCCATTTAATGCATTCATTTTTCAATGAAATTGTTTATAAACCACCCGAATGCATTTTTTTACCCTTTTGTTACTGTTTTTCGCACGTAAAGATCATTCCAGACTGAGTTATATGTTTCCGATTCTATTTTTAGCCTAAAAACAAAGAGAATTCACCAATGTGACTGCTACAAATAGTGAAGAATCCATCAGAGTGCCTATAAAGACCAACAAAAGCTTCTGAAAGCTTTCCAACCCCAGAAACCCTTCTACATAGCGAAATCCAAAATTTCCCAGGTATTCTTTAGCGGAAAAAGACTCATTCATCAATCTAAAAGAGTTATACATTTAAATGAATCATTTAGGAGCCTGTGTACTTAAATAAAACCCTGTTGCTTTATAAATCCTTTAATTCTATAAACCGTGAGCATTTCTCACAAATTCTGAAAGCTAGAACTGTTTTAAACACAAACTTTCATTAATTCTAGCCATCTGCAGACCTGAGAAAGCCTCTAAGACCTTCAAAAAACCTTTACTACAGTTCTTAGGCATCCTTTTGATATCCTAAGGATTGTTTTATCACAAAAAATCCATTGTAAACCCTAGATATTATTTGCTGAACCTATAAGGTCATGAAGTTGCTTTTGATACAGAAAATATAGTTTAAGTTAAATTGATCATAATTATCCCTTTGCAGACAAAAAGATAGAACCCCTGTTATATCCAAATCCTTCTGCAAAGCTATTATAACTTCCAGAAGTGTTTCTCAGGCTTGAATCAGTGTATTTTAGGTCAAAAGAGTATAAAATTGATTAATCAAACCATTCAATGGCTTCCAAAAGCACTCTAGTGGTCTACCTTCTACAACCCCTTGTTGTGGATGTAGAGCATATTCCCCTGGCAGATGTAAACTTCAAAATTACTGATACTATGAGCAAATTCAGTCTTCTTGAACTCCACTGCTAGAGCCAAGAGAAATCCCTAGATCAGGCTGATGAAGTGTTTATCTGGGAATCAAAATTGCCAAAATATGTTGTTCCTCATACTCACCAATTCCCAGAAGTAATCAGACTCTGCCAATCATGCTCCTCTCCTGATCAAAGAGCCATTGTGAACCTTGAAAAGGAAGTTTTTTTTACCATTACAGCTGAGTCTATGAACTAGATGCTTCAAATACAGCCTAGGCCAAATGAAGTTCCTTTGTCTACTGAAGCCCTCACTAAGTTCTACTTGGATCTATATTTTCCCAAAATATTCCAGATTTTTCAAACCTTCAGGCCATCCTATGTGGAAATTCCCAAGCTCAAACCTCCATACTCCTCTGCTAAATTATCAGAAAGGACTATACATATTATTTCCATGTTGTCCTTCATCCTTGCATATTTTACAGATGAACATATTGATGTAGCATTACTTGGTTTCTTGTCCACTTTTACACCTGGTGATCCTCCTACTGCCATCTTTAACTTTGCTCAATATATTGCTGATAGTATCCATGAGAAATTAGTCAAATTGCCTTCTGAAGGTGTTTTTAGGTATTCTTCATTCCCATTCCACATGTTCTTATGTTTTCAGTCTGAAAATTTTCCTATAAACATTCAGAAGTTTGATGTGGAAGGAAATCCACAATATTTAATATTCTAGACTTCCTTGATAAGGAAGGATTCAAATGAGTTTACCTATTCATAGTTCACAGATTTTTTCATCCATCCCTTGGTCAATTTGTTAAATAGTAGTGTGTAGCCCAGAATTAGCAATGAAATCAAGAAAGTTTTGCAATTTTCTGAACATAACAGGATAGGTGATTGGTACTTGTACCAAAATCACACTGAAATCAGAGTCTATGGTTCAAGCCTTATTCCTTATAAATTGCCAAAATACCTCCCTATAAGGTTATTTGCTCTGGAGTATATAAGGCAGATTTTAAATTTAGATGCTATCAATTTCTTAATTGCTAAGAAGAAAACAAAATTCAAGTTGAAGAACCAAGTTGGCCCATTCATCTGTAATAATAGAGAAGCGGGTCCAAAGGCAAAAAAACAGTTGCAAGAGTTCAAATTCAGTCATAGTTTTCTTTGGTATTATGATCCCCTTGGTATTATTAGTAAAATGAGCTTTAAGTGCAAATTGACTCCATACATACATGAAAAGAAGCCAAAAATTGAGAAATTCTCAAACCAATCTGAATGGTTAGAGAATACATTGGTAGAGTTTGAGAAGCAAAGTGATACTAGTCAAACTTTGCAAACTCCAGCCCAAGAAGACATAAGTGTAAAAAGAAACAGGGAGGAAGGATCTTATACATCTAAGACTACTACAGAGACAAAATTCAAACTAATATACAACAAAAATCCAAAGCTTAATCCTTCCAGTAAAGAAAAGGAGACAGTAGAGGTCACTGACACAAAAATTGCAGAAAAAGACATTGTACCTCCTACAGTAATTGAAGAGGAACAACAGCCCACCACTTCTAATACATAGTTAATTCAGAAACAACACAGTATAGAAGTGTCTTCATCCAAGAAAATAGCTGAAAAAGACATGGACATAAAGGAAAGATACAAGGAAATTAAGGCCAAAAATGAAGAAATAAAAAATGAAATATATTCTCAGTACCTAAAGCAAACTCCTAGCATTTAGAACACGCTTCTTTCAGCCTTTGACTACAAGAAAAAAAAGATGTTGATGACAGTTCTTAAACCCATAGTTCCAACTCCTAAATCATCCTTTGATTATAAAAATATTTATTTTGAAGTTCCAGTCCAGGATATTCATCCTCTAGATCAAATTGAATTTCATAAGCAGGCAGGAGAGATTATTTATTCCACCATGACCACCAAGGCCATGAGTGCATAGAAGCTTCAAAACACTTTGATAAATGTAAGAGATCAGATAAAATTAGAGAACGCATCTTCATATGCAAAGGATACCATAATCAAATCCTTAGAAGAGCTAGTCACATGATCCTCAGAATATAAAAGCTACAGAGGAATTGATCAAAAAGAATAATGTTGACATTGTTGCACTTAAGAAACAATTGAAATTTCCCCTTACAGAGCATCGTCAAGCCAAGGAGGTTTTACATGATTCCAATCAAAAAGATGAGATGATGAGTCTCATTTTAAATTTAACAGCCCAGATTAAAGAAATGGAACTTGAAATGGAAAAATTGTTCCAAGAGAAAGAATCCAACAAATCACAGGAAGTTCCTGCCACTATGATTCCTGCAATAACAACAATTGTACCATCTACTTTGGTAGAATCACTAGTTCTTAATGTTCCAACTACCACAACAATTCTAGTAAATTCATCTACAACTTCAGCCACAGAATCTTCAACAACAACAACATAGAAATCATATGAGGCAAGTAAATTAGTAAAGGCAATGCAAGACATGTGTATCCAGTCAAATGAGACAAACAGGTTAAAAGAACGAATGAAAAATATTGAAGATGCTAAGAAAATTGCTTAAATAAATGCCAAGAATGAAGAAAAAAAAGCCAACAGGTTGAATGAAAAACTGAAGAAGTTAGAAAAAGAATTAACTTTGAAGGAACCAATGGCTCATGTTGTTGGAGCAGGGTCCCCTAAAGCTACGAATTTTGTCCATTTTTGTATATTTTTTGTATTATTTAGTCTAACGCAAAGTTTTTGGGGTGGGTCAAAGTCCCAAATGCATTTTAATGGGTCAAGGGTAGACCAAGAGTCCGCAAACCACTATTTGTGGACCATTGGATGTGTAGGCTAAATTGATATAAGTAGATGAACGTTTTGAGTCTTAAGGTAGGAAATAATTAAGATTGATGCAAAGCACGAATTGTTAAATCTGTTGTTGGGTTGTTTGGGTAAGGAATCTTTTTGGCTATGTGCACGGAGAACCTCAGTCCTGCTGTGTGCAGACACTGTTGGCTGTGTGTATAGGCGGTATTTTGGAATTGCAAGTGGATTTTGATATTAATATATATGCTAAGTACTATTGGACATATGATGCTATTTGGATCTTATGGGTTATGATTGATGTGAACTTGTTCTATATGATTAAGTTGCGAAAGTGTATGTTTAATTTTTTCGAACTATGAAAGTATCTATGTTTCTAGTATATGTATCTATGATCTGTTAATTACTACGATTATAGAATTATGTGTTGATAATTGGTATTGTGCACATGGATGCAGAGGTATTTACTAGATCTGTGTATAAGAATAGCTCTGTTATACTGCGAATAAATATGTTTAGTGCAAACTCGATAGGCTGGGAATGTAGACCTGCTTGACTTACCTACTTTCTCTCTCAAGGTGCAGAAACCTGGTTCCAGCACCCTCCCATACTGCTTCGGGTGAGACTTTGGCCTGCGCAAGCAGGTCACTGCTGAAAGGGCCAGTAGTATAGGGGTTTCTTGGAAAACCTTAACCTATAAACCTGGGTCAGGACCCCTCAAGCCAATAAATGGTTTCGTTGCCGAGACCAGGAGAATTTTGAGAGAGGGATCGAGTAACGCCAAGAACACATTGGAGACTTGAGAAGAAAGATATCGACGAGTGGTTCGAAAATCAATTTCAGGAATTCACAGTGAAAGAGAATCGCAGTACAAATTTGACCACATAAAAGTGGAAGAATAATTACATTTTCATGGAGATCTACGAAATTTTCTTCGTAACATTTTCAACTGAGCTCCAGGAGTGGCTGGCAAGGGTCGTAAATTTCTAGATGTGTTGGAAGGATGAAAGGATCACGCAATGGACTCTAGATATGATCCAGCAGTTAGAAAAAACTGATAATACCATTATGCATACGGTAGATCATAGGGTAGATAGTGTGCTAGGAGGATTTGTGATGGAATTTTCAATTGACCAATTTGTGTCCTATTCTGAGGTAGAACAAAGGTTCTTCAAGGGTTTCCAAGGTAAGTTTCTGAAAACTCTGCCACTACTGATTAAGATCTTATTATGCGAAAAGAGCATTTTTTGCAGCCATACAGAGTGAATGAGCTCCTATCAAAGCGAGGGTACAACCCGCAGTGGTAAGTACTACAGAACTAACCAAGAAGGAGACAAATTTGTCTATAGTCTAGTAAGGGATTCGACTGCGCAAGAACCTCCAACTACACCACTGTCAAGCCAGCACAGGGGTAAGAACTCACTTGTACCTCCTCCCCCACCAGAAGATGAGATGGCCTCACACATGAAGCTACCTACCTTCAAAGGCGTAGGGGATGAAGACATGGATCGGTTATGGTTTGTTGCAGGATCGGTATGGACTACGCAAAACATGGCCAACAATGCTGTGAAGAGGGCATAGCTATCCCTTACCTTTGAAGGAATGGCCTTGGACTGGTATGTGGGATACATAACTCAGCATGCGAATGCGACCATTGAAGAGATTAAGAATGCCTTGAAACAACATTTCAAGAAGCCTACGTCCTACTCTTAGATAGTGAATGATTTGAAGGATTTCAAACAAGGACCGTCCGAATCTATATGGGAATCTGACCAACGGTTAAAGAAGGTAATTAGAGAAGGAGGATTTTTGTATGATGAAAGGCAGCACACAGAGTGGTTCATTTCTATGTTGTTGCCCCACCTACGCATGCCAATGGGTAATCATGCCATTGAATCGCAGGAAAAGGCCTTGGAGATTGCGATGAAGCTGGAAGTTGCGCCAAGAGACGATACCCAGTTAGGAGTACAAAAAATACAAGGACAGTTAAAGGAAATACACATGGAGATCCAGAATCTGTAGAAGGAATGAGGAACAAAGGCTAGCCCTAACAGGTGGTGCATACGATGCAGGGTGAATGGCCACACCAAGGGTAACTGTCCACTGCTAGCAGACCCATTGCATCTTAGGGAAGCTGCGGGACCTAGTGGGCCGATGCTATGGTGCAATGATTGTCGCATTACTGGGCTGCATGATACCATCCACTACCCCTGCCTTGCTGCATATGTCCCAGAAGTGAAGCAACAATGGTGCAGGTTTTTTAGATCTATAGGACATGATGAGCAGAACTATCGGACCTATGATCTGATGATAGACAGAGGAAACCTATATAGGGTACAATCATACCCTTCTTCACCAAGATACCCCTCAGGTATGGGTGGCTCCCTAGCTATGGGTAGGGGAGGGGGCCAAGGTGGAAGTGCAGGTAGGGGGAGAGGACAACTGATTTTCTATAACTACAGAAAAATAGGGCACCTTGCAAGGGACTGCATGAAACCTGCAAGAAAATCTTGCAGATACTGTAGACAACTGGATCATGTGATCGAAGATTCCCCGATTCTAATAGCCAATATGTAAGAGAAGCAACAGGAACCTACGCATAATGTACAAAGGGTCAAGGCAGAACCGCGAGATGAAGAACCAAGCGTTAATATTATAACACGCAACGGCATGGCCACCGGGGGAGCTACGAAAAAAGCCGAGGCAGAGCTTCTTATTCGAAAAGTATCCATCAAACAAGAAGGTTTGGACTTATAAAAGGAAAAGGAAGAATTTTCCGCAGCTCACCAAGACTTTGCTAAGGCTGAGGTATCTACTCCTCAAGCCCCCGCGAACCTCAAAGCAGATGCCGAGGTCAAACCATTTTTGCAGGCATGTATGAAGCTGATATGCAACCAAAGGGTTGTAGAAAACCTCCAAGATTTGATAGATATTTTCATAGAAATAAAAAACCCACCCACAGAAGTTAAGGATGTGCACAGACTGTACAAGCATAAGAAGCGCACCGGTAGGGAAATGCAGTTAACCGCACAAATTGGCGATTATGAGATGGACCAGGTTATTATGGACCTAGGCTCAGACGTGAATGTACTACCTAAGAAAACTTGGCAGTGAATGGGAGAACCTAAGCTGGAATGGTCCACTATCTAGCTACGCATGGCTAATCAGCAGAATATCATACCGTTGGGGAGATTGCCAAATATCATGGTAGATATCGCAGGAGTTAAGTTCCGAGCTAACTTTGAGGTTATTTAGATTGTAGAAGATGCAGACCCCTATCCTGTGCTCCTAGGATTGGACTGCGCCATCAATATGGGAGGTATCATCAATTTGAATAAAAGAAGCATGGTATTTTAAAACGCAGGTACATGAGTGATAGTACCATCAGACCCTGTAGAAGGAGAACAATATACGGAGCCGGTGCATGAAGACGAAGATGTGGATCATATTTATAAGTTAACTGTGTGATACGAATATTGGATCAACCCCACAGCTGATGGTGTACTCTGCTGGGAAAAGGATAGCGAGTGTTTCTTGGACTCTAACGAGGAAATAGAAAATTGACAGAACCGGTTACATGATGTATCCGTGATATGATGCCTTAGGATCACACGGGACTTCTGATGCATCTCATCCGAGGTAAGATAACTACCCTAATTTTATTGTTCTAGTAGTATTAAGGATTTTTTGCGAGCATTTGAAGTTGAGGTTCCAAGAGAGCGAAGGCTATGGGCCCTTTATCTAGCCATGTGCATAACACCTACGCGGTGGTGGGACATGCATAAGAGGGTGTTCCAGGAATGGGAGGAATGTCGGGATATGATGATCCTGCGGTTTGAGCCTTCGGCTGACATGCGCATCAAGACATTCCTTGGACCAGGGGATCCACGTGAACATATGTTCACTTGGATGGAGAAATGATGGGACTGAACTACAGAAGAGTGGGTTCACTTTTTTATTCATGCCCTGGGACTAATTCCCACTGCATGGTACTTAGATGCGGAGCTACATCAATGCACCCGCCACTGGGAAACCTTAAAGGATGAATTTATGGGGACATTCGGATTAACAGGAGGAACGAAGGCACTTGAGGAAGCTCTACAGGATATAGATACCTTTGTATTTGGTGAATCTAGCCCCTACGCAGCATTGGATATACCAACATGGGAAACACATATGCAGGATATTTTCAACTGCCGCAATATCACTATAAAAGAAGGTGATGAAGATCCACACAATGTCTCGATCCTAGAGTCAGAAGGGGAGCGCGCAGTTGCAGGACCTCCATTACACACTGTGGATGTTACGAAGCCTTTGAATCTACGATAAGTTAACATTGGCATGGAAGAGCAACCCAAGTTGGCTAAAATTGGGGATTACTGGGATGATGAGACAGTAGGCAAGGTTGTGGAATTACTCACAGAATATCAAGACTTATTCCCAACAAAGTTTTCGGAGCTTAAGGGGATCACGGGGGACTTAGGGTTTTGCTCATCACAATGAAACCAGATGCACGCCCTGTGAAGCAGCAGCCTTATCGATTGAACCCTAAGTATAAGAAGAAGGTTAGGGAAGAAATCAATAAAATTATCACCGCAGGTATCATCGAACCAGTCGAACAGTTGGACTGGGTAAGTCCCATGGTGATTCAGGAAAAGAAGACGAAGGGGGAAGTTCGCATCTGTG
Organism: Pinus albicaulis; assembly: GCA_034641835.2. Lineage (NCBI taxonomy): Eukaryota > Viridiplantae > Streptophyta > Pinopsida > Pinales > Pinaceae > Pinus > Pinus albicaulis. Next base: position 1,788,824,986 of record CM076580.1, read on the forward strand.
TCGATTTGCACAAGTTGAACGATGCCTGCGTACATGATCCTTTTCCAACATCATTCTCCGATGATATCTTGGATAGCGTAGGAGGCAAAGAAGCGTACTCATTCACTGATGGGTTCTCAGGATGCCATCAGATTAGAATCATACCTCAAGATCGCAGAAAAACTATATTTGCTACTGAATGGGGATCCTTTCAGTATACGGTCATGTCATTTGGACTCAAAAATGCCCCTGCCATCTTCTCGCTATTAGTAGTCACAGTGTTCAAAGAGTTCATCCATAAATTTATGGAAGCGTAATTTGATGATTGGACTATCTTTGGCTTAGTAAATAAGTACGTTTTGAACCCGTGCATGGTGTTGGATGCTTTTCAGAAGCACCAAATTTCCCTGAATATCAAGAAGTGTATCTTTTGCGTACCCTTCATAATCTTGCTCGAACATATAGTTTTCCGAAAAGGGTTGATGGTTGACCCTGTGAAAGTTGCAGTTATCATCAATCTGGTAGTACCTACGATTGAGAAAAAACTACGTTTGATCCTTGGACATATGGGCTACTACAAAAATTTCATTCATGGATACACGATGATCACAGTGCCTCTGGAAAAGTTCCTTAAGAAGGATGTTTCATTTTTTGGGGATGATAAGTGTCAAAAGAGCTTTGAGCTACTCAAGGAAAAGATGGTCTCTGCGCCTATCCTTATTTTTTCTGATTGGGAAAAGATATTTCATGTTCACGTTGATGCTTCTGGAATCACCCTAGGAGCAGTCCTTATGCAGCCTAAAGATGGAGACATTGATCACCCGGTTGCATTTTCTAGTTGAAAACTCTCTGGTGTGGAGCGTAATTATGCCACCACAGAGTGGGAAGGATTGGCCATGGTCTATGCATTACAGAATTATCAGCACTATCTGTTAGGAGGACACTTCAAAATGTTTACAGATCATTGGGCTTTGAAGTACCTGGTGAATAAGCCTATGTTGGGGGGGGGGAGGGGATCTGCCGATGGCTTCTGCTGTTCCAGGAAAACGACTTTGAAATCATTTTCAAACCAGGGAAGTTGAATGCTGGGCCAGATCACTTGTCCCGAATTGAGAGTGGTGAGGAACCGACCAACCTGGAAGAAGGCTTGCCTGACGCACAGCTATTCGTTATTAAGGTAGTTGATGCGCATTTCGCTGACATCATTCAGTTTCTGACTACAGGCTTGGCATCTGTGGAGTATTCTGTGCAACAGAAGAAGGAGTTGGTCACCCATGCTGCAGATTTTACCATCATCACAGGACATCTATATAAGGTGGTAGTAGATGAAGTGCTACACAAATACGTCTTAGAGCATGAACGACATGATATCTTGGCAGAAGCCCACAATGGGGTAGCAGGAGGTCACTACGCAGGGAAAGCAACGACGCAGAAGATCTTGAGAGCTGGATTATGGTGGCCCACCATGCACAGTGACTCTCACGACTATTGTAAGACCTGCAATACCTGCCAATGCACTGAAAGGCCATCCCACAGGGATGAATTTCCCCTTCAACCACAAATGGCCCTACAATCATTTGAAAAATGGGCCATCGATTTTGTAGGACCTATCAACCCTACCGGAAAAAAGATACGTGCGCATTACATTATCACTACTACTGACTATGTAACCAAGTGAGTTGAAGCATGGGCGGTAAGGATTGCACTGTAGATACCGCTGTATCTTTCATCTTTGAGCAGATTCTGACCAGATTCGGGTGTCCGAAAATCCTAATGAGCAATAGAGGTACGCACTTTTTCAATGAAACAGTACATGCCTTGATGGAATAATTCTGGATCCATCACGCGAAAATCACTCTATATCATCCTCAGGTGAATGGAGCGGTTGAAGCATTAAATAAAATCTTGGAGAACGCACTAACTAAGGTCTATAATTCTGATCGTAGCAACTAGGACGTGCGCATTCTATCTGTTCTATTTTCTTACCGAACCACCTGTAAGAATTTGACAAGGAAAACACCATTTAGGATGTTCTATGGCAAGGAGGCCATTATGCCCATGGAATATATTGTTCCTAGCCTACGCATCGTAGCCTTCACAAATATGGTAGAGTCTCATATCATGGAGGAGCGGTTAGTGCAGCTTGTGCCTTTGGAGGAAGATTGTTTCATTGCTAACTTCCATCAGCAGGTTAAAAAGGCTCGCGATAAGGCATGGCACAATCGACATATTCATCAAAAGACCTTTGCGGAGGATGAATTAGTCCTGCTATATGATAGCCAGTTTTCGAAACACCCAGGTAAGTTTCGACAGCACTAGCTTGGGCCCTATACAGTTAAGAAAATCACGAAGGGTGGAGCCATGCGATTAGCTACCTTGCGTGGCAATATGCTACCCGACTATATCAATGGCATTCGGATCAAGCCATATCAAATCAAATGACTATGTGGTCGGAGTAGCTGTATGAAGTGGGGAATATCCACCAAGGAAGGTAATTCCAGCAGGTACCATGCTACGTGCAAAAGATAGCCGCGGGATTAGAAGCTCGGAGGGGTGCGCTGGAGGCACAGAAAAAACTTAGAACGCATTAGGTGTGTTGGTCGCACAAGCGCATGCTGAGCGTAGAGGAGGTGTGCTGGGAGCATAGAAGGTATGCTAAAAGCGCATGGGTGCGCTGGGAGCACAGGTGTGCGTTGAGTGCACCAGAGCCATTGAAATAGTGAAATCCGGTAAAAAGAAAAAGTTACCGTTGGAAGGAGGGGCAGGTCAACATTTAATGAAGCAATTTTGGAATATTTTTTACCATTTACATGATAGTAAGTTCTAAGTGAATTTTACCCAACCGTTGGTCGATCGCAAAGGCTATAAAAGGAGCAGGATAGATCAAATAAGGGCTCTGTATCGGTTGAATAGCTTGTAATTGGAGTATTTCTCCTTGACGAATTTGTGCTGTAAGAATTTATGTGCCTATTTTTTCCCTTTCATGTCTGATCAACCTACTCCCTTAGACAGTAGTCACCCGGGGTCAGGATTCATTTTTCACACCAGGATGATGGCCACTAATCCTGATGAGCCTTCAGAACCAGTAACCTCAATGGGACAAGAAACCGAGGAAGTGGTGGAGATTGAGTCCGAGGCCAAAGAGGTCCTCTCCACGCCGAGCCCAAACATGAGGAACGGAAAGGAAAAATCCCAAGGCTTAGGCAAACCCGCGAAATTGGTTAGGGGGAAGCTCGGTACTTCCTCAAGGAATGTGAAATCTCCGCGAGCGATGCCTCAGGTGCATGTTACTCGGGAAGAGGCCCAGGCCGCGACACCAATCAATTGGTTTCCCCCCTTTTTTCAATGGTATGATAACCTATCTGCAGATGCCACTAACCCTGGGAGAGGTCCCCGTCATTGACAAACCATTTGGGAGGCTCCATGAAATAAATTTTGACAATCATGACCTGGCCGGTTTGGAGTCTTTCCCTGAGTTAGCCCCTGAATTATATCTTGAAATAATACAGGATGACGATGGAATCAAAATTATCCCTGTGAGCTAGGTACGCAGAGTGGTAGCATCTGGGCTCTTAAACCTGCTCCAAATGCCACATTTCGGCCACTACAATGTCACGGACCGTCTAGTGTGTCAGTTTCTCGCCCTGGTCCATGATGGGTGCATATGGATCTAGGATCGAATCCCTATCAACACTGCACTCATTCATCGAATCACTGGTCTTCCCATGGAAGGGTCGGACCCTTTGCTATGTGTTGGGAAAAAGTATGAGGGAGAAACTGCTAAATATGTGAGACAGAAATATCATGTGGAGCGGAACTCGCGGGGCTTCATGATCAAATCCATCAACAACCCTGCTTCGTAGTTGGGTACCTTGCTATTGGCATGTAATATGATGCGAAAATTCCAGGTGACCTCCGTCCCTGCATACGTAATTCAGTTAGCAGGCCGGTGTAAGAAAGGGGCCTGCTTCAATTGGTCCCAATATTTATGCAATGAGTTTTTGGTTAATGTCAGCGAATCCCAGGAGTAGGGACGAGCATTTTTCTATTCCTGGCTGCTACTTCTCATCGCATTGATAGCCTGGGAAGAACCTGAGGAATCGGTACTCCTGGAGCTCACCTCTGACATGTGCACAATGTATGGGATTCAAAGGGTGCACAATGTATTGAGGACAACCAAGTCTTTTGGGTCCTCTTCCAGAGTAGCTTGGTTGTAGCCATCAATTCCCAACCACAATTTTCCCCAGTAGTGTATGACAAGTACAAGAGCATCATGGCATTCCAAGTCACCATGCATAATGTCCAAATCATAGCACGCAAGGATAGAGTGTGGGTCTCACTCCCATATATGGCTGTAGACGAAGAAGTCGACAATGTAATTGTGCTATGGCCTCCTAACTGGAAGATTAGCTTCAAAAACAGGCGCAAAGGGCACCGAAGGAACCAGCATAATGAAATTAATCCCACCTGTCATCCCCAAGGATACTGGAGGAACAAGTAAGAGTACAGGGAATGGAACGGGTGCAACAGCCCAAAAGGATCTGCAGTAGAAACAACCAACGGAAAAGGATGCAGAAGTAGAAGTACACACGGATTCGCAGTCGAAACTGGGGATAGAAGAACTGGATGCGGGAGGAAATCCCTCCCCCCAAGGCACGAAGCAAACAAGTGAGCCTGTCAAAGGGCCACAAAATAAGCAACACTCTCAACACACAAAACGTGATGAAACGGTTACCCTGACCGAAGGGGACCTCAAGAAAATTGTTGACCTGGTCACTTTGGCCACAGAAGACAGATCGCTAGCCCTAGAAGAACAACATAAAGTTGTGATCGACACTCTTCAGGCCGAGCTTCGTGCTCTCCAGTTGAGGAAAAACACATTGTAGACTAGTGTGATTCAGGTATGAACGCCCTTGGAAACCAGCAGTGCAACCCCAGTTACAGTAGAAATTTTCCACTGTTCCTTACCGAGCACCATCCTTGTGATCAGTCCACCTAACCTCGAAATGAAATTCTAGGCCGGTGCAGAAGTACAACTGGATTTAGCCAGGCTGCCACATGAGGCATTGCAGGTTCTTCACACCTCCTTGTTTTAGGAAATTCACCATCCGGACCAGCAAGTGCACCAACATCTCGGTGTGGCTAAGTAGACAATCACGGAAAAGAACGTTGAATTGTCCCTCACCACCGTGTAGCAAACAGAGCTGGAACACTTAATTTACAGACTCTGTGCAGATGTCATAGAAGAAATACCTGCCATAGCCACCCCCCAAGCTAAGATCGAGGGGTTGGTCGCAGCATTAAAGGCCTCCAGGACGGAGATTCAGGTGGTTAAAACACATATGGAATAGCAGATCGCATATTTGTAGGCTAAGCTGCTGCTAGAGACACCTCCGGAGGTACGGGCTCAGCGAGTTGCACTGGTTACCACAACTACAAATGTGATTATAGGACAAATAGCTCAGGGAACCCAATTACTGGAAACAACCATGCAGCTATGGACCAAGGTCCAGTGTGACCCGATCCTGTGAGAAATCAACTAGAACCTGCGATAGAAGGAAGAAGCATTTGAGAAGTTAGAAGCCACCATGCCCACTTTGGTTCCTACTCAGCACTTGGCACGGCTGCAAACCAACCATGACGTCCAAAATTATATTGATGAGCTCTGCCATAAGAAGAAGGTTCTTGGTGACCACCTGAAGCCTTGCACTGACGAAGCCCTCAAGCTCTCACAGGATGTTGATGTTGTTGTTAAGCAGCTAAACCAGACTTTGGAGAGCGTCACCGCTGCAACCAAAGGCCTGAATTCTCATAAATTGGTAGACATTGTGCAAAATGTTGCTGCTCAGAGCAAAGGTGTGCTCCCACCACTAGCCGAAGTGATCAGACTATTACAGGCGCAAGTGGAGACCCCATCGTCATAGTGATTTAGGACGAGTCACAAGATTGTGTTGGGGGACTGTTGGAGCAGGGTCCCCTAAAGCTGCGAATTTTGTCCATTTTTGTATATTTTTGGTATTATATAATCTAACACAGGGGTTTTGGGGTGGGGAAAAGCCCCAAATGCATTGTAATGGGTCAAGGGTAGACCAAGAGTCTGCAAACCACGGCTTGCGGACCATCGGATGCGTAGGCTAAATCGATATAAGTAGATGAATGTTTTGAGTCTTAAGGTAGGAAAGAATTGAGATTGATGCAAAGCATGAATTGTTAGATCTGTTGTTGGGTTGTTTGGGTAAGGAATCCTGCTGGCTGTGTGCGCAGAGATCCTTAGTCATTTTGTGTGTGGGCCCTGATGGCTGTGTACGCAGGTGGTATTTTGGGATTGCAAGTGGATTTTGATATTAATATATATGTGAAGTACTATTGGACATCTGATGCTATCGAGATCTGATGGGTTATGATTGATGTGAACCTGGGCTATATGATTAAGTTGTGAAAGTGCCTGTTTAATTGTTGCAAACTATGAAAGTATCTATGTTTCTGGTATATGTATCTATGATCTGTTAATTACTGCGATTATAGCATTCTATGCTGATAATTGGTATTGTGCACGTGGATGCGGAGGTATTTACTAGATCTGTGTATAAGAATAGCTCTGTTATACTGCGAATAAATCTATTTAGTGTGAACTCGATAGGCTGGTGAACTCGATAGGCTAGGAACGCAGACCTGCTTGACTTACCTACTCTCTCTCTCAGGGTGTGGAAACCTGGTTCCAACACCCTCCCATACTGCTTCGGGTGAGACTTTGGCCTACCCAAGCAAGTCACTGCCGAAAGGGCTAGTAGTATAGGGGTTTGGTGGAAAACATTAACCTTCGAACCTGGGTCAGGACCCCTCGAGCCAACACATGTTAAACAGCAACTGTGATCCAATATCATTGAAGCAGTCAATGATATTTGGCCATCCATACAATTCATCTATGAGAAAAAATATTTATGTAAATCAACAAGAGAAGCAATACAGAAGACAAAAGGAGAGCTAGGTAAAAAACCTGAAGAGGCTCTAGAAATAATCAATTTTCTCAATTCCAAAAATAAACAAGAGCTGGAAGAAATTGAAATTAATGACAAGACAGAGACCATCGTAGAAGTTAGGAAGGTAATCTCCAAGAATAATTTGATGACACAATTAGAGGAAAAATGCCAGAACATGGAAATTGCAATTACAAGGTTCATGATCAAATTTGATGTTCTAAGGCAAAAAGGCCTTCCCAATCCTCTAGCGATTAATGATAGATTAATGAAGCATGAGGATTATGACAAAAATGTAAGAGAGTTTTCCAAAGAGCAGGTGAAAAAATCAGCCTTACAGGGAATCCCAATAGGGAAGGTGCTATATAAGAATTTTGAAAATTTGTTTTACTTACAACATGAAGTAAAACACTTATTCGTGAACAAACCAACATTTTCAAAATATATTGAAGCTGATGAAAATTTTAGAAATTATTATGAAGATAAAACTTCCAGAAGCTGAGTTCTGGGCGAAGTTGAATGTTTAATTATAAATTCAAATCACAATGAGCACAAAGTTGTAAAAGTAAAAAACTGAGTTTGCTTTTTTTACATCAGCAATGATAGTTTTTGCAGTAAAAGAGTATCAAGATGAAAGTGTATTAGATGAAAGGTTGAAGAAAAAATTAAAGAAAAAATGAATCTTCCAGTGTGAGGGACAGCTCATTGTTCAGCTGTAGTATTCGTTGAACAAAAAAAGAGAGAAATCAGTGATAAAATCAAGACAACAAACTATTTTATTTCAATAAAAAATGGACAGCTAGCATTAGTTAGGAGCTGTCACTATCTTCTTGCTTCCTAAGTTTATTCTAGGATATTTTGTATGATTTTGTGTATAAATACTTCTCATTAGAAATTATTGAGTGTGGATGAATTGTTGAACATTTCTGTAGTTGTAATATTCTGAACCTAAGGGTTTTTTGTATCAATTTCAAGTCAGCAGACTTGATCACAGGAAATAAAGAATTATATTACAGGATTCATGTGTTCGGCCACTGCAGTGAAGTATTTTCACTTGTTACCTTGTCAATTTTCTTATGTTTCCCATATATTCTTGATTTTTTTCTAAATCTAAATGATAAATCAGGAATTGTTATTTCAGAATATGTTAAAAGCACTATGTTTTGACTGAATATCATTTATATGTTTTCAACTGATATCCAGATTAGGGAACCCTTAATTTCTCCCTGATTTCGATTGACTTCTTCATTTTCACTCATAATCCAGATTTAAGAACCCTTAATTTCTCTTTTATCCTGATCAAAATCATTTCACCATCAGCCTTGAAGATCTGAAGTGACTCAACTATATTTCCCTGTAAAAATTTACCTTTAGACCTTGATCCTAATCTGACTGCTTGACACATTGACTCAATTTTCCTAATGGGATATAGATCTATAGCTATCCATCTAAGTAAGTGATTTCACCACCAAATCAAATCAAAACCCAAAACCAATTTTCCCTATATAGCTTATTTCAAATCAAATACAAGTCAGCAAAGTTAAATCATATGGAGGGAGCCCTCTACTGAGCATTGGGAAACTAGATCCTAAAAACTAAAAGTGAGTTTGTGGTTACTACGATGTTCTTTTAAAACTATAATAAAAAATCTCACAACTTTTGAGAATTATTGGAGTGATAACAATAGGAATCAAATATCTATGGTGCTCATCTTGGCAAAAGAATAATACATGGCTGCAAGTAAAGTAGCTTGTGAGTCAATCTGGATGAGAAAGATACTTGTGGGATTATTTGGTCATATGTTGGATCTATCTATGATATACTATGATAAATATAGTTGCTTCGAGATCTCCAAGAATCCTATATTTCACCATCGATCAGAGCATATAGATATCTATTATCACCATTTACAGGATCATTTGCAGTAACAAATAATATTTCTACAATAAATTCCGAAAAAGGAACAAGATGTTGACATTTTGACAAAGGATTTTTCAAGAGGGAAGTTTGAGTTCCATAGATGTAGGATAGGGGTGGTTGATAATCCATTTCTTGCTGAGAGGGAGTGTTGAAAAAATGCAGCAATAAATTCTCATTTTTACTTTGCCTTGATTAAATTGAGAAAATTCGAATTTCCACATCAACAAACAACTTGAATGCAGTTAACTAAGGTGACAAGGATATTTTCACTCAGTTAGCTCAGTAAATTTGAGTTATAGGAGTTAGATTTCAGTTAAGCATGTTTGATTTCTAATTTTTAGCAATCAAGTTCATTTATTTCAAGTTGTTTTCAGTTAAACTAGTTCTAACTGTTGGAGGAACTAGTGGAAGGTTAGTTCTGCAGTAGGACTTCATTCAAACTCAGTGATCATCTAGGTAACTAATTAATCAGCCCAAAATAACTACTGCATGTATAGAATTCAATTTCCCCACTCGTGGTGGAGATTCCAAGGTAGTGTAACATTAGTTGTAGACTATTCTTGAGTGTACAGGTGTTGCATGAAGTCAGATGATCAACCTTGGGAATTGAGAAATCAATTGAAGGAAAATTCCTAAATAATAGGGGCCTAATTCCTTAGGAATTGCACAAGGAAATAGGGGCTCAAGAAAAATCACAAATTTACTAATTGTGGATTAGATCTTCTTAGTGAGAAGAGAGATAGGTTATCCACTTGCAAGTCGATCTCAGATTGACCTAGAAATTGTAATACATCTCTATTCAACAAATTAATGCAAGCAGACAGAGGGGGTTTAGTAAATTGTTTCCCCTAGAAAAATATTGTGTGCATGTGTGTTATTTATCATTTCATGTTTATGATTGATGTTCTAAATTTTGAATTGAATTCTAGAGAGCAGTAGAGTAGGTTACTAGGTTTGTGGATTAAAATTTCATGAGTAGTTGAAAATCTACATCATAATTTCTATAGATGGGGGGCTACATTAAGATTCATCATTCTAATCCTCTCTATCACATCTTTCAAAGGATATTCTTGATCTGATGAATGCCATAAATTTATGAGGGATACATGGCGCTTCAAACGGAGATTTCAGAGATTGATCAAAGATTAAGATTCCCCCCTTCAAGATGTGGAATATTATTATCAAATTGGTGATATGTATACTTTAGTGAATGTATCCAAATGATCAAGCTACACTTGCAATATTGTAAAACTTGGAAGATTCAAGAAAATTTACCTATATGTAAATAATAAAATTATTGTTTACCTCATTAAAAAGACGATATGCCTTGGTGGTATTCGAATTCCCCAAATAGATGCACTTCTTACTCCTTGCATCAAGCTAGTTTCTTTGCTCCTTAGGAATCAAGGAATAACAGGTGGAACCAAAGACCCTAAGATGCCTCATCGAAGGAATGTGACCATACCACATTTCATAAGAAGCCTTATTTCTAGAGCAGGAGATGGACATTTGTTTTTCACATACACTACACATAGAACCACATCATCCATAAACATAAACTTTACACTTTTGAAAACCAGCATGGAATAAACCATATTCAAGATAGTCATGTTCATTTTTTCAGCTGCACCATTTGTTGAGGATTGTATGGAACTATGGTTTGATTTTGAATCCTATTTTGGTGAAAATAGTTTTCAAGTTCATTATAGGTGTATTCTCTTTCATTATTAGTAGGAAGAGAGAAAATATGTTATTGTGCTTAATTTTGAATAAAAAATTTGAAAGTTTCAAAATCTTGAGATTTATTATTCAATAAGTGTACCCAACACATTCTGGTGTAATCATCAATAAAGGTCATCATATATATATGTGTGTGTGTGTGTGTGTGTGTGTGTGTCCATTAGCAATTAGAATAGGGATGGGGCCACATAAATTAGAATGAATTAATTCATGTTATCTACATGCTTTGGAAGTGGAATCATGAAAGGGTTATTTATTGTTCTTTCCAAGGATACAACCTATTGTACCTTAAGAGACAATCCCTTAGCTGTGATAAGGAATCAGTGCTTAAGACATCTATCTGATTATGTCACCAATGTATATATTTGTCTCCGTCTTATCAACCCTCAAATATTAAAGCTAAAACCATTAAATATCAAATATATGAACATTCTGCAATGATATCTTTAGCCAATGTTGAACGAAAGAATCAGAAGAAACATAAGGGAGAACTTCAAACTGATATTATGTTTTATACAGAAAATACCATTTCAAAATCCAGAAGAAGTATATGAAGAAATAGTTAAAACAGAGGAGCGCAAATTAAGGTTTTTTAACTCTGAAATACATAAGTATAAAGAGGCCAGCTACTCATAACTCTTTTTCATTCATAGATGGAAAAACATAATGTAAACTGAGAATACATTTCAACATTAACAAAATGATAGAAACTTGCATACTCATTCATTAATTTGTCAATATCTGAGTACAAAAATTCTGCTTTGAAGGTCCAAAAGTCGGAACCCTTTTTTCTCTTGAAAATTACATTAAATACGGTTAAAAATAGTTTGGAACTGCTGTAACCAATTCTAACTACCAAAACTACTTCATGACTTTGAAGGCTATCTATTACATGCCTTGAAAATGTCTTTTTACAATTACAATGTCTTCAAAAAATAACATAAAGTAAGTATTCTAATCTATAGGAATTGGTGATGACGTGGCTTCTTTTCCTTGATCAACTGATTTGTCTTTCTTAGTTATAACAGGATTTTGAATACTTGTATTCACTGAACTTATTTCACCTTTGTTTGCTACCTTTCATGGGCTGGTGCCGAAGTGATTTTTGTCTTTACTCTTGCTCACGGCCTTCAAGAGCACCTTTTCCTTTTATTGAAGAAAACCCTTTTAACAAACCAAATGAATATGCCTCATTCAAAGAGAAAACCCATTTTCCTTTGAAAATAACGGAAAAAGAAATAGTGGGCCACGGGAATCGAAATCGCAAGTGGAAGAGGAGCGGGCATGTTTCAGGCGGAGGAAATCGCGATATGCAATGAGCGATGAAGCGAAGGGCAAGTGTGATGTGATCACATCGGCGACGAGAAATCGCTCAATTCCTGATTCTAATTTCACCTTCGGTGATGGTCCCTTTGAAATTTTTTTCGGTGATGTGATATGGATCTACGGACCCGATGACAATAAAACTCAACGTTCATAATTGCTTGAAATCCGATCTCTGTTTAAACGTGGTTTTAACCCAATACTTAGTGTATTTTTGGGTGTTTCTGTCTATGAAACCAAAATGATACAATACGACACATATGTGTTTCCTCCAACAATTTTGTTACTTCCTCAAACACCTGCCTCATATTAACTATTGTTGGAGTCCTATGATTTGGCTTTAACTATGTTTTTATCTTTGATTTGCAATTTAAGCCATTGATTTTCTTGCTTTATGCTTAACCTTTATCCCTTAATATCTAATATGTGATCTTCACTATTTGTTGTATTGTACAGGTGGCTGGGCTTCCACGCTGGGGGTTTTGTTCTTCACCAGTGTTCATGAGACACTGATAAGACAATAATATTCAACCTGTGAATCCCTTTCTACATTGATTCAACCTCAGAATCGTCATCCTCGGCTTTTGCCACTGGTTTTTGGCTGTGGGAGGGCTTGCAACATTAAGCCACCATTTTAAACCTGCATACAATGATAAACTTGTTATGAAATCCTACGTTTATGTTTTGACTACTTCAGATGACTCAGCGAGGGGTTATGGAGTGATGCAGAGGAGGGAAAATGCTCAGAGGAAGGTTCTGTCATAGAAACCGGGAAAAACCTGGGCAAGTTTGAATATTGGCGCGGAAATGATGATAAGCGGTTTTGCAGAAAACTAAAAGTGTTTTTTGTGCTGGGAATAAGCGGTAAATGGTTTTATGCTGGGTGGACGCCATACATGCGAGTGGTTGATACATGTCCTTTTAAAAACCACCCATTTCGTGTTGAAAAAACATGACGAAGGGGTTGGGTGAAATGTGTTGATCAGCGGTTGTCATTGATGTCAACCCAAGTAGCACCAGGGGCTAACCCAACATTGAATGAGAATTTTTACCTACCAAATTAATATATTCTAGGTCAATAATTCTTTTTATGGTTTCTACTTTTCGAGATGTTTCCGTTGATATATGGCACACCATGTAATTCTTCACGGTTTGAGAGATATTCATGTTTGAAGTTTGTACCCCAGTTAGTGGGCTAAAACCCCATGGGGTTGGGGCATGGGTCATTGAAAAGTCATAATTAATATTTTTTAAGCTCCTAAGATCCCTCCCACGTTCACTTTTTGAAGCCCCTCTCAACTTAAGCATTCATATAAATTGTGATCTTCATTTGCTCCTTATGAAGGGGATTTGGCCATCTGAAACAGGTCATCGTGGAATTTTCGCTCTAACTTTTTTATACGAAGGATTAGAAGCTGAAATTTTTATGAGGAGAAGAAGAAATCCTAAGGAAGTTGCAATAAGAATTTCAGATCAAGTTGCGCAAAATTTTTGGAGATATGATTTGTGGAAGTAAGGGTTTTTGCAGGCTCCTGAAATTCATCTCAAAGAAGTGACCTTGGTAAAATTGTCAGAACTCTCTCTCTGAGTATCGGATTGGAATTCTGTAAAAAGTGACAGATAGTGCACAGTATTTTTTTTCGCTCTATCAATTTTAGGAACAAATGAAGAAAAAGTGACATGTGGCACGCCGTACAAGTGCGCTCTATTGAAACAGTCCATAATTAGGGCATTGTGAGAGATTGGGTATAACTCTCTCTTCAAGAATCCAAATTGGGTCAGACCTGTGGAATTGGAAAGATGACTTAGAGGAATACTATAGGACTAAAAATCAGATATTGAGGATCTAAAATGACAGAGATACACCAGATTCAATATCGAGCTCCTAGAAGGAAAGAAAAAGCTAGATCGTGTGTCGTAGCTGCTGTAAAGGACCGTACTTATGCGTAAAAGAAAAGAAAGGCGTAGAAGAGGGCATGACAAGACAGCAACATTTGGCATAACAGCAAGAAGAAGTTCATCACATGAAGTCTTCAAGTGGCGAAAGACCGCACACAATTATCATCAGAAGGTATCATTGTACTTAGTCATTGTAAATACATTATTATAAAAATTGTACTAGTGTCTATCTGCCAAGGGTTGAAGAGGCAGTGTTGGGAGGTCTAGGATCATCATTAGGTGGTTGTGTCAAAGTTGGGTTTATGGTCTAGTATATCTTCTTATTCTACATCATTCTATATCATTGTAAAGTGGACCATTTTCTCTAGTACGAGAGTCCATTCTTCTTTTATTCTTCTATAGGGTGGTAGGGTGGTGCTAGGGTGAGTTGTAGCTCATTGGGTGTTGGGGCATCCATTCAGTGACTACTGAATAATCTCGAGTGTTGGAGCGTCCATCCAGTGAGAGTTGGAGAAGAATGCTTTTCTAGATTCTAGGAAGTTGGAGCTTTATTTTCAATTGGAGTTGAAAATAATTATTAGAAAAGCATTAGGTGGTTTTTGTCTCGGAGTGGGTTTACACCTTAAAAATTGTGTGCATTTGTGTTCCTCTTGTTTGCTGCTATCATTGTACAAACACTGATAATAATTGAAGATTAACTAATGCTCTAATTTAAAGAAATACTAATTCACCCCCCTTCTCAGTATTTCCAACAAAATGGGCGCGAGAATGAATGCGGGTCATTGGATCTGGGGAAATAAACAGTGGAGAATGCATCGCAGAATCACACAAGAGCATGAATGGTGCAAGGGGAGGGGTGAACCACGATGCGGCGAAGAAGCGATGACCTTCCGATCAGGAGGATCGATGGTCCAGATAAAATTGGCATGTCGTAGATATGAATGAATGGTGAAAAGGGGTAGCGAAATAGCGAAAGTGTGCTAACCGTTGGATCTGGGGGAGCCAGATCAACAGTCCAAAACATATCGGCGGGATGGTTTGGTAAGTGATGATCGAGGAGGAAAAATTTTGGTGCGATGGAGCAAGAACCGTTAGATCTGCAAGATCAACGACTTAGATCCCATTGGTAGGGAAACATAAGGAAGCAGAAGGAATAGGGACAAAGTGAAGTTCGATAGTGCGAAAAGGGTTAACGACTAAGGCCGATGGTCGCGGGTCTCGGTCGCATGGAGAAAGGATCTGAGAACTCCGACTGGTGCCCCCGCAGTCGATATCCACCGTTGATCTCTATTGCCTCTGCAGTCAACCCAGTCAACTGCAGAGGCACCCATTTCGTTAATTATCGTGCTGGTAGTGCCCGCAGGTTGATTCATCCAATTCAGACTTTGAATATCAGCACTTTCCACCGATTGAATTGATCGACCTTTAATATTTTGATACAAAACCCACTTGTACAAATTTTAAAACAGTTAAACTTTAATACATCAAACTAAAAACATTTTATTTTTATGCCAAAGTATAAAACTATAATACTTTAACATATTTGATTTTCTTTCAATTTCATATTTTTTTTGTATTTTTAATATAAAATTAAAAGGATATGTAGATGATTCACAACATCTGGCTCCACCCAGGGATAGTGTTTTTGGCCATGAAACACTAAGAACCTACAGATCAGTGCCTTCACTTCGGGTATGGAGTTAAAAATTGCTTGATGAAAAATATACAATGATAAGAAACCGGATATGTACAATGATGAAATGATTGCTTCTAGTGTTGGAAATAGTGTTTCAAATACTGCCCATTCACAGGCAGTTCTACTCTGTCAAGAATTTCCAACATGAAAGTGTTATTTGTTCTGGCTTCAATGATTTTATACGGACCATACCATAAAGGATCAAATTTTCCATGCTTCCCTTTATCCTCTCTTCTTGTATCCCATCTTAGTACCAGATCTCCATTTTGAAACATGGTTTCTTTTGCTTTACTATCAAAAATGGATTTCATTTTCTTCTGATAAGTGACCAAATTGTCTCTAACCTTGTTGTGAAACCAGCTCCAAAAAGAGAAGAAAATATATATCAACGCCTTAGAAATAAGCCACTTTGATGGGGAAACCTCCAACACATTACATGAATGAAAAATTCTTGGATGATTCAAATTAAAAAACCTCCTTTCTATATATAGGAGTCCATGGGGCCACAATGTAATCCTAGCTGACCTAACAATAATAATTTAATGGCACAATAATAACAATATGAGGGTTACAAGGGTACAATAATAACAATAAGGGGGTTACACTAACAACAATAAGGGACTATACTAGTAATATAGGGACCTAACATGCCCCTCTCCTTCAAAAAAGTGTTGTCCTCAATGCTTGAGTAGCTCTGGGTGCTTATGTATAAAATTCTCATCCTCCCATGTAGAATCTTTAGTGGGTAAGTTCTTCCACTTGATGAGATACTCTGAAATTGATCGATTCCGTAGTTGTCGAGTTCTTGTTTCCATGACCACTTCAGGTTCCAATATGATTTTTCCTTCCTCATCAAGTTATGGCAATATTGTTTGAACTAGAATATTTTCACCCATAACCTTCTTTAAGCATGAAACATGGAAAACTGGATGTACTTGCGAAGAAGCAGGAAGCTCCAATTTGTATGCCATAGTACCAATATTTTGCAACACCTTGTAAGGACCATAGTACTTTGGCGATAATTTATTATCCTTCTTAGCTTGCTTGAGGGACATTTGTTTGTATGGTTGTAGCCGTAAAATACCCAATCTCCTACATCAAAAATTCTCTTGCTGCGATGTTGATCTGCCTGTTGTTTCATTCGATTTTGTGCCAAATTCAGGTTATCCTTTAAGAGTTGGAGAACTTCTTGCTGATGCTCGATGTGATCTTCCACTGCTTTAACCTTCGAATTTTCTCTTAAATATGATGTGATGGATGGTGGATGATATCCATAAAGTGCCATAAATGGGGTCATTTTTGCTGCAGTATGGAAGGAAGTGTTATACCACCATTCAGCGAGAGGTAACCACTTGACCCATTGTGTTTTTTTATCAGATACAAAACAAAGAAGATATCCTTCCAAACATTTATTTACTATCTAAGTTTGACCATCAGATTGAGGATGATAAGATGAGCTATGATCTAATTGAGTACCCAAACAAGAAAATAACTCCGTCCAAAAATTTTCAGTAAAAATGGGATCTCTGTCGCTCACAATAACCCTTGGGTTTCCATGTAGCTTTTGAATTGTGTCCATAAATGTAGTAGCAATTGTACTTTCTTTAAATGGATGAGATAATGCACAAAAGTGTGCATACTTGGTAAGTCTATCAACTACCACCTTGATGACACTCTTTCCTTTGGACTTAGGTAAACCTATGATAAAATCCATTGAAATCTCCTCCCAACGTTGACTTGGAATGGATAAAGGTTGTAGAAGACCCAGGGTCTTAATTGTATCAACTTTATTCTGTTGGCAAACCAAACATTCAGCCACAAAATTTTGAATATCAGATTTAAGGCCATCCCAAAAAAATTCTTTCTTCACCCTATGGTAATTTTTTTTAAATCCTGAGTGTCCTCCTAAAGGAGAAGTGTGCAATTACAAAAGAATATTTTGTTTTAGTTGGGAATTCTTACAAAGATATAAGCGATCTTTGTACCATAAGGAATCATTTTTCCAACTAAATGTATCAGATGTACTAGGATCTTGCTGCAACTTTTGAATGAGTGTACACACATCTTCGTCCTTCTTCCATTCATCTCTTGCTTCGGTTATCCAATCTGATTGGATAATAGAAATGGCACAAAGCAATGCTTCCACCTCTTCATTCTTTCTTGAGAGTGCATCTGCAACAACATTTAGCTTCCCTTTTTTGTATATTATTTCAAAGTCATAACCCAACATATTTGTGACCCATTTTTTCTGCCCTTCTGAATATATTCTTTGGTCCAAAAAGTGTTTAAGACTATCATGATCAGTTTTTACCTTGAAGTGTCTTATCATTAGGTAAGTTCTCCATTTCTTTAGTGCATGCAGTATTGCTAACATTTCCTTCTCATAAATAGGTTTCTGCAAATACTTTCATTTGATTAGACAACTTTAAAAAGCAATGAGTCTTCCTTCTTGCATTAAAACAGCACCAATTCCATTTCCTGAGGCATCGCATTCCACACAATAAAGGTTTTTGTGAAGTCTAGTGTAGCTAGGACTAGTGCTAGGCACATTGCCTCTTTAAGATGTTCAAAGGCCTTAGTTGCTTCAGGAGTCCATGAAAATGCATATTTCTTCAATAATGTTGTTAGAGGTGCTGCTATTCTCCCATAATTCTTAACAAACTTGCGATAATACCACGTTAACCCGAGAAATCCTCGCAACTGCTTTATGGTTGTGGGGACTTTCCATTCCTTAATGGCTTTAATTTTGTTAGGGTCTACTTTAAAACCCTCGTGAGATACAATATGACCCAGATATTCCACCTCTTGTACTCCAAAGAAACATTTGGATGTTTTTGCATATAATTGTTTCTCCCGCAATAGTTTGAGCACCCTGTCAACATGTTCAACATGATCCTTCCAAGACCTGCTATAGATTAGTATATCATCAAAAAATACTAGCACAAATTTTCTAAGGAAGGCTTTGAAAATGGAATTCATCAACCCTTGAAATGTAGAAGGTGCATTGGTAAGGCCAAAAGGCATGACCAAAAATTCATAATGACCCTCATGAGTTTGAAATGTTGCTTTTGGAATATCTTCAGTCTTCATTCTAATTTGATGATATCATGAACGAAGATCCAACTTGGTAAAATAAATTGCTCCATGTAATTCATCCAATAATTCATCAATCACAGGAATGGGAAATTTGTCTTTAATGGTGAGCTTATTGAGCCCCCTATAATCCGGACACATTCGCCATGATCCATCCTTCTTGTGTACCAATACTACAGGAGCAGAGAAAGAACTTTGACTAGGTTGAATTATACCCGCCTCTAACATTTCTGCAATCATATGTTCAATTTCGCTCTTTTGGACGTAAGGATATCTATAAGGCCCGATGTTTGGAGGAACACTTCCTGGAATCAAATGAATAGCATGATCATGATCACGAATAGGTGGGAGTCCTTTGGGAGTTTCAAACACCTTGGAATGATTGTCCAAGACTTGTTGGAGATCTGCAGAAATAGATGATTTTGATGTTGGAACTTCTAGTGAGCATAATTGTGCAATTACGCCTCGCTGTTCTTTCTTTAGAAGCTTTGCCATGACATTAGAGCTTATTATCCTTCCTGGCTTCCCCGCAATACCCCGTAATTCAACTTCCTTTCCTTCTGAAAAAAATTTCAAGAAAAGTTCTTGAAAATTAAAAGCGACCGTCCCCAAAGATTGTAACCATTGTACTCCTAGTACAACATCAGCACCTCCCATAGGAATGGCAAGCATTGGACTAGTCAATACATATTCCCCCATGGTTAGCTTGATATTATGGCATTTTCCAGAGCAATTTATAGTTTCTCCATTTGCAACCATCACTTGACATTCTGGTGCTGGGTATAGGAAACAATTCAATTCCTTGGCTACCTTACAATGAATAAAATTATGGGTACTACCTAATCAATCAACACTATTACCTTTTTCTTCTTGATATGTCCTTCTATCTTGAGAGTTTGAGGAGTGGTAATTCCTGCCAATGCATTACACGATATGGTCGCACTCATTTCTTCCTCTTCTAGGGCTGGTTCCTGGTGTATATCCTCTTCTTGTTCATTTTCTTCTTCCTCTTCACAATCTATGTAAAATAATTTCTTCTCAGCACACTTATGACCTTTAGTGTATTTTCTATCACAACTGTAGTAAAGCCCTTTTGCTCTTTTTTCTTCCAATTGTTGTGGTGTCAACCTTGTAGGTTGTGGAAATCTAGGAGTAGCAACACTTCCCTCTTTATAGAAGTGAGTGGCAGGCTTCCTTGTCGCCATAATTTTACATTCAATTTTTCTTGCCAACCTGAATGCCTTCTCCAATGAATTAGGTTCCAAAACGCGAACTTCATGTTGGATGTTATCCTTTAAAGTACCTATGAAGAGATCAATCCTGTGTTCCTCTGGAATATCAGTTACCCTTATATTCAATTTTTGAAGTCCTCAATGTGCTCCCCCACTAAACCCTTTTGTTTGAGATTTATCAATTGGCTAAAGAAGGTGTTGCTCTTTGTATCCTCATAATGTGCTATCATTTCCTCCGTAAAAATTGACCAAGTGAAAATATTTTTACGGGAGCAAAGCCATCGATACCATACAAATGTATTTTGTTCTAAATGTAAAGTTGCAATGCGTACCTTTTGTGTGTTTTGCACGTTATGGAGGTCAAAATATTGCTCCATCTGTAGTATCCATGTTACAGGATCCTTTCCATCAAACTTCCTCATATCCATTTTTGGAATATGGTGGTTCTTCCCGCCAACATTAGAGTTTATGAAATCACGATTAAAATTTATTTTTTTCTCATCATGAGTTTCCTCTACTATCTTTTCACCATTAGGAAACATTTCTTGTATCAACTTTGTCAAACCTTCCATGTCTGCTTTTAGATCATTCTTCATGTTTTCCATTTTAGCTTCCATGTCATCCATCTTAGATTCCATGCTAGCTTCCATGCCATCTATCTTAGATTCCATGCCATTCTTCAAACCATCCATCTTAGATTCCACGTCTTTCTTTAAACCATCCATCTTAGTTTCCACGCCTTTCTTCAAAACTTCCATGTCATTTTTTGTTGCTCTTTGCTAGAGTGAAATTTGTTGCACTCGCTCTTGTAATTTTGATATGTCATGTTGCCATTCTTCGTCTTCATGAGTCATAGTATAGCTTTCTAAAGGCTTAATGGGTGTTGAATTATTTTTAGGGGCCATTTTAGAATCTAATATTGATATCTATCTTACAATATGCCCTTGGAATCAATTCAACTTGATTCTTTAAACAAGACTTATGCAATTTGGAAAAAAAAATACACACCTTTTACTTGCTTTTGAGGAGCTTGATATTGAAATTGAATTATCTATATAATTGTGGATCATAAATATCTGAAATTCAGCCCTATAGTAGCCCTCTAAAGCTTCTTTCAAATTTCATAGGTCTGATCTAATTTGGATTCTTCAAGGCAAAGTTATGTCCAATCTCCTACAATGACCCAATTTTGGACTGGTTCAGTAGAGCGAACTTGTACAACTTGCCACGTGTCAATTTTTCCTCCTTTGGCTCTGAAATTGATAGACCACAAACTGCAGTCCATTTACTTGTGTTTTCTTTTTACAGCATTCAAATCCGATGCTCAGAGAGAGAGCTATGAAGATTTTCCCACGATCACCTCTTTGAGATGAAATTCAAAAGGCTCAAAAATCCCTAACTTCCACAGATCATATCTCCGAAAATATTACGAACCAATATCTGAAATTTTGCAACGATGTTCCTTAGGATTGCAAATTCACACTCTAACAATTTCATATTCTGAAACTTCGTAGAATTTTTTTTTTATGAAAATACCACGATGACCTATTTAGGTTAAATTCGGGAGCTTGCAAAATGACCTAAATTGCACAGATCATATCTCCGAAAATATTGCAAACCAAGCTCTGAAATTTTGTGAAGATTTTCCTCAGGATTTTGGCTTCGCACTCTAAAAATTTCAGATTCTCAACCTTCATAGAAAAAGCATTATAGCGAAAATTCCACGATGACTTGTTTGGAGCAACGAAACCCTAGAATCTCAAAGCTCTGATACCAAATGTTCTGAAACCAGCTCCAAAAAGAGAAGAAAAGAGATATCAACGCATTAGAAATAAGCCACTTTGAGGGGGAAACCTCTAATACATTACAGGAATGAACAATTCTTGGATGATTCAAATTACAAAACCTCGTTTCTATATATAGGAGTCCATGGGGCCACAATGTAATCCTAGCCGACCTAACAATAATAATTTAAGGGCACAGTAATAACAATATGGGGGTTACAAGGGTACAATAATAACAATAAGGGGGTTACACTAACAACAATAAGGGACTATAATAGTAATATAGGTACCTAACAAACCTTATTTCTGCTTTCACTCAATTCCATTACTTTATTCATTCTTCTAATCAAGGCATTAGGTTCCTCTTGAGCATATTGAAGGAAAGATATTACTGGCCTTACTAACTGAGTGGGAAACAATGCCTGGGTACCATATACTAATTCATAAGGTGACTTACCAGTGGATCTCCTAGTAGTCATCCTTACTGCCCATAAAGCAAGGACCAACTTTGAATCCCAATTCTTCTGGTTCTCATTTATTGTCTTCTTCAATATTTTCACCAACGTTTTATTAGAGGATTCTGCTAATCCATTTCCTTGAGGGTGATATGCTGTAGAATGGGACAATATCACATTATAAGTTTTACAAAATTTTATAAACCTGACTGAGTTGAAGACTTGAGCGTTATCTGTCACAATCTTCACTGGACATCCAAATCTGCTAAAAATATTTTCCTCCAAAATTTTCATTACAACCAAATCATTTGCTTTTCTGGAAGGGACTGCCTCTACCCATTTTGTAAAATAATCTATTGCAATAAAAATCCATTTAAATTTCTCACTTGATGGTGGATTGATTTCCCCAATGAAATCCAATCCCCATTGTCTGAAAGGTTCTTCAACAAAAACAGGGAGAAGAGGTAAAGGAGATAACCTTTTCTTTTCTCTAAAAAACTGGCATTTTTGACAACTTCTAACAGTCCTGTATACGTCCGCAAATAAAGAGGGCCAATAAAAACCTGATTTAAGAATCTTATGAGCAGTTACTTTCCAACTGTAATGACCTCCACATAAGCACTCATGATACTCTTTAATCACTTCTATGGTTTCCTCTTCTGTTAGACATAGCAGCAACACACCAGCAGGATATTTCCAATACAACTTAGCTTCGATTATAACATAAGGTTGAGCTTTAAGTTTCAAGGCTCTGTACCTAGCTCTATTAATTGAAGGTGGAAAATAAAGGAAACACACATAATGAATAATATTTGTGTACCAGTTTGAATAGAGGAATTTATACTTAATTGCTGCTCTTGTCTGAATGTGATTTGATTCTTCAATGACTTCTTCTACAAATGCAAGTAAACTGATTCCCAAAGCTTGGAAATTAGATTGTGTTAACAATTTAGCCAGTCCTAGACCTTTGAATAGCTTTGTTGGTTTGATGTCCAAATCGTATTCTTGGATTTTAGCAATCCATTTCCTTCTTTTCCCTTCAACATCACTCTATACTCATACATCCTTTACAACAGAATTAGGCACATATGCTACAATTTGAGAATGAAGTATATAAGTTCTGAAAGCCTTTAATGATTTAACTAGAGCATATACTTGTTTCTCCAAGATATTATACTTCAATTCTGCATCTCGAAGCACTTTTCTAAAAAACGCTACAGGCTGCTCACTTCCTTCTTCATTTTTTTGTAGTAGCACAGTAGCAATTGTAGAGGAAGATGCAAATGAGAAAACTTGAAATGGCTTCAAGTAATCTGGACTGATTAAAATAGGAGCTTCTTGGAGAGCTTCTTTAATTCTTCCAAAATATTCCCTTGCATCTTTGTCCCACTTTACTTCAGCATCCTTTTTCAACATATCTGTTATTTTCCTGACAATCTCAGCATAATTTGGAACAAATCTCCTCAAAAATTTGATTTTTCCAAGAAATATTTGAATATCCTTCTTACTTCGAGGCAGTGGAATTGTTTGTATGGCTTCAACCCTTGCTGGATCAATCTTCACTCCTTTCTTTGAAACTATATGGCCCAACAATTTTCCTTCTTCTAGAGCAAACAAGGATTTTTTAGGATTCAATGATAATCCATATTTCCTACATTTTAAAAAGGCTTTCTCCAAATGTTGTAGGTGTTCATCATCAGAACTTGAAAAAATTGTAACATCATCAAGATAAATGACTACAAATTTTTCCCCTACAAACGCGATATCCATTACCCTTTGAAAAGTAGCTCCTGCATTCATGAGGCCGAATGGCATCCTAGCATACATGAATGTTCCCTAGGGTGTAGTGAAAGCAATTTTCTTTTGATTTTCCTTCTCCACAGCAACTTGATTATACCCGGAAAAACCATCAACCATGGATAACCTATATGCACCAGTTACTCTCTACAAGACAAAGTCCATCTTTGGCAAAGGATAATTATCCTTTAGTGAAGCTCTATTCAAGTTTCTGAAATCTACACATAGTCTTATCTCTCCATTTTTCTTCCTGACCGGTACAAGATTGGAAACCCAATCTGAATATCTTAGAGGAACTATAATCTTTGCTTGTAAAAGTTTCTTTACCTTTTTTTCAATTGGAGCCAGCAATAATGGGTTAATTTGTCTGAGCTTCTGTCTATGAGGCCTAATCCCATCTTTCAATGGAATTTTATGCTGAATAATAATTTTATCATAAGTTTTCAGATCTTCATATGACCATGAAAATACATCCGTAAACTGCTTGAAAAGATCTACATACCTTTCTTTGTATTCCTTTGGAACTCCTTTGAATAGTTTGACCAATTTAGGCTCATGTTGAGTTCCTAAATTACAGTCTTCCATTTCTCCATCTTGGGCTACCTTTTTCTGGTTTACTGTCACATCGTTAGCATCAAACAGTCTTTCAAGAGGTACTAAACCTCTGGGAAAAATATTATCTTTCAACTGAATTATCTTCTGGTCTCAAATTGTCTGCTTCAGATTTTTAGACATTTCACCTTGATCACTTTCATCCACTTCTAAATCAATTTGACTGTCTTCAAAATTTCCAATCATTGTCAAGAACTGATTAATCTTTTCATCCTCCTCAAAGACCTGCCAATGCTTTACATTATCAGGAATTGAAGGCCTGTGTCTCAATTCAATCTCATATCTCAACCTTGGATTGATTGGTGGTTTGAATGTACTGGTTGCAATTGCTAACGAATCTGCCATTTTATTCTCCCCTCTTGGAATAAACTGTAAATTAAAGGCCTCAAAATAATTTTCAACTAGATCCCATACCTCATTTCTATAGGACCTCAATCTAGGATGTTAGTCTGACACCAATTTTTAATTTGCCTTATGATTAATTCAGAATCACCAAAAATAGAGATAGACTGAATTCCCATCTATTTAGCTATTTGTAGACTTAAAATCAATGCTTCATATTCAACTACATTATTAGTGGATTCAAATTCCATTTTGAAAGAAAAAGGTATAAGGTTACCTTCAGGGGATACAAATATGAATCCATCTCTAGTGCCTTCCTTAGAAAATGCACCATCGAAATAAAACTTCCAAAGCTTATTTGAATGCAACTCCTTATGTAAAATGGCTGAAGGGAGTTGCTTTTTTGAATCTTCAGCAAATTCTGCATCTTCATGCAGCATGAAACAAGAGAGATCCTCCTTCTCTTAACCATAAATGGGGGAATTATCTGCATCTTTCTTGGTAGCAGTTTTCAAAAATCTGGTTTCTCTGTATAACCTCCTTTCCTGCCCATTAAAAACAGGAATGATGGCATATGTGAAATCTAATTTCAAAAATCCTCCAAGTTTTGCCCCCCAAGATCTAGACAACAACATACCAAATCTGGCTGGAATATCTACTACTACCACATCCATCATAATACTCTTAACTAGAATTTGGGCTAAAGAAACAACCATATCTTTGATAAGACCCACACACTTTACCCTTTTTGAATCAAAGGAATAAAGGTCTCTATATGGCTTGGTAATTTTCAAATTTAACTCTTTCATCACAGACAGTGGCATTAGATTATGTGATGCACCAGAATCTAGCATACAATTATGTAAAATGAAATCATGTAGCAGAACTGATATATAAAAAGGTGGAACAGAAGAATCTACCTCTTCAACATGAGGACCAAAAGTAACCACTGGTTTCTCCTCTTGCAGGTTCACTATATCACCCACCTCGTCAGATTGAGATAAATTAATAAACTCTACAATTTCCTTCTTATAACCAGGGGTTTTGACCAACTCGAGAAGTGGTACTTGAATCTTCACTTTTTCTAATTCTTTTGACAAACTGAAAGTTTGATTTTGTTTTGTCAACTTTTCAGGTTCTTCTTGGTTTCTGTTTGAATTTGCAGTTTGATGATCAGAAACAGTAACAATCTTCTCCAACATATTAGGATCATTATGTTTTATTTGGGAAGCATCAACTTGTTGTTTTTCTTTTTCTTTATCTTGATTCATCGGTTGTTTCCCCTTGTCTGATTTTTTTATTTGGTTCTTCTGTAGTGGAGTCGCCATTGGATTAGGTACTAATTCTGATTCTTTCTCTTCATCATCTTGAGTTCTCAATCTCTTCTTTGACCTCAAATCATATTTTTTATGCAATTCTGATTGCATAAAATCAGTGAACTGTTTACAGTAATCATCCATTTCTTCTTGATCAAATGAGATATCAGTTTCTTTACTTTCCTCTTCATATTCTTTCTCAATTTCTTCTTTTGATTCACCATCCTCCATATACACAATAGAAATTTGATCTTCATCTTCATTTTCATTATCATCAACAGAATGTGATGGTGTTGCCTCTATATATAAAGGTGCTTGCACTTGATCTTGATCCTTTATTTCTCTTTGCAAAATCTGCAGGGGCTGTTTTCTGAACTGGGGATTAAAATCCCCTCTGTTTTTTTTTGCATGTTTATTGTTGTCTATTTCCATCTTTACTAATTTGTTAAACAAAAATTTTATGACCTTTTTCATATCATCTATCCTCTGATCTTGAGATGAGGCTCCTTCTTTATCTTGAACTTTCCTAGCAGCATACATATTTGCCTCAATCTCTAAGGCATCAATTTGAATCTGTTTAAGAGTGGGGGATCTTCTTTCTCTCAATGTAAAAATAAAATCCAGCTCAAATGCTCCAGCAAAAACAACCCTTTCTCCAATAGGAGGAGGTTTCATTTCCACAGGAGGACTATTGTCCAACTTATTAAATACAAAATCACTCATACTTTCAATTGATTTTTTCTTTATAGCATTAAATTCTGTTAAAGAATAACCATGGTCTCTTTTCTCACCCCATCTCTGGATTACTTGTCTTTCTAATTCATCCCAATCATTGATTGAACCATTGGGTAATCCTTTAAACCATTTTCTTTCCTCTCCACTTAGAGACTGTAAAAAAAATCTCATTACCACATCAAGATGTTCTACATTAAAATTTTCTGCAAATGTGCAGAACAAGGGCAAGTGCAGTTATTTCATCTTCACCAGTAAATCTAGGGAGCAACTTGAGATAATCTTGAGGCATTGCATTCATTGGTTGGGGTAGATTTAATGGCGCATATCTATTCATCAAGAAAGCAGGGGCTACCATGTTTATGCCCTGATTAACTGCTCCTTGAGCGGGGGTAAAATGGATACCAGTTGTAGATATGAATGAATGGGGTGGAACAACTGATATGGGGGTAGGTGTATGGAAAATAGCAGAAGAACTGGAAACTGTATGAGGTTGAGTTTTTGTAAGACGAAATGATACAAACTCAAAAGATTGTTCTTCTAATGTTGGTTCTTGGAAATGAATGGGTGAAGCTGAGGATTATTTTTATGAGAAAATGAGTTTCCGAGAAATATCCTTGGATGAAAAAGTATGTGAACTACTGCCTGGTGCAAGCAGTGTGGTATCAGGTGTAGAAAATATTTTTTTATTTCTGGCCCTTCTTTGAAACTAGATTTTCTGGATCAGACAAAACAAGATATTTTTGCTGAGAGGTATCTGACCTCGTTTGAGGCCTCTTAGGAGGCAGAATTATTTTAAAGAAGCACATCTTAGTATTTCCTCCTCTCTGAACAACTAGAGGAAATATGAACAAAACCCAGGGAAAACTTCAAATCTTCGCTCCCCGGCAATGGCGCCAATTAATGTTGTACCTTAAGAGACAATCCCTTAGCTCTGATAAGGAATCGGTGCTTAAGACATCTATCTGATTATGTCACGAATGTATATATTTTTCTTCGTCTTATCAACCCTCAAATATTAAAGATAAAACCCTTAAATATCAAATATATGAACATTCTGCAATGCTATCTTTAGCCAATTTTGAATGAAAGAATTAGAAGAAACAGAATGGAGAACTTCAAACTGATATGTTGTTTTATACAGAAAATACCATTTCAAAATCCAAAAGAAGTATATGAAGAAATAGTTAAAACAGAGGAGTGCAAATTAAGATTTTTTAACTCTGAAATACATAAGTATAAAGAGGTTGGCTGCTCATAACTCTATTTCATTCATAGATGGAAAAACATAACGTAAACTGAGAATACATTTCAACATTAAAAAATTAATAGAAACTTGCATACTCATTCATTAACTTGTCAATCTTTGAGTACAAAAATTCTGCTTTGAAGGTCCAAAAGTCGGAACCCTCTTTTCTCTTGAAAATTACATTAAATACGGTAAAAAACAGTTTGGAACTGCTGTAACCAATTCTAACTACCAAAACTACTTCATGAATTCAAAGGTTGTCTATTACATGCCTTGAAAATATCTTTTTACAATTACATTGTCTTTAGAAAATAACATAAAGTAAGTATCCTAATCTATAGGAATTGTTGATGACGTGGCTTCTTTTCCTTGATCAATTGATTTGTCTTTCTTAGTTATAACAAGATTTTTAATGCTTGTATTCACTGAAATTATTTCACCTTTGTTTGCTACCTTTCATGGGCTGGTGCCGAAGTGATTTCTGTCTTTACTCTTGCTCATGGCCTTCAAGAGCACCTTTTCCTTTTGCTGAAGAAAACCCTTTTAACAAACCAAACGAATATGCCTCATTCATGGAGAAAAACCCTTTTTCCTTTGAAAAGAACGGAAAAAGAAATGGCGGGCCACGGGAATCGCAATCGCAAGTGGAAGAGGAGCGCGCATGTTTTGGGCAGAGGAAATCGTGATATGCAATGAGCGATGAAGCGAAGGGCGAGTGTGATGCGATCGCATCGGAGACTAGCAGTCACTCAATTCCTGATTTTGATTCCGCCTTCGGCGATGTTCCCTTTGAAAATGTTTTCGGTGATGCGATATGGATCTACGGACCCAATGACAATAAAACTCAACATTCATAATTGCTTGAAATCCGATCTCTATTTAAACATGGTTTTAACCCAATACTTAGTGTATTTTTGGGTGTTTCTGTCTATGAAACCAAAATGATACAATATGACACATATGTGTTTCCTCCAACAAATTTTTTACTTCCTCAAACGCCTGCCTCATATTAACTATTGTTGGAGTCCTGTGATTTGGCTTTAACTATGTTTTTATCTTTGATCTACAAGTTAAGCCATTGATTTTCTTACTTTATCCTTAACCTTTATCCCTTAATCTCTAATCTGTGATCTTCACTATTTGTTGTTTTGTATAGGTGGATGGGCTTCCAAACTGGGGGTTTTTTTCTTCACCAGTGTTCATGAGACACTGATAAGACGTTAATAATCAACCCGTGAATCCCTTTCTGCATTGATTCAGCCTCAGGATCATCATCCTCAGCTTTTTCCACTAGTGTTTGGCTGTGGGAGGGACTGCAACATTAAGCCACCATTTTAAATCAGGAAAAACCTGGGCAAGTTTGAATATTGGCGCGGAAATGATGATAAGTGATTTTTCAGAAAACCACAAGTGTTTTTCACACTGGGAATAGGCGGAAAATGGTTTTATGCTGGGTGGACGTGATCCATGCCAGTGGTTGACACGTGTCCTTTTAAAAACCACCCATTTTGCGTTTAAAAATCATGACGGAGGGGTTGGGTGAAATGGGCGCGAGAATGAATGCGGGCCGTTGGATCTGGGGAAATCAAAAGTGGAGAATGCATCACAGAATCGTACAAGGGCATGAATGGTGCGAGGGGAGGGGTGAACTGTGATGCAGTGATGAATCGATGACCGTCCGATTAGGAGGATCGATGGTCCAGATAAAATCGGTGCATCATAGATATGAATGAATGGAGAAAAGGGGTAGCGAAATAGCGAAAGTGCGCCGACCGTTGGATCTGGGGGAGCCAGATCAATGGTCCAAAACATATCGGTGGGATGGTTTCGTAAGTGATGATCGAGGAGGAAAACTGTTGGTGTGATGGAGTGAGAACTGTTAGATCTGCAAGATCAACGGCTCAGATCCCATCGACGGGGAAATATAAGGAAGCGGAAGGAATAGGGGTGGAGCGAAGTTCGATAGCACGAAAAGGGCTAATGACTGAGGCCAATGCTTGCGGGTCCTGGTCGCATGGAGAAAGGAGCTCAGAACTCCAGCTAGTGCCCCCACAGTCGATATCCACTGTTGATCTCTATTGCCTCCGCAGTCAACCCAATCAACTGCGAAGGCACCCATTTCGTTAACTATCGTGCTGGTAGTGCCCACAGGTTGGGTCATCCAGTTCAGACTTTGAATATTAGCACTCTCCGCCGATTGAATTGATCAGCCTTTAATCTTTTGATACAAAACCCACTAGTACAAATTTTAAAACAGTTAAACTTTAATACATCAAACTAAAAACATTTTCTTTTTATGCCAAAGTATAAAACTATAATACTTTAACATATTTGTTTTTCTTTCAATTTCAGATTTTTTTGTATTTTTAATATAAAATTAAAAGGATATGCAGATGATCCACAACACAACCATTACATTTCTTCACTTTTTTAGCAATAGTAGGCAAACCATAAACATTATTCTTTTTCAGTAAATGAAGGTTGTCATAATTAATATGTATAAATATTGTATGCCATAAAATATTAGATGGTAATGTACCTTCATTGTGAAGTGAGGGATATACATAATTTTGTGTATAAGCAAATGTCCCTTTCAGTTTCAACAACCTTTTATCCTCCACTTCAGTCATGAAAACCATGTTATCAATATCCTTCCTTATTTATCTTTTCCCATTAAAAAATATGATTAGATTGGCCTTACTAGTGAATGTGCATAAGGGACAACAAAATTCTTCACATCTTTGGAAGATAAAGTAGATCATGCAAAATAAAATTAGGAAACCTAAGCATTTTAAGCTTGATTATGCCAAGTCTTGGGGGTTTAAGACTTGATTTATCTACGAAATACATAATTCCATCTACATTGTCACTAAAGTATTAAATTAAGTCTCTTCAGAAGGTCATGTGGTATGTTTCACTTGTATCAAGTAGCCATGCATCTCTCTAAGAAGAAAATTAATTACAAAAAAATCTTTAGTTACAATTGGAAACAATATAATGAGTAGATTTAGGTGTTTTACCTTTTGTTGGATTTGGAATTTTACCTTTGTCTTATTTTTTATCCTGTTTGTCTTTTATCTTCTCCAACAAGATTCTTCATGTTGATACATCATGTCCATTTCTTCCACAATGAATGCAATGAAGATCATTTCTTCCATATCATTTTTTACTACCACTTCCTCTAGAAGAATAATGTGATTGATTCTTCCCTTTCTAAGAAAGGCACGTTGTCTCTTTAGGTGATTAAGCTATTTTTTTCCTCTTCCAAAAATATTTCTCTCATTCTACAACCTTATCCACTAGAGATTCAAATGTAATTGACTTCAATCGGTCACTAGCTTGCAAGGATTAAAAATAGTGAGAGTATGTAGGGTAGATAGCCTTGATGAAGGATGTGAGAAGAATATTTATCTTCACTCCAATTGCATATATTCCATCTTTGATGGCTCTAATATCATAATTTATATCCAAGTGATCATCATCTTCCATCTCAAGGTTCAAGAGTTTAACCATCAATTGTGCAAGCTCTAATTATAAGTGACTCATACATATATTTTAACTTCTTTAGTGCACCATAAGTATCTGTAATGGAAACAATATGATGGATCACCTCCTCACTTACTAATTTAACAATAAAGGCATAATATTTTTTTCCTTGTTCTCCCATATGGCTAGCTCGTTATCTAATGCAGACTTAGAAAGTGTGTTGTCCCCCTCTCCTTTTCCGGTGGGAACTTCTCTTTCATAGATTACACTCCAAAAATCATTAAAGATCAGGGTGTCCTCGATATTTTAGGACCATTCTCTATAGTTCTCCTTTCCAATCAGAACCATATAAGAAATGTAGAAAAGAGAATGATTTTCAATAGAGTTATGAGTTGATCAAGAGGTTCAATAGAATAATAGGAGGTTGTCTCATATGATTCAGGAAAAAAAATTACGATCTCGTGTTCATAATCTTATGAGTTAACAACAAACCAAGGATACCCTTGAAATCTTGTTAACACTCTCAAAATCCATCAAGACTCGCACTCACTAGAATGCATTATGCCTAAAATACATTATTAAACTCATACCAACATTTAATCATAAAAACGATTCCTCCTTCAGAGAATGTGAGGGACAAATTGATCTTCCAAACATTTAAAGAAAAAGAGCCGAAAATTAGAAAACATGTCGAAATAGAAATAGCATAACATCATTTAATATATGCATTGACATAACATGAAAAAAATGTAACATCTATGTAGAAATATACATCAACCTACCTATTTATATCTTAGTTCACAAGTATTGGAGCCATTATATATAAAAGGTTCTCCATTTTGGAATAGTTGATCTTGTTGTGTGAGTGCCATGCCACAGCTATGAAGTCCATATCATTTTAGTCAACTCAAAACCATGATATATTCTTGTTTCCATTTTCTTGGGGTCTTTTGTGAAATTACTCCTGCAGGAGGAGGGATGAGAGTACGGCTCAACTCGGTTCAACATGAGTAAATATCAAGCACAATAGGGTACGCAAAATTAAATACCTAAGCTCAAACACCAACAACCTTATCCTAGGTTAATGAGGTATGCTTTCGAGGTTTTCACTCAAAGTTATGGGGGCATCTTACAAACCACGAAGGAATGAATTAAACATTGGATGGTTGAGACTGCGAGGAGTGAAATGAGTTCATTCACAAAAATAGAGGTGAGAGTTCCATAAGATAGTTTTCGATTCAATGGAACATAGCCTCATATTAGCCTTTGTATCTGCAACGGGAGGTATTATGCCTTTTATTCCAATCAGCGTGATTGTGTCAAGGTAATGGAGATACATGAATGCATAGAGGAAGTACCAATCTCTCATGCTAGATGTGTATTTCCAAGTTTTAGAGAGGAAAATCAATGGGTTGCAGGAGACAGATACCAAGACATGCATTAGGGTTGTGGGAAAATGGAGGTCACAACTAAGAAAATAGGTCTGACGGGAAAAGAATGGTAGATATGAAGAGAGGCAGATCTAAAGATCTGCTCAGATACCACAGTTCAATTGAGAATGAGTTATTCAATTTTGATGCTATTATATTAATGTGAATCGTATTTATATAATGAACTGACACTTGGTTTCATATTCCAAGGATCGATTGATATTTTGTATTCCTTTTTTTCCTAATATTTACACTTTTAATTCCAAGGACAAAAATTCTAAAGGATTATGTGAC
This sequence comes from Pinus albicaulis, assembly GCA_034641835.2. Taxonomy (NCBI): domain Eukaryota; kingdom Viridiplantae; phylum Streptophyta; class Pinopsida; order Pinales; family Pinaceae; genus Pinus; species Pinus albicaulis. Next base: position 1,788,858,342 of record CM076580.1, read on the forward strand.
CAACATATACAACATTGAAATATATGTACTTATGAATATTTGCATTTGGATTCTCATATATATATATATATATATATATATATATATATATATATATATATATATATATATATTATATATATATATGACTTGGTAAAGTCTCACAAAGAGAAGTCCATTTTTGTAGTTTAAACAACCATCATCTATTAAATCAAAGTTATCATCACATACTATTAGTATAATAGGAATTTGTCCTATGCATATTAATGAATATTAAAAATTGATTTTCAATTTTAATTGTATTTAGTAGACAACATTGTGATAGAACTTTTATGAGAAAAATGTTTGAGCACATGACATAGTGAATTTGAGTCAAGGTAAATATTTATCTCTATCAAAAAATAAAGATTATGATTTAGATGAATACGACCCACTTCGAATTGATGGAAAAGGCTAAATCCAAACATTTGGAAAAGACAAACCCATGATTTATTTGATAGTTACACTAAGGGATTTTCAAACAAAATTAAAACTTAAAAAGAGAGAAGAAAGAATAAAGGTATTGAAAATGACAAGTGAAATGCATTGCAATACCTTCCCACAAAAAATGGATGCATATTTAATGGTGAACATGAATTGATAAAATTGGCATTTACTATGAAGAGGATGAGAAATCATGTAAAGTGAAATTCATTCTATATATATATATATATATATATAATACTTTTTATAATATTTTTCTTTTTTAAATTGTCTTATGTTTTTTGTTATTATGTTAAATGATTGTATTCATTCTAATAATATCATGTAATCTATTTAACTTTTAAATTTTCTTAGAAAATTATGGAAATTTTGGTAACATTTTGATAAAATTCGATAGGATTTTTTGTAAATCCAAGTTATATATGTCAAACTTCAATATTTTGGGTGCCCTAGGAGGATTTTATGGTGTTTAATCTATTTCTTCCACTAAAAAATTGATTCAAGAATTCCTACTACGAGATTTTTTGAAAAACAAAATTGTCAAATTCCAGTCATTTTGTGTCGTCCGAGAAAATTTGAAAGGTGGGTAGACGACGCCTTATAGTATTATGTAAATTTAGAAATCAAAACATGGCACATCGTGGCACACCCTAAATTGAATGAAAAATTAAAAGATGAACTTAAATGTTACACATGAAATATTGATACATAGAGAAGATGTTAAAACACAACAACAAAATATCACGAAGGTAAGAAATAGTATACAAATAATTTAATTATCAATTCAAAATTTCTTATAACACCTTTTGTATTATTTATTTTACTATTTTTTTTTCTTCCCAGGAAAATATCACAATTTTATTAATGAAAAAAAAATTAGATGCTGCATATGTTATAAGCATTCCATCATACTAGTGAATATTAACTTGTGTTCACAAATACCAGTAACAAACAAACAAACAAAAGAAAAAAGTTTTACTTTTATCCATTTCTTCTTTTCTACTTTTCACCATTCTCCTTGAGATGATGTGGTAGATAAAATTATTAGTTGATTTTCATCTTCCATTCTTGGATAATCCTTTTCATAGCTCAAGCTATCTGAAATATGGTGATTTTTGGTTCCTGCCACATTGTTCGCCTCTGGGGTCTTTTTCGGTTGCACTATGGGAGTAGACATGACTGATCTAATTCTATTTGTATCCACCTTTGTTTTGTTTTCTTTCCTGTTATGTTTTTCTTCTATTCATTAGGAATCCATCTCTTCTTCTTCCTCTTCCTCGTCTGGTGATGATGGAGGAAATTCCCATCCTTTGGGCTACTTTCCTATTTTATTCTTCTTTCATGTGTCTTTGTTGGCATCAGGACACGTATTTTGAAGGTGTCTTGTCTGTTGGCAGATTCAACATCTAAATGTTGTGTTCTCAAAATCTAAGGTTTGTGTCCAACTATGTTTGTTGTGTATCAGTTGTATGTGATCTGGAAAACATTTACTGAGGTCCACCTCCACGCATATTTTGGCAAAGATGTAGATTTTTTCTTCCATTGTTTGTGTTTTTGTTTTGATATATCTCCCTATAATTTTCCCAATACCTTCTAGGAATTTTTGGTTCTATAAATAAAGTGGGATATTGTGTAGCCTAACCTAAACCAACATTCTTGATACTTTCATTGTATCTGCATCAAATTATGGAAACCATGGAGTGGTGAAAATCCCCATGGATCCCCATAACCATGGTCCTGTTTGTATTACACAATCTCGTTCCTCTGATGTTGTAAACTTTACAATGAAGAAACCTTTAGCAAATAAGTGGATCTCACATTCTAGTGACCAGTTTGAGAGGATCTAGTGGAAAAGTTCCATTGGTTTGGGCCAGAAGATATTGAATCTACAAATAATGGCTTGAGCTTCATAAATTAAACAATTGTCATTTGTTTCCGGGGTATCTATGATCAGTTCTGGAACATGATTCAGTTGCTCCATAATATATGGACTAGGGGCATTGAGGGCTTGTTCTGGTTTTGTTGATGATGCATATTTTCCTTGAAGAATATCATTGAAGGAGAGACCTTTGTTGATGTGGTCTTGATTTGGTTCTGTAACTTTGGATAGGCTAGGTCCAGTAACACCCCCTGATCCTTTTGATTTGCTAGTTCCTACTGCTCCGCCTCTCAATCTCAACTTGAGGATGATTTTGGATGCAGGAAGGACTTTATATTCATGTAGACACCATTCATCTTGCATGGATCTGCCACCATAGATCATATTTTGCAGTTGTGATGGGTAGCCCAGATGCATCCTAATGATCTGTTTCAACTGGGAAGTCTTATCTGAAGCATGTATCCAGACCAGAGACGATTTACCATCAAGGGCCTTAATAAAAACTTGCTAAGGGCTCTGCTCTTTAACTTCCTTTATCTCAGATTCTTCTAGATTTGGAGTATTGTAACAACTATTGTAGATGAGTGATTTGGCCATTGCGAGTGAGAGTGTCGATCCGGGTCCTTGCTCTCCATTCTTTTTTTCTAATTACTTAGATTATATATATATATATATATATATATATATATATATATATATATATATATACACATATATATACACATATATACACATATACATATACATATACATATTGTAAATTCTTCAAAATTATCTTTTTAATTTTAAAACATATTTCTATAGTAATAAATAAATAATTTATATTTTTATTATTATTATTATTTTAAAGCAATAACGTTAGCAAACAACTATTTGATAAATAACTTAATTATGACGAGTATGTTTCACCATAATCATTAAACATTTGATGAATATATATATATATATATATATATATATATATATATACTTTTGAAAGTATTTTTTGGTGAGATAGTTTTCACCATAATCATTGCATATATATATATATATATATATATATATATATATATATATATATATATATATATATATTCATATTCATATACATATTGTAAATTCCTCAAAATTATCTTTATTTTAATTTTAAAACATATTTCTATAGTAATAAATAAATAATTTATATTGTTTTATTATTATTATTTTAAAGCAATAACATTATCAAACAACTATTTGATAACTAACTTAATTATGACATGTGTAGACTAATGCTTTGAAAGTATTTGGTGAGATGGTTTCACCATAATCATTGAACATTTGGTGGATGGATCCTTAACATCATCAAGGCTACTATGGTTCTATCTATGTTTATCGCATGTGGGAAGACCATTGCATCGATCGGATAATAATAAGGCATCGTTATTCATTTTTGTCCCTTTGATAAACAACTAAATTATGACATGTATAGAATAATCCCTTGAAATCATTTGGGGTGAGCATTTCAACATAATAATTTTTCATACCAACATTACCATGCAAATTACATTTGGAAAAATATCTCTTGAAATCTTAAGTATTCGTCTCTACAAAATGAAAACTAAAGGAAATAAGTAATATCTAGTTAGAGACTTCGTTAAAACATATATTAATGTAACAATTAAAGTCAGTTATTTATTTATTTTCCAATGGTTATATATATATATATATATATATATATATATATACCTTGTTATAAATGCATATATAGTCTATAATGTGTGTATATGATATATACATTTTATTATAAATACATCAAGAGTGTGTCCTTCCATCATGTATATAGTTCATTTAGATATTCAAATGTGTGTAAGCAATATAATAGAAGCAATGAAAGAGGACTTAAGTGTAATCTAGAGAAAATTGATAATGCTACTTTCTGGCTACAATAAATATTAATAGAGTAGGGTTACCTTGGTTCAAGGTCCATTTCAACATAGAGTCATGCCACAAACTTCTAGATTCCCTGTAGGGTTCTCTCATCAACTCTAATGAAAATTTACAATGGAATTCTTCCTCTTTGTCTCCCTCGTAAGGAAACCTCAATGGATGCTACTTCACATTCTTGGATGGCATTGTTAGTAAACTTGTTAATGTAATTTATCGTGCCTCACATAGGGGGATTTGAACAGGGCGCATGTCATGTAACATCCCCAATGACCCATTGGGGCATATTACTATCCCTGCAACCATGAGATATGAAAATTTTCCCTAAACTCGATTCCTATGCTTTTGATACCATAAATGGTAATTCCCAACATGCTCCAATGATAACCAGAGAACTAATTATTTTCTTTATCATGCAATGCACACATGCATAGAACCATAAAATCATGGTAAATATATAAATCCATTAACTATATGCAGCATGTATGAATACATAAAATAAACATAATAAGAAACACTTGTCTTTTAAATGAAGCACCAACTAGCTGTAAACCTTAGACATTCCTCCTAGCCATAGACCACACTACTCATACTCTCTTAGCAGTAGGTCACCCTAAATTAGGGTTATGACTCCACCAGGGAAAATTTCTTCCTAAAACCACTAAGTTACATAGATAACTGCAAGGTAACATACCGAAGTACCAACAAGCTCCAATGATAACCAAAGCACTAGTTATCCACTTTAACATACGTGCCTAATGCATACTACCATGCAATTCACACATGCACATAACCATAAAAGCATGGTTAATATATAAATTCATTAACCATATGCAGCATGTGTGAATACATAAAATAAATGTAGTAGAAAAATTATCAACATAATAAGAAACACTTATCTTTTAAATGAAGCACCAACTAGTTGCAGACCTTAGACATTCCACCTAGCCATATACCACACTGCTCATATTCTCTTGGAAGTAGGTCACCCTGAATTAGGGCTATGACTCCACCATGGAAAGAGTCTTCCTAAAACCACTAAGGTCCATAGATAACTGCAAAAAGGTAACAATATAAAGTACCAAACTCCAATAGACTCCAACCAACATTCCCTTATCCCCCATCAAACTGCATAACCCAAGGTAATGCACCCACTTCTCTACCTACAATCCCTCATATTGTTCCATTACCCTTCTAGGACTCCAATGCAGGCCGACCAAGAGTCTCAAAGAGTTGTATCTATAGGAGTTACAACTGCCCTTAAGAGTCTCTAGGTACCCTTCAATCCTTACGCAAGAAACAATATCCACACATGTATCCCTTGAAGGCTCCAACCAAACCCAAGTCAACCCAAGGAGAGGTGCACACCCTAATCCACCTAGGATTCACAAGGCAACATAATCACAGGGTCACACCCTTCTCCATTGAGGAAGTGTATTAGTAGAAATAGTAAGAATGATCAAACAAAATGATTGAATAATACTACAACTCCCACTTTATATGCATATGCCTTTTTTGACAAGTGACACTCAAGCGAGTCACTTTAATGAATTGGAATAAAAACATGTAAACTTTTAGCTTTAGGATCATTTAAATAATGAATTGGGCCCCTCCAAACTTAATCCCCTCATCACATATCCCTTAGCCCCCTTTCCCATTTCCCCATCTCTCTTAAATAACTTGGTCCACAATAGTGATGTATTTCATTAATAATATGTGATTACAAGTTTGCATAAGTATTCTTTTCGCCCTTTTATCACATAGGATTATTGGATGAAAATCACATAAGCACTCTATATTCAAAGCATATTTACATAGTAATGCTTCCCTGAACACATATGTACATGGTCATGCAGGCCCTGAAATATTTCCCAACTCACCAACCTGAAAATGATGCGTACAACCTAAACATTATATGTACAATATACATAAGGGTCATCCTGCGGGTGTAACATTCTCCTCCTCCTTATTTATACATTGTACTAAGTGCATCATATATCAATGTATATTGTATTTACATCGGAGTACATTTACTAGATGTTGCAGTGTCTCCAACTAACAATCTCTTTGTCCCCTTTTCTTATCTAAGAGAAGGAATTGCACCCCTTTCTTTGTTTCAAAGACCCTTGAATTCTACGACTTCCCTTTGACGTTTCCAATCCAAGTTGGGAAATATGTATTAGATTTCTGGCTTCAAGAAGCTAGTTGTAATGATAGAGTCCTCAATACCCCCTTTGCTATTTTGAGTTGTAGCAACTCCCCTATACTTTAGTATTCTCTTCTATTTTCTTCACCATTGAGCTTTGTCCTCATAGATTTGTAGCCAGTACCCATTGAATTCTTGTATTCTTCAGTTATTCCTATAACAAAAATAAAAAAATAAACATATGTTTTATAACCATTATCATTTAATATTTCATTTTATCGACTTGACTTCCAACTCCAAAATATAATCATTATCAAAATTAAATTTGCATTTATAAACTAATACTTATCTCTTATGGTTTTTTTTCATGCTTTACAAAGTTGATTTGTCCAAAAATTTAGCCTTTGATATACCCTCATGGTTCCAACCATATGCCATACTCACCCTCTAGGCTTAGGAATCCTCTTCTATATAGCATAATCCCTCAAGAATTCCATCATTTTCTAAGGTTTTCATGATTTCCTTCTCCCTTTCCATACTCACCCTCTACGCTTACGCATCCCCTACTCTACAACACAGTCCCTCGAGTGATCCATCATTTTCCAAGGTGTTCCCATGCAATGATAGTACCAACTCATTACTAAACCTCCACTAGTAATCATTACTTAGCATTTCCATGGAAACCTTGGAATCTAGTATCATCATTGTGGCCTTCTTCTCAAGATTTCTTCCCTTTATCCATCTTTTTTATTCATGATTATGCCTCCTAATAGAGATACTATGTAGTGTGTAGTGTCACCATTGTGTCCTTACCCTTGATATTTATGCCTTTCATTCAACTTTATTTATTCATGATTTATGTCATCCTAACAGAGATACCATGTAGTATTCTCACCATTAGTTTGTAATTTCTTTGTTGTTGTTATGTAATAAATTGTGAAATATACTCATGCACATGAGTTAGTAAGCAATTCATCATTTTGATTGTTAGCATGGGAATTTTCATGATATGTGTCATATTCATGCATTCCACTAATTCATTTAATAATGCCATCATGCATACACAAATATATCAGCATGAATATGTGTGTGTTCACCATTTTCACACATTATAATTACTCATGCGTATATACTCACTGCATATTTACATTGTTTTCAAAATACCATATTCTATGTTTGCATTCGACCATGGTGAAAAATAAGGTCTAGATAGCACCTTAACACATTATCTACACACTTCCCTACTATATGATCAATCTTTGGATGCCTTTATTTTCAAACCAAACACAACACTAAGGACTATAATCCATGTTGAGCGAATTCATTGGCAAAAAATTCACAACATAGATATGTGAATTTGGGAGCATAAGCTTAGAAGCATTACATAGTATGTGCAGAGGTATGGGCACTAGTAATCCTTCATGCTCAACTACTACAATAAGGATTATATTTGGTATTAGGGGCTTGTTGTCTAGGGAATGAAATTAGAACTCTAACTCTTGAAATTCTAATCAAGTTCTTACAACCTTCTTCTAAGTCTTACCTTTAGAAGATCTTAACTTTTCACTCAGTAACAATCAAATTGGAAGGAAATTTTAAAAATGTCTCAATCGGTTAGCTATATATTACAGGGTTGTTACAAGACAAAACTCTCTCAATAAATATTTATCACCAATCACATGTAAAGAATCACCTACACTTAGGATCCTTCAGTGACAAACTCTATATCTTATTTTTGCAATAAGAAAACCAAAACTATTAGGACCACTAGGTTCATGTAGCAGAACCCTTCCCTTAAGGGTTGTAACCTTTCACACTCAAGGAGAACGTTTTTGTAAAACCACTAAAGGTTGAAAAGCTTCAAGTTATTTCTATGATAAATATCTTACAAATCCAAAGCAATCTGAAACAAAAGAAGTAAGGCATCAGAAAGACTCTTAACCAACAACTATGTGCAACGCTGCCAAAACCAATCTCACAAAGAAAAACCCATAACATAGTTGGGTATCTTGCTAACAAAATCAAATTTAGATTCATCAATAAAATATTGTCATGTGCATTAAACAATATTTTATGTTTATCAATTAGTCAAGTTGCAAGACAAGATAAAAATTATATATCAAATATGCTAACTTATTAAGTAAACCCTTGTGTCATTTATGAGACTATAGTGCCAAATATTAAGTCTATGTATTGCAAATTAAAATATGAACAAGGCACAATCATTCATGCATTTAATCTACTTGATAATAGAGCATTACTATGTATTATATGCAAATCTTGAATAATGTAAACTAGACCTATACATTATAAACCTAATGGAATCCTTCATACACCTAATCTATATGCTTGCTAGACAAATTTCCATTCATTGTACCAGATATGATTATAACAAAGGAAACCCCTATATCAGAGTACAAATAATAAGGATCATATATATGGGTTATGAATAAAATGTCACAGGGTACATTCTTTTATATATCCAACCTATCAAGAGATAGAGTATTAGTTTGTGTTATTCTCAAACATCAATACTATCAACCAAACCTAGACCTTACAAATCAATTGAAAATATCATGCATAAAATATATTTGATGTATAACAAAACAAGGCATAAGTTAATATATCAAATGAAGTTGCAACAAACAAGATTTGTGCACTATATTTATATGGAATACGATCAACAAAACTCAGATTTGGATTCGAGAGGTCAAATGAAACCAATATTGATTTCATCCAAACCACTACTATAGTGAAATGTTATCACATAGCTTAAACTCACACATAAAATGTTATACAATAGATCTATTTAGGAAATAAAGGTGATTTAAGGAATTAAGTAGGGTATACTCACAACTTGTGACAAATGCACCATACTCGGTATTGAAATCATGTCATTAAATGAGTTAATGTGTTGGGTTGATAGGCCCTTGCCAACAAGTGGCGTTGCCTAAAATCTAACTTAACTAAAATAAAATTATAACATGAAACATATATCGAGATATAATCAATAATATTTCATTAGTGAATTCCACATATTACGTAAGTAATTTTATAGGAGCAACCCCAGTGGCCACAACATAGGGTTGTATTACAAAATAATATTTTGTCTCAATTCCCATTGTTCATTAACAAGGCCAAGAGTAGAAGCTTTATTTTTATATAAAACAAAATACATAGTACAATGAAATCTCCCATAGCTCGAGGTCCTATTCAGAGTTAAAACCAAAATATATATTGACTTTAACACTGATATAGAATGAAGGTATAACAGAGAGCCAAACAAGAGTTGAGTGGTCGCATCCTTGTTAAAGGGATATGAACAAAGTGCCTCAAATGTTGGTCTCATCTCATTGGGGTTGATTATTTAAGTGGCAGACCAACTACGCACATTATAAACTGAAATTCCAATCTGGTAGGTGGGGGAGTATTTCAAAATTGACCTCAAGGGAACCCGTGTATACAACCAAATGTGGAAGGCACGCTTGCATGTCCAACATCGAGCTTAGTTGTAAGAATCCTAAAGGGGGTGTAGGACATACTCAAACCCTCATTAGCAACCTTTGTTATGCAACTAACTCACAAAATAGAAGAAAATATAGATCAATGACTTAAAAAATAGCCTCTTCGAGGAGGAAACCTCCTTTACATTACATAAATGAACAATTATTGGATGATAAAAATGACAAGACCTCCTTTGTATATATAGTATTCTAAGGGTTCACAATATAATTAGAGCCTACATAAAAATAATAATGTAAGTGCACAACAATAAAAATAGTGGGCTTCTATGGGGAATAACAATAATAATATGGGGGCTACACGGGCATAACAATAACAATAAGGGGGATACACTAAAAATAACAATAAAGGGGCTACACTATTATCATAGGGACCTAACATGCCCCTCTCCTTAAAAAAAATTGTTTTCCTAAACACTCGATTGGTTCTATATGCTTCTGTATAAAATTATCATCCTCCCATGTGGAATCTTCGGCAGGTAAGTTCTTCCACTTAATGAGATACTCTAAAATTGATTGATTTTGTAGTTATCGGGTTCTTGTTTCTGTGACTGATTCAGGTTCAAATATGATTTTTCCTTCTTCGTCAAATTCTGGTGACACTTTTTGAACTAGAAGCTTGTCACTGATAACCTTCTTTAAGCATGAAACATGGAAAATTGGGTGTACTCAAGAAGATGCAGGTAGCTCCAATTTTTATGCCATAGTACCAATATTTTGCAACACCTTGTAAGGACCATAGTACTTGGGTGATAATTTATTATCCGTTTTATCTTTCTTGAGGGACATTTGTTTGTATGGTTGTAGTTGTAAAAATACCTAGTCACCTACATCAAAACTTCTTTCATTGTGATGCTAATGTACCTGTTGTTTAATTGGATTTTGTGCCAGAGTGAGGTTATCCTTTAAGAGTTGGAGAACTTGTTGTTGATGCTCAATGTGATATTCCACTATTTTAACCTTAGAATTTTCTGTTAAAGATGATGTGATGGATGGTGGATGATATCCATAAAGTGCCATAAATGGGGTCATTTTTGTTGCAGTATGGAAGGAAGTGTTATACCACCATTCAGCTAGAGGTAATCACTTGATCCATTGTGTTTGTTTATCAGATACAAAGCAACAAATATATTCTTCCAAACATGTGTTCACTATCTCAAATTTCCCGTCAGATTGAGGATGATAAGATGAACTATGAGCTAATTGAGTGCCAAGACAAGAAAATCATTTCATCCAAAAATTTCCCCTAAAAATGGGATCTATGTCACTTACAGTAATATTTGGCTTTCCATGAAGCTTTTGAATTGTTTCCATAAATGCAGTAGAAACTATATTGGATTTAAAAGGATGAGATAAGGCACAAAAGTGTGCATACTTGGAAATTATATTAACTACCACCATGATGACACTCTTTACTTCAGACTTGGGTAAACCTATGATAAAATCCATTGAGACCTCCTCCCAACGCTGACTTAGATTGTCTAAAGGTTGTAACAGACCTGGGGTCTTAATTGTCTCAACTTTATTTTGTTGGAAAAGCAGACATTCTACCACAAAATTTTGAATGTCAGATTTAAGGTCATCCCAAAAAAAATCCTTCTTAACCCTATGGTAAGTTTTTAAAAATATTGAGGGCCCTCCTAAGGGAGAGGTGTGCAATTCCAAAAGAATAATTTATTTGAGTTGGGAATTCTTACAAAGATATAAGTGATATTTGTACCATAATGAATCATTTTTCCATCTAAATGTTTAATATGTACTAGGATATTGCTGCAACATTTCAATGAGTGTCCACAAATCTTCATCATTCTTCCATTCATCCCTTGCTTCGGTTATCCACTCAGGTTGGATAATAGAAATGGCACAAAGCAATGCTTCCAAATTCTCATCCTTTCTTGAGAGTGCATCTACAACAACATTTTGCTTCCCTTTTTTTTATGATTTCAAATTCATAATCCAACATCTTTATGACCCATTTTGGTTGATATTCTGAAGATAATATTTGTTCCAAAAAGTATTTAAGACTATCATGATTTTTTTTTACCTTGAAATGTCTTCCCATTAGGTAGGGCTGCCATTTCTTTAGTTCCTATTGTATTTCCAACATCTCCTTCTCATAAATAGGTTTGTGCTTCCCTTTTATTGGACGACTTTCAAAAGAAATGGGTCTTCCTTCTTGCATTAAAACCACACCAATTCCATTTCATGAGGCATCACATTCCCCAATAAAGGATTTTTTGAATTTTAGCATATCTAAGACTGGTGCTTGGCATATTGCCTCTTTAAGTTGTTCAAAGGCCTTATTTTCTTCTCGAGTCCAAGAAAATTCATCTTTCTTTAGTAATGATGTTACATGTGCCTCTATTCTCCCATAATTTTAAAAAAACTTGTGATAGTATCCTATCAACCCAAGAAATCCTCAAAGATTCTTTATGGTTGTGGGGATTTTCCATTCCTTAATGGATTTAATTTTGTTAAGGTCGACCTTAACACCCTCATGAGATACAATATGACCCAAATATTCCACCTCTTGTACTCCAAAGAAACATTTGGAGGTTTTTGCATATAATTGTTTCGCGTCCAATAGTTTGAGCACCCTATCAACATGTTGAACATGATCCTTCCAAGACTTGTTGTAGATTAGTATATCATCAAAAAATACTAAAACAAACTTTCTAAGGAAGGGTTTGAAAATGGAATTCATCAAACCTTGAAATGTGGAAGGAGAATTAGTAAGGCCAAATGGCATGACCAAACATTCATAATGACCCTCATGAGTTTTGACTGTTGTTTTCATATTGTCTTTAGTCTTCATTCTAGTTTGATGATCTCCTAAACAAAGATCCAGCTTAGTGAAATAAATTTCTCCATGTAATTCTTCCAACAATTCATCAATGATAGGTATTGGAAAATTATATTTAATAGTGAGCTTGTTGAGCTCCAAATAATCCAGACACATATGCCATGATCCATCCTTCTTGTGCACCAATACCACTGGAGAAAAAAAATAAATTTGACTAGGTTGAATTATACCAGTCTCTATAATTTCTGCAACCATACATTCAATCTCACTTTTTTGGGCATAAGGATATCTGTCGGGATTGATGTTTGGAGGAGCACTTCCTGGAATCAAATGAATAGCATGATTATGATCATGAATATGTGGCATTATCACTTTGTAATTTCTTAAGGTTATAAAATAAACCCAGAGGTAGCCACAAAACCACTTTGGAAACTAGAATTAGCCCTTCCAGTTTCAAAGAGGGGTCTATATTTATGATTTAGATTTGTTGATCAAGGCATTAGGCTAGTTCTTAAGTTCTGATTTAGGTTTTTTAAAGGATTTGGTTGAAACTGCATGAAAGGCCATTGGGAAATGGATTCAAAAACCTTAAGTAGATCAAGTGTAGAAATAACAGATGACGTGTAGCAGGGCAACGTAGGAAAACTATTGGATCTTTGAAGCTTTGTGAGGTGAATAAGATGAACATATTAGGAATCAATTAAATATAGAGCATACTGAGATGAATTCTATACTTAATATCAGAATGAAAACATGAATATTGTTTATAAGCCAGAGCAGAGTATAATTAAAAAAATTTATCCCTTAATTTTCTTTAAACAATACAGATAAGAAAAACATATAGAAAAAAAAAGAGAAATAACAATTTCATAAGAGGAAAAACATCACCAAATTGTCTGACACATGAATCTTGGAACAACTTTCTTTATTACTGAAAATGATCACCTTTAGCTCAGTGAACAGCTTTACATCATAGGTCTACTTTCTTCATACAAGTCCCAACAATATTACTTCTAATTGTGAAGTATTTATACAAATTCTAAGAAAAATATCTTGATTTAAAATATCAAGATTTATTACAAATATCTCAAAATTGTTTTTATAGAACTATAGGACATCCAAAACTGCTAAATCTGTTGGCACTATTTTGAGGGTTGTGTTGATGACTCGGCTTGAAAAACTATTATTCTACTGTTGAAAACCAAAATTTCCTTTTACTCCAAAATTTGACACAATTTATCCCACCAATCCTCACCTCGGATGGGAAGTTTAACCAATTTTCTATAGGTTTCATCTACCTCGTTATATTTATGAAAAGTTGGCTTAACGAGAAATAAATGTTTGATTTCAGATTTGATGTATAAGTAAAAATCCAGAGATTCTAGGAGAGCTTTTCCTGTAATTGTGCCTTTGATAGCAATAATTTGGATTTATCTCAGGCTATTGTGTACAAATTCTGCTAATAATCTTCAAAATTTATTAATTTTTCCCCAACCACTTTCAGCGCTGGCAATCCCTTTATGATCTGAATAAGGTATGTTAGTATTTTTGTGCTAATTCCTCTTTCATATTTGAAAACAATGTCTTACATGTGCTTAAGGGTTCAATTTCTCTTGCAATTTATTGAGTGTCATGAGTGATTTTTATGTTATTTTTATGAACAATTTAACATAAAAGAAAGACTTAACAACAACAAATAAAATTACAGTACATCACCGTACAACACACCAACATAGGGATTTGATGAAGGAGTTCGCCCCTCCTGGGCTACATCTCCTTGGTCCAGCCTCCATGGCTAACTTCGGATTAGATTTAAGTAATGAGGATTAGAGGTTAATAAATTTCATATTAATGTTTAAACTTCTTGCTTATGGATAAGCACTTAGTGCTCTGCAGGTGATTCTGAGGTCGAATTCATATGTTGGGGGCTGGACCCCACTTCCCCCATCCATGCAATGTTGCAAATTCAAATATATGTGGGCAAGTAGTATGGTTAATATCTTATGCGTAGCATAGGTGTTCGTGTGTGGCACTGGCAGGGCGGAGGTCTTGTGTTCGACCCTTGCTAGTCCTTTTGGTCCTTCAACAAAAATTTTACACCACCAATGGGGGGCACATGGCGTCCCCAAGCCAAGCCATGTGCCTCCTCCTCATTGGCCCACACTTCAACCAGTAATAACTTTCCAACCAACAAAAATTCAAACCAATCAAATGTTGTCGCTTGGAATTCACACATTCGAAGGAGGAAACTTGACCAAAATTGCCCTGCCTAGTCAGCATGCCACATCAGCAGTACGGACTACTGACTGGACTCATGTTTAGGCCTCGGAATTTCACTTCCAAATCATGGGAAAAAACCACCCGGTCCATACCTTAAAGCAGCTCCTTTTCCGTTTGGTTTAGTGGCTCTGACTGGGGATAATTGGACCAGTGTCCCAATAAGGATGATTTTGAGGATTTTTTGATTATACAACATGCAAATGGAGAATGATTTTAATCTATCATATGCATCTATCTAAACTATTTATTCCACTATACACCCGAGGTGTTTCTTCCTTTATGCGATCTAAAGATATATCCTTCAACTATTGGTAATATAGATCATTTAACAGTTGAAAGAGATGAAAATTATGTAAGATGATTCTTCTAACAAAGTAGTTTGACTAGAAGAATTGTGAAAAATATATTGCATTCATATGTGTGATTATATATCCAATAAGAAATCACATATAAATATTAGAACATAAGTGCATGTAACATTCATCCATAATAATGTTTCAAATATATAATGCAATAAAAAGATGATTGTCAATCTATAAAGTAAGACTTAATACAATTGAATAGAAGTACCATATGTACGAAGTTCTACTCATATCTTCATTCAGTAATTATTTTTCTCTCTTTATATAAAGTTAATTAAAATTCAGTGAAGTGCAATAATCAGTTCATAAGATTAAAGAAATTTTCAAAAATATGGAGGGCGTTATTTCATTAGTTAATCAACATTAAAAACTACAATAGTGCGCTATTTTCCAAATGTTTTTGAAAAAGTGGACCCTTCTCTAAATACATAGAAAGTTTCAATACCTCAAACCAACCCTGTTCTAAAATAGATTAATACAAAAATATAAGAGGTTTCAAACAACCAACCTCATTGTTAGGAATATCACCCTAGAGGTTGGTTGGGTTACAACCTCCACAGAGCAGGGGCATGCTACTTAAGAAGGACTCACACAACCATGCACGTTCAAAAAAACTAAATAGAGTAGAATGAGAAAGTTACCCATAGGTCCTACGGTTCAAGCAGATCCCGCGGGGTCCAAACCCCCAGCAACCGTCCTTCCTTCTCAACCTGAAAGACAAGAAGAAACAAGCACGAAGAACTGGTTGTACAATATATATCTACTCTAAATGTTAGTGAGATTCATATAAAACATTAAATAAATCATAATGAATGCTTGTATAACAAATATTCTCATACATATAAGCATACACTAACACGTATATTTCGGGAACAGCATGATACTTCTATATTATAAATAGCATGTACAAAAGTAACGAGTGGAGAGATCACCTGATCCTTCCACGGCCTTCAAGCAGACCGTTGTCTGGATCCGTCCAGCCCTTGCCTCACTAAGACTCCTTCCAAATTGGTGCATACGAGATGACATATAGGAAGATGAGCATCTCAAGGAAACAAGGGTTTCCTATAATGAACTGGGAAAGTGCAGGAGGCACGGGGAATCAGACTTGGATAGGGAATACCAACAGAGTATAATATCAATAATTCTCTCTCTCCCTTAGGCCATACACATGAGGGTTTTTTATACTCCCTCCAAGTAGTTTCAACAGTTGGAAACAGTTGGCCACGTGCTGGGGTGGTTGAACTACCTGAGTAACCATCAACCCAGCCCAAAAATAGGGAATAATTATATATTTTTTAATCATTTTTAATGGCATACGCGGAAAAGTCTAGCTGGACTCGCGTATACACGCGGAAAAGTACGGGCATAGTCGCGTATGGGGATTTTTACACTGTTTTTTAGTGAATTTGTCCAAGTCTGTAGGAATGGGTGCCCAAAGCCATCAAACAGTATTCCATGATCCATGAAGGTGAAATAGTATATAACACTCATAAGACCAATACAGAAAGCAGCAGTCTAGGAAAGTAAAGTGGCAATGTCATTGTGATTATCATTTCTAAGAGTTTAGATTACAGGGTTAGTTAGATAACGGCATGCTTGATTAGTGGATGTGAAATCCTCAATTTGAACTATCCCTTCAGAATCTGTGTTTGAGATTATTGGTTGTGATCTTCTTGTTGAATCTATTAAACAACTGCGGATCGGTATTGATGATAAGGTTTGATCGAGAAGAAATTCAATAATTATCTGTCAAAACTTATTTCTTTTTAAGTGATTTCATCCTGTGATTTTTCAGCCACTTTGTGTTTCTATAATTTGACTTCAGCCAGAACACTTGAGACATATGCTCTTTAGTATTTTTCCTTTCCACCAGTTCTTCTAAGATGATCCATAATTTTCCTTTGATAATCTTGATGTTTTCACTGCTACTTTCTCTACCTGCTTTATTTGTGCTTCATAATCTTTGAATAAGATCTCCTTGTGGAAATTAACTACGTGGGGTAGATTAGCTTCCTTTCCTGAGTCTAATGCTTGCCATTGAATGTGTTCGTTGATTTTTTTCTCAAGCTTATAACATTCAAGTTTCTGGATAGCTACTTTCTTGATCAGTATTTCATTTGAGTCACAATAAGAGTCAATAATAGAAGCTTGTTGGCAAAATACTTCCTGTTGTTTCTTTAACTTAGCATTTACATCCAATGTTTATTTTATGAATTGCTCTAATTGTGGTTTCCTTGTAACTTGGTCATTGCTGCTTCCAGTTGTGCCTGCTTCTCAGTAATTTCTTCTTGATGATGCAATTTAAGACTCTCGAAATATTATTGAAATTGGGCCTTCTTTGATTTCATTTTCTCACAAAAGTTATATTTTTCTTCATTTAACAGTCTCTCTAGTTCTTGTATTTTGTCTTCCTTTTGCTTCAAAAACATTTTAACCTCAATAGCTTTATCAACAGTGGCAGTGGCATATGCTCCTGCATACTAGGATAATTTAGTTAAATGTTCAATAGGATCAACTAAGGGATCCTTCCACAAAATGTCAGCAGGTTCATTTGTGAGGTATGAGACTGTCTCATCAATTCTTCTCCTTTTGTTTCTCTTAACTATAGCCTTATGACTAGGACTGTAGAAGATATTAAACGAAGGAATTTTCTCAATTTGTAAAACTATTTGTTCTATAGGGTAGGCTGGTATGATCTCTTCATGAGTTTCTGAAGCTTGTTGTAGTGGATTAAGAGTTTCCACTATCTTCTGGGAATGTTCAGGTGTCTAAAAACTAGTAACTTGATCAGCATTGGGATTGGTTTTAGGAGTTTTTATTGCTTCAGAAAAGTCATCCCATTCACTACTCAAATTCTTTGTTTGTGACTTTTTTTATTGATCAAGTGTATTATAATTGTGCTGAACTTCTTGAGAAGTTGACTATGTTCCATTACTTTCTCTTTTCTCCTGCATCTCTATCTCTTGGATTACTTGATCAATTATCTTTTCTAGGCTATCCTTTTTGGATTCAGATTCATTTTCAGAATGATCCGAATTGTGAGATTGATGCTCTGATTGACTCGACTCATCCTCAAACATGTATTTTACTTCATTATCCAAGCTAATACTTGGATTAGGTATGTTGTCATATTCAATAGTTAACAAGTTAAGAGGAATTCTCTCCACTCCCTTATTTTTGTATGTTTGGAAAGCTTCCAAAACATCTTGGTTGAGTTGATTGGATGCAAACTTAATTATATCTGAAAAATTTTCCATGCCTTGAAAAAGATCATCAAATCCATCTATTTCCTTTACAAAAGGCTTCATTTTGAGCTCAGTGTTGTAATTTTTAATTACATCATTTGGATCATACAGCCCCTTTGGCATTACTGCCAAATTCAATAGATTAATTTTTGAAACTTCTCTGTAGGCATGGCTAATATCAATAAGTGAAAAAGTACCGCACTATAAAGAAAAATTAGGCCAAACGGCCTTCTTAACATATTTCAGTTGTTTAGTAATACCATTAACAAGCTAATAGGTTATCTCTCTTGCAAGCAACTTATCATGAACATAATATGGCAAGACGTGGGGAGAAGCATAACTCCCAAATAATCTGACATATGTAAAATTCTCCTCTGCAAACCATCTAGCCACAGAAAGAATATATATACTAGCTTCTTTGGAAACCCTAGAAGATTTCTCATTGAATATCATCTGGTGCATATGCAACATGAATCTATGGAAAATTTTATAAAAATGCAGATGGAAGTCTGAATCCCAAAGGGCTCTATGGTAAATGTGGATTGGGGTAGGGTCTTGGGTATTCCATTACCATCTCATGGTAGGAAAACTAGAAAAAAACATATTTCATCCATGACATAGGAACTCATATAAAAGGGAGGTATTTCTTTGGATGAAACACTCCTTTTATTCCTATACTCTATGATGTGTTTGGCTAAATTGTGAGATAGGATATTTTTCCAATTCATAATTAAATAATTGGCGATTGTGTTAATCAATGGGACCCAATCTACTGAAAACCTTGTGGTATCATGTTTTGAAAACAATCTACACAGCATACCGGCAACATAGCAATAAGAGGAAGGAATTTGGGAAATTGGATACGTACCAAGTTTATCACGATTCAGCTTTCCCTGGTCTTCCTTCAATTCCTTTATGACTTTCATGAGGTCACGATGCTTTGCTCTAAAGCTTTGTAGAAAAACCTTGTCATATTTCTGCTGTGGGGAGCATAGATGGTACATTGCTTGTAATTATTCAGCCCTAAATGACCCAATATTTTCTCCGTTCGAATCTTTGAATGTTCTATCTTCGATGTTTAAATGGTCAATTACCCACTTAACCATGTCTGTGTAAGGGAGAATTTTTGGCCTTGTGGCTATCATGTGGACGAATGAACATGCAGCGTCGAAGTAAGTCGCGTTTGAAGAAACTGACGTGCCTGTTGTAGTGAATTTGGTTATTACCCTTGGATTTTTTCCCTTAAAAGCTTATACATTGTCTCCCATGATGAAATGTCACAATCCTTGTTGCAGGTGGTGTCTGAAAACAAGGGAGACATGTCTGAGTCTTTAGTCGACAACATTTGAGCAATCTCTTTGCCTTTATTGTTCATTTCAATCTTCCTCACTCCATTAAGTGGTTTCTTGATTTCAAGTAAACAGAGCGAACATTAAAAGTATAGAGAATAGGGAGACAAATATGTCGTTTATATCAAACATGCATGAATAGATATGAATCTATTAAAACCTTTATCTCAATTAAATGTTATTAATCACCAATAATCATTTAAAAATCAAATCTATTACACCTTTACACAAAATATCCATCAATAAATCTAAGACGTTGGATCTCGTATTTAGGTTTGATACGACATAAGTCGTTTCGCATGCTTGAGTAATTAAATGCCATTTGTTCACATTTCACAACTTATAACTTTTACCATTTACGATGTTACCCATAAGTTCTGAAAAATGCGATCTGCGTAAATCACACGTCGCAACTTTTATACAGTAAATGATTTTGATTTTGGTTAAGTCCTCTAAAATGCAAAGTGAGCGTTCGAGAAGCCAAGCCACTGCGCTTTATGGGACTTTACAGATTTATGTTTATTGCTTTGTTGGCTCGTTGGGTCCATGTAATCGCAATTTATACCGAATTGATTTATAAGTTAGATCGTTTAAATGAGGTGCGATGCGATAAGCAAAATATAATGATGATTGAAGCGTTTGCAAGTTTTTAATATAACTTCATAAAAGGCTTAGCACATTTCGTAGCCCACATGACTTAGTGGATTTCAAGTCTTTTGGGTTATAAGTTATGCGGTTTGCGATGTGCTAAAGCAGAAAAGCACAAAGAAAACTTTATTTCCTAGGTTTTTTGTTTTAAAGCTAAAAATAAATGAAAATGAACCTCCTAATTATTTATAAAGGGTCGCCATTTATTAAAATAAATGGGGGGTGTTGTATAGCACAACAATTGGTGATTCGCTTAGGAGAACCAGCGATCTTTGACTAAATTTTTGAAATTTCTAAAACATTTTTGAAATAAAAATAGTTGCAGGAATTAATTTCAAACAAATAATATATTACTAAGAAATTGAATCTCTCTTAATTACAATTCATAAGAATCCCTCTTTTAAAGATATAAGTACGAGAATCTATATCAATCTTTACTCAATTCAAAAAGATAAAGAAGGTGGCTCTTACAGATTAGCTTTATAAACCTTTACTCTTTTATCACAGGTAGAGCCTCTGTTCCAATAAGAAATTTAAGCTTTTGGTAGGGTTACCTTTTACCCAGCAATGATTCATTATCCCATCCAATCAGGGAAAATTTTAAGGATGGAAAATTATCTTGAAGTTTAAAAAATTGGTGAATCTCACTCGTCCCTAATATGCAAACTATAAAAAATTTATTGATGTATTTGTAATATTATCACATTTATAATGATAATATATATATTTTCTATATAATGTTGATGATTTTTAACGTAAAATAATTTTATATTGTAAAATTTGGGCGAATCATTTTTATAAAAAAATGGAAATTGGCGAATCATTTTTTTTTAAACCATGGAAAATTAGCCCAACTACGAATATTAGCCCCTAAAATTTTCCATGCATCCAATGTTTCTTAAAATTTCCAAAAATAAATTCTAAATTTTTGAAATTTTTCTTTTTGTATCATAGTTTAATTTGCTTAAAAGCCATTGTCTTGGCTTGGTAACCAAATGATGACAATGTTGTTCACTAGTTGTAATTAAACTGATCGCTGGCTCTTGATGAGACCCCTTGTCCTCTTGATATAATCTCAAGTCATTACCCTGTTTTGGTAGGTAGTATTGGTAATTTCAGTTCAACTATTTCCCTATGAACATGGTAAACAAGCTCGTGATGAGACTTATTATCTTTCAAGTTTTTCTAGTTATAATCTTTTTTGAATTTATTTCAAAAATTAATAAGTTTTCTCAGATGGGGTGAATCATTGGTCCTTTTGAGGATTTTGTCTGATAATGTTGAGTTTTAGATTGCTTTTCTATAAAATAGTATTTATTATGTTAAAGATTATTTTCTTGACTAATGACAGACTAATCATGCTATATAAGGATGAGAGTTTATCAGAGAATAAACAACTTCAGTGAAATTGCATCTTTCAGTAAAAAATAAAATCTCTTTGTCTTTCAAATATTTCGATTTTTTCCTTAACACTTATTATTTCTATAAGCTATAAATCAAAAAGGATCATCTGAGAATTTATTTTGAATAGCCAAAAATTTATACTAAGCAACTTTTATTTTTCTAAAGAAAAGAAAAAGACACTAGCACACAAGGAATAGAAGGGGTTACCTCCTATGAAAAGTATTTTTTCAAAATCTTCCCATTAACAAGAAAAAAATCTCTTTTCCCTGATAGATCTTGCAATAAGAATTTTGATCGGCCTATTTCTTCAATTATTTGAAATGGACCTAGCCATAGTTTTTGAAACTTCGTGTGTTTACATTTTTCCTCATGCGCTTTGTCCCATTTCAATACCAGATCACCAATTTGAATTTTTTTTGGAGTAACAGAAGCTGAACCAAATGAGGCTTTTACTATATTTTGATGATGTGCATGAATATGTTTAGCTTTTTCTCTTTCTTATTCTAACTTAAGAATTTGACATTGTCTAAGTTGTAAAGAAGAAGAAGGAGATTCATCAATAAATTGTACTAAGGAAAGAGATGGAATAACTACATTGATAGGAAGCACAACTTCTTTTCCATAAACAAGATTGAATGGAGAAGTACCAATAGAAACTTTTTGAGTTATTCGGTCTGCCCAAAGAGGAAAGATCAATGACTTGTGTCGATTTCGTTGGTTTTTATCAACAGTTCTTTTGAATATTCTAATCAAGTTCTTGTTTGTAGATTCTTCTAAACCATTTCCTTGCGGGTAATAATTTGTAGAATACTTAAGTTTAAAACCTCTTTTAATTGCAAATTCCATCATAGTAGTTCCTAAGAAGTAAGATGTGTTATCAAACATTAAAGCAGTAGGTAAGCCAAATCTAGTTATGATATATTGGTCGATGAAATCAATGATATTCTCATATTTGGCTACCTTTAATGGAATTTCTTCCACCCATTTATTAAAGTAATTTATGGTAGTGATAATATATCTATGTTGTTTGGAAGAATAAGGAACAATCTCACCCATTATATCTAATCCCCATTGTTCAAATGGTTGTTCGATATTCACTGGCTATAATCGGAAGGCTGGCTTCTTTTGTCTTCCAGGTGCACTTTGACACACTTTGGATTTTCTTGCATATTCATGAGAATCTTTGAAAAGTGTAGGCCAATAGTAACCTGCATGCAAGATTTTGTGTGTTGTCGTATTTCCTCCAAAATGTCCTCTAGCTAGTCCATCATGGAGTTCCTGCAAGACTTTCTCTGCTTCAGATTTTTCTAAGCATCTTAGTAGTACAGAATCGAAATTTCTCCTAAACAATACATAATTTATTAATTCATATTTCTTGGCCTTTAATCTCAAAGCTCGTTTCCTTTTGTAACTGAGTTGATTCAGAGCATATCCATTCTTCAAGTAGAATATGAGATCAACATATTGAGATTGTGCATTGTTGAGGCTTACCTCTGATATTTGCACATTGTTACATGAATCTTCTTTTGATGATAGATGGGATGCTCCTGTAAGCATTCTGCAATAACCTTGACCTCTAACAATTTTAGAGGGTCTAAATTCTACATCATATTCTTGTAAAGTGGTAACCCAGTTAACCCTTTTCTCTCCTAATTCTCTTTGCATTAATAGTTGTCTCACTGCAGAGAATGGAACTATGATTTTGGTGTGATTTTTTAGGAGAAATGGCCTGAAATGCTTTATATCCTTAAATATAGAAAATGATTTCTTTTCAAAAGATAAATCATTTAGTTAAGCACCTTGTAAATTGGAACTGAAAAATGATATTTGTTCTTCAATTTGCTGTTCATTAACTTGTGTTAAAATAGCAGTGTATGATGTATCTGATGAAAAAGTGTATAAAGTAAAAGGATTAAGAAAATTGGGGGTAGTTAGGAATGGAGCATTGACAATTGATTGTTTAATCAAATCAAATGCTTCTCTTTCATTATGTCCCCATTTAAAGACTGAATTTTTCTTAATTGTGTTCTGTAATGGTAAAAATATTTGTGAAAAG
Source organism: Pinus albicaulis (assembly GCA_034641835.2). NCBI lineage: Eukaryota > Viridiplantae > Streptophyta > Pinopsida > Pinales > Pinaceae > Pinus > Pinus albicaulis. The sequence continues at coordinate 1,788,882,402 of CM076580.1, forward strand.
TCAAGGACAAACCTTTAACGAAATTGATTTGCCCAAGAAACGACTACATAGATTTCTTGTGATGAGGGAAAGGAGTTCCTTTAATCTCTTCAATTCTTTCATGATCAATATAGATACCTCTTTTTGACCCAATGAATCCTAAAAATTTTCCTTCATCTAATGCAAAAAATAATTTCTTTGGATTTAATGATATGTCATACCTTTTACATTGCTCAAAGACTTGTTTTAGGCCATTCAAATGATTGGTTACTTATTTAGAAAAGACTGTAATGTCATCTAAATAAATAACCACTGATTTATTTATGAGCCCCCTAAAATATGTGTCCATAGCTCTCTGAAAAGTTGCACCTACATTAATTAATCCAAAAGACATCTTTTGATAGGTGTAAGTTCCCCACTTAGTTTTGAATGTAGTCTTCGGTCTGTCATCTAGATGTAGGAGAATTTGGTTATATCCCAAGAATCCATCTAGAAAGGACATAAGTTCAGAACCAGATACTATCTGCAGTACTTGTTCCATGGTTGGTAGTGGAAATTTGTCCTTCTGACGTGTTTTGTTTAAATTCCTAAAATCAATGAAAATTCTAATATCGCCATTCTTCTTCCTGACAGGTACCAAATTTGATACCCATTTTGAATGCATGACTGGAAAGATTATTTTTTCCTTGAGGAGTTTGCTTCGTTCTGTTTTGATTTGATTTTCTAGATTTGGATGAATCTTCCTCAATTTCTACTGTATAGGTTTTTCTTTTGAGATCATAGGAATTGTGTGTTGAATCATATAAGTGTCATATGTTTTAAGATCAGTGTAATCCCAAGAAAAGACACTTTTTTACATTCTGAACAATCTGATAAATGATAATATTTCTTCAGAAGATAGACCAAGTCCTAGATTGAAATTTTGGATGTTTTTCATCAGTTCTTAGATTTACTAACTCAAATATTTAGGTAGAGCTTTTAATTTTTGAGTTACTAACTCTTTTAAACCTATTTTTCAGATCATATAAGTCTTCTAGCTTGACAACAGACTTAGGAATAGAATTTTCATCTTGTTCTTTCTTAATCTGAATTTAATGTTCGTTTTCATCCAAAATTTGACTGTCATAAGATCCTTCAGATGTTAAAAAATCTATGATATATGAATCATTATTGAATACTCTCTAATTGGTAATATTATTTAGAATGGATGGCCTAAAAATTAATTCAATAGAAAATATATCGGGACTAAACTCTTGGGATGGAATTAAATTTGATGCTACGTTAGCCAGTGGATCTGCACTAGAATTCTACATTCTAGGTACAGAAGAAATGTTGAAGGCTAAGAAATGAATGGTTAATTCTTGGAATAATGATTGGTAATGCTTTAAATGACCATAATTACAATGAATGGTATCTCTTACCTGTCTAAAAATAATTTCTGAATCTCCTAGGACCTTCAGATATTTGATATTAAGATCAATGGCTTTGTACAAACCTTGGACTAATGATTCGTATTCAGCTATATTATTTGTACAATTGAATTCTAGTCTGCAGGCTAACATGGTTTTTCCTCCTTCTAGGTTTATTAAAATACAGCCTGCGCCTGCACCATCTTCAGATTTAGAACCGTCAAAATAAAGAATTAACTATTGTTCTATCTACAAAATTTATACATTTGGAACTATCTGGTTGGGAAAAATTCTCAATCTGAGAAACAACTGCGTTATCAAAGAAAGGTGATGGTTGAGCATTGAAATTTCCCAAAAATGACTCTGCTAAGTAGTTTCCAATAATGTTATTATTGAATGCTACTGGCTCATTTACTCCTTCAAGATCGGTGACTGTATGCTTCATGAACTTTTCACGATCTACCCGAATTTAATTTGGTTTTCCATTATATGGTAGCCACATATGCAACCAGTCTGGAGAAAAATATCCATGAATTTTTTCAGACCAGTCTCGACTTAAAACTAAGTCATAGAACTCGGGAATATCAGCGATCAGTATATTAATTATTTGAGTAACCTTGGTATTTCATGAAAATCTGATGGAAACAAAATTGATTTCTCCTACCACCTCTACTCTGGTTCTATCAAGTTGTACTATATGAATAGGGGAACTCTGAGGAGTTGTGTTCAACTTAGCACAAACTGATTTTGGCATTATATTAGAGGAAGCTCCTGAGTCTATTAAACAATTATGAATATTTTTGTTATAGATTTCATTGGTTAAGAGAAATGGAGGAGTATGAGAGATGGATCGATCACCTATCATAATCAATTCTGTAGCATCTATTTTAGTTGAAGGGGAAGGTGGCTTACCCATTTCATTAGCAGCTTGTACTATTACTGGAGCAGGTAAGGTTGAAGCAGGAGTTGCATTTAAGTCTCTAAGTAATATTTTATGTTGCTGATTTAATTTAGTAAGCTCTTGAATTGAAATGTTGGAGCTCATTTTCTTCATATTTTCAACCACATTATACTCAATAGAGTCTGAGACTACCATTGTCTTGGATGTAGGTAGAGTATCTGAAGTAATGGGACTTGTTTGTGTAGCCTTTGAAGTAGACATTTTGCTTACTAATTTATCCTTAGGAGGAGTTGAAATATTTTGTTGTTGATTTGGCTGTGTTGCTTCAGTAGTATTTTTTCTCCTTGTACTCATAGGTAAAGCTTCATGTTGTTCTTCATTTGGTAGGATGAAATCCCACATTCCATTTAGTTCAAATTCTTCTTCTTCGTCATCATCTTCTTCCTCTGTTTTCTCCTCCTCTTTTTTCTCTTCCTCTATATATTTACCATATTCAGCATTAGATATGATATTTGGAGGTTGAGTATTAGAGGATTGGCCTTTCTTGAAGTTTTTGAAAGTATTTTTTGAACTTGAATTTTCAACGACTTGTTTCTTGATATCTGCCATCTTGTTTGTCATAGTATTCAAAACATTTTGAAGACCTACTTTTAAAAGGGTATTTTGGTAGCTTCTTTTTAGAATCATCTTTGAAAGATGCCTTCTTTGATTTTCGATCTTCTTGAGAATTCTTTTTCTCAAGAGCAGTTATGTGTTTCTCTACAGATAGATATTCTTTCATGTTTTCTGCAAGTGTTGGCATTTTTTCTCTATCAACAAAAATAGCTATATTGAATGGAAGAGATGAAATATACCACTAAATTTGAACTTCTGCACCACGAACTGATGTGGCAGGAATTTTATTGAGTAATTTATTAAATATTGAATTGAAATATTTTATCTTCCCAACTATTTTATCTTTTAAATTTGACAAATCATTGATGAATGTAGCATTGGTCCGGTCATCCCCAAACTTAGCTAGAAATTGTTCTTCGAACATATTCCAGGTAGTTATAGAGCGGGCAAGTAGTGAAAAATACCAGGATCCTATGGATCCTATTAGAGTATATGGAAATAATATTACAACGTAATCCTCTTCAACTACTCCATTTAGATTGGTGGCTAGCATAAAATTGTGAATGTGTTCTTCTGCGGGAAGACCATCAACAGGATTGAATTTATGTAACCATATTTCAGGTGATTTTGGTAGAGCATGAAGAGGAGTGGACATATTTACAGCCCCTGGATTGCTCCATGGGATGTCTTCCATTGGATTTTTATAGGTTGTATCGGTGGATTTTGAGTTGAAGAAGAGGCAGGCTGAGTGCTAGGACTAGTTGTAGGGATAGAAATTTGAGTACTGGAACTAGTCAAAGTAACACTGATTGTTGGAATGGAAGTTGTGGAAGTGAGTTGAGGTAATGAAGATGAATTGGATAATATCTCGCTGGTGATTGACTCTGATTGATTTCTATTTAGACTCTTTCGAGTACTACCGATGGGAAATTCAAAAGGAAGAATCCTTTTCTTTTGACTTTCTGATCAATTTAATATTCTTCGAGGTTGTAAAGAAGACGAAATACTGATATCTGATATTTGAGAAGATTCGAGCTTTTCAGCAGAAATAGATACTCTCTCTAAATTTTCTATCAAAGACTAAACTTCTGGGGAAGCTCGATGAGAATCGGGAGATAGTATGGGTTGAGTATCACTAGGAGACTTAGGAGAAGGATGATCAAATTTAGATTTTAAAGATGAGGATCTAGATAATTTTTTGGAAGTTGATGGGGATTTAGAGGGAGAGAGACTCTTAGATTGATCAGATCTTTTTTCCATTCACAAGGCCCTCCTTCTAGCACCATAATGTTGAGGCCTCGGAATTCTGCTGCCAAAACATGGGGGAAAACCACCCGGTCTGGACCTTAAAGCAACTCCTTTTCCGTTTAGTGTAGTGGCTCCGACTGGGGATAATGGGGCTAGTTTCCCAATAAGGATGATTTTGAGGGTGTTTTGATTATACAACATGCAAATGGAGAATGATTTTAATCTATCATATGCATCTATCTAAGCTATTTATTCTACTATATACCTAGGGTGTTTCTTCCTTTATGCGATCTAAAGAAATATCCTTCAACTATTAGTGATATAGATCATTTAACAGTTGAAAGAGATGAAAATCATGTAAGATGATTCTTCTAAAAAAGTAGTTTGACTAGAATAATTGTGAAAAATATATCACATTTTACATGTATGATTATATATCCAATAAGAAACCACAGATAAATATTAGAACAAAAGTGCATGTAACATTCATCCATAATAATGTTTCAAATATATAATGCAATAAAAAGATGATTGTCAATCTATAAAGTAAGACTTAATACAAGTGAATAGAAGTACCATATGTACGGATTTATACTCATGTAAACTAACAATAATTTATCTGCTCCTCTTCACTTTCAAGCAATTTAAAGATTACAGTAGTGCAACATCAGTTAAACATCTTTAATTGTCAAAATATAACAGATGTGTTCCATTAATTCATCAAAGCATTCACAAACTTACAATAGTGCATTCTTTGCATATGTTTTTTAAAAAAAATTGGACCCTTCTCTAAATTCATGAGAGGGGTTTAAATACTAAACTAACTATGTTCTAAAATAGATTATTACAAAAATATAGAGGAGGCTTCAAACAACTATACTTGTAATACTAACTTAAACTACAATCTAGGAAAATAAAGTAACAATATGATTTATTAATTCTGCCCTTTCTTTTGGATTTGGTCACGAACTTGAAAAATATCTAGCATGGGCTTGAGCTGAGCTAGCTGCGAAATCCTCGATATGACCTATCCCTTGAATACTGTGTTTGAGAGTACTGGTTGCGATCTTCTTTTTGAATCTGTTAAAGACTGCAGGATCTGGTATTGAGGATAAGGTTTAATCAGAAAATTCCAATAATTTTCTTGATCAAACTTATTTACCTTTTTAATTGTTTCATCCTGCAGTTCTGCCTTTTTCTTCCACTGTGTTTCAAGTTGTTTGACTTCTAAGAACACTTCAGACGTGTACTCTTTGATAAGTTCTTCTTTCACCAGTTTTTCACATACAGTTCAGTAATTTCCTTTGATAATCTTGATGTTTTCGTTGTTGCTTTCTCTGCCTGCTTTATTTGTGCTTCCCAATATTTGAATAAGATCTCCTTGTGGAACTTATCTATGTGGGGTAGATTAGCTTCCTTTCCTTATTCTGATGCTTTCCATTGAATGTTTTCGTTGATTTTCTTCTCGAGTTTCTCACATTCAATTTTCTGGATAGCTACTTGCTTGATCAGTATTTCATTTGAGTCATAATAAGAGTCAATAACAGAAGCTTGCTGGAAAAATACTTCCTGTTGTTTCTTTAACTTAGCATTTACATCCAATGCTTCTTTTATGAATTTCTCTAATTATGGCTGGCTTTGTAACCTGGTCATTGCTACTTCCAGTTGTGCCTGCTTCTCATTAATTTCTACTTGATGCTGCAATTTAAGACTCTCGAAATATTTTTGAAATTGGGCCATATTTGATTTCATTTGCTCACAAGAGTTAGATTTTTCTTCATCTAACGGTCTCTGTAGTTCTTGCATTATTTATTCCTTTTTATTTAGCAACATTTTAACCTTAGTATCTTTATCAAAAGTGGCAGTAGCATATGCCCCTGCATACTATGATAATTTAGTTAAATTTTTAGTAGGATCAGCTAAGGGATCCTTCCAAAAAATGTCAACAGATTCATTTGTGAGGTCTGAGACTGTCTCGTCAATTCTTCTCCTTTTGTTTCTCTTAACTATAGCCTTCTGACTAGGAATGTAGAAGATATCCAACGAAGGAATTTCCTCAATTTGTAAAACTATTTTTTCTGTAGAGTAGGCCGATATGATCTCTCTATCATGAGTTTCTTGAACTTTTTGTAGTGGATTAACAGTTTCCACTATCTTCTATGAATGTTCAAGTTTCTGAAAACTAGTAACTTGATAAACATTGGGATTGGTTTTAGGAGTTTTTATTGCTTCAAAAAACTCATCCCATTCACTACTCAAATTCTTTGTTTGTGACTTTTCTGACTGATCAAGTGTATTATAATTGTGCTGAAATTCTTGCGAAGTTGACTCTATTCCATTACTTTTTATTTTCTCATGCATCTCTATCTCTTGGATTACTTGATCAATTATCTTTTCTGGGCTATCCTTTCTGGATTCAGATTCATTTTCAGAATGATCTGAATTGTGAGATTGATGCTCTGATTGACCCGAATCATCCTCAGACATGTCTTTTGCTTCATTATCCAAGCTAATACTTGGAGTAGGTCTATTGTCATCTTCAATAGTTAACAAGTTAAGAGGAATTCTCTTCAGTCTCTTATTTATGTATGTTTGGAAATCTTCCAAATCATCTTGGTTGAGTTGACAGGATGCAAAATTAATTATATCTGGAAAATTTTCCATGCCTTGAAAAAGATCATCAAATCCATCTATTTCCTTTACAAAAGGCTTCATTTTGAGCTCAGTGGTGTAATTTTTAATTAAATCGTTTGGATCATATAGCCCCTTTGGCATTACTGACAAATTCAATAGATTAATCTTTGAAACTTCTTGGTAGGAATGGCCAATATCAAAAAGTGCAAAAGTACTGCACAGTAAAGGAAAATTATGCCAAATGGCCTTCTTAGCATCTTTCAGTTGTTTAGTAATACCATTAACAAGCTGATAGGCTATCTCTCTTGCAAGAAACTTATCAATAACATAATATGGTAGGATGTGGGGAGAAGCATAACTCCCAAATACTCTTACATATGTAAAATTCTCCTCAGCAAATCATCGAGCCACAGAAAGAATATATGTACTAGCTTCTTTGGAAACCCTAGGGGCTTTTTCATTGAATATCTTTTGGAGCATAAGAAAGATGACTCCATGGCAAATTTTATAAAAAAGCAGATGGAAGTCTGAATCCAAAAGGGCTCTATGGTAAATGTGGATTGGGGTAGGGTCTTGGGTAGTCCATTTCCATCCCATGGTAGGAAAACTGGAAGAAAAGAAGATTGCATCCATGACATAGGCACTCATATAAAATGGAGGTATTTCTCTGGTTGAAACACTCCTTTTATTCCTATACTCTATAATGTGTTTGGCTAAATTGTCGGATAGGATATTTTCCCAATTCAAAATTAAAGAATTAAGGATTGCGTCAATCAATGGGACCCAATCTACTGAAAACCTAGTGGTATCAAGTTTTGAGAAAAATATACACAACATACCGGTGGCATAGCAATAAGGGGAAGGATTTTTGGCAATTGGATACGTACCGATTTTATCTCACTTCAACTTTCCCTAGTCTTCCTTCCATTCCTTTATGACTTTCATGAGGTTTGGATGCTCTGCTCTAAAGCTTTGTAGAAAAGCCTTGTCATATTTTTTTCTGGGGGGAGGGTAGATGGTACATTGCTTGTAAGTCTTCTACCGTGAATGACCCAATATTTTCTCCATTAACCATGTCTGTGTAAGGGAGAATTTCTGGCCTTTCGGCTATCTTGTGGATGAATGAACATGCATCTATCTTGTGGATGAATGAACATGCAGCGTTGAATTAAGTCGTGTCTAAAGAAACTGACGTGCCTATTGTAGCGACTCTGGTTATTACCCATGGATTTTCGTCCTCGAAAAGCTTATACATTATCTCCCATGATGAAATTCTGCAATCCTTGTTGTAGGTGGTGTCTGAAAATAGGGGAGCATGTCTGAGTCTTCAGTAGACAACATTTGAGCAATCTCTTTTCCTTTCTTATTCATTTCAATCTTCCTCACTCCGTTAAGTGGTTTCCTGATTTCAATTAAAGAGAGCGAACACTAAAATTATATAGAATAGGGAGACAAATCGGTCATTTAGATCAAACATGCATGAATATATATGAATATATGAAAACCTTTATCTCTATTAAATGCTATAAATAATTGATAATCATTTCAAAATCAAATCTCTTACACCTTTACACGAAATAGCTATCAATCATTTTAAGACATTGGATCTCGGATTTCGGTTTGATACCACATAAGTCATTTCACATGCTTAAGTAATTAAATGCCATTCATTCGCATATCGTAACTTATAACTTTTACTATTTACGATCTTACTCATAAATTCTACGAAGTGCGATCTGCGCAAATCGCACATCACAACTTTTATACGGTAAATGAATTTTCTTTTGGTTAAATCCTGCGAAATGCAAAGTGCACATTCAAGAATTCAAGAAGTTGTGGTTTATGGGACTTTAGAGCTTTATGTTTATTGCTTTGTTGGCTCATTGGGTCCATGTAATCGAAATTTATACCAAATTTCTTTACAAGTTAGATCGTTTAAATGAGGTGCAATACGATAAACAAAATATAATGGTGATTGAAGTGTTTGCAAGTTTTTAATATAACTTCGAAAAAGGCTTAGCGCATTTCGCAGCCCGTGTGACTTGGTGGATTTCAAGTCTTTTGGGTTATAAGTTATGCATTTTTCTATGTGCTAAAGCAGAAATTCACAAAGAAAACTTTATTTCCTATTTTTTTTGTTTTAAAGCTAAAAATAAATAAAAATGAATTTCCTAATTATTTCTAAAGGGTCCCCATTTATTAAAATAAATGGGGGATGTTGTATAGTGCAACAGCTCCTTGTTATCATTTTTTTTTGTATTTAGCAAAATGAACAAAATTCATTTCTAGGAGCATATAGAATCCAGTTCGCACTAAACTAGTTTCTTCAGATTCAGAATGATGACCACTACATGGTCATTCAGGTTTAGCATCATTCTGAGAACTTTGATTTTTTATCATAATTTTGAGCACCTTATCATTCCTCCACATTGGAAGCATTTTGGACCCCAAAATCTCATTCATTACTGATCATGTGGATGAGGGTATAGGTCCCTCACCCTTCTAGTCTCAATCCATTGGAATTTGCCTAAATTCAACAATTTGAGTTTTTCAAAAAAATTAATATTTTTCCTTAATTCTAAAGACCCTATTTTTCTGTTGTAGACACTGTCATGCTGCAATTTCCTAGAATTTGCAAAACAACAATCTATCCTTGAAGAAGCAAACTTGTTTCCACCTCAGTCGTCAATCAAAGGAAACTTGAAAACTGTCTCACCTCGAACACTATCGACATGGCGATTTTTAGCTTGTCTTTCCTTGTACCTGCGTCGACTTTTGACCAAGTGTTTTCGCCATTTCCATGTACCATTTTGAAACCAAAAAATTTTAACTTTTGGAACCTATGCCTTCTTTGTCAAATTGTTTTGGCACTTTCTCTTTAACCTTTTCACTCTCTTCCACCGACATCTTGTTCCCATCACTGTTCAACACTGATGTGGACTGTTGCAAATCTTTTACATCTTGTTTACCTATTTTCAAAGGCAACATGTTAGAGGCCTGAAACATCTTATTACAAACATTAGCAACTTCAATGAAATCATATTTTTCATTTTATGCATCTTTTTGAAAGGTCTCATTCAAAACATCAATATGCTTGAACATTAACAAATCCAAATTTTGACTTGCACTTAGTATTCTCTTCATTTCTCCTGCATGTATAAGATACAAACTCCTCTTATTCTTATGCTCTCTAACTATGTACTCAATTCCATTCTTGAAAAATTGGTACTTATTCTCATGGTGATGAAATACCACCCTCTTATCATAAAGATAAGGACTTCCCAAAACAATACCTGAAATCTCAAGCGGAACTACAACAAGTTCAACTTCATCAAGAAACTTTGAATTGATTGCAAACCATAGGATGCACTTCATTGTTATCTGCAAGTTTTCATTCTTGCATATCCATCCTAAAGGATAAGTTCTTGGATGTGTAACAGTTTCTATATGTAACCTCTTAACCAAGTCTTCAGAAATCAAATTGGCTTGAGAACCACTATCAAATAGTGTGTCTATTTTGGTATGTTTTGAAACAACTCTAATATGAAAGAGTTCAATTATTGTATCTTCATATTGAGTTACATTAGAATAACCTGAATAACTAGTGCTTGATATGTTCTCACCTTTTAAACCCATTGTTGTAATCTTGGTTTCATCTCCTGAATCTGAACCTAAGTCATGTTCAATGATTGCAGTTGCTTTCTCCTTCTCTTTGGTTTTAATTTTGTTTGAATTCAACTCGGGATGGAGTTTCCAACAACGGTCTTCATCATGGCATTTTTTTGAAAAATGTTTACATGTGAGTTTCTCTTTCTCTATTTTAATAGAGCCATTTTTCTTTCCTATTCCATTAAACTTACCCTTTCCTTTACCTTCTCAAGGAAACTATCACTTTTCTCATCTGCGCTATGTTTCCCTCTTGCTTCTAGATGTGTGGCTTGAACACAAACCTCATCTAAGGTTGTGGGATTAAACATGAGAATAGTATGTCTAAGATATATTTGCAAACCCCCAATATACGTCAAAAAAGTTTCTTGAGAAGACAAATTTACACACAAAACTAGTGCTCTTATCATAAACTCTTGTGTGTAATTTTGAACACTTTGTCCCTTTAGTTGTCTAAACTTATGCCAGTCCATAATGGATTTTTGCATGTAATATAGAGGATATAATTTCCTTTTAATGACAGCAATAAAATTAGACCAAGATATTGAGATCTTACCATGGTTTTTAATCTCATCTTGAGTCCTTGCTTCCCACCATACAAGTGTTGTGCCCTCCATTCTCAAGGAAGCAAATTGAATCAGTATGTCATTCGCTTGAAGGTTCTAAATTCCACAATAAACCTCCAGTTGATGAATCCAACTATCCAGATTCTTTGCATTCACTTTTCCATTATAAATTGGTAGCTCAAATTTTACATCAAGTTTAAGTAAGGGTGATTTACTAGTTCCTTTTGAAGTATGTGGATGAACATATTGAAGGGTTGTGGTAGTGGAAGATGATGAGGAGGAGGAAGGTGAATATGGTGGTGATGATGATGGTAGATTTGATGGTGGTTTCCTACCATCTCCATGGCCTCCTCCTCCTGGAGAACCCTCTCCTCTTGGAGGCCTATAACTTTATCGATTGCATCCTTAAATTCCTCTTCTCAGAGAGGACCTTTACCATCTCAATCATATCAAAAAATTCCTTTCTGAATTCTCTCTCTTCTTCTATCATGGTAGTTTCTCCTTCATGAGACATGCTCACTGAAGACTCAACTTCAACTTCAGGATGTGTTAGTGTTGAAGACTTTGGAAACCTTTCCCTTCTTCCTCTTGACCCAACTGCAGGGATTTCAGCCAGCTTCCCTTCTCCTCGTTTGAGTTTTAACCTTGTAAGCATGACACAAACTTACAAACAATTAGATCCTTTCTTTCACAACAAATATAAAGCTCCGATACCAAAAATGATCTAAATAAGGTACGTTAGTAATGTCTTGCTAATTTATCTTTCAAATTTTGAAAACAATGTCTTACATGTGCTTAAGGGTTCAAGTTCTCTTTCAAGTTATTAAGTCTCATGAGTGATGTTTATGTTATTTTTATTAATAATTTAACATAAAAGAAAGATTGGACAACATCAAATAAAATTATTGTACATCACCTTACAACACATCAACACAGGGATTTGATGGAGTTCACCCCTCCTGGGCTACATCTCCTTGGTCCAGCTACCATGGCTTGGGCCTCTATCTGATGCTCAAATTTGAAAAATGATGTGTTTAAAATGCTTTTCTGCTCCTGAAACCTGCACCAATGAGTTCAGAATCCCCAAAAATGGTACCTTAGGCTCTTTATGCTCCTCATTTGGTCGAAAACTAACTGAGTTATGACCTCCAATAGTTTTTCCACAATTTCTTGCCTAAATTTAGCTAACTGGAGCTAATTCAGGCTAGTTGGCACCAAAGTAGAAGTTCTGCCGAAATTAGTGGACTACCAAACTAATCCACATTAAATAAATTAACCTGCATTAAATTTAATTAATCGTGTTTAGCGCTTAATCCACTCTTATGGCTAACTCTGGATTAGCTTTAAGTAATGAGGCTTAGAGGTTAATAAATTTCAGATTAACGTTTAAACTTCGCGCATAGGGATAAGCACTTAGCACTTTTCCGGTGGTTCTGAGGTTGAAGTCATATGATGGGTGTTGGCCCCCACTTCCCCCGCCAGTGCAACATTGAAAATTCAAATATATGTGGGCAAGTAGTATGGTTAAGATCTAATGTATAGCGTAGGCGATGGTGGGTGGCGCTAATGGGGCGGGGGTCTTGTGTTCAACCCCCCCTAGTCCTTCTAGTCCTTTAAAAAAAAAATTTACACCACCATAGGGGGGTAATGTGGCGGCCCCAGGCCAAGCCATGTGCCTCCTCCTCATTGTCCCACACTTCAACCAGTAATAACTTGCCAACCAACACAAATTAGAACCAAACAGATGCTGCCACTTGGCAGTCACACATTCGATGGAAGAAAATTGACCAAAACAGACCCTGCCCAGTTAGCATGCCACATCAGCAATACGGACTTCTAACTGGGCTCCCTGTTATCATTTGTTTTCTTGTTTAGCAATTCAAATAGAACTCATTTCTGGGAGCATACGGAGTCCATTTCGCGTGAAACGAGTTGCGCTAGATTCAGAATGACGAACACTACACGATCATTTAGGTTTAGTGTCATTTTGAGAAATTTTATTTTTGAGCATAATTTTGAGCACCTGATCACTTTAAATGTAAACCATTAAATTTCCTGTGAAATTTTTGAATGTCATCTTCTAGATTATGGAATTTCATTAGAGGAATTTTAAGGTCTAAAATGGGCCTCCTTAGGAAAATGTACATTCAAAATTCACTTTATGAGAACCAATCACATTCTAGGGGATGACATCATCCCTAATGGTTGATGTGACATTTCTTGAGTTAAAGGTACTTATTTGTCGCATTCTCAATGGTAGATAAAAACTCATGGTTAATCATGGTAGTACTATAAGTACTTTTAAATTCATAAAGTAAAATACTCATAATAAATATCATTTCACACTTTTTGAATAAAATATTATTATTGTCATTTCATATTTTTGGAAAGAAACAATGCATATCCCTACAAAATCTTTATGTCTTTACACACTTTTGAATAAATATTATATTTGTATATTTTATTATATATTTCTTTAAATTATATATTCATCTCATTTTATTTAATATTGCAATTTCATTATACATATGAAATCAAAATAAATAAAAATGTAACTTTGTAATTTTAGGATAAATCAATTCTATAAATAATATTACTATAATATTGATAACAATATAAAAATATTAAAATTAAAGAAAAAACACATTTTAGTTTTGTCTAATGAAAAAAAGTATATTAATTTTATATGTTGAAAAAAGTTATATTAAGTTCAATATAGTTTGGAGAAAAAACAAATCTAAATTTCAATGTATATAAATCTTATATTATACTTATAAATATAAATTAAATCTATTTCAATACTTTTTTTTAATTTTAAATATAACTCAATTCATTTCATTATGATTATATAAATATTATATATTTTTATTTATAATATTATGAAAAAATAATATAAATGATATAGAATATATATTATATTAATTTTTATATTATATATTATTTCTTCTTATGTTATAAATCAAATCAATTTAATATATAATATAAAATTCATACATAAAATAATATATTACATTTATTATATTATTTTATTTTATTTTTATATAGTACATTAATTACATATTATTATACAATTTAAATAATATCAATTTTAATTAATAACATATTATATAATTACGAATTTATGAATTAATATTTTTATTTTATTTTAAGTTATTTAAGTACAAAGGACAAATGCATTAGTTATCAATAATAATGGTTTTTCCTTGAAAAACTCATTCTTATTTATAGTCACATCAATACAATTTTTTATTAATTTTATTTTGGTATAACTTTTGAATTGAATTTAACTATGGTCACATAGATTGTGGTGTAAAAAGTGAATTGCAAATTCAAAATATTATTTTATTGGTTGTGCTATTATTTTATTATTTCCCTAGGAGGCCCATTTTAGACCTCAAAATTCCCCTAATGATTCTCCATTTGAAACATCAAATTCTTCTTTTTGGTTACTCTTCTAACCTCAAGAATAGTCTTGGTCATGTCTATAATCTCAAACTCTTCTAACTCATCCTTAGTTTTTGAATTTAGGACCTTTATTAATGTATTAGCCTCTCCTAGCATCTATCTTAAATTGCCTTTGACTTTTTCAATTAGTTCCTTTGATATGTGTACTCATTCCTCCTACTCAAAAATTATTTTTATTGAAGGCCATATTTCTGTGATAGCTTCATTGATCTCAACCCATATATTTTCCTTGGCATGTGCTAGTGTTTGATTTATTGCAGACTCATTCTCTAACTGATATATTATTTGTTTAAACCTGAGAGATTTATGTAGCTCTGTTATATATGTATTATTTACTCTTAATTTATGCTCCTACAAAGTTTTTAGTTGGCCTTTTAATTTCTCAATTTCCTTTCCTTTAATGGACAAGTCATCCATGGCTTTGATCAAATATTTTGATGCATCCTTTGAGAAAATTGACAAGAAACCCATAATGACTTCATTTATCCATTGATCAGATTGGTAACCTAGGAGACAAGAAAATATGGAGATGATTTTCTTTGTCATCTCAGGAAACATAGAGGATGGATGTGGGGGATTGTTTTTGGGTAATTGGGCATCTTCAAGCAGGAAAATCTCAAAAAATTTGGCTCTATTGGGGAAAGTGAGATTTTTATACAAGTCAGTAAGGGTTTCTTCTGAAAACTGGTTTAAGAGATTCATTATTTAGTATTTGCAGCATTTGGTTAATTGATTCGAGAGTAATGATGAAAAATATATCACCATTTTGAGCTACAATGGCTTTTTGGGTGGGAATGTACCTAGAGTGGCGCCATATTACAAACTCTGGAAAGTGGTGGATTTGGGGGAAAATGAATTAGGGCAGGAAGGAGTCCCACAGCCCCAATTCATCACTATGATCGATGTGGTTTTGTTTCAGCCAGTTATGCAGCTCATATAAATCAAATTCACAGGCAGTCCTGAGGATTTAATATTCCACATCTCCCAGGGGTAAGTGGTCTAGGTCGACAACTGGTGGTAGCATAGGGTTTTACTCAATTTTCTTCAATTTTCCTTTAGGGGCCATGATTAAAAAAAATGAACAGAGTTACAGAGTTACCCAAGAAAATTTAGCTGATGTATTGTGCCTTTAGGAATCTGGTTGGTTAGATGTGATTGACTTTTTTGCAGCTGCCTAGGTGTCGTGATGGACGGAGTTTAGCTGACCGATAATTGTAGCAAATCTAGAAATAGAATGCATAAGGGGGGCCACTGATCAGGTTTTTTCTTTTTTATAAGAAAAAAATATTTATCGTTGAGCTGAGGCCATTAGGGTATGGGTACATTGATGAGGGGGAGTTTTCACATGGTGAATGGGTAGTTTAACGGGTAGGTGCAAAAAACAGGACAGGTGGTAGGATGAGGTTGGTGTAATAGTGGGGGAGAAGTGACATTAGGCGAGAGAGGGAAGGGTACGTGGTAGTTAAGGAGTGGACGGGATAGGGAAATGTGGCGAGGGGAAATGGAGTGAGGTGGATTAGTGGTTTTTTGAAGGGGGGGTGGGTTGTAACTAGTATTAGGAGGGTGGGGGGTGCAAAGCACCTGGGCGGTTTCCATGTTTTTATTTTTGTTTTATTTTCTATTGCATGAATAAAGGAGGACATGTAAAACTCCTAAAAATACTGAATAAATCAATGCCCATGTGAACATAGATAAATCAGGGCCATGTAAATAATCACTTGCAGGTGTGAAAGGGGTTTGAGCTATGAGACTGGGTCAACCTTGACCAAATCTACATCATTGTCTAGGTTCAATATATCTCCTAAAGGGACAACGTAGTTCTAGAAGGAGGCCCCTCATGTGAAAAGAACTAACTCATCAAGGTGGTTTAGGTTTTGCAAAGGCCCTCATCTTATAAAAGGAAAGGGAAAGTAGCAATAGAAGGTTGTTGATTGATTATATTTCTGAGTATCTTGTCTGCTTAGACAAATACTATTCTCTGCTTCTTAGTAGAGAATTGTGCTGCTTAGCACTTGGAGTTCCTATGTAGGGATTTCACCTCTTCCTTTAAGGATTCTTGGAGGATTATTTGCTCATTTGATCCACTATCAGGCTTAAGGCCAAGCTCTACTTCCAAATGCATCACAGATCCAGTGAAGGTTTTTCTACTTTTGAAAGCTGTAGCGAGTCGGATTCTAGATCTGTAGAGATCTAGCTTATTTTGGGAGCCTCTTCTCATGGAGTGTGTCTTTTAACCTCCTAGAAGAGTGCCTCTCCTATTTTCACTTCAGATTTGTAACTTGGCAGTGGGCCATCTATGTCATTTGAGCTACAATGTTGTTTCCATTGATGGACTACATTATTTTTATATGAGGTTCTTTATGGTGTTTTGATCCCAGTTTTGATCAGAGATCTCTGGTGTTGGCCTTTGCCTTTCACCTTGGTGATCCATGGATTAGCTTGCTAATCCATGTTCTGTTTAGATCTGATATATTGTAATGTAATGTTATATTTAGAAATTATTGCAGCATTTTACAGATCTGCAACTTAGAACTCAGATCTACTCTTATGTATGCATGATTTGGTCAAAACCCCAAGGGGATATTGTAAAGAAAACTATCTAGTTTCTAGATATGATATGGATATGATGTTTTGTCCACAGATCTATCATAGACCGGAAAACATCAAAACCACTTTAGGTCCCTAGGATCTAGCCCTCCTGGACCCAGAGAGGGATCTCTCCAATAAAGAAAAGAATGATATATCTTTGAGAGCTCGAAATGAGGTATTAGGCTAGTATGAAGCACAAAGGGGGGTTTTAAATGATTCGATTGGTTGTTCGGTTGGTCTAAGATCATTAACTGAGAAGGTTATGTAATGAAAGGAGCGAAGTAGTAGGATGTTTCGGCAAAAGAGGATAAGTTAGGAATGTGCCATCCATTGGGATATGGAGTCATGAAAATGGGATTACTTGCATACAACTAGCAAGGCTTTCCATAGGGCAAGTCGTCTATACTAAATGATCTTTTAGATATATGGTGGAATGGAACAATAAGGAGTGAAAGTGAAAGAAGGAAAGAGACCAATTTTTGTCTGGAGATCGGGTCAGATATCATTTAAATCCATACCTAATTTTACATACTCGAGAGCAGCTCTTAATGAAGACAAAGGAAAAATAGAGTCAAGATTAAACGCATAACTAGGCCTAAGATCATAGAAGGAATTTGAACCTTCAATGCTTTAACACCAGTTCAAGGGATCTTTGAAAGGCTAATCTGTTGGAAAAGCACCCCAGTGGAAAGGGCTCACACTAAATCCATGGTATCCCAATTCTTTTAGCTCAAACCCAACAAGAACAATTAAGCATCAAACCCCGAATTCACACATCAGCAAAAATGGATTGAACCAACATCTTTAACTAGTTAAATTGCATGAATTTTCTCTTAGATTCACTATCAGCAGAAAAACATCAAGGATAAGAAGAGTAGTGGGCATTAAGGTACCATGCAGGTTTATATCTTAAGCCTGATTTACTAATTCTTATCGGAGGATAAATGGATAGCATGAATAATGTAAATAGACAATGCAATAAGAGAAACATCACCCGTAATATAGACTAGGATCCTGTGAAATTTTCTTGATTAAATTATGTGCAAAACCAATCACATACACTGAGCTCAATGGCTAATACAGTCCAAGCTTTCTCCTCCCAGCCTACTACATTACAAACTACTCAACTACTCTCCCCAAAACTATTCTAACAACTAAATGAATCCCTACAACCGCAACTACAACAACAACAACCTTTACTATATGTTCTTCAGGGGTTCTTATAGGAGAATGAGTAACTGTGGAAGTAGATATAAATTAAATGGATCCATTAAGACAGAGTGGAGAAAGTATCCACGCCCACTCTGCTTAATAGCTCTACACTATACTCTGTAGTCTGGCTTGGAGTCTCTGTCAGGTCGATATTTGACCATCAGATGTGTTCTTTAAAGTCCTTTATGGCTATAAGGCACTCTGTTCTATCTTCTGAAGCAAGTAAGGTGACTGAAGGTCTTATGGGTTTCCATGATTCCATTATTGTTGTCCTGACAGTCTTTGGAAGCTTTCTATCAATGAAATGGCTTTTAGGAACTTGAGGAGGCATGTAGACTTTTGTAGGAAGGTGTACTTTCTAAGAAAATACATTCTGCTGACATATACACAGATATGGCTTGTTTCATGTGCATTAGTCTTCAAACTGCGTCTTCTTCCTTTTAATAAGGATTAAAACATTTAATCCTTAATTACGGTCTTAAATCCTCTAATTCATCTCTGTTGTTACTCTCTGCCGCTGCTACAATGGTTCCTCTGTGCTCAGAGTCACAGTAACTGTGACTGTGGAGACAGAGTGAATTTACCACTTTGTAAACCCTGCAATAATGCAATAAAATCATTATAAAAATCCAGGGGAGGTGGCGGAAGATTTTTTTGGAGGCCTGTGGAAGCGGTGGCGGAATGGCGAATGCAGGTGAAAACAAGTGAAAACACTGCAGAGTGGTGAAGAAATGACCTGATGGAGGTTTGGTGTGGAATAGGTCGTAGACCGTTGGATGAGATGAAACAATCATGATCAACGGCCAGGATTAGATGTTGGAGGTGTAAACACGAAGTTAGGCGGAGAAATGATATTTAGTGTAAAGCCCAAAGTTTTAAGGTTCGAGCAATTTACAAAGAAAATTATGAAAACGCAACGAAACGGGGCTTGATGTGGGACACTGCATGGGCGGAGGGTGATTAACGGTGGGCCATTGGATCGCAGGAGGCGATCAACAGCAGATATTGCAGGATGGAGATCTATGGAAGCCCGATGGAGAAACATGGTGGAGACGCAATGCGATGTAGGCTGCTGATCTAGATCAACGGACAGTTGTGATCAAATATGGAGGTTGCGGGAGAAAAAGGGAGGAAGGCGGTTTGGACGGGAAAACCACTGGTGTCGCACAGCTTTAAGGTGGTTTAGAAAATTGCCCCAAATCACGCGATATTTCTCATTGTGTAATGCGTGGCCTTTAAAAACCGCTTATATCGTGTAACCCTCAAGCGTTAAAGCTCAGACATTAACATCATGCGATATGATCCTCGGCCATTGGATCTGGAGCGAGAAGATCGGACGGTGTAAGGTGGAGCATGAAATGGGAAGATGCGCGAGTGAAGTGGGCCATCAGGTTCACTTTGGACCGTTGGATTATGTGGATGGATGGTCCAGATTTAAAGAGGAGCGGGAAGGAAAAAGGGTCAGTGAACGGACGGGAGAAAGGTGGATCGTTAGATCTAAAGAGATCAATGACTGAGATCCAATCGGAAGGGAAGATAGGCGGGGCAATGAGCGGGGCGTGATGAGATCTGGACCGTTGGATCACGCGAGATGGACGACTCAGATTCAATCGAGGCTCACCAATCAGGAGGACCAACATTATGGGATTGGGCGATTGCGATGGTGCGATTGAGCGACCACCGTCTGATCTGGAGACAGATCGACAGTCAATCTGTAATCGGAGGGGCGAATGGATAAGTGCGATGGGCGCACGTGGGACAAGCGCTGACCGTCGGATCTTTAAAAGATCGATGGTTCAGAACACGCCCACGGTCTTATAGAGTAAAGACCTCACATCGGGGAAAATCAAGTGTAACAAATGAAATGCGCTCCCCGAATATCCCGATTGCGATTAGCGCCAAGGCCTTTAGCGCTTGGTTCTGGGCGCAGATCATGTGAGGAAGTGGTTAAGGGGGCTGGCCGAAAGGGGCTTAAGCCTCATATGAAAAATAAGTGTTTTTGGCCCTATTTTAATGCTTTTTAAGGCTAAAAGAGGGATTCGGTAGGGAGAATAAGGGGCTATTAAACCACACAAAGAGAAACTGTAAGGTTTAAAAGGGGACTTAGGATGATTTAGAAGGTCAAAGAGGGAATTTCGGAAGGGAAAAATGGTGATGAAAACGGAGGATCATGGGGGTAAAATAAGGGAAATGGAGGCCTTTTGGGCATTCTTCTTCACAAACAGAGTGGATTTTTAATTGGAAACTGCAGTGAGGATTTATGAAAGGACAAAAGGCACAAGGAGGCTTCAAGGATGATGTGTTTTCAGAGGGAATGCATTCCTTGAAGGCTCAAACATCATTTTAGCCCCCTATTTGCTTTTCAAAAAATTCATAGGGGGCTAACACACTCCTTAAGGGATGGACTATGCACATATTATTTTGGCCTTGGAGGAACAATTCATGATGTATTGGCTTGTTGAGAACTTGGCTTATGATGAGGAATTTATCCTTGATGATGCCCTCAATGAAGGAGGAGAAGTACTGCAACTCTTACCTTATCAGTTTCTTGAGGGCAAGCAACATTTTGGAGGGGAGGACTGTAATATTCCTACTTAACCTAATAAATGAGTATAAATATTCATTTTTGTTTTATTTTTTGTTGCATGAATAAATGAAAAAAAGAGGGCATGTAAAACTCCTAAAAATACTGAATAAATCAATGCCCATGTGAACACAAATAAATCAGGGCCATGTAAATAATCACTTGCAGGTGTGAAAGGGGTTTGAGCTGTGAGACTCGATCAACCTTGACCAAATCTACAGTGTTGTCTAGGTTCAATATATCTCCTAAATGGATAGCGTAGTTCTAAAAGGAGGCCCCTCATGTGAAAAGAGCTAACTCATCAAGGTGGTTTAGGGTTTGAAAAGGCTCTCATCATATAAAAGAAAAGGGAAGGCAACAAGAGAAGGTTGTTGATTGATTATATTTCTGAGTATCTTGTCTGCTTAGACAAATACTATTCTCTGCTGCTTAGTAGAGAATTGTGTTGCTTAGCACTTGGAGTTCCTATGCAGGGATTTCACCTCTTCCTTTGAGGATTCTTGGAGGAGTATTTGCTGATTTGATCCACTATCAGGCTTGAGGCCAAGCTCTATTTCAATTGCAGCGCAGATCGAGTGAGGGTTTGTTTTCTTTTGCAAGATGCAGAAAGTGGGATTCTAGATCTGCATAGATCTGGCTTGTTTTGGGAGCCTCTTCTCATGTAGTGTGTCTTTTAACCTCCTGGAAGAGTGCCTTTCCTATTTGCACTTCAGATCTGTAACTTGGCAGTGGGCCATATATGTCATTTGAGCTACAACGCTATTTCCATTGATGGACTACGTTATTTTTATATGAGGTTCTTTATGGTGTTTTGATCCCACTTTTGATCAGAGATCTATGGTGTTGGACTTTGCCTTTCACCTTGGTGATCCATAGATTAGCTTGTTGATCCATGTTCTGTTTAGATCTGATATATTGTAATGTAATTTTATATTCATAAATTACTGCAGCATTTTACAAATCTTCAACTTAGAACTCATATCTACTCTTATGTATGCATGATTTGGTCAAAACCCCAAGGGGATATTGTAAAGAAAACTATCTAGTTTCCAGATCTGATATGGATATGATGTTTTATCCACAGATCTATCATATATCTGAGTTGTAATATTCAGCTACTGAAGCTCCTCAAAAATAACGCTTTTGACCAATTTCTACAAATATATATGTGTTGCAGCCCTCTTTTCTGAAGATTTCTTGCTATATTGTCTCATGTATTCTACTGTATATTGAAAGGGATTCCTTGTACTTCTAATTCGATGTTGTATACTTATAAATTAATCATATTTTATGGCCTCCTTCTCATACTGTCAAAGGCTACATTATTCTTAAAGTTGCTTGTTGTGCATAGCTGTATCTCCTCTTGTAGGGTGTTTTCCAACTAGACTAGGTGGTGGGAGATCCGTTTACCACACCTAGTTTGATTTTTTTTTCTCCCCTTTTGGATCTAGACTCCAGATCTGCTGATCTAAGGGATCCAAGGGTTTTAATCTCATATATGTACATCAATATTCCAGGAAGTGCGTTATTTTACAAGCTTGTTGTGCAATCCCCATTTTGGGATATTACAGTGGTATTAGAGCTCCTTTCTTGGCACAACCTGTGCTTTACTTGCAGCATCACAGCCATGTTGCATTCAAAAGAATATGAAAATTTTACTGAGAGGGAGAAGAGGTATCAGAACAGAAGTCACAAGAAGTATGATTATACTACTAAAGTTCAAGACAAGGGTAAAGCCCCTGAGACTACAAGTGACAAAGAAGGGAAAGAGTTTGTAAGAACTCTGTTGATGGCCATGCAAGATCTTGCCAGAGAGATCAAGGAGATGAGGATGGATAGAATGAGGGAATTTCCTGGGATATTTCATCTAGGAGAAAGCTCTGATATGTCTCATCATGGGACTGGCCAACCAGTGAATCTAACACAAGCCCCACAAGTCTCACAACGCTCCACTATGCCTACTTTCTTGGCTGTGGAAAATGAAGGACCACAAGAGCAAGCCTCCCTTGAAGGTTACTTTGTGGAGTATGACTCTCAGAGTCAGAGATTAAAGGATAACTTTAGTTTCCAAGATTTTTGTCACCTCAAGGACAGAAGAAGACCAAGGCAGCAATATAGAGATGGTGGATTATTTCATGATAGACACTACTCTATGGGCAGATTCTTTTTGCCCAAGTTTGATGGATCATCCTCCAGCTCTTCCAAGGCATGGGTAGAAAAGTTGGATATTTATTTTCAGTTGAACAAAGTCCCTGAGGTTGAAGCCATCAAGATTGCAGCGCTGCACTTTGAAGGTGAAACACACAATTGGTGGTTCCATGGGTTGTCTACATTGGGACACATAAATGTGACTACCTATTCTAATTTTACTAGAAGACTGGTGGAGAGGTTTGACAAGAAGTATCCTGAAGCACCCTTCATGAGCCTTGTAAAGCTGAAGTAGTCAGGAGATGCAGAGACTTATATCTTTGAGTTTCTAAGGTTATCAGTCATGGTCCCTGATCTATCTGTAGCAAGGAGAGTCTACATGTTCATTGATGGCCTGGAGGAACCTTTGCATGGGTTTCTTAAATCTACCAAGCCCATCACTTTGCATGATGCCATTGAGAGGGCTAGAGACTGTTGAGCTCCAAGAATGTTCTTTCTTCCACCACATTCCACTCCATTTCTTTTGTTCATTGTTAATCTCAGGATCAAATGATCAATAGAATTAGTTAAAATTTCTTTGAGAATGAATATCATGACTAACTTGCTATGTTTTTATGATTTTGTCATTGTAGTACTTTTTGAACTAAATCTAGCTACAGAATGCAAACATTCTATAGTTAGTTGCCAATTTTGCAGCCGTCTTCATGTCTACACAGGTTCCAGGTGTCATCTTAGAGAAAATCACATATGTTTGTATTCCACATCATCTCCTTATCATTTGTTGCTCTCCACGAAGTTTGAATGGAATCCTGTAGGTGGTTATGTACGTGGGAACTCAAATTAGGAGGTAGACTCCTAACAGGATAAGGACAGTCCAGATGTCCTTAATCATATTACGAGACCACCTTCAGAGTTCTAGTTCGATTCTAATTAGGAAAGACAATTATTCCTATGTTATCTCAGATACGGTTATGTAATTTTGTTATAAATATGCTCGGGAAACCGAGGGACAATGTTAGATTTTATGGTTGATTGCTAGATTTCAGAAGTCCGAAAACACTCTGTTTTGAAGTAATTTCTCTTTAATGAAAGAAGCATCATTTCCTTGAAAGGGTTGAATCAATGTTGAAGTATATTTCGTGCTACTCTGGTGGTAGAGGGCCCCTGCCTCTTGAGCAGCCTTGTTTATACGGTTTAGATAAGTATTTTAGTCTCATTTTCATTTCTAGCTTAGGCAAGTTTTTGAAGTTTATGTTCATACTTGTTTACATTAATTATCACAACTATACTTACTCTAATAAACTCTTCCAAAATATCATTACGATGAATAAGGCATAGCTGTGGTATTGTAGGTTTTAGTTGCATTTCCTTTCGTTAATTATCATAGTTAGAATTACTCTAATAAACTCTTCCAAAATATCATCATGATGAATAGGGCATAGCTGTGGTATTGTAGGTTTTAGTTGCTTGTTTACACTAAGTGTCACAGCCGGTATTACTCTTACAAACTCTTCCAAAACATCATT
Source organism: Pinus albicaulis (assembly GCA_034641835.2). NCBI lineage: Eukaryota > Viridiplantae > Streptophyta > Pinopsida > Pinales > Pinaceae > Pinus > Pinus albicaulis. The sequence continues at coordinate 1,788,906,944 of CM076580.1, forward strand.
AACAATGAATAAGAAACAGCTGTGGTGTCTTAGATTCTAGTTGTATTTGCTTTCAGTTTTATGTTTATGTTCAATTGCCTTGAATAATACAGCCATACTTGTTTTCACAAACTCTTCCAAAATATCATTCTTATTGAACGAGATGGGTTGTAGAATTCCTTAGGTTAGCTGCATGTTCATTTAGTTACAGCACTCCGGAGGTAGAATGCATTTAGTTCAGCTCTGTCACTACATTTCAGTTTGATAATGGCATTTTAGTTTAACACTATTCACTGTACTCTAAGTAGACTAGTAGCACTCTAGTTTAGTCTTAGCTCACTGTATTAACATTCCAGTTTAGTTGTTGTCCATTGCATTTTAAATTGTATCAGTTGTTAAATTTAAATACCACGGTCTTCATTATTTACAAAACTTCTTTTGTTCCAAACTCATATTAATACATAATCATCTGGACAGAAGCTAGTATCAGTCTAAGGCCTGGGGTATTTTGCAACCTTTTTACCATTTCACAAACAAGCCTTTTCTCAAAGACTATTCTAAAAAGGAAATCTATAACTTTTGAGTGAGGCCTAGTGGTGTTAAATTGAGTTGCAGAACAGAGTTAGAAGCTAGTTTAGAGTAGAAATCTTATTGTGCTACAAATGTTCTTTTCCAAATATATTCCAATAAACCTTTAATCATGGATGAGATGTTGTAACATTGTAAGTTGATTGTTTGATTGTTTAATTAGGAGAACTTCATTTATACTTAACTTGTCCATTTCTCAAGCTCTTCCAACACATCTTTAATGAATGAAATGGATAACTTTAAGTTCATGTTGTGATTTATTTTCTTGCACTGAAGTCATTATCAAACTTTGCACTTGTTGTTTGCCATCCATAGTTTAGGCTTTGTTCTGTTTTAACACAACCAATAGCTTATTTTCACCAGCACTTAGTTCTTTCCTTTTTCAACATAAAACCATAAAACCAAAAACATCATAAAACACTAAACACAACGTAGTGAGAAAAAAATACCTAGGCACATACAGTGCACCACACTTCAGCAGTTTACTAGCCCTGGTTGACAATTAATGAACTCAATTTAGGAACACTAGGTTGAGCACAAACATTTTGGCGCCGTTGCCGGGGAAGTGTAACTAGATAGCCTTGTTTCTTAACTTCCAAAAACAATTATATGCGTAGAGAGAGAGACTTAAGGGGTAGATTCATAAGAAGCAGAAGCAGAAGCTTGATTCCTAGAACACCACTTGTTTCACCTAGACCAAGAGCCAGCACACCTCCAACTCAGACCCACATTCCATCCTTTACTGATCCTAGACTTATAGAGGAATTAAGATCATATATTCCATTAGAAATACCTTCCACTTCATCCACTGAACCTGTCTTAGGAGAAGATTCAGGGACTCCTGCTAGAGATACAAACATTTCCACTTCCACAGAAGAATCAACTATGGCAGAAGAAGGGGGAGGAGGAGTCTTTAATGGAGAACACACATTATTTGGAGGGGGTAGAGGTAGAGGTAGAGGAGAAGGAGGTAGAGGTGCAGAAGGTGAAGGAGGCAGAGGAAGAGGTAGAAGAGAGATGGGAAGCTCTTTTGGGTTTCCTATAGTAGATGAAGAAACCAATACAACTATGAAAAATATTTCACCCTCTGTCCTTCCAAACTTCTATGGACTTAAAACTGAAGATCCTGAAACCTTCCTATTTGAATTTGAAGCCCCGTGTAGAACTTATGACTACTTACAAGATGCTCAAAAACTTAAACTATTTCCTTCAACATTGAAAGGAGCAGCATTGAAGTGGTTTATGAGTTTGATCAACAGTTCTATTAGGACATGGGAAGACATGAAACAAGCATTTCTAGAGAGGTATTTGGATTATTGTATGCCAATCAATCATAAGGAGGAACTGTTTAAGATGTTACAAAAAGAAGATGAAAATTTGGAAGATTTGTTGGAGAGATTTCATTACAACATCAAAAGAGAAAAAATGGAGAACTTAGATCAAGACACTTTAAAAGCTCTCTTGCTGAAGACAATGAGGGATGAATGGTTGGATATCCTTAACATGATGGGAAAAGGGGATATATCTCAGCTCACATTACCTGAAATATCTGAGTTATGTATTAACCTTTCAAGAGGGAAATCCAAAACTGTAAAAGGCCCAAGAGACCCTGCTCTTGCAAGGGCAAGTAAGTCTGCTTTTGGGACAGTAAGTAGGGCAGAAATAGGACATATGCTTGATGATTTCAATTCTGATATCTTAGGGATTCTTAGTGAACAAATAGACACCCTTAAGTTACAAAACAAGCAAAAAGCTGAATCTGATGCCTTAGCAATCTTTTGTCCCAAATGTAGAAAGAAGCATGCCTTGAGAGAGTGTCCTTTGGATGCAAAAGTTGTAGAGACTTGTGTAATTTGTTCAGGAAAACATGAGACCAAGAGTTGCCCTTCACTTCCTGGTCTTAAATTTGTCTTTCAAGAAGATACTCCTACAAGTTCCACATAATCTCTCAATTTTGTCTCTAGAAGGCCTTGGCAAGGACCTCAAACACAAGGATTTCATGATCAAATGTATAATCAACCCCCACCAAATTGGAATTCTTGGCAGCAACCTTGGCCCCAATTTCAAAATCAATCTCAAGATTGGGCACAAGGAGCACAAAATCCCTATGGAAGATACTCCCAGTACTATCAATATCCACCATCCTATTCACTATACCCGCATTTTTCTCCTCAAAATCCTCAAAAAAATCCTCAACGGAATCCTCAAAATCCACAACATCAAAATAAACCACTCCCATTACCATTTCCTCAGAAATCAAATCAGTTGCCTGCTCAACCCATACCAAACCCCAACAATAAAAATCCTCAGAATGCATACATGATAGAAGGCCAACAATTTCCAACTTATTTAATTACTCCTCTAGACCTTAGTGATGTTCAACTTAGGTCTGGAAGAATACTTGAAAAGAGGAAACCTTCTGTGATTATACAAGAACAATACAACTCTGAGGAAGACTCTCTACGGGAAAATAAAAGTCTTGAAGAAGACACATATTTTCAGGACCCAAACATTGAAAAATCAAAACAAAAAGAACCAATAATTTCAACTCCTGTATTAGAGCAGCCATCAACATCCACTCCTACACCTCCCTTTCCAGAAAGATTACAAATTGATAGGGGTGTAGAAAAACAAATTATGGTGCTTAATTATGATTTCCTAGATGAGCTGAGAAATGTTTGCATTAAGATTCCATTATTACAAGCCATCAAGGAAATTCCAATTTTAGCAAAAACAATAAAGGATTTGAGTATGAAGAAAACAAGAAAAAGAATAAGAGAGACAAAGAAAACTCAACTGGCAGGAAAAATAGCAGATATCATGATGGGTAAGATTGTTATTCCAAAGTATCTAGACCCAGGAAATCCAGTTGTTAAAATTCGCATTAATGGAATTGAGATCCAAAACACACTCATTGATTTAGGAGCAGCAATCAATATCATGAGTAGACAAATCATGGATAAATTGAAACTTCCTAATCTTCTCTTTACACCCACATTATTACAATTAGCAGACAGATCTGTGATCAAACCTGATGGGGTGATAGAAGACATTCCAGTGTCCCTAGATTCTTGGGAGTACCCTGTGGATTTTATGATCCTAACTCCTAAGAATAATCTAGGAGGACATCCTATTATATTAGGGAGACCTTGGTTAGCTATAGCTGATGCTTTCATTAGTTGTAGATCCAGTGATATGTACATCTCTGATGGTAGTTCAACTAAGAAATTCACTTTGTATCCTCCAGCAAGGACAATTACAGATTTAGATGATACTCAATGGATAGAGGATGAAGAAGACTTACAACTTCTCTTCACAATTTCAGAAATTAGTGAAGATAGTCAAATTCTGAATACTTTAGAAAACTTTGAATCCTCTTCGGAACATAAACATGAACAATTTCAAGAAGAATACAACATTGATTTTTTTTCATCAAGGCAGATGTCTCTCTATTCCATGGATAAATTTGGCAGCTCTACAATTGAGATATTTCCAGGCAAAACTTTAAACATAAACAAGAACCTAGAAAAATCTCAACAAGAAGAGCTAGTCAAAATTTTACAGAGACATTCTTCTGCATATGCATGGGAGTACACTGATATGAAAGGGATAAGCCCTAAGACTTGCACTCAACACATCTACATAGAGGAAAATTGTAAACCAATTAGACAACCTCAAAGACGGATGAATCCAAATCTTAGGGAGATTGGTAAAGAAGAATTGCAGAAATTGTTTAATGTCAACTTTATCTATCCTATTTCAGATAGTCAGTGGGTTTCTCCTTTGGTAATTGTGCCAAATAAAAATGGTAAATGGAGGGTATGTATTGACTACCAAGAATTAAACAAAGCTACTCTTAAAGACCATTTCCCCTTACCTTTCATAGATCAAGTGTTAGATACATTAGCTAGCAAAAAGTACTTCTCATTTCTAGATGGGTTTAGTAGTTACAATCAAATTCAAGTAGCACTTGAGGATCAAGACAAAACCACATTTACCTGTCCTTGGGGTACCTATGCTTACCGAGTATTGCCATTTGGATTATGCAATGCACTTGCAACATTTCAAAGGGCAGTATTAGGAATTTTTTCAGATCTAATACATGATTGTGTAGAGGTATATATGGATGATTTCACAATTTATGGAAAAACATTTGAAGAAGCCTTAGTAAACTTGGAAAAAGTTTTAAAAATATGTAAAGAAGCAAATCTTTCACTTAGTCATGAAAAGTGTTTTATGATGTTTACTGAAGGAATTGTTCTAGGACATCATATTTCAGGGGATGCGATTAAAGTTGACGAGTCAAAAGTTGAAGTCATCTCTAACTTATCTGTTCCAAGTTGTCAAAAATATGTTAGGAGTTTTCTTGGATTTATAGGATATTATCGAATATTTATAGAAAACTTCACTAAGATAGCATCTCCACTCTTCAAATTACTTACCAAAGACTATGAATTCAAATGGAATTCTGATTGCCAGTTAGCCTTTGAGACCCTGAAAACAAAAATTTCTGAAGCACCTATTTTAAGGGGACCTAACTGGAAGTTACCTTTTCATATTTCAATAGATGCCTCAGATACAGCTCTAGGAGCAGTATTGGGACAAAAAGACCTGATTCCTTATGCCATCTACTATACCAATAAAAATTTGACTCCTTCAGAGTTAAACTATACTGTAACTGAAAAAGAGTTTTTAGCTGTTGTTCATGCCATAAACAAATTCAGACACTATATAACAAGCTATGAAACTTTTGTTCACACTGATCATTCTGCAATTAGATACTTAATGAACAAATCAATTACTAATGGCAGAGTCATAAGATGGTTATTGCTTTTACAAGAATTCAAAATTACCATTCTAGATAGGCCTGGAAAACAAAACACAGTAGCTGATTTCCTATCTAGACTCCAAAACATCAAAGATGACACTCCAGTTGAAGATCAATTTCCCGATGAATATCTTTTTGCAATTTCTACCCAAACTCCTTGGTTTGCTGACATTGCTAATTATTTAGTTTCAGGAAAATTTCCTTCAATAATGAATGCAAGAGATAAAAGAAAAATCATTTATGACAGTGCAAAATATTCATGGGTTGCTAATGAGTTGTACAAGACAGGTCCATATTTGATCATTAGGAGATGTGTTCGGGAAGATGAGATGCCTGAGATTCTTAAAGCATGTCATGATGAACCTTGTGGCAGACACTTTGCTGATAAGAGGACAGCCTATAAGATCCTTCATTTAGGATATTATTGGCCATCCTTTTTTAAAGATGCTAAAGAGTATGTCAAAAGGTGTGACAATTTCCAAAGGGTAGGGAAACCTTCTCCTTCAGGTGAGATGCCATTACAACCTCAGGTACATATTGAACCTTTTGAAAAATGGGCTTTGGATTTTGTAGGACCTATTATTCCTCCATCAAGACAAAAGAAATATATATTAGTTTGCACTGATTATGTTACCAAATGGGTAGAGACCAAGCCATTACTTTTTGCTACTGAAACATCTGTAGTTAATTTTCTTTTTGAGGATATTTTTACTCGTTTTGGTGTCCCAAGGGAAATTGTTACAGATCAAGGAGCTCAATTCACATCAAGGCTAGTGGAACAAATGATGGAGAGGTATAGAATCAGACACAGAAAATCTACTCCTTATCATCCACAAGCAAATGGTCAAGTGGAATCTACTAATAAGGTCATTGAAGGGATCCTAACAAAGATTGTTCATTTACATAGAAGAGATTGGGTAGATAGGCTTCCTGAAGCCTTGTGGACCTATAGAACTACATGGAGAAGCACAACAGGCCATACTTCTTACGAACTTGTTTATGGAAAGCAAGTTTTGTTTCCCATAGAGTTCCAGATTCAAACTTGTCAAACCAGGAGGTAACTCCTCAAAATCAGAATGTGTATTAGCTGAAGAATGCATATGGATTTATACATGGAGGTGAGGCTATTGGGATTCATCTCCTAATGACTCTTGGCCTTCCTTATTTCCTAATATTAAATAATATACAATATTAAATGTGCACACCCATCCCATAGGATTAGGTGTCAACATTCCCCCCTTTAATCCGAAGGGATGTTGGTGAGTCCAAGCATCGATCCGAACTTTTCAAACTTTTCTCTTCCAAGTGCTTTGGTGAAGATGTCAGCAGTTTGCTCATTTGTGGAACAATGATGTAGATGGATGGTTTTGGCCTGAACATGATGTCGAATTAGATGGTACTTTGTATTGATGTGCTTTGTTCGATCATGGAACTTTGGGTTCTTGGCAAACTTTATTGCAGAAGTGTTGTCGATCATGAGTGGTGTGGAATACATTTCTTTCATCTGTAAATCTTCCAGGATTTTCTGGAGCCACACAATTTCTTTTGTTGCTTCAGCTGCTGCCACATATTCTGCCTCGGTCGTGGAATCTGCTGGAACTGACTGTTTGCGTGATCTCCATGAGACAGCTCCTGATCCAAGACTCATGGTGTAACCTGTAGTAGACACCCATGTTTCTTTGTCGCCATCAAAGTCTGAATCGGAGTATCCGGTCAAGATGAAGTCGCCTACCTGTGTATATTTGAGTCCAAAGTCTTGAGTCCCCTTCAAGTACCTTAGTACTCTTTTTGCAGCAGACCAATGTCCTTCACAAGGTTTTTGCATGAACCTCGAGAGGATTCCAACAGCAAATGAGATGTCAGGTCTGGTGGTGGTCAGATAGATAAGACTTCCTACAAGCTGTCTATACTTAGTTGCATCCTCAAATTCCTTCCCTTCAATAGATGTGAGCTTCAAGTTTTGTTCCATTGGAGTGCTTAAGGGTTTACAGTCGTCCATGCCAAATTTGTTCAAGAGATCTCCAATGTACTTCTTTTGAGAAAGAAATATGAATTTAGGATGTTGAATTACTTCAATACCCAAATAGTAATGAACATGACTCAAATCAGTCATTTCAAAACCTTTCTTCAACTCTTTCTTCATGGATGCAATATAGCTCTCATTGTTTCCTGTTATCAAAAGATCATCTACATATACCACAAGATATACAACTGTTTTTCCAACTTTCTTAATAAACAAAGTTGCATCATCAAGATCAAAATGTTTGAAGTCAAGTTTCAGAAGATGCTCGGTTAATTTCTCATACCAGGCTCGTGGTGCTTGCTTGAGGCCATACAAGGATTTTATGAGCTTGCAAACTTTGTGTTCTTGACCCTTTACCACAAATCCTTCTGGCTGGGACATATAAACTTTCTCCTTTAGATCTCCATTCAAGAAGGTTGTTTTTACATCCATCTGATGGACTTTCCATCCATTCTGAGATGCTAAGGCAAAGAGAGTCTGGATGGTGGACCATTTTGATGTGGGAGCAAAAGTTTCTTCATAATCGACTCCTTCTTTTTGTGCAAATCCTTTTGCCACAAGCCTGGCCTTGTGCTTGTCAAGTGACCCGTCTGCTTTGTACTTGTTCTTGTAGACCCAATTACAGCCAATTGGTTTCGTTCCCAAAGGCAGATCAACCAACTTCCAAGTGCCATTCTTTATCAAGGCATCATACTCCTTTTGCATCGCTTCTTTCCATTCATCATGAGAAGCGACTTCTTTGAAGGAAGTTGGTTCATGATCTGTAGACAAACTCAATTCACAGTTATAAGAAATATCCATATCAATAGGAGAATCAGAATTATCTACATCACCTTCATTTTGTTTACTGGAACTTCTTGTTCCTGTTTTTCCAACCTCATCGGGATGAACATTCTCTAGTGTCTTTGTCAGCCATTTGGGAGGACCTTTCTGAGATGGCCCAGGCTGGTCATTTGACTGAGTTGGGATTGATTCAAGATTCAATCTCCCAATTCTATCAATCACATCATCCAATGTGTCATCCGTGGTTGTTTCTTCATGTGCTTCAGGACATGATTCCACAGTTTGATTCAATATCGGAATCCCCCCTTCAAGATGTGGAATCACATTATCAAATTCTTGGAAAGACTTTGCATGTGTGAATCTATCCAGGCGATCAAGTTGCCGCTCAACAACCTTGTCACTCTTGGAAGATTCAAGAAATATGACATCTCTTGCTATCACAAACTTTTTATTTTCTTCATCATAGAGATGATATCGTTTGGAGGTATTGGAGTACCCCAAGAAGATACATTTGCAACTTCTAGCACCAAGTTTGTTCCTTTGACCCTTGGGTATCAAGGCATAACAGGTGGACCCAAAGACCCTGAAATGCTTTACCGAAGGAATGTGGCCATGCCACATTTCAAAAGGATTTTTGTTTCTAATTGAACTTGAAGGACACCTATTCTTTATGTAAACATCACATAGAACTGCATCAGCCCAAAACATCAATTTTACATTCTTGAAAAATAACATGGAGCGGACCATATTTAAAATAGTTCTGTTCATTCTTTCAACTACACCGTTCTGTTATGGATTATATGGCACACTTGTTTGATGTTTGATTCCATGTTGACGAAGATAATTTTCAAATTCGTTTGAAGTGTATTCTTTTCCATTATCAGTACGTAGAGAGCCAATATGTGTTTGTGCATCATTTTCAATCCATGCATGAAAATTCTTGAAATTTTGAAAAGCATCAGACTTATTCTTCAGTAAGTAAATCCAACACATTCGGGTGTAGTCATCAATAAATGTCATCATGTATTTGTTTCCATTTGCAGAAGCAATAGGCATAGGGCCACATAAATCTGAATGAACAAGCTCAAGTTTTCTATGTGCTCTGGAGTGTGAATCATGAAATGGTTGTTTCCTATGCTTTCCTAGAATACAAGCATCACATTCCTTAGGTTTTCTAGGAATTGTAGGCAGTCCATTAACACCATTTTTCTTCAACAAACGAAGGCTTTCATAGTTTAAGTGTCCAAATATAGCATGCCATAAAAGACTTGATGGGAATGTACCTTCATCATGATGTGAATTGAATGCAAAGTTTTGAGCATGAGCAGATGAACCTTTCAGCTTCAAGAGTCTCCCTTCTTCTATTCCCTCCATGACAAATGAGTGATCTGATGCTTTTCTGACCTCTGCCTTGCCATCAAACAAGTGAATTGAGTTTCCTTGCTGCCGGATTTCGACCAGGGACAACAAGTTTCTCTTCAACTCAGGGAGGTATAGAACCTCATGTAGGATATGATCAGGAAGACCAGGCAGTTTAAGCCTGACTGTGCCAAGCCCTGATGGCTTGAGTTTGGATTTATCTGCGAAATATACTACTCCATCAACTTTTTCAGTGAATTCTTCAAAAAAATCTTTTCTAAATTTCATGTGACATGTTGCTCTTGAATCTAGCAACCAATCATCTCTCCATGAAGTAAATGAAACATCAAATAGGTTTTCAGTTACTTCATTGTTACAATGTGCTAGAACAGAATGAGTTGATTCAACTGGTTTACCTTTGTCTTTGTCATTAGTTTTACCTTTGTCATGATTTGTTTGCTACTGAGCTTTAGATTGTCTGCCCCCTTTTTCTCTGAAGTTTCTTCTTTGTCTTCTACCTTCTCTTCCTTTGGATGGACCTGAAGCATGTCTCTTTTCTCTGTGCCAAGTAGGCAGCCTCTTTAGAAGATGAAGGGACTGTCATCTTCCCAAAAGCTTTCTCTCTTTCTGCAAACTTTTTCTCAAGTGTATCAAAGGTGATATGCTCAAAGTTTCCACTTGCTTGCAAAGACTCAAGATAATGTGAGTAAGTCGGATATAATGCCTTAACATATGCTATGAGAGATATGTCCATTTTTACACCATTGTTTTCAATTTCATGCATTATATATATATTACTTCTGAAGCTAAAGCAAGGGGATCATCATTATTCATTTCAAGACTGAACAGCTTAATCATCAATTGAACATTTTCTAATTCTGAATGTGAGTCATAGAGTTCTTTTAGCTTCTTCAAGGCATCATAGGCATTTGAGAATGATGAAATATGGCGACTCACCTCTTCACTTACGGAGGCTGCAATCAAGGCATAGGCCTTGCAGTTATTATTTTCCCAAATGGCAAGCTCTTTGTCTGAAGTGGGCTTTTCTGGTGGATTTTCTTCTTGTCCTTCACAGATTCCTTTCCACAGCTCATTAAAAATGAGTGTGTGTTTAATCTTCTGAGACCATTCAAGATAGTTCTCTTTGCCGGAGAGAACCACCCCAACAATAGAGATGAGAGAATGCATTAGATTGCTGGAAAAAAAATCTTCTGAAGAGGAAAAATTTATGCTATAAAAAACTTTCAACTCTTGAAATTTGCTCAATTAAAGGGGCAAAAACTCTTGCTGGAAAAATACTCTGAATTAAAAAAACTCTTTGCTAGAAAAACTGAATTTAAAAGGACAGAAACACTTTTTGCTAAAAGACTGAATTTAAACGGACACAAAAGCTCTTGCTAAAAACTGAATTCTGCACCAAAAAAAAAAATGTATTTTTTTTTGTTTGACGAAGGAAAATATATATGTATTAAAAATGTGGAGGCAGTATTATGAATATGAATGTAAGAAGTGGTATTAAAAAATGGGTGGAATGGTATTTAAAAGGCGGAATGGTAGAATTATGAATGGGAGAGGGCGGAATTATGGTGCTATTGTATACGAATGGTGTGGGCGGTATTGTTAAGAATGGTGTGGGGGCGGATAAAACGTAAATGGAGAGCCGACCGAGCGTGGATGACAACAGTGGTATTGAGGGCGTATTATATGCAAAGGGCGGTATTGAATGGTGGTAGCGTATTAAAATGGTGGTAGTGTAATACAATATGGAGGGCGTAATACAATATGACTGCGCGGTATTAAATAAGGAGGGGCGGTATATATGGGAGGCAGCATAATATAAAATATGGAATGGATATATATGGGAGGCTTCGATACCTGTGTTATGCAAAAATATGACAGGCGGACAGGATATGTGTTGATATATAAATGTTGGACAGGGCGGTAATGAGGCGGTAAAGCCAATAGACAACAGTGACAGGCCACGGAAGTTTAAACCATGTCAAGCCAGCTTATTATAAATAGAGACGATATATAACGATGTGTCGAGGTGTTTAGTGACAGCACTGGTATATAGAGGGCGGAGGGCAGAATTATTACACAGTGGGAGCGGTTTTATAGTGGGAGGGCCGACTGTGAAATGGAGAATGTATTATAATACAAATGCGGGTATATATATATAATGCAGTCGACTGGTATAGCTCTTCAAGCGGGAATGGCGTTAATAATTTGGACAGCGGTTTATATATGCAGAGGGATATGACAGCGTGATGTATATTACATGGGAGAGCTGACTTGTATCACAATGGAGGCGACGTGTGTATTGGAATGGAGGGGCGGTGTTGCATATATGTGACAGTGTATATATGGACAGCGTATGAATGGAGTGTATTGCAGGTGAAGAATGGTGAGAGTGGAGAGGTAGGCTGCGAGCGTGAAGGGTTGAATGGATAATCGAAGGGCAGACTGTATAACGTAGGTATGGAGAGTATGGGAATGGGGAATGGGAAGGGAGGGCGCAGTTGAATGGGGAGTGTAGGTGAGGGAAGTGTGAGGGGCATTGGGTAGGTGAGGGAGAAGTGAGGGCATTACAAAAAAAACTGAAATGGCAGTGTGCAGGACTGTAGAATTGCAGAGTGGTAGGGGCTGCAATTTGCAGAATTTCAGGGTCTGCAGAATTGCAGAATCTTCAGGAGCTGCAGGAGCTGCAAATGTCAGACCTGTGGATAATTGAAGAGAAAAAAAAAATGCAGAATAACAATATAGCAATTTAGGAGCAGCAAAAAAATATTAATAAAAACTGACTGAGCAAAGGAGAGGGAGTTACACCACAGGCGGAAATGCCAATAGTGAGACTGGCTCTGATACCATGTCAAACCAGGAGGTAACTCCTCAAAATCAAAATGTGTATTAGCTGAAGAATGCATATGGATTTATACATGGAGGTGAGGCTATTGGGATTCATCTCCCAATGACTCTTAGCCTTCCTTATTTCCTAATATTAAATAATATACAATATTAAATGTGCACACCCATCCCATAGGATTAGGTGTCAAAAAAACTTTCAAAATGGCAGTTCAGCTAGGACTTGATCTATCAGAGGCACAAAAGCACATATTGGAGCAGATTAATGAATTGGATGAGATCAGACAAGATGTAGTTCAGAAAAAAAAGTCTAGTCCAATAGCAAAGGACTAGATGGCATGACAAGTACATCAAGGAAAAGAAGTTCAAGGAAGGTGACTGGGCTCTCTTGTTTGATTCAAAGTTCAAGGATTTTCAAGGTAAATTTCAAACACATTGGCTTGGGCCATATGAAATTTTGAGAATTTTTGACAATGGAGCAATAAAAATCAGGACAATAGATGAAGAAGAGGTTAATTTTCTTGTGAATGGTCATAGATTGAAGTTGTATCACAAACCACTCTCAAGAGAAGAATTTGTCAAGAAGTTCCAGGAAAACAGTGATGTGAAGTTAATGAAGAAGAATCTTTCTTCTTCATCAACTTAATTGAATTTTTTGAAGTCAGATATATTGAAAAAAATAATAAATAAATAAATAAAATAAAAATAAAAAGTAAAAGTAAAAGTATAAACATGAAAACCAATCACTGATTGGCATGTTTATACAGAAAAGATAGTGTGAAAATAAGAATTTTTCTGACACTCTAACTTTTCCATTTTGTTTTTTTCTGCAAGCAGCTGTTACAAAATCATAAGTGCAGATCCATTTCACTTATGGTCCATTTCATTTCATCCATTCATATTCCATTTCATTCATTCATCCATACTCCATTTCACTTCATTCATTCATACTTCACTTCATTCCATATTTCATTCATTTCATTCCATACTTCATCCACCTCATTTCAATTCCAGATTTTTAAAGTTTGATGTTTTTATGCAATTAAATAATACATATCATGAATTGCAGCCCACTTCTCATACTTCACTCCATTTCATAATTTGTGATCCATTCCACTCCATTATTCATTTCATTCATACTCCATCCTACCATATTTCATTATTCATTTCATACAACCTTTCATCATTCCAGCTTCAAACCATATTTCAAGTTCTCTACAGGTACATTCTGCAATCAATCAGACATTCTGCAGCCAGCCAGACATTCTGCAGCCAGACAGACATTCTGCAGCCAGAGAGCCTGAAAGCACTATCTAGTAATCATTTTATCTGCAACAAAATGATCCTGCATATCCAAGAACAAGAAAATTCAAGGGAGTTATGAAGACTCAAAAAGGAATGATTTTCAGGGGAGAACAAAGCATATGAAGATCACAAGAAAATAAAAGCAAAGGCAAAGGTATGAAATTATTATGGTGACATATCATGAAAATTTTTAGCATAGTTCAGTTATATATTATTCAAAAAATTGTTTTAATTAATTTTGTTGATCATGCCTAACAAACCTCCCGCAAAAACTTTGGATAAAACTCCTTCTATTCCGTCATTTCAAAACCCATATCCGATCATCATTTAAAAATCTAAACGGTTAAAGTGTTGAAGTGATTGGATTAGTCACGTCACTAAGCATTTAATGATGATTTTGAATTCGTTACAAAATATCTCCGCGGTCTTTTCCTCTGTGATATCTTTCAACTCATATACATCATCCTCACCTCATTATATTCATTCCGTAACCACTCCATATAACTCTTTCCCGTAGCCAACCTTTAACCATTTCGGTCTGTGAAACAGAGACATCTCTATAACAACCATTGTCACCGTGAACAGAGGAAACATTTGTGGAGAAAAAACAACTTGTTAACGGCCATTCTCACCTTTAACAGAACACTAGTGAATTGAGGATTGAAGAAGAGTTATGGGCCTCATAGTGAGAACTGAACCAGTTGGCACTAAGTACTTGGAAGGCTATCCCCAAATCAGAGAAATCTTACAACAAGCAGGATGGTTGCAATTCCTTGAAAAATTCAGTGGCTTCCACAAAGAGGTTACTAAAACTTTTGCAAGATCCTTTAATGGAGCCGAGGTTGAAGTTGGAGATATTAAATTCACTATCACAGAGGCTTTTATTGTAGAAGCAATAGGATTGCCTAGACAAGGAGAAAGGTGGTTTAAGAACAGAGAATTTCATAATGAAGCATGGAAGTAGATACTCAAGTCACCAGGTATGGATGTCACCGTTTTTAAAAAGGGTATCCCGAGCTCTGCATTAAAGAACAAATGGAGGAACATGTTTCTTATCCTACAAAAATTCATCACTTGTGAAGGTAGATATGGTACTTTCTATGTTTACCATATTAGGTTGATAATGCATTTTCTAGAAGAAGAACTCAACTTTCCCTTTTTCTTGCTTCATAGTTTAAAGAAAATAGCTTCAAGTGTTCAAAAGAGAATTCAATTTCTAGAAAGAACCTTATACCACCATGGCTTAGTCAAGATTTTAATTGAACATCATTTAGAAAAAATGGGAGATACTTGGGATGACTTCTTGGTGAGAAATCACTTTGAGGAACCAAAGGAACCTCCACCTGAAGAAAAACCTACAAAAAGAAGCAGAAAATGGAAATCCTCCAAAACTGAAACTGGTAAAACAATACAAGAAAGCAATGAAGAAATGATTTCTGAAAAATTAGTTCAGATTAAGAAGCAGCTTAAGAAAGAGAGGATCATAAGAAAATTTGCCAGAGGGAAAGGAGAAGGGCCATCTCAACCGAGGAGGAGCAACAGATTGAGAGGGATGCTAAAGAAAACAAAAGTTAAAAAAATTGGAGTCATAAACATAGAATACGAAGAAACACCTACTGAGCAGGATTTTGATGAAGAAACTCCTGAAATAGACCCTGCACAGCAAGAAATTTACAACTATGTTGAGTCATTGGAGAGAAGAGCTTCAGAAAGTAGAGACAGAACCCTTAGTCCACCAGAGTCCGAAATAGATGTGCTAAGAAGAGATAAGTATGAGCTAGAAGTACTTAATAGGCATATCAAGACTGAAAATGATATTTTGAAGGAGCAAGTTAAACTAAAAACCAATATGAATTCAACCCTGTCTCTACAAATGGACAAAGTGGAAAAGGCCAATGAAAAATTGAAAAAGAGAAACAAAAAGTTAATCAGGGCACTTACCAATTTAAGGTTCAAGTTAGTCATCAAGAAGCCCAGAAGGCCTTTAACTACCAGGAAAAGCAGAAGAAGAGGGTTGGATGTTCTTGCAGAGGTCTCAGAGTTCATGGAATAATTGCATGAGGACATGCAAGAATCTAGCAGTGGGGGTATGTTGAGCTCCAAGAATGTTCTTTCTTCCACCACATTCCACTCCATTTCTTTTGTCCATTGTTAATCTCAGGCTCAAATGATCAATAGAATTAGTTAAAATTTCTTTGAGAATGAATATCATGACTAACTTGCTATGTTTTTATGATTTTGTCATTGTAGTACTTTTTGAACTAGATCTAGCTGCAGAATGCAGACATTCTGTAGCTAGTGGCCGATTCTGCAGCTGTCTTTATGTCTATGCAGGTTCCAGGTGTCATCTTAAGAAAAAAACATATGGGTGTATTCCACATCATGCCCTCATCATTTGTTGCTCTCCACGAAGTTTGAACGGAATCCTGTAAGCGGTTATGCACATGGGAACTCAAATTACGAGGTAGATTCCTAACAGGATAAGGACAGTCCAGATGTCCTTAATCATATTACGAAACCACCTTCAGAGTTCTAGTTCGATTCTAATTAGGAAAGACAATTATTCCTATGTTATTCAGATACGGTTATGTAATTTTTTTATAAATATGCTTGGGAAACCGAGGGACAAGGTTAGATTTTATGGTTGATTGCTAGATTTCAGAAGTCCGAAAACACTCTGTTTTGAAGTAATTTCTCTTTAATGAAAGAAGCATCATTTCCTTGAAAGCGTTGAATCAATCTTGAAGTAGATTTCGTGCTAATCTGGTGGTAGAGGGCCCCTGCCTCCTGAGCAACCTTGTTTATACGGTTTAGGTAAGTATTTTAGTCTCATTTTCATTTCTAGCTTAGGCAAGTTTTTGAATTTTATGTTCATACTTGTTTACATTAATTATCACAGCTAGACTTACTCTAATAAACTCTTCCAAAATATCATTACGATGAATAAGGCATAGCTGTGGTATTGTAGGTTTTAGTTGCATTTCCTTTCGTTAATTATCACAGTTAGACTTACTCTAATAAACTCTTCCAAAATATCATCACGATGAATAAGGAATAGTTGTGGTATTGTAGGTTTTAGTTTCTTGTTTACACTAAGTGTCATAGCCGGTCTTACTCTTAAAAACTCTTCCAAAACATCATTAACAACGAATAAGAAACAGTTATGGTGTCTTAGATTTTAGTTGTATTTGCTTTCAGTTTTATGTTTATGTTCAATTGCATTGAATAATACAACCATACTTGTTTTCACAAACTCTTCCAAAATATCATTCATATTGAACGAGATGGGCTATAGAATTCCTTAGGTTAGCTGCATGTTAATTTAGTTACAACACTCCAGAGGTAGAATGCATTTAGTTCAGCTCTGTCACTACATTTCAGTTTGATAATGGCTTTTTAGTTTAACACTGTTCACTGTACTCTAAGTAGACTAGTAGCACTCTAGTTTAGTCTTAGCTCACTGTATTAACATTCCAGTTTAGTTGCTATCCATTGCATTTTAAATTGTATCAGTTGTTAAATTTAAATACCACGATCTTCATTATTTACAAAACTTCTTTTGTTCCAAACTCATATTAATACATAATCATCTGGACAGAAGCTAGTATCAGTCTAAGGCCTGGAGTATTTTGCAACCTTTTTACCATTTCACAAACAAGCCTTTTCTCAAAGAATATTCTAAAAATGAAATCTATAACTTTTGAGTGAGGCCTAGTGGTGTTAAATTGAGTTGCAGAACAGAGTTAGAAGCTCGTTTAGAGTAGAAATCTTATTGTGCTACAAATGTTATTTTCCAAATATATTCCAATAAACCTTTAATCATGGATGAGATGTTGTAACATTGTAAGTTGATTGTTTGATTGTTTAATTAGGAGAACTTCATTTATACTTGTCCATTTCTCAAGCTCTTCCAACACATCTTTAATGAATGAATTGGATAAGTTTAAGTTCATGTTGTGATTTATTTTCTTGCACTGAAGTCATTATCAAACTTTGCACTTGTTTTTTGCCATCCATAGTTTAGGCTTTGTTCTGTTTTAACACAACCAATAGCTTCTTTTCACTAGCACTTAGTTCTTTCCTTTTTCAACATAAAACCATAAAACCAAAAACATCATAAAACACTAAACACAACATAGTGAGAAACAAATACCTAGGCACATATAGTGTAGCACACTTCAGCAGTTTACTAGCCCTGGTTGACAATTAATGAACTCAATTTAGGAACAATAGGTTGAGCATAAACAGAGACCTCCAAGATGCCTTGCCAAAAGCAAAGGAAACTTTCCAAAGTAAGGCCCCTCACTTTTCTAAGGGGAAGGAAGGAAAAGCTGCTCCTCCCAAGGAGAGCTCTTTGAAGAAACCTCTTAATATTGATCTCAGGAGGGAATTGAGGAAGAATAGACTGTGCTTCACTTGCTAAGAGTCATGGGCACCAGGACATAGATGTGCTGCTGGAAAAGCACACTACATAGAAGTCTTCTCATATTTTTAGGAGGAAAATGAAGGTGATGAACCTAGGAGGGGTCACAGCGCTGATGATGATGATGATGGAGATCAAACACCATCCAGAGATGGGAAGGGAGCCTTTTCTCCAACAAGTGGGACTCTTGCCTCTTTGAGAGGAGTGCCTAAGTACTTGACCCTAAGATTACAAGGGTCAGTCATGAATTAGAGAGTATCTGTCCTGATTGATAGTGGGGCAACCCACAACTTTATTGATGCTCACCTTGTGCAAAAAAGAGGAATCCCCACTGATACTTTCGAGGGATTTTCTATTTTGGTCCTAGGAGATAGGACCATGCAATGCATGCAATATGTTCCATCACTCTCTGTCACTATGGGATCCTACACTTTGGTGGATCACTTCTTTGTAGTTGACATACCAGACACCAACATCATCTTGGGTGTCCAATGGTTGATTACCTTGGGGAAGGTTACCACTAATTGGAAAGCCTTTCAAATGGAGTGGGTGGATTTGAAGAGTGGGAAACCACAAATGATTCAAGGCATGCACACTTATCATTAACCTAATGTTTCCACACAAAAAACAGAGATGGATTTGCGCAGTGGAAGCAGGGATCTCACAGTTCCTTCTCTCATTTTCATGAGGATGCTGCAAGGGACATTCTTATCTCATGGCAAGCCACCTGGAATGCCATCAGATTCAGATCTTATGGAGAAAGCCTCACAAAGTGCTGCTCCAAATCTAGATCCAGGAAGGATTGGAGGAATGAAATATTAAGCTACAGTGCTATGGGAGGAGAAGAATGGGAGGATCAGCCTTCCAACAAACAATTTTGGCATGTGTAATGTCAAAAGGGAAATCATCAACATGAAAAGCACTTCCATGGATGTATCAGCAACGCTGTCATTGTTGAGAAGTGTGGATCTTTATTGGAAATCTCAGCTGCTTGTAGAGTATTCCAAAGATCTCCACACATGTATGATACTAGATGGAATGCAGCAAGAAGAGGGCTACTTAGTCCAAGGTGGAGTCATCTATTATCATGGTAAGGTCTTCTTGGCTAGACCCTCCAAGCTCAAGCAGAAGATCCTACAAGGAGCATATAAAGAATTCTTCCTCAGCCATATGTATTCAATGAAGATCTATTTCCTGATCATGAAGATTTTTGATTGGGAAGGCATGAGAGAGGACTTACATCAGCACTTTCAAGAGTGCAATAGCTCTGGAGGATTTGGGTAGCCAATGGACTCTTTGCAAGAGTCATCTTAGCCAGCTCTTCCTTTCCTTGAGAGGAGGGGAATGCTCATGCACAACTCCATGTGTGTGAAGGAATATGATGGTAAAGGATTTGATCATGACAAGCAAGTTGTATTTTCTGATCTATTACATTCCTTTGCCATGTTTTTGTAGGATATGACTCCTAAAGGGAGTGAGAGATCATGTGGATCTCATAGTTTGTTGGGGGCCAATGGAAATTTTGAACTTGAACACTCCCTTGATGTGCAAAGGGAGATTCCTTTTCATGATGGGTGCTTCCCAAAGGCACCAAACTTATGTAACACCTTCAGCCATGTTAAGGTGACTCATGCAGTAGAAGTGTGGTGGGAATGCCACTTTCCCCACTTGTATCTAATGAAGACAATAGATGCACTGCGCTGGCATCACATGTGGGATTTTGACCCACCTCCTCAAGTGCAAATTTCAGTTTGCATATATGTAGTCTTGCTTCCATACCTTGATGATATAGTTGTATTATTTATGGGGTTTTATGGACAAAGGATGGGTAGTGTATATGTACCACATGGTTTTGAACTTCAACCTACACTTCATGATACATGTTTTAGATGTAGCATTGCTTCAACCATGTTTATTTCTGTTGAGTTTTTCACTTTGTTGGAGTTCCAGTGTTTTGGACAGATTGGCAAGACCAAAAGACCGAACAACATCAAAACCACTTTGGGGCCCTAGGATCTAGCCCTCCTGGACCCAGAGAGGGATCTCTCCAATAAAGAAAAGAATGATATATCTTTGAGAGCTCGAAATGAGGTATTAGGCTAGGTATGAAGCACAAAGGGGGGTTTTAAATGATTCAGTTGGTTGTCGGGTTGGTCTGAGATCATTAACTGAGAAGGTTATGGAATCAAAGGAGTGAAGCAATAGGATTTTTCGGCAAAAGAGGATAAGTTATGAATGTGCCATCCATTGGGCTATGGAGTCATGAAAAGGGGATTACTTGCATACAACTAGCAAGGCTTTCCATAGGACAAGTCGTCTATACTAAAGGATCTTTTAGATAGATGGTGTAATGGAACAGTAAGGAGTGAAAGTGAAAGAAGGAAAGAGACCAATTTCTGTCTAGAGATCGAGTCAAATATCATTTAAATCCAAACCTACTTTGACATACTCGAGGGAAGCTCTCAATGAAGACAAAGGAAAAACAGAGTCAAGATTAAACGCAGAACTAGGCCTAAGATCAGAGAAGGACGTTGAACCTTCAATGCTTTGACACCAGTTCAAGGGATATTTGAAAGCCCAATCAGTTGGAAAAGGACCCTAGTTGATAGGGCTCACACTAAATCCCTGGTATCCCAATTCTTCCGGCTTAAACCCAACAATAACAACTAAGCAGCAAACCATGAATTCACACATCAGCAAAAATGGATTGAACCAACATCTTTAACTGGTTAAATTGCATGAATTTTCTCTTAGATTCACTATCAGCAGAAAAACATCAAGGATAAGAAGAGCAGTGGGCATTAAGGTACCATGCAGGGGTATATCTTAAGCCTGATTTACTGATTCTTATCGGAGGATAAATGGACAACATGAATAATGTAAATAGACAATGCAATAAGAGAAACATCACCCATAATATAAACTAGGGTCTTGTGAAATTTTCTTGATTAATTGATGTGCAAAACCAGTCACATACACTGAGCTCAATGGATAATACATTCCAAGCTTTCTCCTCCCAGCCTACTACATTACAAACTACTCAGCTACTCTCCCCAAAACTTTTCTAACAGCCAAATGAATCCCTACAAACGCAACTACAACAACAACAACCTTTACAATATGTTCTTCAGGGGTTCTTATAGGAGAATGAGTAACTGTGGAAGTGGATATAAATTAAATGGATCCATTAAGACAGAGTGGAGGAAGTATCCACGCCCACTCTGCTTAATAGCTTTGCACTATACTCTGTAGTCTAGTTCGGAGTCTCTATCAGGTCGATATTTGACCATTGGATGTGTTATTTAAAGTCTTTTCTAGCTGTAAGGCACTCTGTTTTGTCTTCTAAAGCAAGTAAGGTGACTGAAGGTCTTCTGGGTTTCCATGCTTCCATTATTTCTGTCCTGACAATATTTGGAAGCTTTCTGTCAATGAAATGGCTTTTAGGAACTTGAGGAGGCATGTAGACTTCTGTAGGAAGGTGTAATTTTTGAGAAAATATTTTATGCTGACATATACACAGATATGTCTTGTTTCAAGTGAATTAGTCTTCAAAATGTGTCTTCTTCCTTTGAATAAGGATTAAAACATTTAATCCTCAATTATGGGATTAAATCCTCTAATTCATCTCTACTGTTACTCTCTGCTGCTGCTACAGTGGTTCCTCTGTGCTTGGAGTCACAGTAACTGTGACTGTGGAGACAGAGTGAATTTACCACTCTTTAAACCCTGCAATAATGCAATAAAATCATTATAAAAATCCAGGGGAGGTGGCAGAAGATTTTTATGGAGGCCTGTGGATGCGGTGGCAGAATGGCGAATGCAGGTGAAAACAGGCGAAAACGCTGCAGAGTGGTGAAGAAATGACCTGATGGAGGTTTGGTGTGGAATAGGTCATAGACCATTGGATGAGATGAAACAATCGTGATCAATGGCCAGGATTAGATGTTGGAGGTGTAAACACGAAGTTAGGCGGAGAAATGATATTTAGTGTAAAGCCCAAAGTTTTAAGGTTCGGGCGATTTACAAAGAAAATTATGAAAACGCAATGAAACGGGCTTGATGTGGGACCCGGCATGGGTGGAGGGTGATTAACTGTGGGTCGTTGGATCACAGGAGGTGATCAACGGAGAATATTGCAAGATGGAAATCTATGGAATCCCGATGGAGAAACATGGTGGAGACGCAATGCGATGTAGGCCGTTGATCTAGATCAACGGACGGTTGTGAACGAATATGGAGGTTGCGGGAGAAAAAGGGAGGAAGGTGGTTTGGATGGGAAAACCACCGGTGTCGCACGACTTTAAGGTAGTTTAGAAAATTTCCCCAAATCACACGATATGCCTCACTGTGTGACATGTGGCCTTTAAAAACTGCTTATATCGCATAACCCTCAAGCGTTAAATCTCGGACATTAACATCATGCGATATGAGCCTCAGTCGTTGGATCTGGAGTGGGAATATTGGACAGTGTAAGGTGGAGCGTGAAATGGGAAGATGCACGGGTGAAGTGGGCCATTGGGTTCACTACAGAATGTTGGATTATGTGGATGGATGGTCCATATTTAAAGAGGAGCGGGAAGGAAAAAGGGTCAGTGAACGGACGGGAGAAAGGTGGACCGTTAGATCTAAAGATATCAACGGCTGAGATCCAATCAGAAGGGAAGATAGGCGGGGAAATGAGCGGGGAGCGATGAGATCTGGACCGTTGGATCACGTGGGATGGACGGCTCAGATTCAATCGGGGCTCTCCAATCGGGAGGACCAACAATACGGGATTGGGCGATTGCGATGGTGCGATTGAGCGACCACCGTCCGATCTGGAGATAGATTGACGGTCAATCTATAATCGGAGGGGCGAATGGATAAGTATGATGGGAGTGCACGGGACAAGCGCTGACCATCAAATATTTAAAAGATCAACGGTCTAGAACAAGCTCGCGGTCTTATAGAGTAAAGACCTCGCATTGGGGAAAATCAAGTGTAACAAAGGAAATGCGCTCCCTGAATGTCCCGATTGCAATTAGCGCCCAGGCCTTTAGCACTTGGTTCTGGGCGCGGGTCATGTGGGGAAGTGGTTAAGGTGTCTGGCCGAAAGGGGCTTAAGCCTTATATGCAAAATAAGTGTTTTTGGCCCTATTTTAATGCTTTTTAATGCCAAAAGATGGATTTGGTAGGGAGAACAAGGGACTATTAAACCACAAAAAGAGCAACTAAAAGGTTTAAAAGGGGACTTTGGATGATTTAGAAGTTCAAAGAGGGAATTTTGGAAGGGAAAAATGGTGATGAAAACAAAGGATTAATAGGGGTAAAATAAGGGAAATGGAGGCCTTTTGGGCATTCTTCTTCACAAACAGAGTGGCTTTTTAACTGGAAACTGCAGTGAGGATTTATCAAAGGACAAAAGGCATAAGGAGGCTTCAAGGATGATGTGTTTTCAGAGGGAATGCATTCCTTGAAGGCTCAAACAACATTTTAGCCCCCTGATTTCTTGTCAAAAAATTCATAGGGGGCTAACAGTGGCTCCACATGGGGATGGCATCTTCTTTAAGGTGTCAAGAATTCAGAAAATGGTCTTTGGTGTAGGCCAGATGCCTGGTACTCGACACATCCATTTTATTTCTTGGATCAGCTGCTACAAATCATGAAGACATCATATCAACAGAATATTCTCCCAAACAACTACCTACACACACTATTTGTCCTAACATTTTTTCTTCTGGGTGCATTTGGACTTGCAGCATCAATTTTTACAAACAAGAAAATAAACCTACTCTACTGCTACCCTTATTAATCCATGAGACCAGATTAAACTTTTGGCCTCATAATTACTCTACCTAAACTACATCTGCTAGGATTAAACCATCTAGTAGATTTCTTCTCTACATTCTAAGAAAGAAATTGAAAAATAGTCAAGCCAGGATTAGACTGTCTAGCTTGCTATGGGCCATGGCATAAGGAAAAAATTTCTCATGGACTGATACTTTGCAGAAATTTAAAACTAGTAACTAAATTCTCATGGATTGAGCTTTATTGAGATTTTCCTACCTACCCTACTCTACTTGAAATATTCACAAGTCTAGCTTACAAACATTCTCTTCCAATGCATCCAGTCCATCAAATGATCCCAGGACTAGTCTTTTTTGCTAAATTCTTTGAGCATGTTGGATAGGCAGGGCCACTCCCATTCTCTTTGTTCTTGAACAACAGCTTCTACAAATTTTCTTGTTGTCTGCAACATGCTGCTCAAAAATACCTTTGATCCTTCTTCAAATGTCTACAGGAAATAAACATAAGGATCATGAAGTGATACCTGGTTATGAATATTTGGCAGGTAGGCTTCAGCCAGGATTTCTTCTTCTTCCACTGGATCGAGGACAAGACTCTCTTGAGAAAGAGAATCTCCTTCATCTTCTTCATTTTCTGAACTAGAGGACTCATCATATATTGCAGTTGTGCCCTCTTGGAACTCTGATATATTCTGCTCTGATGGGCTGAGCTCTGTGAAAAAATCCATGTATTCTTGAGCAGGGGTTTGTTCTACCGCTTCCTCTTTTTTAAGAGAAAGCTCCTTACTTTCATCATGCTCAAAAATATCTTATTTTCTTTCTTCCTCATCCTCTGAAATGAAAGGCTACTGATCTCCATCTTCACGGCATTAACTACTGATGATCAGAGATGTAATAGAGTGAAAATTAAATGAATCTTCATCTATTACTATGCTTTCATAACTTTCCCCATCAGTGTCATAAATAGGCTGACTTGATTCATTTCTTCTCTGAAGTTGATGGCCCTGATCTTCTTCACATGGATCTACTGATGATGTTCCTGCAAGCTCAGCTTCCCTCTGGAAAAAATCATCATCAAATAGATCATAACTGGGAAAATCATAATTGTAAGCAATGTCACCAATCAAACTTGTCGGATTCTCAGCAGGTATTTCTTCATTTTAACCGCAGAGGAGTTTTCTGGATCTGC
This sequence comes from Pinus albicaulis, assembly GCA_034641835.2. Classification (NCBI taxonomy): domain Eukaryota; kingdom Viridiplantae; phylum Streptophyta; class Pinopsida; order Pinales; family Pinaceae; genus Pinus; species Pinus albicaulis. The sequence goes on from CM076580.1 coordinate 1,788,932,069, forward strand.
ATAATCAAACTCATTAGATGAACGAGCAAGCGTATATGTTCTATAAAAGATTTCAAAGGTGGATTGCGTGTTTAGTATTCAGTCCATCTCTTCTTCTCTCAACAGAGGAATTTATTTTTTAACACAAACAGAAGAACAACAGTCCTCTCTTTCTTGTACTAACTTATCTGGAGGGTGGATATCTTCTTGAGCCTCTTTTGTGTAATCTTCATTTGTGCTAGTAGGGAAACTTTGAGGAATTTTTGATGTTTCCTGATCTCTTTCTGATTCAAGCACTTCCTCATGATCAAGGTGCCACTCTTCTAGTGGAATCTGAGATGAATTATCAGTCAGAGGGGAGGCCTCTATGCGTGCCGATTCTTATTCTGCCTCTATTACACTAAAAATTGTCATCCTGACATTCTGCTATGTGTATGAGCTCATTATAAATCATACTTCTCCCTTTGCAAGTCTAAACATATTAGTTCCTCATGTCAAGCCTTGAAAATCAGAAAAAGTTCCTAAAAGTCTCCTAAACTTTGGTATCGCACTTTCTGGCTATCTTGCATGCGGTCCCGCATCCAATGTTCAGCTATCCTGCGTACCTGAATGCACTTTATATTTATTATAGGTGCGGACCCCTGTAAGATTAAAAAGGCGCAAGTAAATTCCAAAAATCTCAATTAAATTAAAATCTGGAAGCTTCTAGAATGGATTTTGTGGTGGCAGAACCGCTCTTGTGAGGTGCATGAATCCCTTACCTTATGGAGCTAACCCCTTGATGTGAGGAGCTTATCCCTTTGAAGGAGGATTCTATCCCTTCATACTTGGAATAGAAAACCTCTTCTTTTCCACTATAAAAACAGGCATTGGGTAGCCTCAAGGGGAGTTGAAGCTTTAGAATATTTGAAGTTAAGTGCTGTTAAGATTCAGACTCATTTGATTAAGACTTGTGTGAGGAGAGATTACATACCTCTATTAGTCTTGGTTGGAGGAGTGCAGAGCTTATCAAATTAAAGGAGATTCCTGCTTCGGACCCCGGAAAGTCCTGTGCAACATCAAGGCTCAGGTTGTAAGGATTTTCTTCTTTTGAAATTAATACAAATATACTCATTTTTCTCAATAAGCTTTCAATCAATGGTTTATTTCATAGATTCCTTGATCACTATGATAAGCATGGTTTATGATGATTTCTATGCAGGTGCTATGTAATATTTCGCTTGTTTGTGACTGCAGGTTTACGAGGAAAACTCCTTCAAGCGCACGAGGGAAATCAACTACTCCCAACAAGCACTGGAAAAACGGTAAGTCCTTAACACCTCTATAGAGCTTTTCGTAGATCGTATATGCTTAGAGAAAGATTATTATATTTGGTTGTTTGTTGCTAGATACTTTTAGTACTAGGGAGATCGGTCTTGTCCGCAAGATGGATTAATCCTCAAACAAATTGGTGACTCCAGTGGGGAAAGAACTTGTTGTTTTTTATTCTCTTTATTTTGATTTGAGGAAACGTTTTTCTTGTTTTTGATTGATAGACATCTGCCTGGGTAGCTTAGGTTTTCTCTGTTTTTGAAAATTTTGAGATCTTTTATGTTTTTCTTTAATTTTTCCTGGGACCGCACTTTGTCTTCTTTTCACAGTGCGGGCAGTTTCGCATTTTTGCTTTAGTAAACAGTGCGGTACCGCACCTGTTCCTTCTGCAAGACTGCGGACCCTGTTAAAATTTTGAAAAACCTTTAGATTTTTTTCTTTAGTTTATCTTTATTTTAATTTAGATTTTTTGATTTCTGCCCAAATTGATGATTGTTTCTGTCAAAATCTTTCTGTGAATGAATCTTAGTAGTATTGGTGTTTTGATGATTTTCTAGAATTTTTGTGTTTTGGATTGTCTTTCACTTGGTATTTGTAGCGATTCAAAGCATTGACTGTTTAAAATACCTGAGATTACATTGGTCTTTTGTCTTTTGCTGAATCTGGCCTAATTGTGAAATCATCCTTTATTGAGAAATAAAATTGCCTGTTTCTTTGCAAATCTTTGAAAAGAAACTTTGTTATTGGTTTTTGAATTTCATTTTTTATAAAAACATAATTGAGTGTTTTTGATCTGTTTTTTATTCTGAACAAATATATCCTTAGTTTGCTGAATAACTAAGTAAAACATTCTTCAAAAAAAATTGTAAAGCTTTTATTCAAATATGTTATTAAAATTTGTAGGTCTCAGAATTAGTTTGATAGTTTTGAGTGTTTTTCATAGAATTTTGTAGATCTCTTTTGAAGAAAAATTGTTCTATAGCTTCAAGTTTGAAAGTAAAAGGATTTTCTTATGAGCTTTGATAGTTTGTTTCATTTTTGAGTTATTGCTGAAAAGACAAAAATACTTTCTTTCAATTACTCTTAATATTTAAATAAGGAATTTTTCAATAAGAGGATTGCATTCTCCAACTTTTCCTTAATTAGGATTTCATTGAAAGGAAATGATCTGATTATCATTTTTAGGTGCATTTTAGTGTTTTTGGAAGTTGAGTTTTCACACCATCAAAGTTTCACTTCCGCACCCATTTACTTAAGAAACAACTCTTAAAAGTAATGCTTAATTAAAATCTATCTAGCAATCTTTTATTTTCTAGGGATCTTATCACCAACATAGCTTAGGCTAGTATCTTGGAGTAGGGAGTAATTAACTCTCCAAGGTAGTAAAACAAACAAGTAGACAAATCTTGCGGTAGGAAATAAACCCAATCGTAATTTGTATAATCTGGGAAGCTTCTCTTAAAGAAGTCAATCACGAGATCATGTCCAAACCTTTGAGACAATCAATTCTGTCTCATTGGGGAAGATAGAATATTTTGCGCGTATTAAAAATGGTAAACCTCGGATTAACCATTGTCGAGGAGCCTAGGGTCACTTGTCGGTAAACCTTGGATTAACCATGTCGAGGAACCTTCAAGGGGATTGAGCTTGCTACTCTGCCCTTGCACGTGAAATCGGATCGTAGACTGTTCCCCCAGTTATATTTGTTACTATTGGTAACCTTAGTGTCCCTTATCTTAAGATTATTTCCTAAGGTGACGGTGAAGGAAAGATCTCACTGTACCTGGAGCAGACGTCGACTAGACTCACTTGGACTCTCTGGAGGGTTCTCTTCACACGAGATGGTTTTGTGAGGAAACTTGTGCCAGTCTGTTTCATTAAGCAGGTTGTCGGGGTAACTGTTCCAACCGCCCTTTCTGTATTAAATTTCCACTAAGTTGGATTTCATCACCAACTAGTGTTTTTAGTACAGGGAGTTACTGTTTGTGTGTGGTTTGAACTCCTAGATTTTTAAGCATGTGATTCAGCTGTTTGTTCCTTTAAAGACTTTAGGTGTTTTCTTTGAAATTTTCTTTGTTTGCGTGTGATTAGTTAAATAATTAATCGTGGCAGAATTGTCGAGACAATCTCGGAGACTACAAGGGAAACCCCCTGAATATTCACCAAGTCAGCTTGAAGGGCTTCGTGCTCTGGTATCGTCTAGTAGCGGTAGGATTAAATCAACAGAAGTTGGAACTTCATCCATAGTGGTTCATCCTGATTATCAAACACCCATAACAGAACACATTCAAGAGCCGATTTCAGTTTCTAAAGTTACTGGTAGTATTTCTCCTGCCAGTGAATGGGCTGACGAACCTGAAATCTCTGAACCTGAAATTGAACCTTCTATTTTGGAAACATCTTCAGGATTTATTTCACCAACTTCCAGCGATGTTGGTACACCAAGGGTAAGAAATATTGTCACTGACAATATTCCATCTGGACTAATTTCTATTGAAGAACTCACTAATCCAGACGAAGAGTTATCTCTTCCCAATTCCCCTCAATCGCTACATCTTAGGGAACGTGAATCAATTTTCTACAGCCCTATTCGAACTACTTCTTGGTACTTATCTTTAACTAATTTTTTAGAGAATCTGGGTCTTGCTTTTTCTCCACCTCGAGTTCCATTTCATCCAACACCCAGAGGTTATTATCCGTCATCCATTATGGCAGGAGAATCATCCATGTTTTCCCAGACATCGGAATCATTTTTACATGGTGGTCCTTCTATTCCTTCGGGATATTAGGCTCTGTATGGTACTTTCTCGGGGGCAGCTCCTCAACCAATTGAAAGCATGTTATCATCTGGTTTAAGTGGAATTAAAACTGAAACGTCAAATGAAGGGAAAAATTTTATGATTTCTAGTAATATTCCGAATCTGCAACCTCAAGGCAATCAGGTACTGCCTAGCAGGCAATCTCAGGGAAGTCTGTTACCGTCTGGGGGGCAACCTCAAGGTAGTTAGTTACTGCCTGGGGGGAAACCTTCAGGAAGTCAGTTACCACCTGGGGGTCAACCTTAAGGTAGCTTTTTCCCAGGACAAACTGTGGAGTCATACTATTTTGGGGGACAACCCCAAGGGCAGTACATACCTCAGGGTTACCAACCTTCAGGACAGTACACACCCCAGGGTCAACCCCAAGATCAATATGCTCCTTAGGGTCCTTATCAACCCCAGCTTCAGTACGCACCTCAGGGTTATCAACCTCAAGGTCAGTACCCAATTCAAGGTTACCAACAGCCTTCTGGTCAGTCATCTGTTCAAGGAGCTGGAAATTTACCATTCACATATCAACCCTATGTTCAACCAGGTTATGGTCCTTATGTTCAACCTTCTGCGGGACAATATCCCAGAATGAATATGGTGTGGGATCCATCCCAATATCAATAGCCTATGCAGCCTAATGTGCAGTTATATTTTCAACCTGGATAGCCTTTGTTTTCTGGTCCAACCCAGCAACCTGTCCAGCCTACAATTCAAACTCCTGCACCTAGTTCTGTTTAGCATTCCGCACCTAGTACACCTCAGACTCCGCCTCAAACTGCTGCTACTGCTGCTATGTCTGTCCAAAATGTAACACCTATTTCTGGAGTATCTATAACTCCGATTTCGACTATCCCTGTATCCGGGAAAATCCCTCAAGTCTCTGTACCCCAGTCAGGGCCTTCCATCCAGACTTCGGTCCAAATGCCTGGAGGACAAGCCGGTACGAGTATAGTTGTCACAATTCAACCGCAATTCACGTATCAACCGTACCAGGGATATCCTCAATTCGGTCCCGGTTCACAAAATCCAAATTATCAGTATCAACCGTACCCTAGCTACACTTATTAGTAGCCTCAACAACCCCATTTTGGTCTGATTAATCCTGGTTTTCCAGGAGCTTACATGATTCCTAACGCAAATCCAATTCCCAGTTCTCTTGGGTATCCACCTCCTGGAACTGCTTTGGCTACTCATGGTTTTCGTGACCCTAACCGTCAGTTACCGTTTATTGCAACTTTGGATTTACCTGATTTGACGCGCCTTACGAATGATTCGATTTTCTATTATCCGTATTGGCCGCCAATGCCGCATAAGTTGCGCAGTGATATACCAAAGTTTGAAGGTAATTCAGGAGAGGATCCATCAAATCATGTCATGACTTATCACCTCTGGTGTGCGTCTAATTCAATTATTGATGATTCAATTCACTTACGTCTTTTCCAAATAACTCTTATTGGTCTTGCAGCCAAATGGTACATTGAGTTACCACGAGGCTCGTTTCATAATTTCAGTCAGTTAGCAACTACCTTCTTGACTCACTTTCAGTTTCCTGTCAGATACAACAATGGCACGGAATTATTAACTTCACTTAAGAAATCTACGTCTACATATATTTCTGATCATATTCAGGAATGGCGACGTAGAAGGCGTTTGGTGAAAGTTTATATTCTAGATCAAATTTTGGCAGAATGGTTTGTTAAATCATTGTTACCCAAGATCACTGAAGATGTAGCTAAGGCCGGTGTTGTTACTGAAGAGCAAGTGATTGCTCAAGCTCAGTACCTTGATCTCGTTTACACGCAGTTAGGTACTTTACACAAAAAAATCCCCGACCTTCCAAAACAAGGTCAGATAGTTGCTGCTCCTTCAGGGTCTCATGCTACTGATGGCATGATTGGTACAGTCAATATGAAAAGTAAGAAGAAATATTCAAAGAATTCTTCTCCTATTATAACCTTACCAGATTCCCTGAAAGGAGAATCTTCCCCCGAAATTTCTGCCGACATTCACGTCGTAGAAACATCTACGGCTAAATCTAAATCCGGTGGTAAAAAGAAAGGGAAGGGTAAAAACAAGAAAAATTCGAAAGAGAAAACTGATAAAAATGAATCCAATGACGAAAAGCACAAGCCTCGTTACCCTTGTTACATTTTTGATGAGGATCACTTCACTAAGGAATGCCCACATCATGCAGAGGTTGCAAAATTCATCAAAGGTTTACAACAACCTGCTGTCTTGAAGGATCCTTTTCCAACTCAAGATAGCAAGATGGTTGGTTCCACTTCGACTGCTTCAGAAGAACCTATTTTGATGATGTCTCATGTAAGGATTGCGACGTGATCGCAAGATTATGGTACTAAGAATCCTGCTAATGGGAAGGAAGTAGAATCTTCTAATGCAAATACATCAACTACACCTCCTCCTGTTTCTGGTCCACTACAGATCGAGAAAAAAAATCTAGACTTAATAATCAAACCGCCTGCTAAAGGTGTTCTTCGTAAATCAGCTTTCAATCCACATGTGAGAGCTGCTCAGAATTACAACATTGTTAAAGACTTAGCTATTTCCCCTTCAGCAATGTCGGCTTTGGAAGTGTTGCAATCATGCCCAGCACAGCATAAATTTCTTGTCTGCTATAGGAGCTGTAGATGTTCAAGATTCTAATCTTATAATCTTCAATTCAGAAAATAGTACACCTCATCTACCTCATCAGATGGCTTTCCAGATACCAGTGTTAGTCAAAAACAGACCGATCTATCGGACTGTGATTGATGAGGGGGCTTCAACGTGTATTATGTCGATTCAGTGTTGGAAATCACTTGGTTCACCTACACTTAACCAATCTCCGACGATTCTTAAGGCTTTTGATGGTCGAGGTTTTCACCCTTTTGGTATTTTGCAGGATTTACCCATAGGGGTCGAAGGTAAAACCGTAAATCTAGATGTGGAAGTGGTTGATGCCCCTCTAGATTACAACCTTCTTCTAGGTCGCAGTTGGTCTTATGCGATGACTGCTGTTGTTTCTTCGGTCTTTCGACTCATAAAATTTCCATATCAAGGAAATATCGTCACAATAGATCAATTAACTTATTTCTCTTCCGACCCAGCCTCTACAGAAACAATCCAGCATGTTGGTAAAGCGACTATCCCTTATAAGGATTTTGGAGTAGGATTAGTTAAAGATTCTGGTTTACTAGGAACTTTTGCCTTTCCTCCTCCTAATGTATCGCATGTTGTTGCAACTATTCACATGATTTCATCAAATACTATTATCTTTGATGATCCTTGGATCATACCTTCTGATTCTGAGTTAGATTCAATTGAGGGCATGATGCCTTTGAGTCCATTTGAACTTGCATACCAGGCCGTACAGTCACTTTCCAACACCTCTTCAACCGGAATCTATCCAATGAATGGGATCTCTAAGGAATCACTTTCTATATCCAGTTCAGCCACAACAACATTTCCGGATGTTGTTCATACTAATGAGAAAATTCGTGAATTTTTGTCTGTTGATGATTTACCATGGGAAGATCTACATCACCGATCTTCATTTTTACCTGAACCAGATCATTTTGAAGATGATTTCGCTTCAATTTTTACTACTGAATATGTCAAAGAACCCCAGTATCCATTGCAAAATCTTGATTTTGAATTAAATTTGGAAAATATTTCTCGAACGGTTCCAATTGACATTTCAGTAAAACCAGGAATAATTGAAAACATTCATATAGGTGCTTGTTGTACTGAAGATGAAATTAAAGCTTATAAAGCCCTATTTCAAGAATTCCGTGATGTATTTGCATGGTCTTATGAAGAAATTCCAGGAATTGATCCGTCAATCGTCATACATGAAATCAAGACTTACCCGGATGCCAAACCTGTTCGTCAACGTTTACGTCAAATACATCCTAGAAAAAGCTACTGCTATCAAAGCAGAAGTTGAAAAACTGTTGCGTGCAGGTTTCATTTATCCAATTCCTTTAACAGATTGGGTATCAAATATTGTTCCTGTGACTAAAAAACAAGGAACAATATGAGTATGTATCGATTATAGGGATATTAATTGAGCCTGTCCCAAAGACAATTATCCAACTCCCTATATCAATCAGATAATCGATGATTGTGCCGGTAGCGAAATGTTTTCCTTTATGGATGGCTTTTCCGGGTATAATCAAATAAACATACTCCCTGCTGATCAGCCAAAAACAACTTTTATTTGTCCATGGGGGACATTTGTTATCGCAAACTACCCTTTGGATTGAAGAACGCTGGAGCAACTTTTCAAAGGGCAATGTCTTATGCGTTTCATGACATTAAGCACATTGTGCAGCCATACCTCGATGATTTAGCTGCTCATTCATCACGTAGGGATGACCATATCACACACTTACGAGCTATCTTTATGAGGTGTTGGCATTATAAGATTAGGCTGAATCCACACAAATGTGTTTTTTGTGTTGAGTCAGGTCGTTTACTGGGCTTTGTTGTCTCGAAATCAGGCATTCGCGTCGATCCGTCGAAGGTCGAAGCTATTGTTAAATTACCTCCTCCTTCGACTTTGCGCCAACTCCAAATTTTGCAGGGGAAAGCAAAATTTTTACGTCGGTTCATTCCTAACTATGTTGAGCTTACAAAGGGTTTCACCCGGTTGTTGAAACAGAATATTCAATTCTTTTGGGACGAGATCGCTGATCGATCTTTTGATGCACTTAAACATGTGTTGACCCATGCATTGTTATTGAATCCTCCCAACTACAACCAGGATTACATTTTGTATCTCACTGCTTCTCATTCCACCATCGGGATGGTGTTAGTTCATGAAGAATAACCTCATACTGAACATGTGATTTACTATCTTAGTCAGAATTTTCATCCAACCGAGATCAAATATACACATGTGGAGAAATTGGCATTAGCAGTTGTCCAAGCTGTCCAAAGATTTAGGCACTACATCTTGTTACGTAAAACCAGAGTCATTTCTGATTGCAACCCTATGATGTATATTTTAACCAAAAAATTGCTAGGGGGCAAGTATTCCAAATGGATAGTTATCCTGCAGGAATTTGACTTGGAGTTTGAGAAATCCAAGGCAAAGAAATCTTTGGTATTTGCGGAACTGATGTGTGATTTTCCCTCTACTGATACTGAAACTATGGCAGAAGAGCCCATTGTGGATGAATCTCTGTTTCTTATCAATACTCTCAATCCATGGTATGGAGATATTATTGTTTATCTCCAAACCCAATCTTGTCGACCCGAAATTTCACAATCTCAGCGACGGAAAATACGCTTCCAATCCCAACAGTATAATATTATTGGTGATACACTCTATCATCGTGGAGCAGATTCTATTTTCAGACGCTGTCTTGTTCATGAAGAAGCTGAAAAGGTATTAAATGACTACCATTCTGGAGCATGTGGCGGTCATATGTCTGGGTATGCCACAACCCAAAAGATATTGCGCGCTAGCTATTTCTGGCCATCATTATTCAAATATTGTATTTATGCAATCCAGAAATGCCACAATTGTCAACTTTTTTATCATAAAATGCATGCGCCACCAGCTCCTCTTCATCCCATAATTGTTGTTGTTCCTTTCACGAAATGGGGTATCGATTTTATTACATGTAACCCTCACTCGGCCGAGGGGCATGCATATATTATCTTAGCAGTGGATTATTTTACTAAATGGGCCGAGGCGATGCCTACATTTTTGGCTGACGGCAAGACTGCTGCAACTTTCGTATTTAATCACATAATTTCTAGGTTTGGTGTTCCTCAAGCCATTATTACAGATCATGGAAGTCATTTTCAAAATGTCATGATGACTGAACTGACAGATCAACTTGGCCTACGCCATGATAGTTCCACTCCATATTATCCACAAGCCAATGGTCTGGTCAAAGCTATAAATAAAGTTTTAGTCACCATGATTAGAAAAATTATTGGTATTCACAAAACGAATTGGCATTCCATGTTGTTTTCAGCACTTTGGGCATATCGAACCTCAGTAAAAACATCAACTGGTTTCACTCCCTTTCAACTCGTTTATGGTCTGGAAGCTGTGTTTCCGATTGAATGCGAAATTCTGTCACTGAAATTAGCCATAGAATTACCCCCGGCTACGTCTGAAGAGGAGAAACGTTTCCTGTACTTAGCTCAGCTGGACGAGAATCGACGAAATGCCGTAGTAGCAAACAAGGCTTATGTTAAAAGAATAAAAGCTCAGTATGATAGAAGTGTTACCCCTCGAAATTTTTCAGAAGGATACCTAGTCTTAGTTTATGATCAAGCCAATGATAAGCTAGGAGCTAGGAAATTCGTGCCCATGTGGCATGTTCCTTTCATTGTTAAGCGAAAGCTGGCAAAAGGGGCCTATGAGCTGATAGATTTTGACGGTGTCCCTTTAGATAAACCCAGAAATGGGCTTTATCTGAAGCGATACTATGCTTAACTTGGTATGGAGATTTTTTATTAGATTATATTTCTTTACTGTTGGTGTGTTTTAGATTAGAAAAGTGTGCTTAGTTTAGAAGTGTGTTTATCACTATTCCTGCTTATCTGAGTTTTACTCTTGATATCGCAGATGTCGACGTCTCTTCAAACCTACATTGGTTTTGCTGATGGTGCTTGTCATACTACACAGAACATCTCTTCCGCAGCTTGGGTTATCTATTCACCCTCTGATGAGTTAGTATCCATGCATGGGGTAAGCCTTGGTCAAACAACGAATAACATTTCCGAGTATAGTGCAGTGATTGAGTTATTATCTGAATCCATATCATTTGGAATTCGGAGTTTGATTATTAGGTTGGATTTTGAACTTGTTGTATTACAGCTTAACAGGGTTTATGCCATTAGAAATACAGTGTTATTACGGTTATTTTTAAGAGTCTGTATCTTGGAACGTTAATTTGACTACATTGAATATCAACATATTCCAAGAAATTTAAATACATTAGCAGACGCAGTTTCTTCTAGTGTGATAATCGACATTTGCAATGATCAAAAAACAGTAAAACAAAACAAAATTCATAACATGAACACAGATAGCTGGTAAATAGTGATATATCATAGTATAGAAGTGTTTTCAAAAAATATACATCGTCTTCGATCATAGGTTGGAAACACCTTATGATCAGCAAAATAGTAACACAAAAGGTCAAAAATATGAGTCTAAAACATGATCATCCCATCACTTATGGTGATCACGATAAGAAACCACTGCCTGAGCCACCCTATACAAGAACCTCCTAAAAGGTCCTGGAAACCCAATCACATATCTCTGCAATCTGAGTGGAATGTCATCTATGTCTATCTCTGGAATATCTAGAGTCAAACGCTCTAGATGATGCTCTAAATCAGTCAATATTTCTGTTGATTAGCCTGCTGGGGCTGATGCGGCTGCAACTGGTTATCTTTTGTCATAAAGCTGGAGATGGGCTGGTCACCATGGGCCCACATCTGTATTCAAAAAAAAATTGGTTATTAATTGACAAGATGATCAAAAATAAAAAATTGTAGAATTTAAAATTCGTTGAAAATGATTTTACCTGATTCATCCCATTGTTCCCCTGCTGGGAGACTCATCTCTCAGTCGTCGCGGAAATCTATCCCGGCATATGGAAAGTCCTCTATGACAAAAATTTGGCGGTCCAGCCAACGAAAATATGAAGAAGGAAATTGAACAATCTCAGCACCCTCAATACCATGACGGGCCATCAGTGTGACCCAACGAACCATCCTAGGTTCTCGAAGACGACCGGCATCAATAGGAATAATCTGTGGAGCTAGCATAGGGATCCTCTCTAGAGAAAAGGTGACAACTATGGATCCATATCCAAAGTTATTTAGTTTTCCATTCTTCGCTCTAGTTAGTTGGCCTTTTATATTATCCAACACAGCTTCGCACCAGTTGAAAATGGTGCCATGAAAACAGTCCACCACAATGCGCATCTGGGAACCGGTAGCGACATGCAGTGTGACACTCCCACATAGTCTGGTAACAGTAAATGCAATCACTTTCAGCTCGGAACGGATGATATTTTTTATATCAATCCATTTGTCCCTGGGGTCTGCTTCATCATTACAGAACTCTTGTTGAAGGCTAGCGACAGTTTGGCCACCTGGCCTAGTCCCAGAAAAGGAAAGTTGTTCGCCCCTCTTGGACAAACCAGTCAGGAAATAAATATCCTCTAGCTCAATTTCGAGCCGGTGGCCGCCAATAATGAAACACTGGTCCTGCACGTTCCACCTGTTTACCAGCCATGACAGGAGGTCTACCTGTGCCCTCATGCCTTGGATGGCCCAAAATTTATACAGACCGCATGCTCTTAATGCTTGCATTGTGGGAAAATGGAGCATTGCGGCTTCATCCACGTCCTCATGCTCACGTTCTCTCCAAATCAACATCTTGTTAATCCTACAATGCATAAAAAGATAGATTAGAACAATATAATTTGAAAATTTTTGGGTGGCAAAAGAGAAATTTGATTTTTAAATTCAAATGTGTGGGGACTGCACTTTACTTTTATACACAGTTCGTAGGAACACACGCGCTCTGTGAGGAAAGTGCGGACCCATGACTTTTTTCTTTGTAGAAAAAATTCGGGGTCCGCAAGTACCATGTGCGTCACCTGCGGACCCCTGCGGGCGATTTTCAAACTATCTTTCTCCCTTAAAAATAAAATCTAAAGCCTAAAAATGAATTGTAAATGGATGAAATGCAAGATTAGGAGGTCGTGGATTACCTGGGACTGATGGTTCTCGATTTCGACGAACATATTTTCCAGAATCTTCACAGGAATTTTTTTACCCAAAAGCTTCTACTTTTCACTCTGGACTTGAACGGTAAAAATGAAATTGAAAAAGTCCTTTTTATAAGTTTTTTCGAATAGATGAATTTTTAATTTGTTTATTTTTCACTTTAAAAGGGTATTTTTGAAGCATTTTTACTCATCTTAAACAGGTATGTGTAATGTTTCAAGTTTTTGTGCAGAAATTGGATTTTTCAGGAGAATTGATCGTTTTTCAACAAAGAGCATACTTTTATCACTTTTTCGGACTCTTTTAAAAAATTCATGAAAAAGAAAAACATTGGAGTTCTCTTTTAAGCCCTTTTCAGACTCTCTAAACATGAAAAGATTTCCGAGTACTTGATTGTTCGAACTCGTTAAATTAAATGAATAATCATCCCTTCAGTATAAGTTTACCCCTTTTACAGACTGAAATGGACTACTTACGAAAAAGGTATACATTGACTAAATACGGTCAATAGAGTTCTCTCCCGCATTATTTTATCCTTTTTCGGGCTCGAGAGACTAACTTTACGAAAAATTACACCCATGGAGTTTTCTTAAGTTTTTTCTTCTGACTCCCTAAAATTGAAAAACACCGAGTTTCTCCTATACTAGACTTGTTAAAATTTAACAGTAAAGGACCTGTTCAATTTCAAACAGGAACGAACCACTCCTTCTTAGGGTTCGAATCTTAGACTAAGTTGGACTCATCCGAAGGATGAGCTTATAAACAAGAAAATTTTATCCTCCTCAAGCTTGTAAAAAATAAAGAGGTACTTGCCAGAAATGGTGGGGGAAAAAAGAGAAAAATGAACTTGTTTGTTGTATTTTGATTTTTCGAAAATCTAGTTAACCACTCTTGAACACGACACTTTCAATCACCTGGGTTGGGAAATCCTTTTCCTAACATTTAATCAAATCTCATTTGAAAGTCTTCATCCGGTTCCTGGGTATTAGCTTTGGGTCAACTGTCACCAAGCCATCTGCAGTGTCGTTATGTGTTCAAGAGGACAGTTCAAATAAACCATTCATCTGAAAAATATCTGTCATCCATTTTTTACCATCCCTGAGTCATTCCTTGCCAATATATTTTCAAAACTTGATCTATGATTTCTTGTTGTGGGCTTGCCTACAACGGATCACTTTCTATCGATGACAACTCATTATCTAGGGAGTTGATCTAGAAATCGTCAGTACCTTGAAATCTGCATGCCTTAATGGCAGGTTTCTCGCCTTCGATGACAGGTTGCATCATTGACCTTCGATCGAATGATTCCGTGACATGTTCGACTTCAGCTCATTCATTCACATTTCATGGATTGTATTGGGTACTTTGAGAGCCATTGACATTACTAGTGGTTACTCTCACACTTTTTAACAGTTTACATCACTGACTGGTAATCATTCGACTTCGATACATTTATTCACATGGATAGAATCGTACTAGTTCGAGATGCGGAAATCAAGACCCTGGATCTAATTTCTGCCATCCAGGTTGCAAGGAATTTTGTTATCTTACAGTAGACTATTTACAAACAGATGGTTGCGTCCATACTATGTCTACACATGTCTATACTGTGATGTACTCAAAATCATTCTTGTATCAGAATAGTTTGAATTAGTTATTTTTGATCAGAGTATGGGAATGCCTACCTCAGCAATGATATATATATATTTTGCATTGAATGTTTTTACAGGTTCCGACTGGGGTGACCACAGGATGATCCTTGAAATGATAAAGTACTACACTCTTCATATATGACAGACTTCAGCATCATCTATTCCAGACTTTTCACTTTAGGGGGCAATCTGTTACACTAAAAATTGCATCCTGACATTCTGCTATGTGTATGAGCTCATTATAACTCATACTTCTCCCTTTGCAAGTCTAAACATATTAGTTCCTCATGTCAAGCCTTGAAAATCAGAAAAAGTTCCTAAAAGTCTCCTAAACTTTGGTATCGCACTTTCTGGCTATCTTGTCTGCGGTCCTGCACCCAATGTTCAGCTATCCTGCATACCTGAACACAATTTATCTTTATTATAGGTGCGAACCCCTGTAATATTAAAAAGGTGCAAGTAAATTCCAAAAATCTCAATTAAAGTAAAATCTGGAAGCTTCTAGAATGGATTTTGCGGTGGCAGAACCGCTCTTGTGAGGTGCATGAATCCCTTACCTTATGGAGCTAACACCTTGATGTGAGGAGCTTATCCCTTTGAAGGAGGATTCTATCCCTTCATACTTGGAACATAAAACCTCTTCTTTTCTACTATAAAAAGAGGCATTGGGTAGCCTCAAAGGGAGTTGAAGCTTTAGAATATTTGAAGTTAAGTGCTGTTGAGATTCAGACTCAGTTGATTAAGACTTTTGTGAGGAGAGATTACATACCTCTATTAGTCTTGGTTGGAGGAGTGCAGAGCTTATCAAAGTAAAGGATATTCCTGCTTCGGACCCCGGAAAGTCCTGTGCAACATCAAGGCTCAAGTTGTAAGGATTTTCTTCTTTTGAAATTAATACAAATATACTCATTTTTCTCAATAAGCTTTCAATAAATGGTTTATTTCATAGATTCCTTGATTGTGGAGTACTGAAAAGGTATGATTTTGATGATTACTTTAATGACTTTTTAATACAATTTGTGAACCTTTTGTATCATGGATTTAGAAAGTCATAGGGAACTATCACAAAACATGTGAAAATAGATATGTATAACTTAGCCACTGATAATGGTTATTTTCTATACAGGGAAAGAGGAAAACGAAGGGTTGCTGCTCTAAAGATAAGAACGAAGTGGAGATAACCGCTGTTCCTCTGGATGAGAACCAAACGTAAACATAGGGAGACAAGATCAAGGAGAATCGGCTCGGGCAAGAGAGAGAGGACACCAGCTCAGCGCAATAGCAAAGACTGGATGAAAGTTAACTGTTTGGCGAATCCCTCAGGATCGAAGATCCTAAGGGATCGCTGCTTTACTTATCTAATTGCTTGGACATCTCCGCCATCGTTTTTATAAAAAGAGACAAGTACTGTTAGTTTAGGGACAGAGAATGGCGAGATAAGATACGTTTGATGTAATCTTTTGTAAGACATTCGATTTGGTTATTCAACTTTGTTGAGAACTGGTTCGATGTATTTTTGATCAATGTATTAATGAAAGACTGGTGATTATTCCATCTTCGCATCTGCGTTAACCTAAAGCGGTGTATCCTTGGAGGCTAAGGGCCCGGCCCCGAAGGACACTTGCTTCTGTACCATTACAGCTTCGTTTATGTGTGGTTTGTTCATTACTGTTAGTTGATTATTTGATATGCTTATACGTTCAGATTACATGCTCTGTTTAAGTTGAATCATTGCAGTTTCTACAGCCAGATTTGTGTGTTAACTCTGCATTGCATTCTTATTCCTTTCTAGAGTTAATCGCATATCCTTACTGTCAAGCTACAGAGCTGTTCTATTGACATTTGTGTTGTGTGCGTTTCTAATGCATCAGTATTATTCTATAATTCCCAACTGTTATTGCTGTTCCATTAATATGATTTGTGTCATTCGCCTTTAGATTAACAGCATGTTCCTTGATTGCAAAGAGTGCATAGATTAAGTTTGAATATAACCCGCGGGACTTAGTATTCATTTGCTGTCCTATATTAGAGTTGGGTTGGTTGCTCCATTTCGTAATTATAGTTTAACTTTTTGTTCTTTCACGTTTCATTTATCTACATTTGATGGTTTGTCATGAGAGATGATTCAAGACCGTAGTGAGCGTATCACCATCGTTAGCCCCAAAGTCAGGATTCCATATGCTTGTGCTCTTTTTCTATCAGCTCGATGATGGTCATCAATACTGTAACCGACCGATGAGCTGTTGAGTTTCAGTGTGTGATTTACTTTTTTAAAGTAATTTGATTTCAGTTAAGCATCCGTTTACTCTTGTATTTCTTAAGCACTGTACTACTAGCATTACTCTGACGAATGAGCCTCGGATTGAGTCACTCTTTGTAATGACAAAACGCTCTCGGGTTGACATATTAATGTGAGGTGAATAGAGGTGAAAGAGACCCTTTTTATAGATCTACATTTTGGCGCCGTTGCCGGGGAAAGAGTGAAGCCATTTGTCTTTTTCAGAGTAGTGTACAAGCCTGCTAGGGAGGAGTTGGATCCTAAAAACGGAAGGTAAGAACCTACCTGCAGAGCATGTAAAAGACCTGCTCATTATCCGCTTTCCTAACAGATTTGTTTTTGCTTGTTTGAATAGAAGTTCGTAGTTTATTTTTGAGTGCATGACTAAGCAGAAAAAACCAGAAAAAAATATCAAACCCCCATCCAAACCTGAAAAAGCTAAGGGGCCGGTGACCCTTGGCCGAACAAACTTCATAGACGAAATCTATAAGAAAACAGAGTCTCAGCCATCAGTAGGTTTCAAGAAAAACACTTCTAAACCACCTACTAGTTCCCTTCAGGCCACAGGATCACCATTTGTAGCCTGTGCTGAGGTGCATAGTCAAACTGAGGAGGAGGACTTTCAAGAAGTTGAAAATTCCACTCCAGAATTATTGCAGGAAGGGAACTCTAGCAACTTTTGTGAAGGAGAAGGAGAAACAGGGGAAACCGAGGAACCAAAATCTCCTCTTGAAACAAATCAGCCATTAGATAGCATAGATAAGGGGAGTGCCGCGAAAGTCATTCAATCTCCTCAAACACCTGGTATTCCCATTATTCCGGATAAAGGAAGCGCTATTAAAAAGATCCCTGTCAAAACCGTTCCCAACCAACCTAGGAATACCCTCCTAGATATCCCAGAAGGTTACTGGCATATATTCGATCCCATGGCTCAAATCCAACCAAACGCTCAAAACCAGCCAAACACTCAAACCTCTACATTACAATATCCTATAGTGGATTCTGCAGCAAATGCACCCATGAAAGCTATCCCTCTTCAGCATATCCCCACATTTCACGGACTCACATCAGAAGATCCGAATGCATTCCTATTCGAATTCGATGTGTTATGTCGGGGGTATGATTACACCACCGATCCCCAAAAATTGAAATTATTCCCCTCTACATTGAAAGGGGCTGCTTTAAGATGGTTTATGGGGCTAGGTGGCGGGGTTATCAACAATTGGGATCAAATGAAAGAATCCTTCTTAAAGAAATACCAGGATTATTGTAGGTCTAGAGAATTAAAAGACGAAGTATTTCAAATGACAAATGTATCAAATGTTACATTAGAGGAGAAGTAAGAAACACAAAGAGTACTTACAAAGATTGCCTTATACTTCCATACCTTAATCTATAAATGTGTTAAAAACCGTATTAATGAGGGGCATGAAGGAACAATGGATTGAAACATTAAACATTATGTGGGCAAGGGGATATTTATCAAGAGAATTTTACCCACATCTCGATTTATGTATCAGAGTTCGAGAGGTGTTAGACAAGAATAAAACTACAGCCGATGCGCATCTATTCGTTATTAAGGAAATGGTATGATTTAAGGAGTAACACGTGTTAAAATTGAAATGATGAAAATGCAAACTGATATTATGGGGACACTAACTAATAACTTCGATATTGTGCAAAGTGAACAAAAGTTAAATGAGTGCGTAATGTAATATCGCACCTTCTCATTCTCGTTGGGCTGGGTTAAACACAACGACAAGGAGTGCTCCTCTGATAAAGTCCAAACATACACGCCATGCGGCAAAAAGGCCACCTTGCGGAAGCACCCTCACTTACGGAATGAAAACGTTATATAAGGAAAGCGAGGAGAAAGAGAAAGACAGAATACGGTGAATTCAATCGATCGTGCAGTAGCAACAAAGACAACAGAGTATCATTTAAAAACCCAACCTCTTTCTTTCAAAACCCACGGTATAATGCTCAACAATATGGTATGTGGCAAAATCAATCTCAAACCCCATTTACAAACTGGTCACCACAATCATTTCCTTCTCCAAATCCATGGCTGAATCAAACAAGCCAAACTGGTTGGCCGAATTTCCCATACACTCCACCATATTGGAAAAATGGCCCGTATCCTTCACAATGGGCTCCCTCTACTTCACAAAGTTCACCCTGGCAGACAAGATGGCAAAGACCGATGTACCACCCAGCTGGAACTATTCCGCTCCCTCAACCTACTTTGCCAGCTTTACAACAAAATCCCCAGTCTAACTTGAGGCCGCAACTCCCAGCCCAACCCGATCCCAATCCAAACAACAGGCAGGTCCAATCTGTTCAAATCATAGAATCACCAGAACCAGGACCTGACTTAAGGGAGTGCAATGACCTTCAGTTAAGATCTGGGCGTATAATTGAAACTGAGGGAGATAAAACAGTTCATATTGAAGATCAGTTACCCAGAGAACATCAGTCACAACAAGAGGATGTAAATAAGCAACAAAATCATAATCAAGCAACCACATCCTCTCCTCCGTTCCCAGAACGATTAGCCATACCTCGATCCATACAATACCCTGACTTTGACATTCTGGGAGAATTACAAAACTTGTACATAAAAATTCCATTCCTCCAAGCTATTCAAGACATTCCCATATATGCCAAAACCATAAAAGAGTTGTGCATAAAGAAACCAAGGAGGAATATAACAAACAATCCAAGAGTCCAAGTAGTCTTTGTATACGATATTATGGAGAAAACACCTTAAATATGAAGACCGAGAATCCAATTATAGCTGATCGTTATGGCCGGACCACCGCCTAATGCCTTGATTGATTTAGGGGCTGCCAATTAATATTTTAACAACCACAAACTTTATACCAGCTCGGCATTACGTACGGCAGAACCACCTCTACTGTGACAGATTGGGTAATAGTCTGTGGTTGAACCGAGAGGGCACTCTCGCAGTGTCATGGTCTCTGTAGAATCCTGGGAGTATCCAACCGATTTCCCGATAATTAATCCAAAAACCCGACTTGATGGACACCCGCTAATTTTAGGTAGACCTTGGCTCGCTACTGCCGATGCCTACATTGGCTGTCGGCAGGGAAATATGACCATAACCAGAGGACCAAATAGAAAAAATTTAGTTCTATATCCTCCAGCGCAGCCAAGTGTCACAATGATTAAAACGAATAAACACCCTGTATCATATCTTACTGATAACATTAGATCTCCATTAACTATACAAGAGGCACTCGATTTCAAAGATCAAACAGAAGACGATGCCATTAACAATTTCATTACTCAAACTGAACCTCGCACACAATGTCACATGATAAAAGCAGCATTTGATAATGAGTTAGAAGAAGATCCCCTGAAAGATATTCATGATCAAATAATACCTGTCACTTTTGTTGCAAATAGTAAAACTGTGGAAATTGCACCGGGGAAAACTTTAAACATCAATGCTAATCTCACACCGGAACAAGAAACAAAGCTCATCCATCTGTTAACAAAATATCAAGAAGCATTTGCATGGGACTACCCTGATATGAAAGGAATTGATCCCCAGTTATGTACCCATCACATTTACATAGAAAAAGATGCCAGACCTGTGCGTCAGCCGCAAAGGAGACTTAATCCCCATCTAAAAGATGTTGTAAAAACTGAACTTCAAAAACTTGTAGATGTGAATTTTATCTACCCTATCTCTGATAGTAAATGGGTCTCTCCACTTGTGGTGGTACCAAAAAAGAATGGGAAATGGAGAATTTGTGTGGATTATAGGGAACTTAACAAGGCAACACAAAAAGATCATTTTCCTCTTCCTTTCATAGATCAAGTATTGGACACTTTAGCAGGGAAGAAGTTCTTTTCTTTCCTGGATGGCTTCAGTGGATACAATCAGATTCAGATTGCCCCTAAAGACCAGGATAAAACTACCTTTACTTGTCCTTGGGGAACATTTGCCTATCGAGTTTTACCTTTTGGCTTATGTAATGCTCCTGCCACATTTCAGAGGGCTATCCTTAGTATTTTTGCAGATTTAATCAATGATGGACTTGAGGTTTACATGGATGACTTTACACCATACGGAGATGACTTCGATCCAGCTCTAGACACCCTAGAGAAAGTCCTACAACGATGCATTGTTACTAGGCTTTGCCTAAGCAATGAAAAATGTTTTTGATGATGACTGAAGGACTTATCCTAGGACACTATGTCTCAGCAGCTGGCATTCAGGTAGACCCGGCCAAAATCCAAATACTTTTGCTTATTCCCACTCCTACTACTCAAACAGAGGTACGCAGTTTTCTTGGATTTTCAGGTTATTATAGATGATTTATAGAGCATTATTCGCACATTGCTGCTCCTTTATATGCACTGACTGGTAACGTTGATTTTCTTTGGACAGACAAATGTGACCATGCGTTCGAGGATCTAAAGAAGCTTGTATCTACAGCCCCAGTCCTTCGAGGACCAAACTGGGACCTACCGTTCCAGATATCATCTGATGCCTCAGATACAGCCATTGGTGCAGTCCTTGGGCAGGAAGAGGATAAAAAACACTTATCTTTATATATTACATCGGCAATTTGTCACTATTTTGAATTGAATTACAGCTACATTCTTTGAAAAAGAATTTTAGGCACATGTGCATGCGTACGAAAATAAATTTAGACATTTATATCACGAGGCTACTACTGTCATCTTGTATACGAATCGTGCACTATAAAATATTTAGCAAATAAGCCTGTCACAAATGCCAGAGTAACTCGATGGTTAATCTTATTGCGGGAATTCGATATCACAATCAAGGACCGCCCTGGCAAAGAAAACCCTGTAGCCGATTTTCTTTCAAGGATACCAAAATCAAGCGATGCAGCAGCAGTGGAAGATCAATTTCCGGATGAACATCTGTTTGCTGTTGCTGTTCAAACACCCTGGTATGCTGATGTTGCCAATTACCTTGCAGTAGGTAAATTACCAAAACATTTAACCCCTAATGAGCGTAAGCAGATTATTCAGAAAAATTCTCGATTTTCGTGGATTGGAGGTTATTTGTTTCACACATGAGCAGACATGCATATCAGGCGATGTGTTAGAGAGGATGAAATCTTTGACATCCTAAAAGCCTGTCACGATGGACCATGTGGGGGGCACTTCGCTGAGCGTAGGACTCGACATAAAGTATTGCAGACAGGATATTACTGGCCTACAATCTTCAAAGATGCAAAGAAGTTCGTCCAAGCTTGTGACAGTTGCCAGCGAGCAGGACGACCTGGTCAAGCTGATGAAATGCCTCTGAAACCGCAGTTATTCATCGAACCATTCGAGCGGTGGGCTCTGGATTTCGTTGGACCCATCAACCCTTCATCAAATCAGAAAACATATATTTTGGTGGCAACAGAATATGTCACCAAATGGGTTGAGGCAGAAGCATTACCAAGAGCCACAGAGGACTCTGTCATACAGTTCCTGTTCCTTTTATTTGTTCGTTATGGCCTTCCTAGGGAAATAATTACGGATGGAGGACCACAATTTGTTGGGCATAAATTAGCTGCAACACTTAACAATTATCATGTCCAGCATAAGATCACTACTCCATATCACCCACAGGCGAATGGGCAGGTAGAAAGAAGCAATAAGATAATAGAATCAATCCTAACGAAAACTATTGCATCACATAGGCGTGACTGGGCTACCCGACTACCTGAAGCACTCTGGGCCTATCGAACCACATGGAGGAGCACCATTGGTTACTCACCTTATCAACTAGTGTTTGGAAAACAACCTATTTTTCCCATAGAATTCGAAATCCAAACACTGCGTACAGCACAGGAAGTTGGCCTAGACTTAACTGAGGCACAACTCAATCGACTAAAGCAGATCAATGAATTAGACGAAATTCGACTCTCTGCACTACAAAGTACAGCATTAATTCAACAGCAGAGAGCCAAATGGCATGATGCGCTCATTAAGAATAAAGTCTTCCACGAGGGAGACTGGGCTTTGTTATACGATTCTCGGTTTCAGGACTTCCCTGGAAAACTTCAGACTCGATGGTTGGGACCATACGAAATCCAGAAGGTAGATGACAATGGAACTCTTACTCTAATCACTATTGGCGGTTCTGGATATGCATTTAAGGTAAATGGTCACCGAGTCCGTCTCTACCGTAAACCACTTACTCGGGAATCCTTCTGCCAGCAGATACGCCGAGATACTGATCTGGAGATCTTAGGAGAGGAAGAGAAATCTTCCTCACCTGCAATTCATTAAGGGTCTACTTCTTTTTGCAATTTGTACATAAAGTTTTTTTGTTTCTGAGTGATTCTTGTACATAAGTTTGATTTGAATAATTCTTGTCATTTTGCTGTTCCTTTTTCTTCCACAAAGTTTGATTTTTGCTCTTCTAATAGCATATGTGTGTTTTTTTATATTGGTTTTGCTTGTTCTGCTGTTCCTTTTCTAAAGGAACAGCATTCGGATCTCTGCTGTTCCTTTTTCAGAAAAACGATATTGTTACGCTTATCGATGTTCCTTTTGGTTACCACTGTTCCTTTTTCTTCAAAAAAAAAAAAAACAGCGTTCTTTTATTTCTGTGCTGACTTTTTCAACGGAATGGCATATGGAGTGTTTCGTATGATTGCCGTTCCTTTTCCCAAAAGGAACGGCATTTGCAGTTTTGTTCCTTTTTCTATTATCCATCGTTGTTGCTTTTTCAACAGAACACCATTTGCATACTTTTGATCTCTTTGATGATTTAAATTGAGGATGCTTTTTCCCGTCTTCTTTCTAGTCTTCAAGCCTCAGCTATGCATTTATGCGATGAATATAAAGACACAACATACCAAAATCTGCAAACCATAAATCGCTCTATCTATAAGGCTCTGCATTAATAAAAGGACAGATGGAAAGACATACTTATTTCTTACCTTTTGTGACATGGTTTTACTAATATTGCCCTGATTGGTTATCTTTATCATGCTGATTCCCTTAAAATCTTTTTATTAATATTTGGGAATAAGGGCAAAGAGTTTAAATCTTCCTATTGAGATAATAAGACTTCTTCCACCATTCCTACTCTTAAGGAGTGCTGAACCACCCTTTGTGTATAAATAAGAAAAAAGAAAAAACATGTCAAATGTCAAATGCAGGATAGGGGGTCTCATTGAGAGCCAGCCTACCATGATCATGAGGAGGGAAGTGAAGTGGCATTCCCATTCTGGCCACCACACCAGGGATATGGTCCAAAAGGTGTATCAAAATAAACAAACCTTGGAACAGGAGGTCTCATTAAGAGCCGGCCTGCCCACGTTTCGCTCTTTCCTCGTGAATGGCATTATGGTTAGCTGGTCACCAAGCCAGCATAATGGTCTACATTCTGACATAATAACAGTCCTAAGTATACACACAGGATCATGGTTCCGGGGGTGAAAAACAACTCTGCCAAGGTTATGGACACCTGTTGGCAGCAGAGTAATGTTAATGGTATCGAAGTCACCTTGCTTACGCCAATAGGTAAGATATTAACACTCTTTTGTTTCTTTATCCTAGGCGTTAATCACATGTTATTTCCCGATTTATACACCGCATGAATATTTATCATTACCAATCATGGCAACGGAGGTGACCATGACCGCTTAAGATTGGCGAATACGATACATGCCTATCCATCAGCCTCAAATCATAACACAGCAGCCTCAAATCATATCACGTGATCCATCCTCCGCCTCGATTTCGGTAATCTGTTGTCCTTTTTCAACATAGCATAAATTCACATGCTGTTCCTTTCTGACTTGATTACAGACTGGGTGCCGCTCCATTATTTGCCGGCTGGGACAGCCTATCACACTGCGGGGGGGGGAGGTTAACCTCATCATTCCCTGTGTTACGTGTCAATTCATCATTCGGAAAATCTGGTTCACGACAGTTTGGCATGGTTTCACGGCATGGCATATTTTTATTTTTATTTTTTTCGCACAAGTTGTTTTTGCTACACTGTTGCATACTCTGTGTTTTCTTTTGCGAAACCCTGCTCTCTGTGTTTCAAACCGAAAACGTTTTTGCTGTTCCATTTAGAAATCGCAGCGAAATCATGGGGGGCAAGGCAATTCGTAGTGAGCCTCAACAGCTAACGATCTCTGCTGCTACCCGAAAAATCCTGGAAAGGGCAGGATGGTTGAACTATTTCAATCGCTTACAGGAGGGTAATGAGACAGTAGCAATGGAGTTCTTACAGAATTTACAAGAAGACCACTCCATAGTAAGAGGGAAACGCATAGCGGTCACTGATGCCATAATTGCAGAAGTCTCAGGACTACCAGCTACCGGACCGGTATGGACATTCAAAAAGAAACGATTACAGAAGGTCATCGACATCTTCCAAGATGAAGGCCAGCATTTGACAATCAAAGGGAAAGGAATTCTGCCAGCGACCCTAGGCGAACCCTGGACAGAGCTAGCAAGAATAATACAGAGCTACATTACTTGCGAAGGAAGAAAAGACGTGGTAAGACCACGACACCTTAAACTTTTAGCTGTTCTAAAACAGAAATGCTCTGTGAATTTACCGACACTCTTAAACTCGTTATTGCATGATGCTGCACAAAGTATGAAAAGGGCACAACACGTAGAGGCAATTGTTAGTCACCACGGGTTAATTCGACTTGTTGTTAGTTATAGTCTTACCCAGCAGCAGAGCAGCTGGGAAAGACTCATTGCACTGATTGAAGGGAAATCGACAGAACCATCCCTGAGACGCAGATGTTCTATAAACACACCAGAACAACAGGCAGAACGCAGAGAAAATGTTGCTAGTACATCGCAGCAACCAGAATTACAACAAGAATCCGCAAAGCGAAAGCATGTAGCTGATTCACCCGAGCAACCAGAGGAACCCAGGAAATCAGCTCGGTTAGCTCAGATGAGAGGAAGCATAAACAAACCCAGAAAGTCAGCCCGGTTGGCTCGAATAAGGGGAAGGTTGGAACAGCTTCAGGAAGGCACCAGCCAACCAATAATAATTGAAGATGAGCAACCCGAAGAAGAAGTACCCGAGCCTGCGGGAACAGAAAAAGAAGCAGAAACTGAACAGGAAGAAGAAATGGGACAGCAGGAGAATAGTCCATTACAGGACTTACTAAGAGAAGATGACCTGGCCACCATCCTAGCCAATATGAGTAAATACGGTCAACCTTCTAGCTCAGAGAATCCCCACGACCAAATTCAAGAAGAGAACATGTCCATGCATGATGAAGAAGAAGAAAATACCGAACGGGAACAATCTGTTCCCATGTCACAAGAGGAGAATCTAGAGGAAGAACCCCAGGAGGAAGAATCAGAACCAGTTGAGGTACATACACCAGAACCACCGGAGCAGAGCAGTGAGGAAGAACCTCAGGAGGAAGAGGTAGCAACTGGTCATGATCCAGTTCATCATCAACAGACTGCCGTTCCTTCAAAGGAATCAATGGAAATCAAGAAGTTGAGGGAGGAACGGACTAAACTATTAAACACGATAACACAGCTCAGGCAATAAATCAGGATTTTGAAAAAGAACCAGAAAGTAAAGAGGAAAAAGAGGGCCCGCAAGCAGCCTGTTTTCCAAGACTCGGAGGTTCCAACTGCCGTTCCGATTAAGACAGAAAAAGATGATAAGGAAATTCAGACGGAGGCACCACCCTCAGGGGTAATCAGGGTCCTGAACTCTAAACAGCGTAACAAGAAGGTTCAGGTAAAACTCCCGGCCTCTACTGATGCATGGAGGAAAGATCCAAAGACAAAAACCTTGCACAAGATGGTGAAACAAGCACGGCAAGAAATGGAGCAACTTAAAGAGCAAACGGTTCCCCTAGAAAAATATGAAGAGTTGCAGCAGCAACTAAGGGATGTCAGTCAATCTAAAAGACAGTTTTTTGAAGGATGGATGAAGGAACAAGAGGAAGTCACACAGGTAACTTATAAACTAGATACTACTATCAAACAGATGAATGACTTGTGTTCTTTATATAATAATGTTTTAGCATGTAGGGCTCCTGCTAAAAACTATGCTCTGTTTCTATTAGAACGGTATTTGCAATTACAAATAAAAGCTGTTAAGGCAGGCACCCCCATACAAATCAACAATGTCAATGATTTTATAGACTGTTGTAGACATTATGGAGTAAAAGTCCAGAGGTTGTTGTGTGAACTCTATTTACATGACCTTGTGCTAAGTCAGAAGACTGAATCGAACCCTGGTCCCTCCATTGGTGATATTCAATTCCAAGCATTCATTTCATTCTGAGCTAACCAGATTAAGTGGCTGAAAGCCTATGATACCTTTCAAAGTCAAGAAAATGGTCTAGATTTAAGAGTTAGGGCTGAGCCTAGGAACCCAGTACGGTTATGGACAGCTCATATAAACCACATAAGGACTCCAGGTGTCATTGTAACATTAGGGCCTATGCATGAGGCACTCATTCAAGAGGGTTTAGAGTATTTCTTTTCCATTAAGGACTTGGCCACTAATGCAGCCAAATTTCGATATCGAATCTCTAATCCACACATCCAGCTCAGAGAGCCATTTAAGTATGAGAACTTTGAGTTCGCTGCTGACCGTTTGAATCTCTATGGCCAGAGCCTTCTAAAAGCAGGGTCATCCTGGTTAGGGTGTAGATTTCGCGCTCCAATTATTTGGCATCCAGCACATGGATACCAGGCCCTGTATGATATGCCTGAAGGGCAAGCAGGTCAATTCTTTGATTATTTAATCACTCAACATGGTTGTAGGCCTCCGTATGAAACTCCTTCTCCAGCATACTCTCTCACCGCATTACATGTCAACTACAATGTTTTCATGAGGACATGAAACAAGGTAAGCAGGGGGGTGTGTGGAGTACTGAAAAGGTATGATTTTGATGATTACTTTAATGACTTTTTAATACAATTTGTGAACCTTTTGTATCATGGATTTAGAAATTCATAGGGAACTATCACAAAACATGTGAAAATCGATGTGTATAACTTAGCCACTGATAATGGTTATTTTCTATACAGGGAAAGAGGAAAACGAAGGGTTGCTGCTCTAAAGATAAGAACGAAGTGGAGATAACCGCTGTTCCTCTGGATGGGAACCAAACGTAAACATAGGGAGACAAGATCAAGGAGAATCGGCTCGGGCAAGAGAGAGAGGACACCAGCTCAGCGCAATAGCAAAGACTGGATGAAAGTTAACTGTTTGGCAAATCCCTCAGGATCGAAGATCCTGAGGGATCGCTGCTTTACTTATCTAATTGCTTGGACATCTCCGCCATCGTTTTTATAAAAAGAGACAAGTACTGTTAGTTTAGAGACAGAGAATGGCGAGATAAGATACGTTTGATGTACTCTTTTGTAAGACATTCGATTTGGTTATTCAGCTTTGTTGAGAACTGGTTCGATGTATTTTTGATCAATGTATTAATGAAAGACTGGTGATTATTCCATCTTCGCATCTGCGTTAACCCAAAGCGGTGTATCCTTGGAGGCTAAGGGCCCGGCCCCGAAGGACACTTGCTTCTGTACCATTACAGCTTCGTTTATGTGTGGTTTGTTCATTACTGTTAGTTGATCATTTGATATGCTTATACGTTCAGAGTACATGCTCTGTTTAAGTTGAATCATTGAAGTTTCTACAGCCAGATTTGTGTGTTAACTCTGCATTGCGTTCTTATTCCTTTCTAGAGTTAATCGCATATCCTTACTGTCAAGCTACAGAGCTGTTCTATTGACATTTTTGTTGTGTGCGTTTCTAATGCATCAGTATTATTCCATAATTCCCAAACTTTTATTGCTGTTCCATTAATATGATTTGTGTCATTTGCCTTTAGAATAACAGAGTGTTCCTTGATTGCAAAGAGTGCATAGATTAAGTTTGAATATAACCCGCGGGACTTAGTATTCATTTGCTGTCCTATTTTAGAGTTGCTGTTCCATTTCAGAATTATAGTTTAATCCTTTATTTCCTTTGTTGTTCTATTTATCTGCATTTGATGGTTTGCTGTGAGAGATGATCTAAGACTGTAGTGAGCAGTATCAGTCACTGTTTAGCTCCCAGGCTTGTGATCTATGCTTGAGTTCTTTTTCTATCAGTTTCTGAAGGGATGGTTTATCATTACCAAACCCTTGACTGATGAGTTGTTGAGTTTCCTGAGTGTGTGATTTACTTCTTTAAAGAAATTTGATTTCAGTTAAGCATCCATTTACTCTTGTATTTCTTAAAGCACTGTACTACTAGCATTACTCTGACGAATGAGCCTCGGATTGAGTCACTCTTTGTAATGAAAAAACGCTCTCGGGTTGACATATTAATGTGAGGTGAATAGAGGTGAAAGAGACCCTTTTTATAGCTCTACATTGATCACTATGATAAGCATGTTTTATGATGATTTCTATACAGGTGCTATATAATATTTCGTTTGTTTGTGACTGCAGGTTTACGAGGAAAACTCCTTCAAGCGCGCGAGGGAAATCAACGACTCCAAACAAGCACTGGACAAACGGTAAGTCCTTAACACCTCTATAGAGCTTTTCGTAGATCGTATATGCTTAGAGAAAGATTAGTCTATTTGGCTTTTTGTTGCTAGATACTTTTAGTACTAGGGAGATTGGTCTTGTCCGCAAGATGGATTAATCCTCCAATAGCCTCGGATTATGCATCTTCCATGTGGTCACTTGTTCCCTCAATGCAGCACTCCCTATTAGCTTTTGTCATTAAGCCCTGATTTTCTCTAATCAGCATAGTACAAGACATGGGTAAGTAATCAGGCAGTTCCTGATCACTTTCTTCTTTATCTTCTATAGACTCTTGAGCATCATACATGTCGTGCTCATTGTACGAGCCTATAATTTGCTCTTGCTCTGGAAAATGCATGGGCTGTTCTAAATAATCAACATTTGCATTTAAATTAGCCGCATACATCTTCACTACTTCACCAAATCTGTTCACCAGTTTTATCAATTTATCCTCCAAAGCATCTAGCTTTGCTTCTTGGTCCATGTTTGGATCCATGTTTCTACAAAGAAGGTCACTGTATCTTCTCAACCAGTTCAGAGTCTTCTACCAGTGGAGTCATTAGGTCTATTAGGAATTAGAGAGTGTGGAGTCACCAAGTGGATGAATTTGGATGTTTGAAACAGGCTGTTGTCCACCATCAGAAATGAAATACCAATCTAAAGGAATTGGTTTGAGTTTTTCCCCTGTGGAGTCGCCATTATGTTGGTGACTACAATGGGACATAGACCAATGTTAGTAGTTAAGGACTCTCATATTTTTTCCCCAGCAGAGTCGCCATTATGTTGGAGTTCCAGTGTTTTGGCCAGATTGGCAAGACCAAAAGACCGGACAACATCAAAACCAATTTTGGGCCCTAGGATCTAGCCCTCCTGGACCAGGAGAGGGATCTCTCCAATAAAGAAAAGAATGATATATCTTTGAGAGCTCGAAATGAGGTATTAGGCTAGGTATGAAGCACAAAGGGGGGTTTTAAATGATTCGATTGGTTTTCGAGTTGGTCTGAGATCATTAACTGAGAAGGTTATGCAATGAAAGGAGTGAAGCAGTAGGATTTTTCGACAAAAGAGGATAAGTTAGGAATGTTCCATCCATTGGGCTATGGAGTCATGAAAAGGGGATTACTTGCATATAACTAGCAAGGCTTTCCATAGGGCAAGTCGTCTATAATAAAGTATCTTTTAGATAGATGGTGGAATGGAACAGTAAGGAGTGAAAGTGAAAGAAGGAAAGAGACCAATTTTTGTCTGGAGATCGGGTCAGATATCATTTAAATCCAGACCTGCTTTTACATACTCGAGAGCAGCTCTCAATGAAGACAAAGGAAAAACAGAGTCAAGATTAAACACAGAACTAGGCCTAATATTAGAGAAGGACTTTGAACCTTCAATGCTTTGACACCAGTTCAAGGGATCTTTGAAAGGCCAATCTATTGGAAAAGGACCCCAGTGGACAGGGCTCACACTCAATCCCCGGTATCCCAATTCTTCCAGCTCAAACCCAACAAGAAAAACTAAGCAGAAAACCCCGAATTCACACATCAGCAAAAATGGATTGAACCAACATCTTTAACTAGTTAAATTGCATGTATTTTCTCTTAGATTCACTATCAGCAGAAAAACATCAAGGATAAGAAGAGTAGTGGGCATTGAGGTACCATGCAGGGGTATATCTTAAGCCTGATTTACTGATTCTTATCGGAGGATAAATGGACAACATGAATAATGTAAATAGACAATGCAATAAGAGAAACATCACCTGTAATATAGACTAGGATCCTGTGAAATTTGATTGATTAATTGATGTGAAAAACTAGTGACATACACTGAGCTCAATGGCTAATACAGTCCAAGCTTTCTCCTCCCAGCCTACTGCATTAAAAACTAATCAGCTACTCTCCCAAAAACTGTTCTAACAGCCAAATGAATCCCTACAACCGCAACTACAACAACAAAAACCTTTACAATATGTTCTTCAGTGGTTCTTATAGGAGAATGAGTAACTGTGGAAGTAGATATAAATTAAATGTATCCATTAAGACAGAGTGGAGGAAGTATCCACGCCCACTCTACTTAATAGCTCTGCACTGTATTCTGTAGTCTAGTTTGCAGTCTCTGTTAGGTCGATATTTGACCATCGGATGTGTTCTTTAAAGTCCTTTCTGGCTGTAAGGCACTCTGTTATATATTCTGAAGCAAGTAAGGTGACTGAAGGTCTTCTAGGTTTCCATGCTTCCATTATTGTTGTCTTGACAGTCTTTGGAATCTTTCTGTCAGTGAAATGGCTTTTAGGAACTCGAGGAGGCATGCAGACTTCTGTAGGAAGGTGTATTTTCTAAGAAAATACGTTCTGCTGACATATGCATAGATATGCCTTGTTTCATGTGCATTAGTCTTCAAACTATGTCTTCTTCCTTTGAATAAGGATTAAAACATATAATCCTCAATTACGTTCTTAAATCCTCTAATTTGTCTTTGTTGTTACTCTCTGTCGCTGCTACAATGGTTCCTCTGTGCTCAGAGTCACAGTACCTGTGACTGTGGAGACAGAATGAATTTACCACTCTGTAAACCCTGCAATAATGCAATAAAATCATTATAAATATCCAGGGGAGGTGGCAGAAGATTTTTTTAGAGGCCTGTGGAAGTGGTGGCGGAATGGCGAATGCAGGTGAAAACAGGAGAAAACACTGCAAAGTGGTGAAGAAATGACCTGATGGAGGTTTGGTGTGGAATAAGTCGTAGACCGTTGGATGAGATGAAACAATCATGATCAATGGCCAGGATTAGATGTTGGAGGTGTAAACACGAAGTTAGGCGAAGAAATGATATTTAGTGTGAATCCCAAAGTTTTAAGGTTCGGGCGATTTACAAAGAAAATTATGAAAACGCAATGAAATGGGGCTTGATGTGGGACCCTGCATGGGCGGAGGGCGATTAACTGTGGGCCATTGGATCGCAGGAGGAAATCAACAGCGAAGATTGTAGGATGGAGATCTATGGAAGCCCGATGGAGAAACATGGTGGAGAGGCAATGCGATGTAGGCCGCTGATCTAGATCAATGGACGGTTGTGATAAAATATGGAGGTTGTGGGAGCAAAAGGGAGGAAGGAGGTGTTGAGCCTCAAGATTGTGCTTTCTTTCATCTTACTTTACCTCATTTTCCTTTGTCCATAGTTATCCCAGACCCAATTGATCAATGAATTTAGTTAAAATTACTTTTAGAATGATGAACATGGCTAACTTGCTAAGTTTTGTGATTTTTGTCATTGTAATGCATTTTGACCGGAACTAGCTGCAGAATGCAGACATTCCGTAGCTAACCGGAAATTCTGCAGTTGTCTTCAAGTTCAAGCATGTTCCAGGTGGCCTCTCAAGGAAAACCGCATATGGGTATATTCCACGTCATTTCTACATTGTTCGTTGCTCACCATGAAGGAAAAACCGAATTCTGGATATGGTTTTGGTACGTGGGAACTCATTTAAGGAAGCAGATTTCTAATAGGACTGTCTTAGTCCAGATGTCCTTTTCCTTTTTACGCTGCCACTTTAAGAGTCCTAGTATGATTTCGATAAGGAAAGACAATGATCCTCGAATTGTTGCAAGTTCTGTTATGTACATTTGTTATAAAAACACTTGGGAAACCGAGAGATAGGCTAGATTTTTCTCTAGATTTTGCTTAGATTCTGTGCTACATTTCTGAAGACGCAGATTGCTCTGTTCAAGTTATTTCTCCTTTAATGAAGAAGACAGCATTGTTTTGAAAGCATTGATTTGATTTGGAGTTAGATTCCGTCTGGTGGTAGAGGGCCCCTGCCTCCTGCACGGTTTTACTTGCGTAATTTAGATAAGTATCTTAGTTGCCTTTACGTTTTTGAAGTTTGAATTTGTAGTTGTTTTCATTAGCCACTATAGTTATACTCGTTCTAAAAACTCTTCCAAAAGAAGAAGCTCTTCCAAAAGATCATGATAATGAATGGGAAATGGCTATAGTGTTGTAGGATTTAATTGTAATTTCTTTTGTTCACCATCACAGTTATACTTATTCTAAGCACTCTTCCAAAAAATCCTTATGATGTCTTAAGCATGACTGTGATCCTGAACGTTTCAATTGTGTGTTTGCACTAAGTACCATAGCTGTTCTTGCTCTTAAAACGCTCTTCCAAAATATCATAATGATGGGTAGGAGATAGCTATGATATCTTAGTTTTTAATTGCTTTCAGTCTTTATGTTTGCATTTGCACTGAATTGTACAGTCAGGATTGTTCTAAGAAGCTCTTCCAAAATACCAATCATGATGGACAAACAGACTGTATAATCCCATAGATTAATGCATGATAACTTAGTTAGGATACTCCGGAGTCTAATTGCATTTAACTCATGCTCTGTTATTTTATTTTGAGTTTGATAATGACTTGTTAGTTCAGCACTGTTTTAGACTAGTGACATCTTAAGTTCGGTTTTAGCTGAACTCATTGCATTTGCACTCCACATTTAGTTGTCATCCACTGCATATTAGATTACTTCAGTTGTTAAACTTAACAAAACAGCCTTCATTATTTACAAACCTCTTCTTGTTCCAAATCTATAATTGATTCATAACCATATGAACAGAAGACAATATCATTTCAAGGCCTGAGGTACTTTTGCAACTTCTTTACTACTTCATAAACAGAGCCTTTCCTCAAAATACTACTTTAAAAAGAAATCTATAACTCTTGGGCGAGGTTCAGTGATGATTAACTAAGTTGCAGAATAGAGTTAGGAGCTAGTCTTAGAGTAGAAGATCTTATGATGTCAACAATATTTTTCTCCAAACATATTTCCACAGATCTTTAATCATGGATAAAATGTTGTCTCATTATAAGCTGATTATTTAGTTGTTTAGATTAGGAGAATTTGTATACTTAGCTGACCATTTCTCAAACTCTCCCAAAATACCTTTGATGAAAGAATTGGACAAGTTGAGTTTATGTTTTGAATCATTTGCTTAAAATTCATTATCAAGCTTTGTTTCTGCTTAGTCATAGTTTAGATTTGATTCTGTTTCAATATTTGCAATTGCATCTTTCATTTGTCATCAACCAATTAGGCTTCACTCTATTTTTAATCATTAGCTTCATTCCACTAGCTTTCTAGTCATTTTCCTTGTGAACATAAAACTACCAAAAGACCAAAAATATCATAAATCATCACAAAAGACCAAAAACATCATAAAACACTAAACACAACGCATTAAGAGACAAACACCTAGGCACATACGGTGCACTTCACTTCAGCAGTTTACCAACCCTGGTTGACAATTAAATGAACTCAATTTAGGAGACTAGGTTGAGACCAAACATTTTGGCGCCGTTGCCGAGGAAGTGAAAACTAGGTAACCTTTGTTTCTTAGCATCCAAAAACAATTATATGCGTAGGGAGAGAGATTCAAGGGGAAGATTCATAAGCAGCAGAGGCAGAAGTTTGATTTCTAGAACACCACTTGTTTCATCTAGATCCAGAGCTAGTACACCTTCAACTCAAACCCATATTCCATCCTCTCTTGATCCTGGACTTCTAGAAGATCTAAAATCAGATATCCCATTAGAAAAACCTTCCACTTCATCCACTGAACCTACCATAGAAGAAGATCTAAAAACTCTTGTTAGGGACACAAACCTTTCCACTTCCACAAGAGAGTCAACCATGGCAGAAGAAGGAGGAGGAGGAGTTTTTAATGGAGAAAACACACTGTTTGGAGGTAGAGGTAGAGGTAGAGGAGAAGGAGGTAGAGGAGAAGGAGGTAGAGGTGCAAATGGAGGAAGAGGTAGAATAGGAAGCTCTTTTGGGTTCCCTATAATTGATGAAGAAACCAATACAACCATGAAAAAAATTTCACCCTCTGTCCTTCCAAACTTCTATGGACTTAAAACTGAAGATCCTGAAACCTTCTTATTTGAATTTGAAGTTCTGTGTAGAACTTATGACTACTTACAAGATGCTCAAAAACTGAAATTATTCCCTTCAACCTTGAAAGGAGAAGAATTGAAGTGGTTTATGAGTCTGATCAACAGTTCTATTAGGACATGTGAAGACATGAAGCAAGCATTTCTAGAGAGGTATTTCGATTATTGTATGCCGGTTAATCATAAGGAAGAAGTTTTTAAGATGTTACAAAAAGAAGATGAAAATTTGGAAGATTTGTTGGAGAGATTTCATTACAACATCAAAAGAGCAAAAATGGAAAACCTAGATCAAGACACCTTAAAAGCTCTTTTGTTGAAAACAATTAGGGATGAGTGGTTGGATATCCTTAACATGATGGGAAAAGGGGATATATCACAACTCACATTACCTGAAATATCTGAGTTATGTATCAACCTTTCCAGAGGGAAATCCAAAACTGTCAAAGGTCCAAGAGATCCTGCTCTTGCAAGAGCAAGTAAATCTGCTTCTGGGACAGTAAGTAGATCAGAAATAGGACACATGCTTGATGATTTTAAATCCGACATCTTAGGGAGTCTTAGTGAACAAATAGACACCCTTAAGATACAAAACAAGCAAAAAGCTGAATCTGATGCCTTGGCAATCTTTTGTCCCAAATGTAGAAAGAAACATGCCTTGAGAAAGTGTCCTTTGGATGTAAAAGTTGTAGAAACCTGTGTCATTTGTTCTGAAAAACATGAGACCAAGAATTGTCCTTCTCTTCCTGGTCTCAAGGCTGTCTTTCAGGAGGAAACTCCTACAGATTCCACAGAGTCTCTCAATTTTGTATCTAGAAGGCCTTGGAAAGGACCTCAGACACAATGATTCCATGATCAAATGTATAATCAACCTCCATCTTGGAATTCTTGGCAGCAACCTTGGCCTCAATTTCAAAATCAATCTCCAGCTTGGGCACAAGGATCACAAAGTCCCTATGGAAGATACTCCCCATACTATCAGTATCCACCATCCTATCCACCATACCCACATTTTTATCCTCAAAATCCTCAACAAAATTTTCCTCAAAATCTTCAACAAAATTTTCAGCAAAATCTTTAACAACATCATCAGAACCAATCACATCAAAATCAACCACTTTCATTACCATTCCCTCAAAAATCAAATCAATTGCCCACTTAGCCCATACCAAACCCCAATAATAAAAATCCTCAGAACACATACATGATAGAAGGCCAACAGTTTCCAACTTATTTAATTACTCCTCTAGACCTTAGTGATGTTCAACTTAGGTATGGAAGAATACTTGAAAAGAGGAAACCTTCTGTGATTATACAAGAACAAGATAACTCTGAGGAAGACTCTCTACGGGTGAATAAAAGTCTTGAGGAAGACACATCTTTTCAAGACCCAAACACTGAAAAATTAAAGCAAAAAGATCCAATAATTTCAACTCTTGTATTAGAGCAACCATCCACATCTACTTCTATACCTCCCTTTCCAGAAATATTACAAATTGATAGAGGTGTAGAAAAACAAATTATGGTGCCTAATTATGATTTCCTAGATGAGCTGAAAAATGTTTGCATTAAAATTCCATTATTACAAGCCATCAAGGAAATTCCAATTTTAGCCAAAACAATAAAGGAGTTGAGTATGAAGAAAACAAGAAAAAGAATAAGAGAAACAAAGAAAATTCAACTGGCAGGAAAAATAGCAGACATTATGATGGGCAAGATTTCTATTCCAAAGCATCTTGACCAAGGAAATCCAGTTGTCAAAATTCACATCAATGGAATTGAAATCCAAAACACACTCATTGATTTAGGAGCAGCAATCAATATCATGAGTAGACAAATCATGGATAAACTAAAACTTCCTAATCTTCTCTTTACACCCACACTATTACAATTAGCAGACAGATCTATGATCAAACCAGATGGGGTAATAGAATACATTCCAGTGTCCCTAGATTCTTGGGAGTACCCTATGGATTTCATGATCCTAACTCCTAAGAATAATCTAGGAGGCCATCCTGTTATATTAGGAAGACCTTGGTTGGCTACAGCTGATGCCTTTATTAGTTGTAGATCCGGTGATATGTATATCTCTGATGGTAGTTCAACTAAGAAGTTCACTTTATATCCTCCAGCTAGGACAATTACAGATCTAGATGACACTCAATGGATAGAGGATGAGGAAGATTTACAACCTCTCTTCACAATTTCCGAAATTAGTGAAGATAATCAAATTCTGAATACTCTAGAAAACTTTGAATCCTCTCCAGAACACAAACATGAATCATTTCAAGAGGGATCCAATATTGAGTTTTTGTCATCAAGGCAGATGTCTCTTCATTCTATGGAAAAATTTGGTAGCTCTACAAGTGAAATGTTTCCAGGCAAAACTTTGAACATAAACAAGAACCTAGAAA
Organism: Pinus albicaulis; assembly: GCA_034641835.2. Lineage (NCBI taxonomy): Eukaryota > Viridiplantae > Streptophyta > Pinopsida > Pinales > Pinaceae > Pinus > Pinus albicaulis. Next base: position 1,788,969,773 of record CM076580.1, read on the forward strand.
AATCTCAACACGAAGAGTTAGTCAAAGTATTACAGAGACATTCTTCTGCATATGCATGGGAATACACTGACATGAAAGGGATAAGCCCCAAGACTTGCACTCATCACATCTATATAGAGGAAAATTGCAAACCAATCAGACAACCTCAAAGACGGATGAATCCAAATCTTAGGGAAATTATTAAAGAAGAATTGCAAAAATTGTTAAATGTCAATTTCATCTATCCCATTTCAGATAGTCAATGGGTTTCTCCTTTGGTAATTGTGCCAAATAAAAATGGTAAATGGAGGGTATGTATTGACTACCGAGAACTAAATAAAGCTACTCTTAAAGACCATTTTCCCTTACCTTTCATAGATCAAGTGTTAGATACATTAGCTGGAAAAAAGTACTTGTCATTCTTAGATGGGTTTAGTGGTTACAATCAAATCCAAGTAGCACTTGAAGATCAAGACAAAACCACATTTACCTGTCCTTGGGGTACCTATGCTTACCGAGTATTTCCATTTGGATTATGCAATGCACCTGCAACATTCCAAAGGGCAGTATTAGGAATTTTTTCAGATCTAATACATGATTGTGTAGAGGTATACATGGATGATTTCATAGTTTATGAAAACACTTTTGAAGAAGCTTTAGAAAACTTGGAAAAAGTCTTAAAGAGATGTCAAGAAGCAAACCTTTCACTTAGTCATGAAAAATGTTTTATGATGTTTACTGAAGGTATTGTTTTAGGGCATCACATTTCAGGGGATGGGATTAGAGTTGATGAGTCTAAAGTTGAAGTCATCTCTAACTTATCCATTCCAAGTTGTCAAAGAGATGTTAGGAGTTTTCTAGGATTTACAGGATATTATCGGAGATTTATAGAAAACTTCACCAAGATAGCATCTCCGCTCTTCAAATTACTTGCCAAAGATTGTGAATTCAAATGGACTTCTGATTGCCAGTTAGCCTTTGAGACCCTGAAAACCAAAATTTCTGAAGCACCTATATTAAGGGGACCTAACTGGAAGTTACCTTTTCATATCTCCACAGATTCCTCCGATACAGCTCTAGGAGTAGTATTGGGGCAGAAAGACTTGATTCCTTATGCCATCTATTATACCAGTAAAAATTTGACTCCTGCAGAGTTAAACTATACTGTAACTGAAAAAGAGTTTTTAGCTGTTTTTCATGCCATAAACAAGTTTAGACACTATATAACAGGCTATGAAACTTTTGTTCACACTGATCATTCTGCAATTAGATACTTAATGAACAAATAAATTACTAATGGTAGAGTCATAAGATGGTTATTGCTCTTACAAGAATTCAACATTACCATTCTAGATAGGCCTGGAAAACAAAACACAGTAGTTGATTTCCTATGTAGACTCCAAAATATCAAAGATGACACTCTAGTTGAAGATCAATTTCCTGATGAATATATTTTTTCAATTTCTACTCAAACTCCATGGTTTGCTGATATTGCTAATTATTTAGTTTCAGGAAAATTTCCTTCAATAATGAATGCAAGGGATAAAAGAAAAATCATTTATGACAGTGCAAAATATTCATGGGTTGCTAATGAGTTGTACGAACGGTCCAGTTTGATCATTTCGTGTGTTCGTGAATGAGATGCCTGAGATTCTCAAAGCATGTCATGATGAACCTTGTGGCGGACACTTTGCTGATAAGAGGACAGCCTATAAGATCCTTAATTTAGGATATTATTGGCCATCCTTGTTTAAAGATGCTAAAAAGTATGTCAAAAGCTGTGACAGTTGCCAAAGGGTAGGGAAACCTTCTCCTTCAGGTGAGATGCTATTACAACCTCAGGTAAATATCGAACCTTTTGAAAAATGAGCTTTGGATTTTGTAGGACCTAAAGTTACATCATCGAGGTCGAAAAGATATTCATTAGTTTGCACTGATTATGTTACCAAATGGGTAGAGGCCAAGCCATTACTTTCTGCTACTGAAGCATCTGTAGTCAATTTTTCTTTTGAGGATATTTTTACTCATTTTGGTGTCCCAAGGGAAATTGTTACAGATCAAGGAGCTCAATTCACATCAAGGCTAGTGGAACAAATGATGGAGAGGTACAAAATCGGACACAGAAAATCTACTCCCTATCATCCACAAGAAAATGGTCAAGTGGAATCTACTAATAAGGTTATTGAAGGGATCTGTTTTCATGTTGTTCATTTACATAGAAAAGAGATTGGGTGAATGGGCTTTACGAGGCAACGGAAATATAGAACTACATGAAGAGAGAAACACAACAGGCCATACTCCTTATGAGCTTGTTTATGGAAAGCAAGTTTTGTTCCCCATAGAGTTCCAGATTCAAACTTTCAAAATGGCAGTTCAACTAGGACTTGCTTTAACGGAGGCACAAAAGCATAGACTGGAGCAGATTAATGAATTGGATGAGATCAGACAAGATGCAGTTCAAAAAACAAGTCTAGTCCAATGTTGGGCTTCAGAAATGTCACATTTCATCCATCTTTCCCTTCACTATTCCTTACATCTCATCATCCCATTAACCTTTCATTATATCATTTCCATAAATACATTTGGGTTTCACCTTCCTATTTTCCACTTTATTCATTTTTGTATTATAAGTGAATTTATGATTAAATATTAGAAAATATACATGTTTTAATATATATCTCAAAGAATGTGTGAGCTTTGTAATGTGTAGGAGAAATGTGAAGGATTAATTCTAAACTTCTGGAATATCTCCTCCACCATATTAAGGAGATAATTATTCAAGCCTATTCCTAAGGAGAAGATCAAGGAGGATTTGGTTGGCATGTCTTATTCAAGATATGTGAGAGATGTGTGGAGGATTCAAAGGGATCATGTCTTGTAATAATGGGAAAGTAGTTGAGAGTGGTTGAATGAGATGGTTAGCTTCTTCATGTATATAAGAGAGTGCTCTCTCTTCATTTTGATTAGTTCAGGAGCTCAGGAATCCATTAGTTTATTAGTTTTTGAGTTTGGAGATATAGTATTGTAATTAGGAGAAGGGGGATTCTTAACTGTGACTCATATTCTTTTATTGTATGCTTTCATGGTTTGTCATTTGATTCTTGTAATGTAATTTGAGATGGCGTTATTGTTGTGAGCTCATATATGTCGTTTGTCATTCAGCTCTTCACATGTTGTATTGCTTTTCCTTTATGCAATTTCCTACTTCCATAGATTAATTTGATTTCAGCAATTTAGATTAGATTAGTTCCACTTCGGTCCTGCATATATAGTGCATGTGCTTCGTAAGTTTACGAACCTCGGATTGACAATTTAAATGGTTGGGCAAGTACTACAACGGAATTAAAACGACAATAGTTTCACCCAACATTTTGGCGCCGTTGTCGGGGAAGCACGATGGATTGAAGTTCAGTTTGATTTTTTATGCAAAGTGTGAATATCAGGAAACAGGTGCTGAAGATTCCTGCTTGAGGAATAGGGTCCTGTTCTCCGTTGATTAATCTTATTTTTCTGCAGTGTGACTGATATCAGGAAACAGGTGCTGAAGATTCCTGCTTGGAGGAATAGGGTCCTGTTCCCTGTTATGGTTGATTGATTTTCTTTCCCGCAAGTGTGTTTGATTTTCGCAACTGTGAAGAGTGTTTTTTTTTTTTCTGTTTCAGCATGAGTGTTTTTATTTATGCAAGTAAATTATTTTCATTTAAGTTTTTTAGATTTAAGTTTTGGGTGCAGTAAGAATCCCTTTTTTAACATGGTTTAACAATGAGTGTCAGCTTGGAACTACTCACTCAGATCCTAGCAGAAATCGGGATCTCCTCTTCCTTGGAAGAAGAGATCTTGACAAGAATTAAATGTTCAACTACTCCCCAAGAAACAAACGAAGATTCAACATCTGAAGAATCCTGCACATCTGATGGCGAACAATCATTCGAACAGGAAATCGAGGAAGAAGAAGAGGAGCTACAACATGATCTAAGTAAGAGAAATCATGCCTATCAAAGCCTTATCGAACAATGGTTCCAGGTAAGTACTCGATTAGATTCGTTTTTTTATTTTTATTTAGTTGATTTGCAGTTTCAGCAACCAAACTCATTCACACTGGAATATTTTCATTTTTCAGTTAAACAATGGCTATTGAATATATTGCTGTTACTGCTACGTGAATGGCTTCATTGGAAATTTAATTACACGTAACTAATTTTTAAAATTCTAACTAGTATAGAGTAGGCAGGCTTTGCTTTCATTCTCAATTTTGCTTTTCCTAGAATAAGTATGCTCTCCTCCGCGCTTAGTGCGATCACGAGGATTAGAAAATAAAAATGATCTAGCTTAATTTCAGGAATTTAAAAAAAAAAAAAAAATTTGCAATATGCCTAATCGATTTTATCATTAATTTGCAAATCATTTTTTTTCTTTTCTCCATTTGCGAATTTTTTTTTAATAAACCACGAATTGAGGCTGAATAAAAACAAACTGAGGTTTTATCTGAATAGTCGCTGAAACTATGTCTAGCAGTGGCTGAAACTGTGTCTAGCGCTTTTATAACAGTGGCTGAAACTGTGTCTAGCGTTTTATCTGAACAGTTGCTGAAACTGTGTTTTTTGGGCATACTAAAATCTGCAGCAAGTAATTAGATGATCAAACCTGCAAAAACAATTGAATCAGAAATTTACCAGGTTCATCATTTCACTAAAATAACTGTAAGTTTCATTGGAATTACAAGCTGTAGCGATGCCATCCCTCTGTCCACTGTTCATAAACCTGCAACAACAGACCAAATCTATAAGCAGCAAACAAATGAAACCGCAATAAAATAAAAGATAATTCTCATTTCTTCCATGATTAATTCTCACACCTAATTTGGGATACTATGCGGGGGATGATTGAAAAATGTCGGCCAAAATCCACGGGTTGTTACACTATATTTGGCATTTCAAGATAATAGGAATGAAATTCCATCGATATCACTGCCATATAACTATTTTTATGGAATTGTTTTCTTGAATTTTCCATCCGTGGCATACTTTATCGAGATTAATTGACTATGATGTTACGGACTCCTTCTTTACGGGCTGCAAGTTTTTATCCCTGCTACCAGGCAGGAATCGCGCAGTTTTGAACATGATAATACGCCAGGCAATTTGTTGGCCCCAATAAGAAACAACGAAGACCTTAATCCAAATTCTAGCGAACATGCATTTCTCACTATCCCCGAATCTGATAGCCGGTCCATATTTAGAAATGGAGAAGATGTCATGGCAAAATCTACGGAAGATTTTTTTTCTGCCATTCTATCTATCTCGCGCATCTCTCTCCTTTGGAGGTCGCACCTCTGCTACCTTTTTGACAGGCGCTGCAACGCACTGATAGTAATGATAATTTTGTTTCAAGTGATGCATTTGAATGAAGTAATCCTGGGCTTTAAGCGCCGCTTGCTTGGTGACGTAGAGTATTCAAATCATTCCTTGGAGGAAGTTGCTGGAATGGTACAGGACATAACCCAAAGTTTTGAGAAAAATATGGTCTTATTCGTGACTTGACAGCATACTTGAGAACGCTGAAGGCAGTTCACTCTGGCGTAGCTCTTGAATCTGCCATTGCAACTTGCATGGGTTACTCTGCTGAGGGAAGGGGTTTTGTGGGTGGAGTTCGAATTCACCCTATTAGTGGTTTGTCCTCTGAACTGCCGGGACTCTTACAGTTTATTATGGAGCATATTGAATGCAGATGACATCTATAGAAGACAAGAAGATACAATAATTGCCTGGCGCGATCCTGAAATTGCCACTGAGCTGGCTTTTAGCTTTCAAGAGGCTATGGGTTGTTCTTTCATATGGGATCAAATATGTAGCATCCAAAGATCTATTCATTTTCCAACCATTGGTGGTCCGGAAACTGGAGTACGCCCTATAAATGATGACCTAGAGCATTCTGGTACATCACAAGGAAATGACGATGCAACCCATGGAGGTAACAATGAACTCAGAGAGCTTCCACAAGTGGAGCTATCGACACTTCCTCTAATCTTGAAGATTGTAATGAAGGGCTGTATTATGGATCATATTCGGGTGGCTGAGCTTATAGTTCAAATCAAACATTTATACCGAAGCTTCTTGATTTGTTCAAAATATGTGAAGATTTGGAGAACAATGATGGCCTTCATTTGATATTTAAAATTGTTAAAGGAATCATTCTATTGAATAATACACAAATCTTCGAAAAACTTTTCAGTGATGAGTATATAATGGATATCGTGGGTGCGCTTGAGTATGATCCAGAGATTCCTTTTCACCAGGAACATCGCGCTTTTCTAAGGGAGCAGGTTTTATTCAAGGAGGCAATCCCCATCAGAGATATCTCTTTATTATCAAAAATCCATCAAACATATAGAATTAGCCACATAAAGGATGTTATTTTACCGAGAGTTTTGGATGAGTCCACATTGGCGACTTTGAATTCTATCATCCATAACAATAATGGAGCAGTGGTATTTTCTCTTAAGGATGATAATGCTTTCATTCAGGAATTATTTGCAAAGTTGAAATCTCCAGATACGCCAACGCGAACCCCAAACACAGCAACCACCGTGTGGCTAACGTATGGAACGGTTACGATTACAGTCATGGAATACTCCCTTTGACTCATCAGGCACTTACCCAGACTATAGCTGGAACTGAACTTGTCTTTGAAAAAGTTAACGAAAAGATGACAACCGAGGATGTTTATTTGTCTTTCCTTCCGCTGGCTCATATCTTTGACCGTGTCATTGAAGAATTCTTTTTCCATCGGGGTGCCTCAGTGGGGTATTGGCAAGAGGATACTAAATTACTTGGAGAAGATTTAATGGAGTTGAAGCCAACTTTATTTGCAGGTGTGCCTAGAGTTCTTGATCGTATTTTTGCGGGAGACATGACTGAATTGATTAAGAAAGCTAATGGGTCACTGCTTCCAGAAGAAAAACTGTGCAGGTGGTTCACACAACTGTTGTTAGCCGTGGATTACCTGCACACAAACCATGTTCTTCATCGAGATCTCAAGTGCTCTAACATCTTTCTAACAAAGGAGCGAGACATTCGTCTTGGTGATTTTGGCCTTGCCAAATTGCTTAAGGCAGAAGATCTCACATTTTCGGTTGTTAGCACTCCAAACTACATGTGTCCTGAACTTCTTGCAGATCAGATATTTGGTCATTAGGTTGCTGTATGTTTGAGATTACTGCTCATCGACCTGCATTTAGAGCATTTGATATGGGGGGACTCATTAGCAAGATAAATCGTTCAGCTATTGGTACATTGCCTAGCATGTACTCTCCGGCCTTGAAACGTCTGATCAAAATGATCCTGAGAAAGAATCCGAAGCATAAGCCAACTGCTGCGGAAATATTGACTGATCCTTATCTTCAACCGTATATCTCTCAATGCCTGGCTGAAGCTAATTTCAAGGCCCTTGCTTCACCATGTACACAGATTAGTAAGGTGCATGATATCTCCAAGGTGTTGCTTTCAATTTGCTCTTTGTTGACGGATCCAAACCCAGATGATCCTCTTGTGCCAGAGATTGCTCATATGTACAAGACTGATAGGGGCAAATATGAGTCCACTGCACGGAGTTGGACTCAGAAATATGCAATGGGTTAACTTTAAAAACTATATATCAGTGATGGAACTTTAGCACTAAGTTGGAATTTCTTCGAAGTCAATGACTAAGTGCTTTCTCTAAACTTGATTGAAGTGCGAAGTGAACGTCCTGGAGGTCTTTATTGAAAGCAGGCTTATGAACTCTGGGTCAGTAAAGCATGTTGTTCTTTGCGTTTATTGATTAATGCTTCGAAAATTTTAATGCTTTCTGTGCAGTATTGCTGTTCAATGACTTTTAAAATGGAAACAACAACAATGATTTGCAATACAAGTTAGGCATGGGTAGAAATACCCCTTCATTTGATGCAGGTGATGAGACAACTTGTACAATGTGTGAGCAATTTATAGAAGATGCAACAAAATATGTCAGTCAGAACACCACTCGGTCAGAAGTTTTGGCTGTGCTGCACCAGACATGTTCAAAATTTGGTGTTTTCGGTCCCGAGTGTATATCAATGGTCGACCACTATGCCCCTATCATTTTCTTAGAGATTGCAACTATCAGTCTGAAGGAGTTTTGTCAGAAGATAAGTATATGCAGTGATTCGTCATCGCTTGCTCTAAATAGAAATCAGAATAACTGTGATGTTTGTGAATCTGCAATGCTGGAGATTGAGGAACACTTAAAAGACCCTGAGACCAAGATGAAAGTAATTGAGATGTTGCTAGATGGCTGCAAACGTGTCCAAGGTCATGAGCAGGAATGCAAGAAACTTGTCTTTGAATATGGACCTGTTATCTTGACAAATTTGGAGAAATATCTAGATTTCGATGATGTTTGCTCTAAAATTCATGTGTGTGAACATGCTACACTTGCAACAAGGTCCCTGAAGTTGTTAAATTTCTCACAGTTATGCCGATTTATAATACTGTTGTGCCTCTTAGAAGTGCTAGTGGTTCAATATCCTATAAATCACAAGTCTCAGAGAACGCTGCCGAGCTTAAGATTGGAGAAGAATTTTTGGATTCTTATGCTCATGCTGGATTTTATGCCGGAAACTGATTGTTTTTTTTCATGATCACTATTTCCATTTAACTAATGTTCATGATGCCAGGAACACTGATTGGATTATCAGAATGCTACAATTGAATGATTTGAATATTCAACTATATCTGACGATGTACAGGGCCAATCTTGCAGAGAAGTAAGTGACATTATTGCAGCAAATCGATGCGAATCATACTCTGCCCAACTTCCAATTGCTTGAATGAATTTAACGTTCCATCTAAGAAACTAAATCAGCAAGAAACTGAAGATTCGCTAGCACCAAGACACTGTTGCTACACTTTGCAAAGCATGCGAAGAAATGGAGATCTGACTTTAATTTTTCTTGTTTTGTTTTTCTTTTTGCCTTTAATTTGATGAAAATTGCAAATGGACTTTTTAATAAATTCCTGAAAACAATACGAATGCATGTATTTACGCTTAACACCAATTTGTTTTCTTGAAGTCACTTTGACAGTGATCGATGATGAAATCAGCACAGGCGACAGGTTAACACACAGTTTCTTTCTTTTGCTCACATTTGTGCTTATTCTCGCATCTTATGTTTTACAATGCTCTCACGAAGTTTTCATACAGGATTTGTACTAAGTTTTTTTCCAAGTTTCGGACATGATCGCATTTTGCTGCTGAAGTGATTTTCAAAGATCACAGAACTTTGTGAGAAGCGTGCTTTCATAAACAGCTTGAAGGAGTTGTAACTCGCCATAAACATCATGATGTTTGCGCCTCTTGATGTTTGCTTTTACACAGTGACCATGTTGATACACCAACATTTCCACTTTTTCCATTATCCAGCTGGTATCGTAAATTTTATTCCATGTCAAAATTTAAAGTTTGATGTCTTGCTGCAAATGAGTAACACATGTCATGGATTGCAGGGCAGTTCTTATATTCTTCCACTCCATTTCATTGAATTCATTCCATTTCATCATCCACTTCATACATATCATGACTCATCATCCATATTAATTCATATAACATCTCACTTATATCCCAAACCACTCCATTCCATGATTAAAATGATCTACATGTACATTCTGCAGCTTAACAGACATTCTGCAGCTGATCAGACTTTCCGCAGCCAGACAGTCATTCCGCAGCTACAGATCCTGAAGACACTAATCAACAGACATTTGAATTGCAACAAGATGATCCAGTATATCCATGAATAAGAAGAATAAAAAAGGTTTATGAAGACTCCTCCAAAGGAGAACAAAGAGGACAAAGAGGACAAAAACCACAAAAAGCAAATGAAAAGAAAAGGTAACAATTTTTCATTATAATGGCATATCATAAAATTTAGCATAGTTTTAGTTATGAATCATTCAAAAAAGTTGTTTTGATTATTTTTATTGATCATTTCCAATATACCCTCCACAAACTTTGGATAAAAATCTCTCATTTCAAATTCTATACCCGACATCATTTAAGCGGTTAAAAAGGCTGAAGTGTTTGATTTCTTCACGTCACCCAACCAAATCATTCAATGATGATTTTCTTTTCCGTTGTAAAAATCTCTGTCGTCTTTTCACTCATTAATTCGTTCTCTCCACCTCACTCCATTAACTCATTCCGTAACTACCTCCATCACTCCATTCCGTAGCCAGCCCTTCATTCCGAGATATTCCTATCACCGTGAGCAGAGGTATATCAGTTTGAATATCAAACCACTATCACTGTAGTAGAGATTAAAGCACTATCACCGTGAGCAAAGATTGAGCATTATCACTGTAAACGCAGAGGTATAGCAGTGTGGAATTTGAAGCCATTTGTCACCGAGAGACAGAGGTATAGCAATGTGGAATTTGAAGCCATAATCACCGAGAGACAGAGGCATATCAGTTTGAAGTTTGAAGCCATTGTCACTGTCAACTAGAGGCATATCAGTTCGAAGTTTGAAGCCATTTTCACTATTAACCAGAGGCATATCAATCCAAAGTTTGAAGCCATTGTCACCGAGAACCAGAGGTATATCAATTCGAAGGTGGAAGTTATTGTTTTCGTGGGCAGAAAGAGTATTAATCTGAACATTGAAGAAGCAATTATGGGCCTTATTGTAAGAACCGAACCAATGGGTACAAAATACCTGGAAGGATACCCTCAATGTAAAGAAATGTTGCAACAGGTAGGATGGCTACAATTTCTTGAGAAATTTAATGGCTTCCACAAAGAAGTCACTAAAACATTTGCAAGGTCATTTCAAGGAGCTGAGGTAGAAGTGGGAGATGTTAAATTCACTGTCACTGAAGTTTTCATTGCAGAAGCTACGGGATTTCTTAGAAATGGAGAGAGATGGTTCAAAAACAGAGAATTCCATAATGAATCCTGGAAGCAAATTCTAAAATCACCAGGTATGGATATCACTGTGTTTAAGAAGGGAATTCCAAGTTCTGGATTGAAAAATAAATGGAGAAACATACTGCTTATTCTGCAAAAAATTATTACGTGTGAGGGTAGATATGGCACATTTTATGTTTACCACATTAGACTGATAATGCATTTTCTGGGGGAAGAGTTAAACTTACCCTACTTTTTGCTTCAAAGTTTGAAAAAGATGGCTTCTTGTGTTCAAAGAAGAGTCCAATTCTTAGAGACAACTCTATACCATCATGGCTTGGTTAAGATTTTAATTGAACACCATTTAGCCAAAACAAATGATACTTGGGATAATTTCTTGATAAGAAATCATTTTGAATAGCCAAAAGAACCCTCACCTGAACAACAGCCTACAAGGAGAAGCAGAAAATGGAGAGCTTCAAAAATTGAAATTGACAAAACAGTCCAGGAAAGTAGTGAGGAAATCATCTCAGAGAAGTTGACTCAAATCAAGAGACAACTTAAGAAAGAGAAGGTAATCAGGAAATCTGCCACAGAGAAAGGAGAGGGATCTTCCCAGCCAAGAAGAAGCCATAGACTAAAGGGGAAACTAAGGAAAACTCATATCAAACAAACAGGGGTGATAAATATAGAATATGAGGAAACATCTATTGAAGAAGATGTTGAAGAGGATTTTAATGAAGGAACCCCTGAAATTGACCTTGCTCAGCAAGAAGTTTATGACTATGTTGAAACTTTGGAAAGGAAAGCTTCAGAGAGTAGAGAGAGAACCCCTAGTCCCCCACTGTCCGAAATAGATGTGTTAAGAAGGGATAGGTATGAGCTGGAAATACTTAATAGACACATCAAAAATGAGAATGAAATTCTGAAGGAACAAGTCAAACTCAAAACCAATATGAACTCAAACTTATCTCTACATATAGACAAAGTGGAAAAGGCTAATGAAAAGTTGAAAAAGAAGAACAAGAAGCTAACCAGGGCACTTATCAACTTAAGGTTCAAAATTGTCATCAGAAAACCCAGAAGATCTTTAGCTTCCAGGCAAAGGAGAAGGAGAGGATTAGATGTTCTTGCAGAAGCCTCTGAGTTTATGGAATAAGTTGCATGAGGACATGCAAGAAGTCAGCAGTGGGGGTATGTTGAGCCTCAAGATTGTGCTTTATTTCATCTTACTTTACCTCATTTTCCTTTTTCCATTGTTATCCCAGACCCAATTGATCAATGAAATTAGTTAAAATTACTTTTAGAATGATTAACATGGCTAACTTGCTAAGTTTTGTGATTTTTGTCATTATAATGCAAACTGGCTACAGAATGCAGACATTCCGTAGCTAACCGGAAATTCTGCAGCTGTCTTCACGTTCAGGCATGTTCCAGGTGTCCTCTCAAGAAAAACAACATATGGGTATATTCCACGTCATGTCTACCCATCGTCTGGAAAGAAGCATGAAGGAAAAAGCCCGAATTGGATATGGTTTTGGTACGTGGGAACTCATTTAGAAGAAAATTTCTAATGGGGATTCTTAGTCTGAATGTCCTTCACCTTTTGTTTTACCATAAGAGAGTCCTAGTATTATTTTGATAAGGAAAGACAATTATCCTCGAATTGTTGCAAGTTATGTTATGTACATTTGTTATAAAAACGCTTGGGAAACCGAGAGATAGGCTAGATTTTACTCTAGATTTTGCTTAGATTCTGTGCTACATTTCTGAAGACGCAGATTGCTCTATTCAAGTTATTTCTCCTTTAATGAAGAAGACAGCATTGTTTTGAAAGCATTGATTTGATTTGGAGTTAGATTTCGTCTGGTGGTAGAGGGCCCCTGCGTCCTGCACGGTTTTACTTGCGTAATTTAGATAAGTATCTTAGTTGCCTTTACGTTTTTGAAGTTTGAATTCGTAGTTGTTTTCATTAGCCACTATAGTTATACTCGTTCTAAAAACTCTTCCAAAAGAAGAATCTCTTCCAAAATATCATGATAATGAATGGGCAATGGCTATAGTGTTGTAGGATTTAATTTTAATTTCTTTTGTTCACCATCACAGTTATACTTATTCTAAGCACTCTTCCAAAAGAAGAAACTCTTCCAAAAAATCCTTATGATGTCTTAAGCATGACTGTGATCCTGAACGTTTCAGTTGTGTGTTTTCACTACTTTCTGTTGTCCTTGCTCTTAAAATGCTCTTAAAATATCATAATGATGGGTAGGAGATAGCTATGATATCTTAGTTTTTTAATTTCTTTCGGTCTTTATGTTTGCATTTGCCTTGAATTGTCTGGGTTAAGTTTTCTGAAGCTCTTCCAAAATACCAATCATGATGGACAAACAGACTGTATAATCCCATAGATTAATGCATGATAACTTAGTTAGGATACTCTGGAGTCTAATTGCATTTAACTCATGCTCTGTTATTTTGTTTTGAGTTTGATAATGACTTGTTAGTTCAACACTGTTTTAGACTAGTGACATCTTAAGTTTAGTTTTAGCTTAACTCATTACATTTGCACTCCACATTTAGTTGTCATCCACTGCATATTATATTACTTCAGTTGTTAAAATTAACAAAACAGCCTTCATTATTTACAAACCTCTTCTTGTTCCAAATCTATAATTGATTCATAACCATATGAACAGAAGACAGTATCATTTCAAGGCCTGAGGTACTTTTTCAACTTCTTTACTACTTCATAAACAGAGCCTTTCCTCAAAAGACTACTTTAAAAAGAAATATATAGCTCTTGGGCGAGGTTCAGTGATGATTAACTAAGTTGCAGAATAGAGTTAGGAGCTAGTCTTAGAGTAGAAGATCTTATGATGTCAACAATATTTTTCTCCAAACATATTTCCACAGATCTTTAATCATGGATAAAATGTTGTCTCATTATAAGCTGATTGTTTAGTTGTTTAGACTAGGAGAATTTGTATACTTAGCTAACCATTTCTCAAACTCTCCCAAAATACCTTTGGTGAAAGAATTGGACAAGTTGAGTTTATGTTTTGAATCATTTGCTTAAAAGTCATTATCAAGGTTTGTTTCTGCTTAGTCATAGTTTAGATTTGATTCTGTTTCAATATTTGCAATTGCATCTGTCATTTGTCATCAACCAATTAGGCTTCACTCTTTTTTTAATCATTAGCTTCCTTCCACTAGCTTTCTAGTCATTTTCCTTGTGAACATAAAACTACTAAGAGACCAAAAACATCATAAATCATCACAAAAGACCAAAAACATCATAAAACACTAAACACAACACATTAAGAGACAAACACCTAGGCACATACGGTGCACTTCACTTCAGCAGTTTACCAACCCTGGTTGACAATTAAATGAACTCAATTTAGGAGACTAGGTTGAGACCAAACAGGCGGTTTAGACGGGAAAACCACTGGTGTCGCACGACTTTAAGGCGGTATATAAAATTGCCCCAAATCACGCGATATTTCTCGTTGCGTGACACGTGGCCTTTGAAAACCGCTTATATCGCGTAACCCTCAGGCGTTAAAGCTCGGACGTTAACATCACGCGATATGATCCTCGGCCATTGGATCTGGAGCAGGAAGATCAGACGGTGTAAGGTGGAGTGTGAAATGGGAAGATGCGCGGGTGAAGTGGGCCATCAGGTTCACTACGAACTGTTGGATTATGTGGATGGATGGTCCAGATTTAAAGAGGAGTGGGAAGGAAAAAGGGTCAGTGAACGTACGGGAGAAAGGTGGACCGTTAGATCTAAAGATATCAACGACTGAGATCCAATCCTAAGGGAAGATAGGTAGGGCAATGAGCAAGGAGCGATGAGGTCTGGACCGTTGGATCACGTGGGACAGACGGCTTAGATTCAATCGGGGCTCGCCAATCAGGAGGACCAACCGTATACGGGATTGGGCGATTGCGGTGGTGCGATTGAGTGACCACCGTCCGATCTGGAGACATATCGACAGTCAATCTGTAATCGGAAGGGCGAATGGATAAGTATGATGGGCGCACGTGGGACAAGCGCTGACCGTCAGATCTTTAAAAGATCGACGGTCTAGAACACGCCCGCGGTCTTATAGAGTAAAGACCTCGCATTGGGGAAAATCAAGTGTAACAAAGGAAATGCACTCCCCGAATGTCCCGATTTCGATTAGCGCCTAGGCCTTTAGCGCTTGGTTCTGGGCACGGATCATGTGGGGAAGTGGTTAAGGGGGTTGGCCGAAAGGGGCTTAAGCCTCATATGCAAAATAAGTGTTTTTGGCCCTATTTTAATGCTTTTTAAGGCCAAAAGAGGGAATCGGTAGGGAGAATAAGGGGCTATTAAACCACACAAAGATAAATTGTAAGGTTTAAAAGGGGACTTAGGCTGATTTAGAAGGTCAAAGAGGGAGTTTTGGAAGGGAAAAATGGTGATGAAAACGGAGGATTCATGGGGGTAAAATAAGGGAAATGGAGGCCTTTGGGGCATTCTTCTTCACAATCAGAGTGGATTTTTAATTGGAAACTGCAGTGAGGATTTATGAAAGGACAAAAGGCAGAAGCAGGCTTCAAGGATGATGTGTTTTAAAAGGGAATGCATTCGTTGAAGGCTCAAACAAAATTTTAGCCCCCTATTTGCTTGTCAAAAAATTCATAGGGGGCTAACACACTCCTTAAGGGATGGACTATGCACATATTATGTTGGCCTTGGAGGAATAATTCATGATGTATTGGCTTGTTGAGCACTTGGCTTATGATGAGGACTTGATCCTTGATGATGCCCTCAATGAAGGAGGAGAAGTACTGCAACTCTTACCCTATCAGTTGCTTGAGGACAAGCAACATTTTGGAGGGGAGGACTGTAATATTCCTACTTAGCCTAATAAATGAGTAGAAATATTCATTTTTGTTTTATTTTCTGTTGCATGAATAAATGAATAAAAGAGGGCATGTAAAACTCCTAAAAATACTGAATAAATCAATGCCCATGTGAACACAAATAAATCAAGGCCATGTAAATAATCACTTGCAGGTGTAAAAGGGGTTTGAGTTGTGAGACTGGGTGAACCTTGACCAAATCTACATTGCTGTCTAGGTTCAATATATCTCCTAAAGGGACAACGCAGTTCTAGAAGGAGGCCCCTCATGTGAAAAGAGCTAACTCATCAAGGTTGTTTAGGGTTTGCAAAGGCTCTCATCATATAAAAGAAAAGTGAAGGCAACAAGAGAAGGTTGTTGATTGATTATATTTCTGAGTATCTTGTCTGCTTAGACAAATACTATTCTCTGCTTCTTAGTAGAGAATTGTGCTGCTTAGCACTTGGAGTTCCTATGCAGGGATTTCACCTCTTCCTTTGTGGATTCTTGGAGGAGTATTTGTTGATTTGATCCACTATCAGGCTTGAGGCCAAGCTCTATTTCCAATTACAACGCATATCCAATGAGGTTTTTTTTTCTTTTTCAAGATGCAGAAAGTGGGATTCTAGATCTGCATAGATCTAGCTTGTTTTAGGAGCCTCTTCTCATGTAGTGTGTCTTTTAACCTCCTGGAAGAGTGCCTCTCCTATTTTCACTTCAGATCTGTAACTTGGTAGTGGGCCATCTATGTCATTTGAGCTATAGCGCTATTTCCATTGATGGATTGCATTATTTTTATATGAGGTTCTTTATGGTGTTTTGATCCCACTTTTGATCAGAGATCTATGGTGTTGGACTTTGCCTTTCACCTTGGTGATCCATGGATTAGCTTGTTGATCCATGTTCTGTTTAGATCTGATATATTGTAATGTAATGTTATATTCAGAAATTACTGCAGCATTTTATAGATCTGCAACTTAGAACTCAGATCTACTCTTATGTATGCATGATTTGGTCAAAGCCCCAAGGGGATCTTGTAAAGAAAACTATCTAGGTTCCAGATCTGATATGGATCTAATGTTTTGTCCATAGATCTGTCATAGATATGAGTTGTAATATTCATCCACTAAAGCTCCTAAAAAATAACGATGTTGAGCCATTTCTGCAAATATATATGTGTTGCAGCCCTCTTTTCTGAAGATTTCTTACTATATTGTCTCATGTATTCTGCTATATATTGAAAGGGCTTCCTTGTACTTCTAATTTTTTGTTGTATACTTATAAATTAATCATATTTTATGGCCTCCTACTCATACTGTCAAAGACTACGTTATTCTTGAAGTTGCTTGTTGTGCATAGCTGTAGCCACTCTTGTAGGGTGTTTTCCATCTAGACTAGGTGGTGGGAGATCTATTTACCACACCTAGTTTGATTTTTTTTTGCTCCCCTTCTGGATCTAGACTCCAAATCTGTTGATCTAAGGGATACAAGGGTTTTAAACTCATATCTGTACATCAATCTTCCAAGAAGTGCGTTATTTTACAAGGTTTCTGTGCAATCCCCATTTTGGGATATTACACAATTAACACTATTACCTTTTTCTTCTTGATATATCCTTCTATTTTGAGAGTTTAAGAAGTGGTAATTTCTGCAAATGAATTACAAGATATGTTTGGATTCATTTATTCTTTCACAAGGGTTGGTTTCTGGTGTATATCCTCCTATTTTGATGTTTATTGTTCCTTTTCTTCCTCCTCTTCACAATCTATGTAAAATCATTTATTCTTGGTTCACTTATGAACTTTAGTGTAATTTCTATCACAACTATAAAAAAACCATTTTACTCTTTTTTCCTCCAATTGTTGTGGTGTCAACCTTGTAGGATGTGGAAGGCTAGGAACAACAACACTTTCATATTTATTGTTGTGAGTGGTAGACTTCCTTGTTGCCATAATTTTTCTTTCAACTTTTCTTGCCACCCTAAATGCCTTCTCCAGTGAATCAGGTTCCCAAAGGTGAATCTCATGTTGGATGTTATCCTTCAAAGTCCCCATAAAGACATCAATCCTATTCTCCTATGGAATATTTGTTACCCTGATATTCAATTTTTGAAAGTCCTCGATGTGCCCCACCATTGAACCCTTTTGTTTGAGATTTATCAATTGGCTAAAGAAGGTGTTTCTCTTTGTGTACTCATAACGTGTTATCATTTCCTCTGTAAAAATAGTGACAAGTGGTTTACGAGAAAAAATCCATTGATACCATACAAATTGATTGGTTTCTAAATATAAAGTTGAAATGTGTACCTTTTATGAGTGTTACACATCGTGGAGATCAAAATATTGCTACATTTGTAGTATCCATGTTACTTTATCCTTGCCATCAAACTTCCTCAGATTGATATTTAGAATGTGGTAGTTCTCAAACCCGACATCAAATTCTCTAAAATCATAATTCATATTCCTTCTGTTATCGCAAAATTAGACCTGATAGGTTGCTAATCAAATCAATCTCATGTAACTGTTTCAAACCAATAATTTGATTGAGGCTTAGCCTCCTCAACCTGAGAGGGCTCTCTCAAGGGTTACTGATTTGGATATAAATTATAGATGGCTAACTCTATGTGGGGTAATAATCAGATAGATGATAAATGTAGGTTGAAAATCACATCAGCAAGTACACATTGGGCTTATGGAGTCAAAATAGTTTTAGTAAACCAATAAATCTACTTAACATGGAAGTTGAGGCATATCAGAGTTTTAGTCAAGAGATACACATGTGAAACTGTAGAAAACACAGTCAATATATCTATATAGGAAGTCAGAGCATCAAAGATGAATTCTGAGTAACATAGACAAACACCACTGCAATAGGATAATATAAAGATGTAATTAGAACAAGAACACACTAGAACTCCTTCTGAATCTCAAGTTGGCTAAGTAGAAATCTCTGTATTAGTTGAAAACCAGTCAGTTATAATAAGCACAGTATTTTTCTAAAAATGTCAAACCCCTAAATATTCGACTTCTTGATCTTTTATATATCATTTACAACATAATATAACCTTATCTACAACTAGATACATCAAACTCCTGACCTTTGACACCTTGCCTAGCAATATGACATGGTATTTATTACAAAAAGACAACTGCAAATCTAATAAAGAGTCCTATTACAAATAGGATTCAAACTCCTTATCTCTACTCATAACAACCTTATCTAAACTAAATTACATCATTTTCCAAGTGTATTTACATTCAGTCGAATCCAGATGATAAGCTTCAACACTTTATGTCCATAACACTGATCTCCATCAAAGTAGGAAACTGTCCCCTGTTTTCTAGGCATAGGATCCTTTGTGTTCTTGAGACACTCTGAACATCATGAACCCATCACTTCAAGGTTATTTTCTGTTAGAAACTGAAATAACACCTGCCCAAAACCCCCCCTAAGTCCTAGCTGTCCAAAATCATCATCAAGCTGTTCAAATTAGCGATTTTTGTAGCACAGCCTTTTTACCTTTTTTCCTTCAAAATTTTGGTTTCTTTCCTCCAGGATTATCTTAATTATCATTAAACACAACTCCCCTAGAAATTTTAGGTCATAATCCACACTTTTTCCCTTCAAAAATTTATGAGAAAGAGTGAAAAAAGCTGCTATAGCAGTTTCGTAGCGCTTTTCACTCTTTTTACACTGTTTGTGCTATGAAATTGCTGAGTGAGTAGTTTTATCTAGATTTTTTCAAAATGAAAACCAAAAATATGAAAAAACTTAAAATAAAACTGGTTTCATCAATTCAAAAAGTCATGTGAACTAAAAAAACACAGTTTTCATGAGTTTCCTTCTTAATCTTTACTTGATTTAGCCTTTGACTTTTTAATGATTGTCATTTTGCACCTTTATTTTTTAACTCATCTTGAGTCAATTTCAGTTGTTTCTCCAAGTCCTCCACTTTATCTCTAAGTCTTTTATTATTGGCTCTCAATTGAGTATTTATTACTCTGACAAATTTATCTTCCTTGATGGCTAGAACTGTCCATGTGAAAAACTGTTCTGCACTGCTTGGAATTTCAGACCTAGAACCAGTTTGACCTTCCCATAGTTCCTTCATTATTTTGAACTCTGTTTTCTCGATATTTTTATTTTTGGCCCTCTTTCTCATCATATAAATCTCTTGGTTTTCTAACCTCAATTTCTCCTCAAAATGTTTACACTCTCGCATTTTTTCTTTTCCTTTCATTGTTCTGCTGCCTGCATGCTCCACTGTTGGTGATGAGAGGTCAACCACTTCTTCAGGGACTTTAGTTGTTTCAATAGTTTCTTGGACCTCCTTTCTACCTTCCTTGAGCTTCTTATCATTCTTAGTTAAAGGTTTCCTTGCTTGAAAAATAAAGGCTACATTTTCACCCTCAAATTTAAGTTTCTTTGCTGACTTAGCCTTTTTCTGTTTGTGTTCATCTACTCCAATGAAATCAGCTTGCACAATGGGTGTATCTTCTATATCAATTGCATGAAGGATGTCATCTAAATTTCCCTTAATTACTGGGATATCTTCTGAAACTGAAACAACTGTCTTTCCCTTTAATTCCACTGCTTGGCTTCTTGTCACTCTTTTGATTTCCTACTTTCTAGCAACTTGTTTCTGTTTTACTTCTTTGACACTCTTTGTCCTTTGTTTTGTAGGTAATGGAGTTGGTGCAACAAGAACTTGTGTCTACTCTGTCCTTTTCTCAACTTGTTTCCTTGGTTTCAATTTTACAAACCTCTTTGATTTTGCAACCATAGACTGACTAGACTCTGCTACTGTTGGTGAAGGAGTTCCTTTAGTTTTAGGGTTTCTAGTTGGGGTTAGGGTTTCCAACTCAAAACCATTCATAAACAAAAAGGAGGACCAATCCCTAATTATTTTCTGAAGCTCATTCAAAACCAATAACTTCATCAAACCATGGTGAAACAAATATGTTTCACAACCATCATATTTTGCTTGTACTTTATCAGCCATTTTGGCAAGGCTCCTATGCAAATAAAAGGGAAAATCGAGTGAAATCATACATGTGAAATGTAGAAGAAGCTTGAAATGATATGTGTAAACCTTATGGTATCTGCCTTCAAATTTAAAGTATCTCTGAATGTTGAAAAATAGCTTTGCATAGGTGTCTTTAATGCATCATCTAGTTATTGCATTATTGAGGTCCATGTCTGCATACTCATGTTTCATGAATTCCTTGCATGGTTCCATATCAAATTTAAAACCTTTAAACCAGGTTTCTTTCCCCCTTGGTTTTTCTGTCATAGAAGCAATTATCTCAGGTGTAATTGGCACATTTAACATCCCAACTTTGGTAGTTGTTCCCTTGAAGTGCAAGGCAAACTCTTTAGACATCTGTGTGTGCCAACCCTGCAGCTTTTCACAAAACCGGAGACAGCCTACTTTGCTAAAAGCCTCCATCACTGTTTCGTCTTCAATTATGGCCTTCATATTTTCATGCTCATATCTTCAGCAATGTCCCCCTCTGTGGACTTTCTTTTCTTCTGCCATGCTTCTTAGAAAAACCTGTCAGCTTCACTTGAATCTATGAAACAACCTCACTTGATTAGGATATGAAAAGCCTTGCTTGAGTATATGGAATAGCCTTGCTTGATTTAGGATGAAGATAACCTTTGTATAGAACAGCTACAGGTTTAGCTTGACCACTTCATAGCTCAGACACTCGTATGGTGGAAAATGAAATGAAAATGACCAAATTAGGCAAGATTTTAAATTTGAAATGTCATCTCATAACTGAATGATGCCTCATTCATACCCTATCATGACAATGATGACTGTAGGACGGGTAAGTACATTTAATCTCATCACTAACTGACTCATCATACCACTAACCTATCATTTCCCAATGGATTCTAACAGATTTCAACTTAGTTGACAAGATGGTTAAGAAACTATGCTTTCGTAGTGCCCACAGTGTATTTTTCCCAGATTGCACTACGAAAATATTAGCATTTTCGTAGCGCAAATCCACTTTTTTGAACTAGCAGCACTACGAAAAGGAGGATTCTTTGCTAATTGCATAATTTTCACCCGAAACCTTATGGAATGGCTCCTAAATGGAAAATATGGGTTTTTGACCATGAATGGACCTTTTAAATACTTCATTTTAATTCAATGATGACCTTTAAACTTATAAAAATCTAACCTACCCTTAACCAAATCCTAAAATGACTTTCAAACCCATTTTGAGACCATGATCAAAAATAGAGTTGAAACAATAATGTTTTGAGAATTTTTGGGTGATAACACCTTCTTTCCTCATCATGATTTTCATGGATTACCTTGTCACCACTGGGAAGCCTTTCTTGCAACAACTTTGTCAAACCTTCCTTCAAATATTCCATGTTTGCTTTCAAACCATCCATCTTAGCTTCCATGCCATCCTTCAAACCTTCCATTTCTGCAACCATCCATGTCATCTTTGGTTGCTCTCTGTGAGAGCGAAATTTGTTGCATTTGGTCCCATAATTTTGATGTATCATGTTGTAATTCTTCCTCTTCATGTGTCATAGTAGATATTTCTCAGGGATTAATGGGTGTATAATTATTTTGTTTTGGAGGAATTTTAGAACCAAATATTTATGTCTATGCTTCAATAATCCCTTTAAATCACTTCAAAATAATTTTTCAAACAAAAGTTATGCAAAAGTTAAAAAATACACAACTTTTTCTTGCTTTTTTGGACCTTGATATTCAAATTGTTGTATCTATGTAATTTAAGATTTCTAAGGTATAAAATTAGGTCTTGTAGTAGCCCTTTGAATATCCTTTCCAATTCCATAAGTCAAACCAATATATGGTTATTCAATAAATATTTATGCCAAATTTACCATGATGACCTGATTATGGATTGGTTCAGTAGAGTTAAGTTGCATGGGATGCCGCATGTCACCGTTTCAAAATTTGGCCCTGAAATTGCTACAGGATAAACTACAGTCTGTGTGATTTCTTCCACTTATTACATAATTCAAATCCAATGCCTAAATTGAAAGTTATGAAAATTTTCCCTAGGTCATTTATTTGAGATGGAATTCTAGAGCCTCCAAAAACCCTAACTTCCTCGGATCATATATCTAAAAATATAGCGAACCAAGATCTCAAATTCGCACAAAATTTTTATCAATATCTCCTCTCCATGTGGTTGCAATTTTAGCTTCTGAAGCCTCATATAAAACAATCTATAGCAAAAATTACATAATTACCTATTTGAAACTGTGAAACCTAGAATCCAAAGACCTGATACCAAATGCTATGTAACCAACTCATAAAATAGAAGAAAAGATAGATCAATGACATAAAATTAGCCTCTTAAAAGGGGAAACATCATTTACATTACATAAATGAATAATTCTTGGATGATAAAAATGACAAGACCTCCTTTTTATATATAGGAGTCTAAGGGGTCACAATATAATCAGAGCCTACAAAAAAATGATAATGTAAGGGTACAACAATAACAATAGTGGGCTTCTATGGGGCACAAAATTGACAATATGGGGGATACATGGGCACAAAAATAACAATAAGGGGGTTACACTAGTATTATAGGGACATAACAACCTTAATTGTGATTGAGCCTTTTTAAATGCATCCAAAATCCATATATAATTGGCCTTAAAGAAAATATTTACCTTAATATCCCTAATTAACATGATTCCCTTCACTATGCATAAAAGAGTGTGGTAAAGGGACAAAAGTGGGTGTTAACACCAGAAAATCGTCCAGGAAAAAGACATTAGAAAAATGTCAAGCAGAAGGTAAAAATAAATATTTTCAAAGAAAAAATACATTAGGAAGGACAAAATTTAAATATTCCTAAGGTTCAACCAGAAATTAGAGGACATCGCACCAGCAACAAAGGGTTTTTGTGCACAACACGCCTATTCCTTCGATAGTCGCGTGGTCCTGGGGATGGAAAAAAGTCACCATCTGGGACCACTTGACACACTTGGAAAAGATGATTCTCTATCCAGTATAGTCAAGGACAACCGAATTTGAGCCACCTTGAGGAGGCATGCAACCCACAAAGGAATCTCTTCCCCACTCTTGGGTCATTATCAATGTTGGGCCAAGAGAGGGGAGAGAGTTCAAAAATTTTCTATATAAACTGACCATGGGAAGAGAAAAAGGAGACACATTGTTATGCTAGCCAAATTTTTCCATAGAAAATTGTCTTGCAAGTGTAGTAGCAGAAGGATTGGAGTGAATCACATGTTGGCAATCTAACATCTCATTCTAAGAGAGGGCTTCACCATACAATAGTGATCACCATCATTTTGAGAGAGGGTGGAGATAATTGTTTGGAACTTGAGGAAAGGATCCCCCCTTGTTTCGAGTATTTGAGCTCCATAGCTCAAAGGACTCACTTCAATAGAGTTTGTCATTGTATTCTTCATACAACTAGCACCTAATAAAGGGATAATTCAGTATTTTTCATATTTGATTGTTGCTCCATTTGAGCATTTGTATCTTATGTATTTTCCGTTTTAGTTCGTAGTGTTGTATTCTTAGCTTACCCTCTAATTTTTGTTTACGTTGTTTAAATTTTTTCACTAATAGTAACATAATTTTCTCTGTGATCTTATGCAGATAGAAACTAGCTGCTAAAGAGGTGCATTTTGGTACATTTTTGTAGCAAAAACACCACCACAGGAATGGAAACTCCACTGAATTCATCTTCTTAACTTAATGGTTTTCTTTTGCAGGTCATTCTCCCTTCTCAAGTCTATTGCAAACCATCCTTTCAATCTTTTTTAAATTCTCATCACATCAATTATTGTTCTAAATAGCACAGAGTGAAAAAAAAAAAAAATTCACAATGGCGCGCATTATCCTTTGACAGATGTGCACCCCACGCCTGTGGGAAGACACCTGTGTGACAGACTAGCAAGCCAAAATTTGCTATATCTTGTCCATTTTTAAGGTGATTGGAAACCCCTAATAACTTTCCATCACTATTGTTCTGCATTTTACTACTTTTAGGACATTTAGTAGTTGAACTAAACCTCAAATTAGCATAGAAATTAGGTGTTTTTAATTTTAGTTTATATTTGAAAATTACACATAAATTAAATAGGAGAAAATAAAGTGACCTAATCCACACATGCTTTCCAAACAAGTTATTTTATTATATAAATATAGAACACATAGTTTAATTAGTCAAAAAGTAAGTGGCCCACTAAATCCACATATATTTTTACTAGTTAAGTTATTTCAATTTTTGCATTAGATTTTGGACTAGGGTCAGAGTTTCAATAATAAAATCAAGTAATCTCTACTACCCTTGCACCTCTTGGTGAGCCTGGGCAAGCATATGAAAGCTTTCCTAAGACAGTTTGAAATACCATCTCCCTATAGTGCAACATAGTTTAACTAGGAGAAGTGTAAGCGGCCCCTAATCCGCAAATCATTTCAAGTTTTTTCAAGGAACAACCACACATATTTTAATTAGAAGAGGACTATAAAGGATCATCGCATATCCAAATCTCATCACACTCTTGATTTTTCACTCAAAAACACACACGAAGCATTGGAAATTTTTGAACCAAAAGGCACCCAATGTTTTGGGACCTTTGTTCTTATCTTTCATTTTCTTCACAAAATCACACCCTAAAGAAAATTGAGACTCTTTTAAAAAAATATATATATGAACTCACTAAATTCTCCCCACAGGGGTCAAAAAAGAAAATTACAGTTCAGGTTAGGACCACTAGGGGCAGGCATCCAATAAGCCATCGTGGTCATAATACCTTTTGAAACATAGATGTTGAAGTTATAGGGAGCTTCAAATCAATCTATTCGCCCATGAAAAAATACCCAAGCACTACAGAGACCCGTTTCAAAGGGAATTAGGTCGAGGTCCAATGCGTGCGGTACTCTTTGGGGCTACTTGACCCATCTAGTGCCCAGTACTGGTAACCAATTACCAAGAGGCTCAAGACTCAAATGCACACATGGGACGATGGTACATTAGTGGCCAAAACTATGGCATCCTTTCCCTATAGGTGATGGTGCAAGCAGCACTCGATCCTCATACCATTATCTTGGTTGATTCTTTAGTTGTTGGAAGGCATCGCCAGTTCTTTCGAGATGTTGGCCTGGTACCTATCAAAAGATATCTTCACAAGGTCCAATTAAAAAAAGAGTGTAAGGATGATTAGGTCTATATAGGCTTTTGATAACATATGCAAAACAAACAAAAACCTCATTTTTCTTGAAAGAAAAATTGTCTTTTCAATTTTCGCTTTGATTTATGCATTTGATTATATTATTGCTTTGATAGAAATCATTTTTCATCCCAAATCAAAAATAGCAACAATATTACACTAATCGACACCATAGGGGACCCTATAGGACCCCGTCGATCTGGGCATTTCTTAAACCTCTCCCCATTGAAGGGAGGAGTGCCAAGCCTCCCTCCTTTCAGGCCTAGAGGACGTCACGCTTCCGCCATTATCTGGGTTGTCTTGGAAAAGTGTATGGGAGCATAGATCTCCATTTTTGGCCTTATATGAGCATTGTATTATCATATCCATTCATTTACATTCTCCAGCTGCAGTATTAGCCATTAAAACTGTGTTTTACTTGCTTTAGACATTTTGTGTAGCAGCTGCATCTCATGTATTGGTGATTTTGGTTAATGGAGGCTTCTCTTGCCTAGCTTGAGGGGTTTTTTATCCAATATATTGCATACATTTGTTGTTTTTATGCTTAATAACATGGATCTATCATTTGGCTCACATTTAATGTGTTAACATTTTCTGCTATTTCCATTATTGTGAGCTATATTGCTTCTTTCCCCATTTGGGAATATTACAGTGGTATCAGAGCATAGTCATGGCTGAGCCTGTGAAGACATTGCATCTATGTTATCAGAAGAAGAAGAATCTTCTCACAAAAAGGAGAAGACTCATAGAAGAGACAAAGGCAAGTCTCCATTATTTGGAGAAATGGAGGGAAAGAATTTTTAAGAACTTCTTCTCCAAACTATGCATGAGCTTAACAAAGAAATCAAGGGAATGGGGAGGGAAAGACATGAATATCCCTTAAAACGATTTGCACATGAAGGAAGCTCCAATTCTTCATATGCAATTAGATCTACAACGCTCTACCATGCCTATGTTCATAGCAAGAGAGATGGAGGAAGGAGATGTACCAAAGGAGGAGACTCTTGGTGACTATCTTCAAGAATATGAATCTCAATCCCAGAGGTTCAGAGATCATATAAACTTACAATGGTTTTGCAAGATAAAGGAAAATAGAAGACCTAACAATCAAAATAGAAGAAATAGGTTCAAGTAGCATGATTTTGGTAGATTCTTTCTATCTACTTTTGATGGATCGCCTAGATGCATAGCATTGATTTGGGTGAACGAGCTAGACA
The DNA here is from genome assembly GCA_034641835.2 of Pinus albicaulis. Lineage (NCBI taxonomy): Eukaryota > Viridiplantae > Streptophyta > Pinopsida > Pinales > Pinaceae > Pinus > Pinus albicaulis. Next base: position 1,788,996,976 of record CM076580.1, read on the forward strand.
CCTATTTGCAGCAGCACCAAGTTTCAAAAGATGAAGCCATTAGAGTAGCAGCGCTGCATCTTGAAGGTAAGGCTTATGCCTGCTGGTTTTATGAAACTTCTTCCTTGAATCATGTAAATGTATCTACTTATGAAAACTTCACTAGGAGGTTAGTGAAAAGTTTTGATGCAAAACTTTTTGAAACATACTTGTTTGAGCTAGCCAAGCCTAAACAAACAAAACCTTTACATGAGTTCCATAAACCCAACTCCATTTCAGAATGCTATTAAGGGATTATAAACTTGCAGAATACCTTGCTAGAGGCAAGATCCCCACTTAAAGAAGAGCTTTCTTCTCAAAAGGAAGACATGGAGATATTTTTTTAAAAAGAGGATAAAAAAAATAGCCTCATAATGATGATGAGGTAACCTCAATTAATGATGAAGATAAGGCAAAAGGTAAAAGCGCTATCACATCAGAAGCAGATCTAGTACCTCATGGAGAGGAAGAAGGAGAAATTTCTCCAATGAGAGGGGTTCTTGTATCCTTACAAGAAGTTCCAAATAATATCATATGTGGAGATCAAGGCATAATCCATGAGCAGCATGTGCCATTATTGATAGATAGTGAGACCTTGCAGATGAAAGGAGAAGATAGGGAGGATGGCCAGCATCCTATGATTAGGAACACACACCCCTATCTATTTCATAAGGTTGATGCACAAAATAGGCAAATTGATTTGCGTAGTGAGAGCAAGGACAAATTAGTCCACTCATATATGCAGTCTACTCTTGATATTGATTTCTCATTACATGGAGGCATTCCACCTGGGAGACCAACAGATCAGGAGATGATGAGAGATGCGTCACATCTATTTGCATGACTCATAGATCCCGGAGGGGTGAGAACCTTAGGATAACTTGACACAGTGCAGAGAGTCTGGTGTAGGCACAAGGAGGAGGGAGACATTCTCCCAATATTAGTATTACCCACTCTCACTAAACATCTTGCGCTGAGAGAAGATGTTTCAAGGATGGATGGCACCGTCAGGGTGCAAGGAGACCACTCCATGGCTTTGGAGAATCAGAAGATACCTCCACATTGGGAGGAATCTTCCACATATGGTAGAGGTTGGTGGCAACTCATGCTTATATTGGTCAAACTCAGAAATTTTTTTATGGGTGATAGCTTCCCATGGAAGGCTAACCTCCAAAAACTTCCACCTTCATTAGAGCATGAGTAGCTACAGGAGGAGCATTAGGGGAATTTTGAGGTCTAAAATGGGCCTCCTAAGGAAATAATAATTTAATAGCTAAACCAATAAAATAATATTTATGAATTGCAATTCACTTTTTGCACCACAATCCATGTAACCATAGTTAAATTCAATTCAAAAGTTGTACCAAAATAAATTAATAAATTTTTTTTATTGATGTGACTATAAATAAGAATGAGTTTTTCAAGAAAAAGTCATTATCATTGAACAACTAATGAAATGTCCTTTGTACCTAAATAATTTAAAATAAAATATAAATATAAATTTATAAATTCATAATTATATTATATGCTATTAATTAAAATTTATATTATTTAAATTGTATAATAACAAGTAATTAATATACTATATAAAAATAATATAATATAATAAATATATAGGGATATGCATTGTTTCTTTCAATAAATATGAAATGACAATAATATATTTTTATTCAAAAAGTGTGAAATGACATTTATTATGAGTACTTTACTTTGACTTTAAAATTACTTAGAGCACTACCATGGTTAACCATGAGTTTTTATCCACCATTGAGAATGTGACAAGTAAGTACCTTTAACTCAAGTAATGCCACCTCAACCATTAGGGATGATGTCATCCCCTAAAATGTGATTGGTTCTCATAAAGTGAATTTTGATTGTATATTTTCCTTAGCAGGCCCATTTTAGACCTCAAAATTTCGATAATGAACTTCCATCTTCATTAGAGCATGATCAGCAACAGGAGGAGCAGCAAAGGCAATATTGGAGCATCTCGGTGTATGACTTTGGCATGGGTGATGTCAAATAAGAGAGCAGCAACATGATAGGTGTTTTACATGATAGATCAATAGCGTTGTCATTATTCAATATTGACCCATATTGCAGATTCCAGTTGTTAGTGGAATACTCCAAGGATCTCTTTTCATGCAGAGTGCTTGATGGCCAGTTATCAGATGGGAGATATGAAGTGAGAGATGGGGTCATCTATTTTCAAAGTAGGATCTTCTTGACTAGGGCTTCTAAGCTCAAGTAGAAACTACTAGATGTAGCATATGATGGGTTTCTCTCCAAACACATTGGTTTTATAAGAGCATATCTTACTATATTGGAGGGATTCATTTGGGAATGCTTCAAAGAGGAGACGCACCATCATATGAGGAGATGAATGGATTGTTTGGAGGATGAGGAGAGACATGACTCTTCGGTAGAGTTATCTCAACCACTTCCTTTCTCATTGGGATTGAGAGGAGGCCCATCTATGAGCCACCTTACTAGCTTGAACCACGTATATGGTAAAGATTGTATTTATGTACATCATGATTCATTTGCTATGTATTTGCATTTCCTTACCATACATGTGCAAGGCATTGCTCCAAGAGGGGGCACTCTTTCTTCTAGACTTCATGGTATACTTGAGGCCATAAGCAGCATTGATGATGTCCACTCCTTAGGAGATCTTGGGGAGAAGATATTTTATTCAGGGTGTGCTCAATTTACACCATACATCATACACTTTCTCCAAACATGTGAGAGGATTGGGGCAGCAACCAAGTGGTTGGGAAACCACACATCATGCCATATTCTGATGTTGTTAAGAGAAAAACTGCATTGGTTTCACATGAGGGACCATTGTCCTTCTCCATTACTGCACATGGTAGCTAGCATGACTTTTATTGTGATCCCATATGTTGATGATGTTCTTATTATTGTTGGGGACATGATTGGAGGGATGACACATTGGTTGGATGTGTCCAATGGGAATGAAAATTCCCACACTTCTTCATGCTTCAAGGGGACCATGGGACATTATATCACTTTTTCCCTTATGAGGTAAGCCATACGGTTGACTTGAACCTTTGGGAGGAGCCTCTCATGAGCATGTTTGAGGAATTTTTCTATGAATTACCATTCTGGAGGGTGATTCATTTTATATGGATGACAGCTTGGAGTTTGGATCTTCACATGGGAATGAAGTATCCCTACATTTTCCAGATCTATCCTTGCAATTGCTTGAGTACAAGCAACATTTGGGAGGGGAGGATTGTAATATTCCTAAATTAGCATGCAGCTAATTGGAATATTAAAATCTATTTTTTCTTCTTAGTTAGAAGAATAAGAGGGTAGGGAGACCCATAAATCTCCTTAGTAGGAATAAAACCACTCCAAATGTCAATGGAGGGGATCAAAACAAATGGATAAAGCTCCCCTATGTGTGAACAAGGGAAAAATCATGTGGACTGGGTCAACTTTGACCAAATCAACAACGCTGGTATGGAAGTAGTGGACATTCAATGAGGGACAACGTAGTTTTGGAGGGAGATCCTTTGCATGGAAGTAGTGCATTTAATGATTGGGGTCAAGGGTGAGGAAAATCACCAAGAATATAAGGAAGAGGATGGCAGCCATTGTGATCATGTTTTTAGATTATTCTTGATTGTGGTCTGTTAAGACTTTAGGCTCTCTTTAGCTGTTTAGCTAAGATTGCAGTGTTGTTTAGCACAAGGGTGTTCCCGAGCGGGAATCCCACCTTCATCCTTAGGGGACTTAGAGTGCCTACTCAGGAAAAGTACATTGAGCATTATTTACACATTCCGTCATTTTTCCGAGCTTCATCTTTATTCTACAACACAGATTCTATTTAGATATGTGTTGAGTTGCAGGGTGCAGAAGTGGAGGCTTTCTTTGGATCACTTATGAGCTTGTCTTCAGTGGAGGAAGGGTTATTTCCTTTGAGAGATCAGTAAGGAAGATCCCTAAGCTTCATAGCATATTTTGGCAATAGGCCAAGTCATCATCTTCCCCTACAGTGTAGTTCCAGTCCATGACTGCGTTATTTTAGAGATCTGTTGCAGGGGTGAGTTCAGTGCTCCATTGGGAGTGTTTGCTTTCCATCTGAGGGATCAACCCTTAATTGAGAGAGTATTTTGGAGGAGCTCTTTCAGATCTACATCAAATCCAGCCACCTCCTTTTTAGGTGCCTAGTTTCAGAGTTTATTCAGCCCTAGGGCTGCATTCCGGCATCCTGATATTTTGTGTATTTCTGGAAACCCTTCCTGGGTTGTCTTGGAAAAGTGTATGGGAGCATAGATCTCCATTTTTTTCCTTATATGAGCATTGTATTATCACATCCACTAATTTACATTCTCTAGCTACAGTATTAGCCATTAAAACTGTGTTTTACTTGCTTTAGACATTTTTTGTAGCAGTTGCATCTCATGTATTGATGATTTTGGTTAATGGAGGCTTCTCTTGCCTAGCTTGACGGGTTTGTTCTCCAATATATTGTATACATTTGTTTTTTTATGCTTAATAACATGGATCTATAATTTGGCTCATATGTAATGTGTTAAAATTTGTTTTTATTTCCATTATTGTGAGCTATATTGCTTCTTTCCCCATTTGGGAATATTACAGTGGTATCAGAGCATAATCATGGCTGAGCCTGTGAAGACATTGCATCTATGTTATCAGAAGAAGAAGAATCTTCTCACAAAAAGGAGAAGACTCATAGAAGAGACAAAGGCAAGTCTCCATTATTTGGAGAAATGGAGGGAAAGAATTTTTAAGAACTTCTTCTCCAAACTATGCATGAGCTTAACAAAGAAATCAAGGGAATGAGGAGGGAAAGACATGAATATCCCTTAAAACGATTTGCACATGAAGGAAGCTCCAATTCTTCATATGCAATTAGATCTACAACGCTCTACCATGCCTATGTTCATAGCAAGAGAGATGGAGGAAGGAGATGTACCAAAGGAGGAGACTCTTGGTGACTATCTTCAAGAATATGAATCTCAATCTCAGAGGTTCAGAGATCATATAAACTTACAATGGTTTTGCAAGATAAAGGAAAATAGAAGACCTAACAATCAAAATAGAAGAAATAGGTTCAAGTAGCATGATTTTGGTAGATTCTTTCTATCTACTTTTGATGGATCGCCTAGATGCACAGCTTTGATTTGGGTGAACGAGCTAGACACCTATTTGCAGCAGCACCAAGTTTCAAAAGATGAAGCCATTAGAGTAGCAGCGCTGCATCTTGAAGGTAAGGCTTATGCCTGGTGGTTTTATGAAACTTCTTCCTTGAATCATGTAAATGTATCTACTTATGAAAACTTCACTAGGAGATTAGTGAAAAGGTTTGATGCAAAACTTTTTGAAACATACTTGTTTGAGCTAGCCAAGCCTAAACAAACAAAACCTTTACATGAGTTCCATAAACCCAACTCCATTTCAGAATGCTATTAAGGGATTATAAACTTGCAGAATACCTTGCTAGAGGCAAGATCCCCACTTAAAGAAGAGCTTTCTTCTCAAAAGGAAGACATGGAGATATTTTTTTAAAAAGAGGATAAAAAAAATAGCCTCATAATGATGATGAGGTAACCTCAATTAATGATGAAGATAAGGCAAAAGGTAAAAGCGCTATCACATCGGAAGCAAATCTAGTACCTCATGGAGAGGAAGAAGGAGAAATTTCTCCAATGAGAGGGGTTCTTGTATCCTTACAAGAAGTTCCAAATAATATCATATGTGGAGATCAAGGCATAATCCATGAGCAGCATGTGCCATTATTGATAGATTGTGAGACCTTGCAGATGAAAGGAGAAGATAGGGAGGATGGACAGCATCTTATGATTAGGAACACACACCCCTATCTATTTCATAAGGTTGATGCACAAAATAGGCAGATTGATTTGCGTAGTGAGAGCAAGGACAAATTAGTCCACTCATATATGCAGTCTACTCTTGATATTGATGTCTCATTACATGGAGGCATTCCACCTGGGAGACCAACAGATCAGGAGATGATGAGAGATGCGTCACATCTATTTGCATGACTCATAGATCCCGGAGGGGTGAGAACCTTAGGATAACTTGACACAGTGCAGAGAGTCTGGTGTAGGCTCAAGGAGGAGGGAGACATTCTCCCAATATTAGTATTACCCACTCTCACTAAACATCTTGCGCTGAGAGAAGATGTTTCAAGGATGGATGGCACCGTTAGGGTGCAAGGAGACCACTCCATGGCTTTGGAGAATCAGAAGATACCTCCACATTGGGAGGAATCTTCCACATATGGTAGAGGTTGGTGGCAACTCATGCTTATATTGGTCAAACTCAGAAATTTTTTTATGGGTGATAGCTTCCCATGGAAGGCTAACCTCCAAAAACTTCCACCTTCATTAGAGCATGAGCAGCTACAGGAGGAGCATTAAGGGAATTTTGAGGTCTAAAATGGGCCTCCTAAGGAAATAATAATTTAATAGCTAAACCAATAAAATAATATTTATGAATTGCAATTCACTTTTTGCACCACAATCCATGTAACCATAGTTAAATTCAATTCAAAAGTTGTACCAAAATAAATTAATAAATTTTTTTTATTGATGTGACTATAAATAAGAATGAGTTTTTCAAGAAAAAGTCATTATCATTGAACAACTAATGAAATGTCCTTTGTACCTAAATAATTTAAAATAAAATATAAATATAAATTTATAAATTCATAATTATATTATATGCTATTAATTAAAATTTATATTATTTAAATTGTATAATAACAAGTAATTAATATACTATATAAAAATAATATAATATAATAAATATATAGGGATATGCATTGTTTCTTTCAATAAATATGAAATGACAATAATATATTTTTATTCAAAAAGTGTGAAATGACATTTATTATGAGTACTTTACTTTGACTTTAAAAATACTTAGAGCACTACCATGGTTAACCATGAGTTTTTATCCACCATTGAGAATGTGACAAGTAAGTACCTTTAACTCAAGTAATGCCACCTCAAAAATTAGAGAAGATGTCATCCCCTAAAATGTGATTGGTTCTCATTAAGTGAATTTTGATTGTATATTTTCCTTAGCAGGCCCATTTTAGACCTCAAAATTTCGATAATGAACTTCCATCTTCATTAGAGCATGAGCAGCAACAGGAGGAGCAGCAAAGGCAATATTGGAGCATCTCGGTGTATGACTTTGGCATGGGTGATGTCAAATAAGAGAGCAGCAACATGATAGGTGTTTTACATGATAGATCAATAGCGTTGTCATTATTCAATATTGACCCATATTGCAGATTCCAGTTGTTAGTGGAATACTCCAAGGATCTCTTTTCATGCAGAGTGCTTGATGGCCAGTTATCAGATGGGAGATATGAAGTGAGAGATGGGGTCATCTATTTTCAAAGTAGGATCTTCTTGACTAGGGCTTCTAAGCTCAAGTAGAAACTACTAGATGTAGCATATGATGGGTTTCTCTCCAAACACATTGGTTTTATAAGAGCATATCTTACTATCCTGGAGGGATTCATTTGGGAATGCTTCAAAGAGGAGACGCACCATCATATGAGGAGATGAATGGATTGTTTGGAGGATGAGGAGAGACATGACTCTTCAGTAGAGTTATCTCAACCACTTCCTTTCTCATTGGGATTGAGAGGAGGCCCATCTATGAGCCACCTTACTAGCTTGACCCACGTATATGGTAAAGATTGTATTTATGTACATCATGATTCATTTGCTATGTATTTGCATTTCCTTAACATACATGTGCAAGGCATTGCTCCAAGACTTCATGGTATACTTGAGGCCATAAGCAGCATTGATGATGTCCACTCCCTAGGAGATCTTGGGGAGAAGATATTTTATTCAGGGTGTGCTCAATTTACACCATACATCATACACTTTCTCCAAACATGTGAGAGGATTGGGGCAGCAACCAAGTGGTTGGGAAACCACACATCATGCCATATTCTGATGTTTTTAAGAGAAAAACTGCATTGGTTTCACATGAGGGACCATTGTCCTTCTCCATTACTGCACATGGTAGCTAGCATGACTTTTATTGTGATCCCATATGTTGATGATGTTCTTATTATTGTTGGGGACATGATTGGAGGGATGACACATTGGTTGGATGTGTCCAATGGGAATGAAAATTACCACACTTCTTCATGCTTCAAGGGGACCATGGGACATTATATCACTTGTTTCCTTATGAGGTAAGCCATACGGTTGACTTGAACCTTTGGGAGGAGCCTCTCATGAGCATGTTTGAGGAATTTTTCTATGAATTACCATTCTGGAGGGTGATTCATTTTATATGGATGACAGCTTGGAGTTTGGATCTTCACATGGGAATGAAGTATCCCTACATTTTCCAGATCTATCCTTGCAATTGCTTGAGTACAAGCAACATTTGGGAGGGGAGGATTGTAATATTCCTAAATTAGCATGCAGCTAATTGGAATATTAAAATCTATTTTTTCTTCTTAGTTAGAAGAATAAGAGGGTAGGGAGACCCATAAATCTCCTTAGTAGGAATAAAACCACTCCAAATGTCGATGGAGGGCTTCTCTTGCCTAGCTTGAGGGGTTTGTTCTCCAATATATTGTATACATTTGTTTTTTTTATGCTTAATAACATGGATCTATAATTTGGCTCATATGTAATGTGTTAAAATTTGTTGTTATTTCCATTATTGTGTGCTATATTGTTGCTTTCCCCATTTGGGAATATTACAATGGTATCAGAGCATAGTCTTGACTCAGCCTGTGAAGACATTGCATCTATGTTATCAGAAGAAGAAGAAGCTTCTCACAGAAAGGAGAAGACTCATAGAAGAGACAAAGGCAAGTCTCCATTATTTGGAGAAATGGAGGGAAAGAATTTTTCAGAACTTCTTCTCCAAACTATGCATGAGCTTAAAAAGGAAATCAAGGGAATGAGGAGAGAAAGACATGAAGATCCTTCAAAAATATTTTCACATGAAGGAAGCTCCAATTCTTCATATTTTGGGTTTGATCATTCAGCCTCAAAATCAAATCTACAACAATCTCCCATGCCTATGTTCATAGCAAGAGAGATGGAGGAAGGAGATGTACCAAAGGAGGAGACTCTTGGTGACTATCTTCAAGAATATGAATCTCAATCTCATAAGTTTAGAGATCATCTAAAATTCCAAGGGTTTTTAAACATCAAGGAGAATAGAATACCTAGCAATCACAATAGAAGAAAGAGGTGCAAGTAGCATGATTTGGGTAGATTATTTCTATCTACTTTTGATGGATAACTTAGATGCACAACTAGGGCTTGGGTGAAGGAGCTTGACACCTATTTGCAATAGCACCAGGTTTCAGAATATGAAGCCATTAGAATAGCAGCACTGCATCTTGAAGGTAAGGCTTATGCCTGGTGGTTTTATGAAACTTCATCCTTGAATCATGTAAATGTATCTACTTATGCAAAGTTCACTAGGAAGTTAGTGAAAAGGTTTGATGCAAAACTTTCTGAAACATCCTTGGTTGAGCTAGCCAAGCCTAAAAAAAAAAACCTTTGCATGAGTTGGAAGGATCCATAAACCCAACTCCATTGCAGAATTCTATTGAGGGGATTAGAAACTTGCATAATACCTTGCTAGAGGCAATATCCCCACTTAAAGAAGAGATTTCTTCTCAAAAGGAAGACATGGAGATCTATTTTTCAAAAGAGGATCAAAACAAGGAGCCTCATAATGATGATGAGGTAACCTCCATTAATGATGAAGAGAAGGCAAGAGGTAACAACGTTGTCACATCGAGAGCAGATCTAGTACCTCATGGAGAGGAAGAAGGAGAAATTTCTCCAATGAGAGGGTTTCGTGTATCCTTACAAGAAGTTCCAAAGAATCTCATATGTGGAGATCAAGGCACAATCCATGAGCAGCATGTGCCATTATTGATAGATTGTGAGACCTTGCAGATGAAAGGAGAAGATAGGGAGGATGGCTAACATCCTATGGTTAGGAGCACACACCCCTATCTATTTCAGAATGTTGATGCACAAAAGAGGCAGACTGATTTGTGCAGTGAGAGCAAGGACAAAGTAGTCCACTCATATATGCAGTCTACTCTTGATATTGGTGTCTCATTACATGGAGGCATTCCACTTGGGATACCACCAGATCAGGAGATGATGAGATATGCTTCACATATGGTTTCACCACTCATAGATCCTGAAGGGGTGAGAACCTTGGGAGAACTTGACACTACGCAGAGAGTCTGGGGTAGGCTAAAGGAGGAGGGAGACATTCTCCCAATATCAGTATCACCCACTCTCACTAAACATCTTGTGCTGAGATAAGATGTTTCAAGGATGGATGGCACCATCAGGGTGCAAAGATACCACTGCATGGATTTGGAGAATCAGAAGATACCTCCACATTGGGAGGAATCTTCCACATATGGGAGAGGTTGGTGGCCACTCATGCTTACATTGTCCAAACTCAGAAAGTTTGTTATGGGTGATAGCTTCCCATGAAATGATAACTTCCTATTATCAAAAAATTTCACTTGATTAGTTTCTAATCAGATAACTTCATGTAACTGTTTCAAACCAACTTGTAACTGAAGCTTAGCCTCTTTAGTCTAAGAGGGCTCTCTCAAAAGGGGTTAATGATATTTTATTATGATGAAACTAGATGGCTAAATCTACTTGGAAAATTACTTGCTTATGATGTGTGTAGGTTGAAAAGAGTATAAGTCTGCAATCATTGGGCTTATGGATTCAAAAAATTCAGTAGTTCGGTGGTAATTTCTCTTGACATGGAAGCTGAGGCAGGTAAGAGTTTTTAGCAGAGGTAAATCACACATGGAACATGAAATAACACAGCCTTTTCATCAATAAAGAAAGTCAGAGCATAGACCTATGAATTCGTATTATTAAATATTAAAACCACTGTAAATGGTGCACATAGAAAATATAAATCAAATAAGCACTAAAAACTCCAAGAGAATCTCAGGTTGGTCAAGAAAAAAGTCCTCCTGTATTACTGAAAATAGTCAAATTACATAAAGCTGCAGTCTTGCCAAAAAATCTCCAACCCTCTACAAATTCAAATATCTGCCCTTTAATAGACCTTGTTACATGAGAGATGATCTACCTCTTGGCTAGCTTCATCGAACTTTTCCCAATGACACCTTGCATAACAAGAAAATTCCTACTTTAATGAGAAAATGACAGTTATTATATTAAACAGTATTTTTCCTAATAGGACTCAAATAGCTAGTTATTACATCAACTACCTTATCTCTTAAAATAGATATACACCTGAAAAATAATGATTCTCATGTTTGAATGAAATATTACAGAACTCATCACTACTTGACATCTTGATTACCCTCCTCCAAATCTGGAAACAAACCCTATTTTTCAGGAAAACAGGTCCTTATCTTCAACGAATGGTTTGGTTGATGAGTTGTCTTCATCTCACGGTCTTCAAGTCTTGGATGACTGATGGCAAAGTCCCTTGACCATTTGAAAGTGTGCACCTGTCCAAAATTGCCCAAAAACCTGCACATAAACCTTCAAAATAGCATGCTACGAAAGTATGACAGTTTAATAGCATACTTTCGTAGCGTACAAAAAATGACCTTTACCATCAAAATTTCTGCCTCTTTCCTTTGACATTGTGTTCATCATGTCCTGACACATCCTCCATATCATTTCCTCCCCTTGGAAGCTCCCCAAAATGGTTCTAAATGCAAAAATAAATCTACATGTGGTTTTGTAGCGTTTTCCTGGCTTCAAGCCTAGGAAACGCTACGAAACTGTGGAAAACTGTGTTAATTCCATATTTTTGCTCAGTTTCAAAAATGAACTTTCTAGCTATATAAAAAAAAAATTCAACATTCCATTTACCTTTCAAAATGTAAACCAACTCAAACTAGGATTCTTGAGGTGTTTCTTCCTCATTGATGATGAGTTTAGCTATTGGCTCCTCAACTACTGTCATTTTTAGACCTTTCTTCTCGAACTCCTCATGGATCAAATCTAGCTGTTCTTGGAGGTATTTAACTTGATCCTTTAGATTTATGTTGGTAGATTTCAAGTGCATATTAATTTTTCTGACATGTTTCAACTCTTTCCTCAATGGCATAGTCCATTTGATCAATTGTTGTGTGTTGTCTAGAGTCTTTGATACAGTATCAACCTGCTCTTTCCAAACCTCTTTCATCTTTTCAAACTGAACATTTTAGACATTATGTTTATTTTCCTCCTTCTTCATAACTACAATTTCATGATTAGCTAGCCTCAACTGTTCTTCAAGGAGTTCAAACTCTAGTTTTTCAATGACTTTATCCTTTCCTTTCTTTGGCTTGCTGACTGGATCTTTTTCTGCAGGTGATGAAAGATCAATAATGTCTTGTGGTGGCTGGACTGTGTCAGTGACTAGATGAAACTCTTTACTTCTCTCCAACAGTTTTCTTGCATGTATTTTCATGGGCTTCCTTGTCTGGAACACAAAACCTACATCCTCACCTGCAAATTCTAGCTTCTTTGTAGATTTAGCTTTCTTGAGTTTTTGTCCACCTTCATCTATTTCCTCAACCTGAATTATAGGAGTCTCTTCAATATCAATGGCATGTAGTGTGTAATCTAAATTGGCTTTAGCCACTGTTTTTCTCCTTGTAATCCTTTTTCCTCCTTGTTTACTCACATCTTGCTCTTGTTTTGCAGGTTTGATCATTATTGATTTTTGTTTTGTAGGTGGAACAATGGGTGTATCAAATTTCTGCAACTGCTCTGTTTCCATCATGATTGGTTCACTTTGCTCTGCCCCTACTGGTTCACTTCGTTCTACCACTAAAGGTGATGGTATCCCTCTAGTTTTAGGATTTTTCTTAGGGGTAATGGTATCCATTTCAAAACCACTAACAAATATAAATGAAGACCAATCTCTGCCTAGTAATTGTTACTCATCTAAAACCAGCAATTTTATTAAGCCATGATGAAAAAGTGAGGTTTCACTTCCCTCGGACTTTGCTTGAAATTTATCTGCCATTTTTTCTAGGCTTATGTGTAAATAGAAAGGAAGGTCAAGAGATATCTTACCAAAAAAGTGTAGGAGAAGCTTGAAATGGTAAGAATATACTTTATGATATTTTCCTTCACATGTGAAATATTTCTGGATAATGAGCAATAGCTTTGAGAAATTGTCCTTCATGCAGCTCCTTGGAATGGCATTTGTAAGGTCAACTTCACTGTTTTCTGGTTTGATAAACTCTTTGCACTCCTCCATGTTGAACTTGAACCCTTTGAACCATTTTTCTTATCCTCTTGGAATCCATGTTGCTGCTACAATGATATTTGGTGTAATAGTGAGATTCAGCATCTCAACTTTAGTTGTTGTTCCATTGAAGTTTAGGGAAAATTCTCTGGAAACTTGTACATGGAAGCCTTGTAGTCTTTCAAAAAAATGTAAACATCTTGTCCTTCTAAAGACTTCTACAGCTGTTGGGTCTTCATTTATCAGGTTCATATCTGATGACTAATATCTGAGATAGTGGCCACCTTTATTTGTCTTCCTTTTTGTAACCATGGTTCTTTGAAGTCTTCTTTGCCTCGCTTGATAATGATATATGCAATCCTTTGAAAGAAAGTAGCCACAGCTTGGGCTCAATGAAATAGCTCTCCAGAGCTCAATAACACACAAAGAAGGGATAGAGAATGAAAAATGACTCAATTGGAAATATTTTGAATTTCGATGACCACTCATAACATAATGAGGACTCATACATGCTTAAAATGGTGATGATGACTTTAGCCCTGACTATGTACCTTGATCATTACCCTAACTGACTCGAATGGCATCTAAATTATCCTTTTCAAATCATTTTCTGACACCTAACAGCTAATTTTACATGACATACATGAAACCTTACTTTCGTAGTGTTCCTAGTGTATTTCTGGGCATTTTCGCTACGAAAGTATTAGCATTTTCATAGCGAAAAGTGCAATTTCTCTGTGTATTTCACTACGAAAGTGTGGTTTCTTGGCTAAAATGACACTTTCAGTGTTATAACCTTGGGAAATGAAAAATTTCAGAAAGTTATGATTGATGTGACATGAGAGGATTTAAATGAGGGTGACTTTAGACCTTAGGATAGGCTAAACAAGAAAAATTAAAAATCATTCCTTGACCAAGTAATGAAAAATGAATCCTATAACCCTACCTTTGACATATGAACCTATAGGACTTTGTCAAATGATTCTTCATTTTTTTTTATTGATAACACTTCCAAAAACTTCCACCATCATTAGAGCATGAGCAACTATGGGAGGAGCAGCAGAGGCAAGATTGGAGTATCCTGGTGTATGACTTTGGCATTGGTGATGTCAAATAAGAGAGCAGCAACATGACAGGTGCTTTACATGATAGATCAGCAGCGCTGTCATTATTCAGTATTGAACCATATTGGAGATCCCAACTGTTAATGGAATACTCCAAGAATATTTTTTCATGCAGAGTGCTTGATGGCCAGTTATCTGATGGGATATATGCAGTGAGAGATGGGGTCATCTATTTTCAAAGTAGGATCTTCTTGACTGGGGCTTCTAAGCTCAAGGAGAAACTACTAGATGCAGAATATGAGGGGTTTCTCTCCAAACCCACTATTTTTATAAGAGCATGTTGTACTATCCCGGAGGGATTCATTTGGGAAGGCTTCAAGGAGGAGGTGCACCATCATATGAGGAGATGCATGGATTGTTTGGAGGATGAGGAGAGACATGACTCTTTGGTAGAGTTATCTCAGCCACTCCTTTCTCATTGGGAGTGAGAGGAGGCCCATCTATGAGCCACCTTACTAGCTTGAACCAAGTATATGGTAAAGATTGTATTTATGTACATCATGATTCGTTTACTATGTATTTGCATTTCCTTACCATTCATGTGCAGGGCATTGCTCCAAGAGGGGGAAATCTTTCTTCTAGACTTCATGGTCTACTTGAGGCCATAAGCAGCATTGATGATGGCCACTCCCTAGAAGATCTTGGGGAGAAGATATCTTATTCAGGGTGTGCTCAATTTACACCATACATCATACACCTTCTCCAAACATGTGAGAGGATTGGGGCAGCAAACAAGTGGTTGGGAAACCACACATCATGCCATATTCTGATGCAGTTAGAAGAAAAACTACGTTGGTTGCACATGAGGGACCATTGTCCTTCTCCATTACTACACATGGTAGCTAGCATGACTTTTATTTTGATCCCATATGTTGATGATGTTCTTATTATTGTTGGGGACATGATTGGAGGGATGACACATTGGTTGGATGTGTCCATTGAGAATGAAACTTCCCACACTTCTTCATGCTTCAAGGGTGACCATGGGAAATTATATGGTTGATACATTATATCACTTGTTTCCTTATGAGGTAAGCCATATGGTTGACTTAAGCCTTTGGGAGGAGCCTCTCATGAGCATGTGGGAGGAATTTTTCTATGAATTACCATTATGGAGGGTGATTCATTTTATATGGATGATAATTTTGAGGTTGGAGCTTCACATGGGAATGAAGGTTGCTTACATTTTTCAGATCTATCCTCGCAGTTTCTTGAGTACAAGAAACATTTGGGAGGGGAGGATTATAATATTCCTAAGTTAGCATGCAGCTAATTGGAATATTAAAATCTAATTTTGCTTCTTAGTTAGAAGAATAAGAGGGTAGTGAGACCCATAAATCTCCTTAGTAGGAATAAAACCACTCCAAATGTGAATGGAGGGCATCAAAAGAGCTGTCTAAATCTCCCCTATGTGTGAACAAGGGAAGAAGCATGTGGAATGGGTCAACTTTGACCAAATCAATAGCGCTGGTATGGAAGTAGTGGACATTCAATGAGGGACAATGCAGTTTTGGAGGGAGATCCTTTGCATGGAAGTAGTGCCTTTAATGAGTGGGGCCATGTTGGCTTGAGGGGTCCTGACCCAGGTTCAGAGGTTAAGGTTTCCCAACAAACCCCTATACTACTGGCCCTTTCGGCAGTGACCTGCTTGCGCAGGCCAAAGTCTCACCCGAAGCAGTATGGGTGGGTGCTAGAACCAGGTTTCTGCACCCTGAGAGAGAGAGAAAGTAAGTCGAACCGTTCAACAACTATCAGATCTACACAGTCAGAGGTCGTTTACAGGACTTTCAATGATTAGCCAGAGTACAGTTTTACCATATTTATATAACAGGCTCGCATCCACGTGTGAACAACCAAGTATAAGCATAAAAAATATATTTGCAACAGACTTAATCAGATTGCATATATAGTTATCATAACACAGATAATTCGTAGCTTATAAACACATATCATTCGCAGTTCGTAACAGAATCAAACATAATTCAAGTCCTCAATAACCATAACCATATATATCAAACAACATCTCATATCCACAATACTTCAAATATATTACTTATCAAAGCATCTCCTACATACCCAAAAACCCACCTGCGCACACAGCCAGCAGGGTCCGCACACAGTCGTACAAAGGATATCCGCGCACACAGCCAGCATGAGTCCTAACCCAATAACCCAATCCCATATCTAACAGTTCGCACTTAGCATCAATCTCTATTCATTCCTACCTATTGACTCAAAAAGGTTCAACTATTTATATTACTTTAGCCTACGCATCCAATGGTCCGCAAACTGCAGTTTGTGAACTCTTGGTCTACCCTTGGCCCACTTACAATGTATTAGGGGCTTTGACCCACCTCAAAACCCCTACGCTAGACTAAATATAATAAAAAATATACAAAATGGACCAGATTTGTAGCTTGCAGGAGACCCTATTCCAACAGTCCCCCAACAGAGTCACTGTGGTAGTGGGGTCTCCCCCTGCGTGCAGAGTGCATTGAGGGCTGCGGCTAGTGGGGGAAGCACTTCGAGACTCTGATTAGCAATGCTCTATGCAATTTCCACGAGCTTTGTGATTTCGGTCCTTCTACCATAGTGGTGACGCTCTCCAGTGTCTGATTTAGTTGCTTAACAGCAACATCGGCATCCTGTGATAGCTGGAGGGTTGCGACAGTCCAAGGCTTCAAGCATTGTCTGAGGGCGTCCTTCTTACGCCGGAGTTCCTCAATCTCATCTTGGAGGGATTTTTTGGTCCTTAGACGGGCTAGACGTTGTGCAGGGACCAAAGTGGGTAAGGTAGCCCCAATCTGCTCGAAAGCTTCCTCTTTCTGCTGCAATTCCTGACTAATTTTTCGGAGGATCGGATCTTGTTGTACTTTGGTCCATAACTGTAGGGCTGTCTCAAGCAACTGGGCGCCCTGAGAAATTTTTCCTATAATGGTGTCCGTAGCTATGGTCACCAGCATAGCACGCTGGGTGCATACCTCCGGGGGTGTTTCGGGCTGTAGTTTGGCCTGCACGTCACTAATGTGTTGCTTCAGTTGCATCTTAATGACCTGCATTTCTATCCTGGACGCCTTCAACACTACAACCAGTCTTTCAACTTTAGCTTGAGGTGTGCCTGTGACTGGGATCTCTTTTGTAACCTTCATGCAAAGCTGGTGGATCACTATTTCAAGCTCCGCCTGCTGCGAGACTACGAGGAGCACTTCTGTGTTCTGTTGGGCGATGGTCTACTCGACCACACCGAGCTGTTGGTGTACTTTCTAGTCGCGATGGTGGATCTCCTAGAACACAGCGGTGTGGAGGCCCTGTAATGCCTCATGGGGCAACTTGGCCAGATCCAACTGTATCCCTGTACCTTCTTAGAGTTGGATTCCTACAAGGGAAGTGCTAGGCAAAGAGCAGAGACAGCTTTCTTCCGTAGCTAGCGTTGCACTTCTGGTTGCTAAAGGAGTCTGTACCTGAATTACGCTAGTCTACAGCGTATTTGTCTTCAAATGGAGGGTGTGAAGCTCGGCCTGGATGGTGGTGATCACAACCTTCTGTTGTTCTTATATGGATACCCACTTATCCTTTGTATCCAGTGTAACTGCATCAGTGATTTGCTCAAGGTCGCCATTAGTTAGTGTGACCGTCGCATCATATTCCTTGTGTTGGGCACGCTGCTTCTTTCAGGACCCTTTTGCAGGCTCGTGTGGCCACTTCGTACCCTGGATGGAGGTGGTATCTCTATCATTCAACCCTCTCATGCTCATGTCTAGCTGCGAAATGACCTGATTCTCGACCTCGACATCCATTTCGACAGTCTATGGCGGCTGTGCATCCTTTTCCGTAGCTGCGTCCGAGCCCTTCTGGCTTGGTCCTGCGGCCTCCTTGGTGTTGACAAGGGAGGTACCTGTTGTCGCACTGGTCCCTTCGGTTCTCCTTTCACTGGTTTTGAATCCAATCCTCCACGGAGGGAGCCAGAGCGCAATTATCCTATTAATTTCCTCGTCCTCAGGCCCAATCTCCATGACTTCCACAATTTCTGGCTCTGTAGGTGCCGAAGCTTTTGCAGTGTTAGTAGCCATCATTTTAGCGTGAAAAATGAATCCTGATTCTGGGGGAATATTGGCAGCAAGAGTGAGTTTATCAGTCACGACAAAATGCTACAGGCCCAAGGAACCGTGCAGCATAAAGAAAATACATACGGGTTACGATACAGAATCCTTGTCTGATCTATTATTCCTACTTTATAGTTCCTGTGGTCATCCAACGGTAGGGTAAACTTCACCTGGAACTTACCATCAAGTAAACGGTAAAAAATCTCAAGGAATTTCTTCATTAATTTCCATCCGCCTGCTCCATTCAACGGTAACTTTTCCTTTTTACCAAATTTTACTGTTTCAAAGACTATTTTCCACTCCGTATGTGTGTTCAGCATACCTACTGAGCTTGTACTAAACTCCTGCACCTCCTGCGCAACCTTCCTCAACACAGGCATGTTCCTTAGGTACTTCAAAACCAAATACATGTGCTTTCGACATGCGTCATCCCAACAGAACTGAACATCCTTCGCAAGAAAGCTTCTCCAAGGTGCTGTGATTAGTGTGTACTATCGAATGAACTTCCTGTAATAACCTGTGTGGCCAAGGATTGAACGCAGTTTTTTCTTTTCTATAGGAGTATTTGTTTCCTCAATATGAGCCAACGTAGGGTGTGTCTCAATGCTACCCATTCGCAGCCTAAGTGGCCTGGTAATCGTGCGCATCCCTTCCAATTCTGAGTCAGAGGCAGCTTGTGGATCATTCTTACCCTCTTTTTGGGCTAGGCTGTGGTAATCGACCATACTTAGTACGTGCGCTTTCCACGTGGGTACTTCAAGTGCGAAATTCAGGTGCAATTCACCCCATGCCCCAGTGTCAGTGTCTTGCAGAGCTTCATGAAGTGCTTTTGTCCCTCTGCTCAGTCCAAACGTGCTCATAAAGTCATATTTTAATGTTTCCCAGTTATGGGTGCACTGATGTAGCTCCGCATCCAAATACCATGCAGTGGGAAGTGGTCCCAAAGCATGAATAAATAGATGGACCCACTCTTTGGCAATTATATTGCACCATTTTTCGATCCAAGCAAACAGATATTCGCTTGGGTTTTCCGACCCAATGAATGTTTATATTCGTATGTCATCGTGGGTCTCAAATTGTAGGATCATCATATCCTGACACTCCTCCCAATCCTGGAACACCTCCTCATGCGTTACCCACCATTGCACAGGTGATCCTTGCATGGCCAGCTTACAGGCCCATAGCCGTCGTTCTTGAGGAACCTCAGCTTCAAATGCCCGCAAAAAGTCCCTAACATTACCAGAACCATCGAAATAAGGTAGATCTCTTACCTCTGAGGAGATGCAGCGGAAGTTCTTCGTGATCTGAAGACATCTTAGCACAAAGACATCATGTAATCAGTTTTACTAGTTCTCCATCTCCCCATCAGAGTCAGAGAAACATTCGCTGCCCTTTTCCCAACAGAGTACCTCCTCCGCCGTGGGGTTGATCCAGTCTTCATCTCACGCAGTTAACTTATAGATGTGATCTACATCCTCTTCATCACACACTGGTTCTATGTATCATTCACCCTTCGCTGGATCTAATGGTTTATTACCCTGGTACCGTTATTCTCAAACACCATGCTCCTCTTCTTCAAATTAATGATACCCCCCACATCTATGGCCCAATCCAATCCTAGAAGCTCAGGGTAGGGGTTTGCATCTTCTACGATTTGAATGACTTCAAAATCAGCGCAGACCTTAACCCCTGCGATGTCTACCATGATATTTGATAGTCTCCCCAAGGGTATGATATTTTGTTGATTGGAAATGCGTAGCTGGATAGTGGACCATTCCAACTTAGGTTCCCCCATGCGTTGCCAAGTTTTTTTAGGTAATACATTCGCATCTGAACCTAGGTCAAAAATAACCTGATCCATCTCATAATCACCGATCTACGCAATCAACTGCATCTCCCTGCCGATGTGTTTCTTATACCTATGTATTTTATGTACATCCTTGACTTTCGGAGGGAGGATAGGTCGTGTTGCGCAGCTATCTATCAATTCCTGAATATTTCCCACAGGCCTCGGGTTGCGCAGCAGCTTCATACATGCTTGTAAAAAGGTTTTGATCTCCTCATCTTCCTTGAGATCCTCCAGCGGCTGCGAAGTAGATGCCTCTGCCTCGGAAAAGTCCTTGCAAGCTGTGACGAATGCTTCTTTCTCCTTATTTAGATCCAAACCTTCCTATTTGCTAACTGTTGGTCAAATCAGGGGCTCAATTGCAATTTTCTCCCCAAGCCCTCTGGTGGCCATCCCACTACGTGTTACGACATTCACTCTTGGATCTTTTTCTTGTAGCTCAGCCTTAACCCTCTGCACATTCTGCGTAGGTGTCGACTGCTTTTCTTGCATTTTCGCTATCAAGACTGGACAGTATTTAATCGCATGGTCCAGCTGCTTGCAATACTAGCAGGTCTATCTTGTGGGGTTTGGACAGTCCCTAGAAAAGTGCCCTACCTCTCCACAGTTATAATAGATGAATTTCCCTCGTCCCCAACTTGCGCTTCCACCTCTTCTACCTCCCTTGCCCCTTGCTGGGGAGCCCCCTGCGCTCGAGAGTGATATGGGTTAAGATGGGTCTGACTGCACCCTACAATATTCCCTCGATCGATCATCAAATCATACGTTTGGTAGTTCTGTTCATCACATCCTACCGACCTAAAGAACCTGCACCATTGCTATTTTACTTCTAGGACATATGCAGCAAGGCAGGGACAGTGGTTCGTGTCATGCAGCCCTACAACGCGACAATCATCGCACCATAGTGCTGGCCCACTCGGTCCTGCCACTTCCCTAGGGCACAGTGGACTAGGTCCCCAGGCCTGCATATAATCTGTTAATAGGGGGCAGTTATCCTTGGTGTGACCATTCGTCCTGCATCGTATGCACCATTTGTTGGGGCTAGCTTCGACTCCTCGTTCCTTTCACAGGTTCTAGATCTCCACATCCATTGCCTCTAATTGTCCTTGGATCGGTTGGACGCCGAGTCGGGCATCATCTCTAGGCATAGCTTCTAATTTCAGAGTGACCTCCAAAGCTTTTCCTATGATTCGAAAGTTTGATGACCCATAGGTACACATAGGTGAGGTAGCAGCATAGCAATGAACCACTTCGTGTGTTGTCTGTCATCGCACTGAAATCCTCCTTCCCTGATCACCTTCTTCAGCTGTTGATCAGACTCCCATATAGATTCATAAGGCCCTTTCTTGAAATCCTTTAGATCGACCACTATTTGAGAATAGGACTTAGGCTTCATGAACTGTTGTTTTAAGGCGTTCTTGACCTCTTCGATGGTTGAGTTTACATGTTGTCTGATGTATCCCATGTACCAATCCAAAGCTCTTCCTTCGAAGGCAAGGGACAGTTGTACCCTCTTCACCACGTCACTAGCTACGTTCTGGATAGTCCATACTGATTCTGCGACAAACCAGAACTGCTCCATGTCCTCCTCTCCCACATCTTTAAAGGTAGGAAATTTCATGTGTGCAGCCATGTCGTCTTCTGGAGGTGGAGGCGTAGGTGAATTATTACCCCTACGTTGCTTTGAAAGTGGTGTGGCTGGAGAACTCTACGCAACTGCTTCTCTTACCGGGCTTTAGACAGATCTACCTCCTTCTAGGTTGGTCTGATATTATTTTCCGCTTAGCATCGTACTTTCGTCCGAATCAGCGGTCATTCACTCAGTGTGGCTACATAGAATATTTTTTTTGCACAGTAATATCTTAATCAGCAATGGTAAAGTCTTCAAAAACTTACCTCTAAATCCTTTGAAGAATCCTCGCTCTACTTCAGAGTAGGAGACGAATTGATCGATGGCAAATTTCGTCACGAATCCTCCTAGCACGCTGTCCACACAGTGGTCTACAATGCGAATGATGGTGTTATCAGCCTTCTCTAACTGCTGGATTAATTCTGGGGTCCACTGTGTAACCCTCTCGTCCTTCCAACACTTCTAAAATTTTACCAACCTTGCGAGCCACTCCTGGAGCTCGATCACAATGGTTACGAAGAAGATCTCGTAGATCTCTGTGAAAATATACTTATTTTTCCACTTTTCGGTGGTCAACCTTTTACTGCGAATTCCTGAACTTTCCGTTCGAACCATTCATCAATTTATTTTCTTTCAGGTTTCCAGTATGGCCTTGGCATTACCTGATCCCTCTCTCAAAATGCTCTCGGTCCCAACAACGGAACCATTTGTTGGCTCGAGGGGTCGTCGACCCAGTGTTGAGTCTCATACTGCATCTTTCTTATACACCTTTATAGACCTTTTTCATTCATCTGGACCTTCTAAGTCATCAATATCATTGCATATTAATTGCAAAAGAGAATTTAAAATGGTTTTTAACTATGTTTTGTGTCTCGTTGTTTGATTTAGAATTTTGTACTCATTTGAAAGCCGCGGAATCTTGTCACTTTCAGCAAATTAGTCAGAATCTTTCCGCTGCACCATTTGTTAAAGTCTATGTTGCGTGTATCTTCGAGCAAATCGAGCCACATGGAGAAAGTTAGAAATGACATGGACATGGATTGTGTCCTATTGAAAGCTCGATCAGATTCACTCCGAGAAGGGTTGTGGTCAAAGGTGGCCAAGTGGTGGTCAACCGAAGAGCGCACGGTGACGAACTGTCGTTTCTCATCACGTGAAGATTTGCGTGGGCCGTTTCTAAATCTACGGGAGACATATCAACACTCGTAACTGTGACCTCCATAAGCCGAATCCAACGACCACTCTCCATAGATTTAATCCTCATGGCGGCCATAATGCTAGATCTCCGGACGTGATGGTTCATGTGTCTTCTGCAGGTGTAGGCTTTAGGGAATTGAGTTATATCACCACTCATGTTATAAATAATGCGTTCTCATACGCATAATAGTTAGCTACGTAATGTAATTCGCGTCGCCATTGTGTGTGACATTATTTCTCTCGTTATGACAACATTTTAATATATAAGAAGACTGTTGTTCAAAAGCGTAATTTGTATTTGAAAGTCATGTTGCGGGGTTTGTGCGGAGGGCCCCCTGCACACGCTGAGGTTTTTTTGTATTGCTGTATAGTTTCACGCTTCATTTCTTTATGTTCATTGTGCCATAGTCATTCACGTGTATATAGATTACATCTTTCATGGTATTTACATGTTCATCTCCTCGTCCATAATTGTTCATGCTTTACATTTTACTGCTCCGTCCATAATCTTTTATGTTTTATGTTGTTGTTAAGCTCGATCGGTGTTTTGTTCCAAATTACAATAGGCGGCCAAGGAATTTGCACATCTTTTTATAATGAATAATGACATGGAATCAATATTGTCACTTCATCACTAATTTACTTTTCTTAGTTTTTGTTTAATTCCATTATATTGTTTTTATTTCGCAGTCTTGCACATTTGCTTTTAGTAGTTAGATTAGATATTAAATTTCTCATGTCATATTCGAGTTATCTCCGAAAGCCATAGCGAGACTAATGGTGAGGGATATGAAGTATGACGTGTAGTTGATATTAGTTTACTTTTACGTCACGTTAGATATTAAAGCTGTTCATGTCATTTTCGCTACTTTACCTCCAAAGCCATAAGCGAGACTAATGGTGAGGGATTGAAGTATGAGTGTGTAGTTTGAGTATTAGTTTATTTCTTTTCTTCAAGTTAGATATTAAAGCTGTTTCCATGTCATTTTCATTATTCACGAAAGCCATAGCGAGACTAATGGTGAGGGATTGAAGTATGAGTGTATAGTTTGATATTAGTTTACTTTTTCCGCAAGATAGATATTAAATTGCTCATGTCATTATCGATTACCTCCGAAAGCCATCGCGAGACTAATGGTGAGGGATTGAAGTATGAGTGTGTAATTTGATATTAGTTTATTTTTCTCGCAAATTAGATATCGGATTGCTCAAGTTGTTTATGATTACACTCCGAAAGCCATAGCGAGACTAATGGTGAGGGGGTCGAGAATATGAGTTGATGTAATTTGATTTTTAGTTTTTACTTTACTCTGCAATCTTTTCTTTTGAGATACTGAAGCTTTCTTTTTTTGTTTAGACAACGACGAAGGGTAATGGTTTTCATGATCAATAGCTCACTGTTTGTTTAACTAGAATAGTAGCACATTTTCATTTCCTTTTAGGAACTAATTTTCTCATTGTATGTTTCAAAATCCTTTTGAAGTTTTGAAGTTTGGTAAATCATTATAAAGGACATCATTGCTCTTCGAATATTGATGCATATACACTTGCCTTTTAGAATTTTCATTAGGAAACCAACCGACAGATAAAAAGGAAAAAAAACCAAAAAAGCGACAAAAAAAGTAAGAGATAGGTTATCTTGCACATATAGTGCGCCACACTTCGTCGACCTCTGACGAATCTCGATTGACAAATTAATGTGAGAAATTTAGGACACACTAAATTTACCAAACATTTTAGGCGCCGTTCTTGCCGGGGAAGATGTAACTAGGTAGCCAATTTCTTAAAACAATAAAAAAGAAGGGAAAACTTGATAACTTCTTGAAGTATGCTCTCCTCTTTGCACCTAGTGTGATCCGAGGATCAGTAAAAGAGAGTTATTGGTTTCAATAATTTCTTAGGTATGCTCTCTTCTTCGCACCTAGTGTAGACACGGAAGATCGAGAAGAGAATTATTAGCCCAACTATAAAAAAAAATTAAAAAAATGACATGCATAGAGGCAAGAGATTCTAGGGGAGAGGTTTATAGCTAAAGCCAAGAGTTCGATTTTCACAACTCCATCTTCTTCAAGGCATAGACAAGATTCGCCACCATCTACCCCTAGCCTTAAGATTCTTGGAATTCAAGGAGCGTGAATTAGAGGATTCTCCTATACCACCTACTAAATCTCATTTAGAAAAGGACCTCTTTCTTTTACTTCTACGGGAGAGTATATTGTAATGAAGAAGTAGAATCACTTGAAGAAGAAAAGGAAAAGACTCCCTCTCATCCTCCCTTGATAGAAGAACCCCGAGGACTTTGAGGACTCTAAAGAAACTATCATGGCGAGGAGGAAATAATAAATGGATTTGGAGGTAGAGGTAGAGTAGGGGAGGAGGAAACAATGGAGACAACAATGGTGAAGGTAATAATGGAAGAAATAGGGAAGGAGACAACTTTTTGGATTCCCTATAGTTGATGAGGAAACTCATACAACGATGAAAAAACATCTCACCATATGTCCTCCCTAACTTTTTATGGATTGCGAAGTGAGGATCCCTGAAACATTTCGTGTTTGAGTTTGAAGTCGTGTGCCGAACCTATGACTATATGGAAGACTCTCAAAAACTCAAATTGTTTCCTTCAACATTGAAGGGAGCCACTTTGAAATGGTTCATGGGATTAGCCACCCAATCTATCTAGTGACTTTGGGAAATGATATGAAACAAACATTTTTGGATAGATATTTGGATTATTGTATGCCCACCAATCACAAGGATGAGGTATTCAAAATGGTGCAAAAAGAAGATGAAAATTTGGAAGATTTACTTGAGAAAAGATTTCAATACAACTTAAAAGAAGAGAAAAGATGAGCAATTTAGATGAAGAAAATTTGAAAGCCCTCATATTAAAATCCATTAGAGATGAATGGATAGATATTTTAAACATGATGGGGAAAGGGAGACATTTCTCAACTTCCACTTCGTGACATAACGATAACTATGTGTCCATCTCTCAAGAGGGAAAAATCTAAAACATGGAAAAAGGGCCTAGGGATCCTTCTCTTATCGGGAGCTAACAAATCTGCAAAGCTGGATCGGTAATTAGGGCGAGAGATTGGCAATATGCTTGATGAATTCAAACGCGGATATCTTGGGAGGAGCACTTAGTGAACACACTAGACACCCTTAAGATCCAAAGACAAGCAAGAAAGCAGAAACATATGCTCTAGCCATCTTTTGTCCCAAAATGTAGGATGAAACATGCTTTAAGGGGAATGTCCCTTGGATGCAAAATTTTGTAGAAACATGTATGATTATTGCTCAAAGAATCATGAGACCAAGGATTGTCCTTCAATTCCCCGGACTCAAAGATTGTCTTTCAAGAAGACCCAAATTAGAAGTATAACTTCTCTCGTTTTGTTGCAAGAAGACCTTGGCGAGGGACGAAAAAACTCAAGGGTTTAACAATCCTATGAATCTTCAAACCCCACCAAATTGGAATCCTTGGGCAACAACCTTGGCCCCAACATCAAAATCCATATCAGCCATGGGTACTAGGGATGCAAAATCACTTATGGGATATTTGCTCAATTTTATCAATATCTTTATCTCCATCTTTTCAAAATCAACAAGCTCCCACAACTTCCAAACCCAAATCCACAACTTTCATATTGCCATTTCCCACAACAACAACCTTCTCAACAAAATCCAAATCCTCAACTCATGCTTCCATACCAACAAAAGACAAATCAACTTCCGGCTCAACCATTTCCAAATCCTAACAATAAAAATCCTTAGAATACTTACATGATAGAAGGACAACAATTTCCTACCTATACTGATTGTTCCTCTCAATGATGTACAACTCGAATACTGAGTAGAGTTTTAGAAAAACCTTCTATAGATGTCCAAGATCAAGATACCTTTGAGGAGGATTCTCTTAAAGCCAATAAAAGTTATGAGGAAGCATCTCTTCAAAAACTCAAACATTCAAAAAGAGAAAGAAAAAGTTAAGTCAGCCACAACTCCTATAGTTGAGCAACACGCACTCTTCATCCACACCTCCTTTTCCTCTGAAATATTACAAATTGATAAAGGGTTGGATCTTGTTGCCTAAATATGATTTTCTAGATGAATTAAAGAATTTTTTGTATCAAGATTCCCTTACTACAAGCCATTCGAGAGATTCCTATTCTCAGCAAAAACAATAAAAGGAGCTGAGTTTCAAAAAGACTGGAGTAGGAAACTAAAAAGACACAAGAAGAATCCACCGGTAGGAAAAATTGCAAATATCATGATGGGAAAAATTACCATGCGAGAAGTATGTAGATCCGGAAGTCCAATTGTCAAGACACATATAAATGGGATAGAAATTCCAAACACATTGATTGACTTAGGAGGCTGCTATCGACATTGTAATTAGAGCAGACTATGGACCCGCACTAAAACTTCCCTAACCTTCTTTTTACACCTACTTCTCATCGCAACTCTGCGGATCGATCAATTATTAAACCGGATGGTGTATTAGAAGATATTTGAGTCTCCTTAGATTCTTGGGAATATCATAGTAGATTTTATGATTTTGACTCCCAAGAGTAATCTAGGAGGAGACATCCACTGCCTATCTCGGGAAGACCTTGCCAGCTATGCCAGCCTAAGTAGCTTTCATTAGTTATGAATCCGCGGATATGTACATTTCTAATGTTAAGTCGACAAAGAAATTCAATTTGTATCCTCCAGCAAAAGCAATCACGAAGTAGGAGACAATGAATGGGTTGATGATGAGGATATTATACTAACACTCGTTCTTACCATTTCCGAAATCGATGGAGAATAGTCAAATTTCGAACACATTAGAAAATTTTTGAGACATCTTTGATATGACCCCACACAATTTCAGTCTGGAATCTCGATACATAGAATATTTATCATCAAGACAAATGTCTCTTTACTCTTATGGAAGAGTTTGGGTAGTTCTACCATTGAGATTTTTCGGGCGGGAAAAGAAGCTTGTTGAATATCAACAAAAATTTGGAAAAAGTCACAACAAGAAGAACTAACCAAAATCTTGCAAAAACATTCTACCGCATTTGCATACGGAGTATACTCTGACATGAAAGGTATTGATCCTAAGACTTGCATTCATCATATCATATATTGAGAAAACATTAGACCAACTTCAGACAACCTCAAAGAAGGATTAATCCAAATCTTGAGGGAGATAGTGAAAAGAAGAGCTCCGAAAAATTACTCAATATAAACTTCATTTATCCAATTTCAGGATAGCGTATGGGTTTCTCCTTTGGTTATAGTACTCTAAAAAAGAATGGTGTAAATGGAGGGTATGCATTTATTACAGGGAATTGAACAAAGCAACTTTGAAGGATCACTTTCCTTTGCCTTTTATCGATCAGGTGATTAGATACATTAGCGTAAAAAAGTACTTTTCATTTTTGGATGGTTTTAGTGGCTATAATCAAATTGAGTAGCACTGAAGATCAAGATAAGACCAAATTCACTCCTGGGTCTACGCGGGGAACTTTTTCCTAGTGCGAGTACTTCCTTTTGGGTTATGTAATGCACTCGCAACATTCCAAAAGAGCGATACTAAGAATTTTTTCTGATCTAATCCATGATTGTGTAGAGGTTTATATGGATGATTTTATCAGTTTATGGTAATTCATTTGAAAGAGGCATTAGAAAATTTGGAAAAAGTCCTTATAAGATGTAAAGAAACAAACCTTTTCATTAAGCCATGAAAAATGCTTTATGATGTCTGCATCAAGGTATTGTTTTGGGGCATCTATATTTCAGGAGATGGGATTAAGGTTGATAGATCAAAAGTTGAAGTCATCTCCAAAGGTTGCCTATATTAAGAGATTGTCATGAAGAGATGTTAGAAGTTTTCTAGGATTTACTAGTTACTATAGAAGATTTATGAGAAAACTTCACTAAAATAGCATCTCCACTCTTCAAATTACTTACAAAAAGAAAGACGTAACGAATTTAAATGGGATCCCGATTGTCAATCACCCTGTGAAAACTTTTGAAAACAAGAATATCTCGAAGCACCTATCTTGAGAGGACCAAATTGTAAACTCCTTTCCATATTTCTACATATCGCGTCGAGATGACAGACACTCGGAGCTATGTTGGGTCAAAAAGGATTTAGTCCCTTATGCCATTTACTATGACCAGCAGAAAATTTGACTCCCATCGAGTTGAACTATCACTGAGACCGAAAAAGCAGCTTTTTTAGATGTTATTCATGCAATCAATAAATTTAGACATTATATAACGAGGCTATGAAACTTTTATTCCTACTCTTTGATCGATACGAAATTAGATATATATAATGAACAAACTGTTACTAATGGAAAAGTGACTTAAGATGGCTCTTACTTTTAGGGGAATTCAATATTACTCTGTGTTGGATAGACCGGAAAAACAAAATACTGATGTAGGCTGGGATTTCTTGTCATAGGATTCGTAATTTTAAAGAAGATTCTCTTCGTAGAGGATAAGTTTCTGATGAATACTTGCTTTGTAGTAACTATTAAGACTCCTTGGTATGCAAAGATATTGCTAACT
Organism: Pinus albicaulis; assembly: GCA_034641835.2. NCBI lineage: Eukaryota > Viridiplantae > Streptophyta > Pinopsida > Pinales > Pinaceae > Pinus > Pinus albicaulis. Next base: position 1,789,026,754 of record CM076580.1, read on the forward strand.
ATTTGGTTACTGAGACTCGCCTTCACATTTGTTTCCAAGTGAAAAAAGAAAGATTGACTCAGGGGAGAGTTCAAAATATTCATGGATTTCTAACGAATTGTTTAAAACGGGCATGATCTTGTGATCGAAGATGTGTCGGGGAGAGATGAAATGCTGATATCAACTTAAGGCATGTCATGATGTTTACCATCTAGCGTGGACACTTTGCGTACAAAAGGCGACCTACTGAAATCCTCTCTTTAGGATATTATTGGCATCCCTCTTCAAAGATGCAAAACAATATGTCAAAAGGTGTGACAAATTTCGCCAAATAATAGGGAAACCTACCACTTTCAAAATGAAATGTCAATGCAAACACGGTACTCATCGAACCCTTTGAAAAATGGGCTTTGGATTTCATATTGGGACCTATTAATCCACCATCTAAGCAAAAGAAGTATATATTGGTTTGTACCGATTATGTTACTAAATGGGTAGAAGCTAAAGCATTAGTATCTGCTACTGAAAATTCAGTTGTTCATTTTCTTTATGAGGATATTTTTACTCGCTTTGGTGTTCCAAGAGAAATTGTAACAGATCAGGGGAGCCAATTCACATCAAATTTGGTGGAGAAGTCGATGGAAGAATACAAAATCAAGCACAGAAAATCTACTCCTTACCATCCACAAGCAAATGGTCAAGTGGAGTCCACAAACAAAGTTCTTGAAAGTATCATCACCAAAACTGTTCATCTACATAGAAGAGATTGGGCGGAAAGGCTTCCAGAAGCCTTGTGGGCCTACAGAACTACATGGAGGAATACAACAGGACATTCTCCCTATGAACTTGTTTATGGGAAAGAAGTCTTGCTCCCCATTGAATTCCAAGTCAAGACCTTCAAGATAGCAGTTCAGTTGGGGATGGACTTATCAGAAGCTCAAAAGCATAGAATGGAGCAGTTGAATGAGCTAGATGAGATCAGACAAGAAGCAATTCTAAGAACTGATCTAGTTCAATATCAAAGAGCTAAATGGCATGACAAATACATCAAAGAGAAGAAGTTTCAAGAAGGATATTGGGCATTGTTATTTGATTCCAAGTTTAAAGATTTTAAAGGAAAATTTCAGACTCATTGGCTTGGGCCATATGAGATTGACAAGATCTTTAGCAATGGAGCGGTAAGAATCAAGACTATTGATGAATTTCAAACTCCTCTTATTGTGAATGGCCATAGATTAAAAGTCTATCATAAGCCACTCTCAAAAGAGGAATTTGTCAAAATGTTTCAAGAAAATTCTGCAATCAGGCTAGTACAGAAGAATTCTTCTTCTCCACCAGCCTAGCTTTTGTTCTTTTTAGTTTTAAAAAAAAAAAAATTGTATAAGCCTAAAAACCAATCACTGATTGGCAGTCTTATACAGAAAATATAGGGTGAAAATCAGGAACACCTGACACCCTATATTTTCCAAAAAAAAAAAAAAAAATCTCTCTTTCATTTCACAAGTTTTGTGACCACCCACTCCATTCCATTCCACTTCATTTCACTCCACTTCATTCCATTTCACTTCATTTCATCTATTTCATTTCATTTCACCAATAAAATTTTCTTTCATGACCATTTTCATTCAGTCAGTTATCATCCATCTATTTCCATTCACCCAAATAATAGTTGTGTCAGTTTCCGCAATTGACACATGTTTCCGCAGCTGACACCAGTTTCCGCAGCCGGAAGCAGATTCTGCAGCTACCACTCTGTTTTTCAAAAAAAATGTACAGCCAAATGTTAGTTCAACAATCATGAAATCAAATGCAGGTATGAAGACATATTATGAAGACATGGGGCATTCAAGATATCAATGAGGAGCAACTAATTGAAGACCAATGAAAAATGGCAAGAATTCTAAGGTATGAGTAAAAATTTATTTCAAATGGCATTTAAGCACATTTTTACATAGTTATAAACCATAGCTCCATTATATGCAATGATTGTGTTCACAAACTCCGTAACCATTCCACGATCTCTATATGATCCGCCCATAATCCTTGCATTCATTTTCAAACGGTCCCATAATCAAGCCTCCGATCTTCACTCATACTCCGATGCTCCACCTGTGATGATGAAACGTGGTTGATTTGACTACGGCTTCTTTCAGCCGCATAAAATCCGTAGCCGTTTCATAAACGTGCTTACATTTACTCTGCAGCCACCCAATTTTAAATACTGCCGGATGCGTTATACTCCTCCTACTGTTCTATTGATCTCACAGCCGCATTTCCACCGTGCTCACGTAACCCTTCTCTGTTCCGCTTCACCCCCATTTTGTTCTCTGTTACGCTACATTTCGTATACCCATTCTTTGATATCCGCCTACAGTCACTGGTCTCCTCCATAAATCGTGCTCATTTCCGCTCATTCAGCCATCTTACCTCCGTTGAACCCTCCTCACGTAGACAAGTTTTAAAGAGCAGAAAGAAGGATGGGTCAGTTGTTGAGAACAGAACCAGAAGGACCTAAATTCATGGAAGGATACCCACAAGTCAGAGATTTATTGAAAAAGGAAAAGTGGCTTCGGTTCATTCAAAAGTTTAGAGGCTACCATAAAGAGGTGACAAAATCTTTTGCAAGGTCTTTCAATGGTCTGGAAGTAGAGATTGGGGACCTCAAATTTACGGTGAATGAGGCATCCATAGCATCTGCTACAGAACTCCCTCAAGAAGGTGAACGCTGGTTCAAGAACAAAAGCATTAGTGATGAAGCCTGGAGAATGATCCTACGTAACCCAGGTATGGATGTAACTATTTTTAAAAGGGGAATTCCTGTTCATGCTTTGAAAGAAGAGTGGGCCACTTTACTGTTGGTCATTCAAAAATTTATCACCTGTGAGGGCCGTTTTGGATCCATGTATATGTATCATACCCGATTGCTGATGAATTTTCTAGACAACCAGACCCTCAATCTGCCATACTTTTTATTAAATAGTTTGAAGAAGATGTCTGTGACTGTCCAGAAGCATCTAGGGGACGTGGAACCACATTTGTATCACCATGGTCTTGTGAAAATTCTGATTGAAAAACAATTAAAAGAGAAAAAGGACACATGGGAACAATTTTTGATTAGAAATTTCTTTGAAGAACCCCAAGAAATTCCTAAAGGTAGTACATCAAGAAGGAGTAGGAGAAAGATAAAAAATGATGAAACTCAAAGCACTCCTACTACTACAATTGAAAGAACTAGTGGAGAAGAGAGACCGTCAAAAAGGAGGAAGGAAGAAACCAAGGGTAAAAATCCAATAACATCAAAAGAGAGAAAAAGCATTGAGGCTATGCATCAAACCCCTTCCTCAGAAGAAGATCATCAAGTGTTATCCAAAAGACTAGTTCACCTTCAGGAACAGTCATCTATGGCCAAAAAGAGGGGAAAAGAAAAACAAAAAGGAAAAGATAGTGGTCCACAGCGTGTAAGAAGAAGTTCCAGGCTTAAAGGGAAGTTGAGGAAAACACAAATGAAAGGACCCCATTTTATTGATTTGGGAGAAGAAACACCTGAACAAACTCCAGCTGGCCATAGTCCATCTCATTCTCAGTCAGACATTGAACATAGTCCATCTCATTCTCAGTCAGACATTGAACATAGTCCATCTCATTCTCAGCCAGACGTTGACATGAGCCCTTTTCAGCCAGATTTTGAAGCCAATTCTCCTCCACGGCATTTTGGGGACAGCCCAATGAAAACGACACCCGAGATAGACCCAAAGCAGCAAGAAGTATATGATTATATAGAATCTTTAGAAAGAGTAGCCACGGGTCCCAACACTTCATCCACTCAGCCTCACACAAATTCAGATGCTTGATGAAGAAGCCCAGGATGTTAGCAGCACCAAGGAAGAGGAGGAGAGGACTGGATGTACTGGCTGAAGTGTCAAGGCATATGAATTGAAGAAGGATTATCCAAATTTTGGTTGCATGAGGACATGCAACACCTTCATAGTGGGGGTATGTTGAGTCTCAAATCTGCATCTTTCTTATACACCTTTCTAGACCTTTTTCATTCACCTGGACCTTCTAAGTCATCAATATCATTGCATATTAATTGTAAAAGAGCATTTAAAATGGTTTTTAACTATGTTTTGTGTCTGCTGTTTGATTTATATTTTTGCTCATTTAGCTGCGAATCTTGTCACTTTCCGCAGCCATTTTGTTAAAGTCTATGTTGCAGGTATCTTCAGAAAAATCGAGCCACATGGGCAAGTTAGAAATGACATGGACATGGATCGTGTCCTATTGGCTCAGTCGAATTCACCTAAGAAGGCTGTGGTCAAAGGTGGCCAAGTGGTGGTCAACCGAAGAGTCCCACGGTGACAGAACTCTGTTTCTCATCACGTGAAGATTTGCGTGGCCGTTTCTAAATCACGGGAGACATATCAACACCTGTAAACGGCTCCATAAGCCGAATCCAACAACCACTCTCCATAGATTTAATCCTCACGGCGGCCATAATGCTAGATCTCTGGACGTGATGGTTCACGTGTCTTCTATCAGCGCAGACTTTAGGGAATTAGTTATATCACCCTCTGTTATAAATAATGCGTTCTCATACGCATAATAGTTAGCTCTGTAATGTAATTGCGTCGCCATTGTGCTGTGACATTATTTCTCTGTTATGACCGCATTTTAATATATGAGAAGACTCCGTTCATAAGCGTAATTCGTATTTGAAAGCTGCTCCCCGAGGTCTGTGCAGAGGGCCCCTGCACACGCTGAGGTTTTGTGTATTACTGTATAGTTTCATGCTTCATTTCTTTATGTTCATTGTGCCATAGTCATTCACGTGTATATAGATTACATCTTTCATGGTATTTACATTTCATCTCTGTCCATAATCGTTCATGCTTTACATTTTACTTCTGTCCATAATCTTTTATGTTTTATGTTGTTGTTAACTGATCAGTGTTCTTGTTTCAGATTACAATAGGCAGCCCGGGCATTTTCACATCTTTTTATAATGACTAATGACATGGAATCAATATTTTCCTTCTGCTAATTTACTTTTCTTAGTTTTTGTTTAATTCCAGCACTGTTTTGTTTATTTCAGTCTTGCACATTTGCTTTAAGTAGTTAGATTAGATATTAAATTGCTCATGTCATTTTCAGTTACCTTTGAAAGCCATAGCAAGACTAATGGTGAGGGATTGAAGTATGAGTGTGTAGTTTGATATTAGTTTACTTTTCTGCAAGTTAGATATTAAACTGTTCATGTCATTTTCAGTTACCTCTGAAAGCCATAGCGAGACTAATGGTGAGGGATTGAAGTATGAGTGTGTAGTTTGATATTAGTTTACTTTTTTGCAAGTTAGATATTAAATTGTTCATGTCATTTTCAGTTACCTCTGAAAGCCATAGCGAGACTAATGGTGAGGGATTGAAGTATGAGTGTATAGTTTGATATTAGTTTACTTTTCTGCAAGATAGATATTAAATTTCTCATGTCATTTTTAGTTACCTCCGAAAGCCATAGCGAGACTAATGGTGAGGGATTGAAGTATGAGTGTGTAATTTGATATTAGTTTATTTTTCTGCAAATTAGATATCAGATTGCTCAAGTTGTTTATGATTACCTCCGAAAGCCATAGCGATACTAATGGTGAGGGGTCAGAATATGAGTTGATGTAATTTGATTTTAGTTTTACTTTACTTGCAATATTTTCTTTGAGTACAGTTTCTTTTGTGTTTAGATAGTAGCAAGGGTAATGGTTTTCATGATCAATAGTCCACTGTTTGTTTAACTAGAATAGTAGCACATTTTCATTTCTTTTTAGGAACTAATTTTCTCATTGTATGTTTCAAAATCCTTTGATGTTTGAATTTTTGGTAAATCATTATAAAGGACATCATTGCCTTGAACAATCATAACCATACTTGCCTTTTAGAATTTTCATTAGGAAACCAACCAAGATAAAAAAGAAAAAAACCAAAACGACAAAAAAGTAAGAGATAGGTTATCTTGTACATATAGTGCGCCACACTTCGTCACTTACGAATCTCGTATTGACAAATTAATGTAGCAATTTAGGACACAGCTCAATTGACCAAACACCAAAGTTCGGAGGTTAAGGTTTGCCAACAAACCCCTACACTACTGGCCCTTTCAGCAGTGATTGCTTGCGCAGGGCAAAGTCTCACCCGAAGCAGTATGGGTGGGTGCTGGAACCAGGTTTCCGCACCCTGAGAGAGAGAGCAGGTAAGTCGAACCGTTTGGCAACTATCAGATCTACATAGTCAGAGGTCGTTCGCAGGACTTTCAATGATTAACCAAAGTACAGTTTTACCAGATTTATATAACAGGCTCACATCCACATGCAGACAGCCAAGTATAAGCATAAACAATATATTCACAGCAAACTTAATCAGATTGTAGATACAGCTATCATAACACAGATAATTTGCAGCTTATAAACAGATCATTCGCAGTTCGTAACAAAATCACATATAATTCAAGTCCTCAATAGCCATAACCAGATAGATAAAACAGCATCAGATATCCACAATACTTTGCATGTATTACTTATCAAAACATCTCTTACATACCCCAAAACCTGCCTGCGCACACAGCCAGCAGGGTCCGCACACAGCCGAACAAATGATCTTCACGCACATAGCCAGTAGGAGTCCTAACCCAATAACCCAATCCCAGATCTAACAGTTCGCACTTAGCATCAATCTCTATTCATTCCTACCTATTAAATAAAAAAGGTTCAACTATTTATATTACTTTAGCCTACACGTCCAATGGTCTGCAAAATACAAACTCTTGGTCTACCCTTGGCCCACTTACAATGTATTAGGGGCTTTGACCCGCCCCAAAACCCCTACGCTAGACTAAATATAATCAAAACTATACAAAATGGACCAGATTCCCAGCTTGCAGAAGACCCTGTTCCAATAGGCCAAGAGTGAGGAAGCTCACCAAGAATATAAGGAAGAGGATGGCAGCCATTGTGATCATGTTTTTAGATTATTCTTGAGTGTGTTCTGTTAAGACTTTCGGCTCTCTTTAGTTGTTTAGCTAAGATTGCAGTGTTGTTTAGCACAAAGGTGTTCTCGAGTGGGAATCCCACCTTCATCCTCGGGGGGCGGGGACTTAGAGTGCCTACTCAGGATAATTACATTAAGCATTATTTCCACATTCTGGCATTTGGCCAAGCTTTAGCTTTCTTCTACAGTGTAGATTCTGTTTAGATATGTGTTGAGTTGCAGGGTGAAATAGTGGAGGGTTTCTTTAGAACATTTCTGATCTTGTCTTCAGTGGAGGAAGGTTTCTTTCCATTGAGATATTAGTAATGAAGATCCATGAGCTTCATATCATATTTTGGCAATAGGCCAAGTCATCATCTTCCCCTATAGCACAGTTCCAGTCCATGACTACGTTATTTCAGAGATCTATTGTAGGGGTGAGTTCAGTGCTCCATTAGGAGTTTTTTCTTTCCATTGAAGGGATCAACCCTTCATTGAGAGATTATTTTGGAGGAGTTCTTTCAGATCTACATTAGATTCAGCCACCTCCTTTTTAGATGCCCATTTTTAGAGTTTATTCATACCTAGGGCTACATTCTGGCATCCTGATATTTTATGTATTTCTGGAAACCCTTCCTAGGTTGTCTTGGAAAAGTGTATGGGAGCATAGATCTCCATTTTTGGCCTTATATGAGCATTTTATTATCATATCCATTAATTTACATTCTCCTGTTGCATTATTAGCCATTAAAACTGTGTTGTGCTTGCTTTAGAAATTTTGTGTAGCAGTTTCATCTCATGTATTGGTGCTTTTGGTTAATGGAGGCTTCTCTTGCCTAGCTTGAGGGGTTTTTTCTCCAATATATTGTATAAATTTGTTGTTGTTATGCTTAATAACATGGATCTATCATTTGGCTCATAATTAATTGTTAACATTTGCTGCTATTTCCATTATTGTGAACTATATTGCTGCTTTCTCCATTTGGAAATATTACAGTGGTATCAGAGCATAGTCTTGGCTCAGCCTATGAAGACATTGCATCTATGTTATTAGAAGAAGAATAAATTTCTCACGTAAAGGAGTAGACTCATAGAAGAGACAAAGGAAAGTCTCCATTATTTTTAGAAATGGAGGGAAAGAATTTTTCAGAACTTCTTCTCCAAACTATGCATGAGCTTAACAAGGAAATCAAGGGAATGGGGAGGGAAAGACATGAAGATCCCTCAAAAATATTTTCACATGAAGGAAGCTGCAGTTATTCATATTATGGGTGTGAGCATTCAGCCACACAATCAGATCTACAATGCTCTACCATGCCTATTTTCATAGCAAGAGAGATGGAGGAAGGAAATGTACCAAAGGAGGAGACTCTTGGTGACTATCTTCAAGAATATGAATCTCAATCTCATAGGTTCAGAGATCATCTAAACTTCCAAGGGTTTTGAAAGATCAAGGAGAATAGAAGACCTAGCAATCACAGTAGAAGAAAGAGGTGCAAATAGCATGATTTGGGTAGATTTTGTTATCACCCAAAAAAAATTCAAAACATCATTGTGTCAAGTTTGTTTTTAGTCATGATTCAAAATTAGGTTTAGAAGTCAATTAAGGATTTGATCAAGGGTAGGTTAGATTTTCATAAGTTCAAAGCCCATCCTTAAGTTCAAATAAAGTCTCTTTTAAGGTCCATTCATTGTCAAATATCCATAATTTCCATTTGTAGGCCATTTCCTAAAGTTTCAGGTCAAAATTGTGCAATTAGCCAAGAAACCTCGTTTTCGTAGCGCCACGAGATCAAAAAATTTGATTTTCACTATGAAAGCGCTGATATTTTCATAGCGCAAATAGGAAAAAATACACTACCGACGCTACGAAAGCGCAGTTCCTAAACTGTCTTGTCATTTGAGCTTAAATATCTTAGAATCTGTTGGGAAATGGTAGGTTACTGGTATGATGAATCAGTTAATGATGAGATCTAGTGTACTTACCCACGTTGCAGTCATCATGGTCATGCTAGGGTATGAATGAGGCATCATTCAGTTATAAGATGACATTTTAAATTCAAAATCTTGCCTAATTGGTCATTCTCGTTTCCTTTGCCTCCATTCGAGTGTCTAAACTCTGAAGTGTCAAGCCAAAACTGTGGTTGTTCCATACAAAGGTTTTCTAAATCCTAATCAAGTGAGGCTAACAGGTTTTCTATGAAGCATGGAAGAGGAAAAGAAATTCCACATAGGGGGACACTGCTTGAGACATGAGCCTGAAGATATGAAAGCCATAATTGAAGACCCAACAGTGATGGAGGCGTTAAGAAGAGTAGGTTGTCTTCATTTTTGTGAAAATTTGCAGGATTGCCACACACAGGTTTCCAAAGAATTTGCCTTGAACTTCAATGGAACAATTACCAAGGTTGGGATCCTAAGTGTATCAATTTCACCAGAGATTATTGCTATTGTTACAGAGATACCAAGAGGTCAAGAAACTTGGTTTAAAGGTTTCAAATTTTATATGGAGAAATTTAAAGAGTTTATGAAACTTGAGTATGCAAATATGGACCTCAATAATGCTATCCCTAGAAGCTGCATCAAAGAAACTTACGCAAAGCTGCTGCTCAACATTCAGAGATATTTTACATGTGAAGGCAGATATCATAAGGTTTACACATATCATTTCAAGCTTCTTCTGCATTTCACTCGTAATATTTCACTCGATTTTACTTTTTATCTGCATAGGAGTCTTGCAAAAATGGCTGTAAAGTACAATCCAAATCTGAAGGTTGTGAAACATATTTGTTTCATCATAATTTGATGAAGTTATTGATTTTGAATGAGCTTTGGAAGATAGACAGGGATTGGTCATCCTTTTTGTTTATAAATGGTTTTGAGTTGGAAACCCTAACTCTTGCTAGAAACCCTAAAACTAAAGGAACTCCATCACCACCAGTAGCAGAGTCTAGTCAACCTGTGGTTGCAAAACCAAAAGAATTTGCAAAACTAAAGCCAAGGAAACAAGTTGAGAAAAGGACAAAGCAGAAACAAGTGCTTGATACACCAACTCCATCACCTGCAAAACACAGGTCAAATATTTTCAAAGAGGCAAAAAAGAAACAAGATGTCAGCAAGAAGGAAATCAAAAGAGTAACAAGAAGCCAAGCAGTGGCATTAAAGGGAAAAACAGTTGCTAGAGATACAAAGGACAGCCCAGTAATGAAGGGAAATTTATATGACATGCTTCATGCAATTGACATAGAGGAGACACCCATTGTTTAAGTTGAGTTCATTGGAGAAGATGAGAATAAACGGAAAAAGGCTAAGTTTTGAGTTGGAAACCATAACTCCTGCTAGACACCCTAAAACTAAATGAACTCTATAACCATCAGTAGCAGAGTCTAGTCAACCTGTGGTTGCAAAACCAAAAGAATTTGCAAAACTGAAGCCAAGGAAACAAGTTGAGAAAAGGACGGAGCAGACACAAGTGCTTTATACACCAACTCCATCACCTACAAAACAAAGGTCAAATATTGTCAAAGAGGAAAAACAGAAACAAGATGTCAGCAAGTAGGAAATCAAAAGAGTAACAAGAAGCTAAGTGGTGGCATTAAAGGGAAAAACAATTGCTACAAATACAAAGGACAACCTAGTAATGAAGCGAAATTTAGGTGACATCCTTCATGCAATTGACATAGAGGAGACACCCATTGTTCAAGCTGAGTTCATTGGAGAAGATTAGCATAAACAGAAAAAGGCTAAGTCTGCAAACAAGCTTGACTTTGAAGGGGAGGATGCAACCTTCATCTTTCAAGAAAGGAAACCTATAAATAGGCATGCTAAGAAACTCAAGGAAGGCAGAAAGGAATTTCAAGAACCTATTGAGACAGCAAAATCCCATAAAGAAGTGGTTGATCTCTCATCACCTACCGTAAAGCATGCAGCCAGCAGAACAAAGAAGGGAAAAGAAAAAATGACAAAGTTTCAACATCTTGAGGAGAAATTGAGGTTGGAAAACCACGAAATTGTTGTGATGAGAAAGAGGGCTAGAAAGCACAGTATTGAGAAAGTAGAGTTAAAAATAATGAAGGCACTTTGGGAAGGACAAACTAGTTCTATTTCTGAAATTCCAAGTAGTGCAGAATAGTTTTTCAAAAGGACAGTTCCAGCCATCAAGGAAGCCAAAATTTTTAGAGTAATAAATACTCACTTGAGAGCTAATAATAGAAGACTTAAAGATCAAGTGGAGGACTTGGAGCAGCATTTGAAATTGATTCAGGATAAGCTAAAGAACAAAGGTGTTAAAATGACAATCATTGAAGGGTCAAAAGCTAAATCAAGTGAAAATGAAGAAGGGACCTCATGAAGGCTGAAATGATTGTGTTTTTAGTTCATATGGCTTTTTTGTATGACAAAATCAGTTTTATTTTGAGTTTTGGTAAATTTTCAATTTCAATTTTGGAAAATTTTGGACAAAACTGCCCACTCAGTAGTTTCGTAGCGCAGACATTGTAGAAAGAGAGAAAAGCGCTACAGAACTATTGTAGCAGCTTTTCTTGCCCTTTTTCATCAAATTTTGAGGGGTAAAAACATGAATAAAGAATTGAAAATGCTGAGGAGGATGTATTTAAATATAATTAAGTTAGTTTTGGAGGAAAGAGGTCAATATTTTGAAGAAAAAAGGGTAAAAGAGCAGCACTATGAAAGGCGCTACAAAACTATGTTTTTTTCGTAGCGCAGTCTATTACAGCTCATTTGAATAGTTTGAAGATGGTTTTGGACAGCTAGAGTTTAGGGAGAATTTTTGGCAGGTGTTACTTCAATTTCTAACAGTAAAGGACCTTGAAATAATGAGTTCATGATGGTCAGAATGTTTCAAGAGTGCAAAGGGCCCTATGCCTAGAAAACAGGGGACTGTTTCCTAATTCAATGGAGGTCAGCATTATGGTCATAAATATTTGAAGCCTATCATCGAGATTTGACCATATGTGAATACACTTGGAAAATGATGTAATTTCGTTTAGATAAGGTTGTTATGGATAGACATAAGGAGTTTGAATCGTATTTTTAATAGGATTGTTTAGTGGATTAGCCATCTTTTTGTAATAAATACCATGTCATAGGGTTATGCAAGGTGTCAAGAGTCAGGAATTCGATGTATCTAGCACAAGATAAGATTATCTCATGTTGTAAATGGTCTATAAAGGAGAAGTCAAATGTACCAGTGTTGGACATTTTTTGGAAAAAGGCTGTGTTTATTGTAATTGGCTAGTTTTCAGCTAATATAGGATATTTCTACTTAACCAACTTGAGATTCATAAGGAGTTTTAGTGTTTTCTTATTCTATTTTCATGTCTCTATTATCCCATTGTAGTGGAGTTTGTCTATGTTACTTAGAAGTCATCTTTGATGCTCTGACTTCCTATATAGATGAACTGACTGTGTTTTTTACAGTTTCACATGTGTATCTCTTGACCTAAACTCTGATATGCCCCAGCTTCCATGTTAAGTAGATTTATTGGTTTACTGAAACTATTTTGACTCCATAAGCCCAATGTGTACTTGCTGATGTGTTTTTCAACCTACATTTATCATCTATCTTATTATTACCCCACATATAGTTATCCATCTATATTTTAATAAAAACATTATCCCTTGAGAGAGCCCTCTCAGGTTGAGGAGGCTAAGCCTCAATCAAAATATTGGTTTGAAATAGTTACATAAGATTGATTTGATTAGTAGCCTATCAGGTCTAATTTTGTGATAACAGATTCTTTCTATCTACTTTTGATGGATCACCTAGATGCACAGCTAGGGCTTGGGTGAAGGATATAGACACCTATTTGTAGCAGCACCAAGTTTCAGAAGATGAATCCATTAGAGTATCAGCGTTTCATCTTGAAGTTAAGGCTTATGCCTGATGGTTTTATGAAACTTCATCTTTGAATCATGTATGCAGTCTACAAATTAGTCCACTCATATATGCAGTCTACTCTTGATATTGATTTCTCATTACATGGAGGCATTCCACCTGGGAGAACACCAGATCAGGAGATGATGAGAGATGCTTCACATCTGGTTGCACCACTCATAGATCCCGAACGGGTGATAACCTTGGGAGAACTTGACACAGTGCAGAGAGTCTGGGGTAGGCTCAATGAGGAGCGAGACATTCTCCCAATATCAGTATTACCCACTCTCACTAAACATCTTGCACTGAGAGAAGATGTTTCATGGATGGATGGCATCATCAGGGTGCAAGGAGACAACTCCATGGCTTTGGACAATCAGAAGATACCTCCACATTGGGAGGAGTCTTCCACATATGGTAGAGGTTGGTGGCCACTCATGCTTACATTAGCCAAACTCATAAATTTTTTGATGGGTGATAGCTTCCCATGGAAGCCTAACCTCCAAAAACTATAGGTTTTAACCCTGTACAGAAATTATCTAGAAACAAATCTTAAAAACATAAAATAAACAATAATGAGAGCATAAAACATAAAACATATATACATAGAGATTTTCCCCTGGATCCCAAATCGAGACAACTAGCTTGATTTTTCATTATATTCCTTTTAGTGTTACAAAACATATATATACATGATGAAGCATAATAAACCCCAATCCATTAACCTTGGATTAGAACATAACCGTAGTTCCCTTGACCGGATCTAAAAAATACCAGGAGCCGAAAACCATCATGCCCCAAAACCATGTGCAAACCCATGCATAAAACCATAGGCAGGGGTGACTAATTGTGAAAATAATATATCACATACCCAACATTATCCCACTTGTTGTTTTCTTTCCGCAGGGGGCCACAGGAGAGCTTATTCATTAGCCCAGCTCTGCAACACCCATTATTTCTCTACACCAAGAGAACTTCTGAGTGCTCACAGACTTCGTCAATGCATCTGCAACATTATTCAAAGTGTCCACCTATACCAAAAACACCCTTTTAGCCTCAACCATATCTCTCACAAAGTGATATTGAACATCAATGTGCTTTGTCTTTGAATGATAAGCAGGGTTCTTAGCCAAGAAAATTGCACTTTGGCTATCACAGTCTATCCATATAGCTTGCTGCACCAACCCCATACTTGAACACAATCTCTGCAATCAAACTGATTCCTTGCTTGCATGAGTGGTTGTGATGTATTCTGCCTCTGTAGTTGAAAGAGCCACTACAAACTATCTTTTACTCATCCAACTAACTGCACCTCCAAATAGGCTAAACACATACCCACTTGTAGATCTTCTTTGGTCCAGATCTCTAGCCCAGTATGCATCAACAAAACCACGAATTTCCAACACTCTTTCCAATCCTGATCTTCCCTGGTAGCACAAGCCATAATCACTAGTGCCATGCAAATATCTGAAAACCCACTTCACTGCTAACCAATGCTCCTTCCCTGGGTTTGACATAAACCTGCTCAATACTCCCACTGCATGTGCAATGTCTGGTTTAGTACAGACCATTGCATAAATTAGGCTACCCACTGCACTTGCATATGGAACACGGAACATATCCTCCTCTTCTTCTTGTGTCTCGGGACACTGTTCAACAGACAACTTTACACCTACAGGAATCAGAACACTCATTGGTTTACTATCCTGCATATTGAACCTCTGCAATATAGTCTCAACATACTTCCTCTGGTTTAACCAGAGCTTCCTCTTTGCCCAATCTCTCTTAATTTCCATGCCCAAAATATAGTTTTCAGCACCAAGATCCTTCATGTCGAATTTGGAGAAAATTTGGGTCTTCAAATCTTGGATAATTTCTTTGTCATTTCCAATCAAAAACATATCATCCACATACAAGACCAAATAAATAATGTGGTCACCAATTAATTTAAAATAAACACAGTGATCCTCCTTGCTTCTGGTGAAGCCAAGTCCCCATATATAGGTATCAAATTTTTGATACCACATCCTTGGTGATTGTTTTAACCCATACACAGACTTCTTTAACCTGCATACTAGTTCTTTCTTCCCCTTCACCATAAAGTCTTCAGCTTCTTTCATGTAGATCTCCTCTTCCAAATCCCTGTGAAGAAATTTTGTCTTCACATCCATCTGTTCTACCTCAAAAGCAAATGCAGCAGCAACAGATAAAATTAATCTAATAGAAGTAACTTTGGAAACAGGAGAAAAAATATCACCAAAATCAATTCCTAGCACCTGGGAATAACCTTTTGCTACAAACCGAGCTTTGTATTTCTCCACCTTTCCTTCTACATTCATCTTCTTCTTAAACACCTATTTGCTCCTGATGGGCTTCCTTCCAACCGACAACTCCACCAGATCCCATGCCTCATTTTTATGCAAAGATTCCATTTCATTAACCATGACCTCCTTCCAGAGTTTTCCATCCTCAGAATCTACTGCCTCCCTGACCGTTCTGGGATCATCATTAGTTATAGTTAAAGAAAAATTTGAACAAAAATCAGATGGAATATACCTTTCTGGTTGTCTTCTTTCCCGAACTGATCTTCTCATAGCTAGAGTTTGTGGCTCTTCCTCTTCTGAGTCTTCTTCTGTTGTAGCGTTTGATTCAATCTTCTTTAGCTCAAACTCTATCTTCTCAGGTTCCTTTGGTAGGACTTCATGTTTGACAACATCTTTCATCTCTCTAAACACCACATCTCGATTGTACACAACCTTCCTTGTTTCCAGGTTCCAAATCTTGTAACCCTTTAAACCATCCTTATACTCAATAAATATGCAGCTTTCAGATTTATTATCCAACTTATTCCTTTTTGTAATATCCCCAAAAGGGAATATTCAGCAATACCTACTAGAATAACGCAATTTTCAGAAGTATGTGCACTGAAATGAGTTTGCAGCCCTTGGATCCCTTAGATCTAGAGATATAGCATCTAAATCCAAAAGGGGAGCAAAAAAAAATCAAACTAGGTGAGGTAAATAGAACTCCCACACCTAGTATGGCTGGAAAACACCCAAGAATGGGGCTACAGCAATATGCAACAATACTGCAGGAAAATAACGTAGTTTTTTAGAGCAATAGCAGGAGGCCAATAAGAATGCTAAACATTCATATATACAAAAATAACTCATATCCATAATGTGGCCCATACAATGTATGACAGAATGTAGAAGACAAAAATAGAAGAAATTCCTCAAAAAGAGGGATGCAACACATGTAATGACTGAAAAATAGCTTGACAACGTTATTTATAAGAGCTACAACAGTTGTATATTACATTCTAGATCTAGATCAGATCTGTCTACAAAATAATAGATCCATTTCATATCTGTACACTAGAAGAGCTCCTTTACAATTTCCCTTTGGGGTTTTAATCAAAACATGAAACACATAGAGTAGACCTGAGATCTAAAGTAGCAGATCTACAGTAGTATTCAAAAATTTCTGAAGATGAATCCAATAGAAGTAGATCAGATCTGTATAGAACATGGATCAGAAATATAATCTATGGATCACCATAGTGAAGGGTAGAACCCTGACACTAGAGATCTTTCCTCCAAATGTGTGTCAAAACACCCTGCAACTTCCTTCTTGCAAATAATGCAGTCCTGGAAGGAAAATTGCACTGTAGGCTCTAGCACTGGATTGGCCTGATGTCAAGATCTGAAAATGTAGCTTTAAATATTCAGAACTCTCTTGCCAATGGGATAGAAGACTTTCCCAGTGAAAAGAGGCCCTAGAATGGCCTAGATCTGAATAGATCTAGCCTCCACTTGCTGCAGCTTACAAGGACAACCAAACCCTTAATAGGATTTGCATTGTAGTTGGAAGATGGGCTTGGCCAAATGCCTGATAGTGGATGAGATTAGCAAGACTCTTCCAAGAGCTACTCAATGGAAGAGGTGGGATTCCCGAACAGGAACACCCTAGTGCTAAACAACACTATCCTCAGCTAAACAGCAGAGAATGATATATCTCTAAACAGACAATATATTTAGAAATATACACAATCAACAACCTTCTTCTAATATCCTCCTCTTCCTTTTATAGGATGAAAGTCTTGTCAAACCCTAAACCATCTCAATGATTTAGCTCCATTCACATGAGTAGCCTCCAACTAAAACTGCGTTGTGCCTCTAGGAGATTCACTGTATCTAGACAACGTTTTTGATTTGGTCCTAGTTGACTTGGTCAAGTGCTCCAGTATCTTTCACACCTAAGTTTTCTTATGTAAATAGCCCAGATTGAGCTATGTTCACATGTGGTATTGATTTATTTTTCTGATTATGAGTTCTATTGATCCTCCTTTACAATTTTATTCATGAAATAGAAAATTGAAAAAAAATTGTATATTCCCATTATCTTGGGCTAATTGGGAATATTATAGTCCTCCCCTCCAAAATGTTGCTTGTCCTCAAGAAACTGATAGGGTGAGTGCTGCAACAGTTCTCCTTCTCTATTGGTGACACCATCAAAGATCAAGCTCTCCTCACAAGCTAGGTGTTCACCACTCCAATCCTCCATGAATTGTTCCTCCAAAGTCATCATGAGATGTACAAAATCCATCCCACAAGGAGTCAAAAACTCAACAGAAACAAACATGGTTGGAGCAATTCTCTCTCTAAAACATGTAGCATGAGTTACATATAGAGTTTCCATCCCATTTGGTACATACAAACCTCCCATCCTCCCTCCATACCATCCCATAAAAAGTACAACTATATCATCCAAGTATGGAAGCATCATTACATACATAAAAATATAAATTTGGGCATGAGGAGGTGGGTTATAGTCCCACATATGATGCCAGCGCAATGCATCTCCTGCCTACATCAGATCTAGATATGGTAAGTGGTTTCTCCACCACTTACTTGCTACACAAGTTATCTCACCATGGCTGAAAATGTGAGATATGTTTGGTGCCTTTGGGAAGCACCCATCATGAAAGAGAATCTCCCTTTGCACAACAAGGGAGTGGCCAGATTCAGAAATTTTAGTGGCCCAATGTTTTCTATGAGATTTGCATGATACAACACTCCTCTTGGGATTCATGGCCTGCAAAAACATGGTGAAATAATATGCCAAATCATAAAATGAAGCTTGCATTACATGATCATATGCTTCACCAACAAGGTCTCTCCTATACATGGAATTGTGCATAGATTTTTCTCCCTTTCCAAGAGAAGGAAGAAATGACTGAAATGACTCTTACATAGAGTCCTTTGGCTGCCCCAACTCCACATAGGTCTTGCATTCTAGAAAATGATGATGTAACTCTCCTCCAAAGCCTTCCCATTCAAAGAATCTCATGATAGTGTTGTAGATCTTCATAGAATAGGTAGGGCTGAAACAGAACTCTTTGAAGGCCCTTTGTAGCATCCTCTCCTTGAGCTTAGAGGCTCTTGGTAAGAAGACCCTATCATGATGATAGATGACTCCCTCATGGACTATATAGCCCTCTTCATCTAGCTGGTCATCAAGCATCATACAAGTGTGAAGATATTTGGAACAATCCACCAACAGCTGGGATTTCCAATATAGATCTACACTCTTCAACAATGACAGCGCTAATGATGCATCAATAGGAATGCCTACCATGTTGTTGATCTCCTCTTTTACATTTCTTATGCCAAAGGTACAAGTAGGAAGGACATACCTTCCCTTCTTCTCCTCCAACAACACAGAATCAGAAATGAAGGTGGGTGATGATGATGAGAGAAGGAAATCTCCCTCCTTCTTGTGCTTGCCCAAGCCTTTTATGTCTTCTAATGCTCCCATCCCTCCTGGATATGATTTTAGAGCATGAAGTAGTGAGAGATATCTCACCAAAACTGAATCAGGTGGCCTCCCAGATGGTTTTCCACTAGATAAGAGTGTCCCTTGCAGAAATATCATGAGCATGATGAAGGGACAGTGAGGTCCTTGCTTCCACTGCGCAAATCCATCTCTATTTTCTGTGTGCAATTGTTGTGTGAGGGGTAAGTATGCATGCCTTTGATCATTTGAGGTGCACCACTATTCTTGTCCACCCATTCCATTTGCAAAGCCTCCCAATCAGTGGTGACTTTCCCTAATGTAATCAACCATTGAACACCCAAAATGACATTAGTGTTTGGTATGTCAGCTACAAAGAAGTGATCCACCAAAGTGTAGGATCCCATGGTGACTAAAAGTGATGGGAATAATGCATGCATTACATTGTTTTATCTCCTGGGACCAAAACAAAGAATCCCTCAAAAGCATCAGTGGGTATTTCCCTCCTTTGCACAAGATGGGCATCAATTGAATTGTGAGTAGCCCCAATGTCAATCAATACAGAAACCATCTGATTCATGATTGACCCTTAAACTCTTAAGGTCAATTACTTAGGTACTCTCCTCAAGGATGCAAGAGTTCCTCCAATAGGACCAAATGCTCCATTCCCATCTCCTAATGGTGTTGGATATCCTCCAACATTGCCAACGTTGTGAGCCCTCCTCGGCTTATCATCTTCATCTTCTTAAAGATCTGAGAAGACCTCTATATAATGTGCTTTACCAGCAGCACATCTATGTCCAGGTACCCATGGTTCTTGGCAAGTAAAGCATAGATTCCTCTTTCTTAGATCTCTCTGGACTTCATCATCAAGAGGCTTCTTGTATGAGCTCTCCTTTGAAGGAGCAGCTTTCTCTTCCTTTCCATTAGAATGAAAAGAGGGCTTATTCTGAAAGTTTACCTTTGCTTTTGGCAAGGCATATTGAAGGTCTCTAGCCCTCTCAATGGCATCATGCAAGGTAATGGGCTTGGTATATTTAACCAACCCATGCAGAGGTTCATCCAAGCCATCAATGAACATGTACACCCTCCTTGCTGCTGACAGATCAGGAACCATAACAGATAATCTCATAAACTTAGAGATATAAAACTCTGTATTACCTGACTGCTTCAACTTTTCAAGGCTTGTGAAAGGTGCTTCTGGATCCTTTCTGTCAAACCTTTCCACCAGTCTTCTATTGAACTCAAAATAGGCAGTCACATTGGCATGTCCCAATGTAGACAACCCATGGAACCACCAGTTGTGTGCTTCACCTTCAAAGTGCAGCACTGCAATCTTGATAGCTTCCATCTCAGGGACTTTGTTCAACTGAAAGTAGATATCTAGTTTTTCTACCCATGCTTTGGAAGAACTAGTGGATGACCCATCAAACTTGGGTAAAAATAATTTTCCCATAGAGTGATGTCGATCATGATTCTGTGTGAATCCACAATCTCTATGATTATGCCTTGGTCTTCTCTTGTCCTTGAGGTGAAAAAAATATTGAAAACTCAAGTGGTCCTTGAATCTATGATTCTGAGACTCATATTCTTCAAATTAGTCTTCAAGGGATGCTTGCTCATGAGGCCCTTCATTCTCCACAGCCAAAAAAGTAGGCATGGTAGAGCGTTGTGGAGCTTGTGGCTGGTTCACTGGTTGATCATTCCAGTGGTAAGACGTACCAGAGCTTTCTCCAAGATGAAACCTCCTAGGAGATTCCTTTATCTTGTCCAATCTCATCTCTTTGATCTCTCTAGCAAGATCTTGCATGGATTTCAGAAGGGTTTTTGCAAACTCCTTCCCATCTTCATCACTTCCAGATTCAGGGGCTTTTCCCTTGTCTTTATAATCATTGGTGTAATCAAACTTCTTCTATATTCTTCTAAGGTAACTCTTCTCTCTGTCAGTGAGAGGCTCATCTTCTTCTGAAGACATATTAACTCTTCAAGAAAGCAAATCATAGATTGTGCCAAGATGATTGCTCTGATACCACTGTAATATCCCCAAAAGGGAAGATTCAGCAATACCTGATGGAATAATGCACTTTTCATAAGTATGTGCACTGAAATGAGTTTGCAGCCCTTGGATCCCTTATATCTAGAGATCCAGCATCTAAATCAAAAATGGGAGAAAAAACAAATCAAACTAGGTGAGGTAAACAGACGTCCCACAACTAGTATGGCTGGAAAACACCCAAGAATGGGGCTGCAACAATATGCAACAATACTGCAGGAAAATAACGCAATTTTTGAGAGAAAAAGTAGGAGGCAAATAATAAAGCTCAAAATTCATATATACAACAATAAATCAAATCCATAATGTGGCCCATAAAATGTATGATAGAATGTAGAAGACAAAAATAGAAGAAATTCCTCAAAAAGAGGGTTGTAACACATGTAATGACTAAAAAATAGCTTGACAACGTTATTTATAAGAGCTGCAGTAGCTGTATATTACACTCCAGATATAGAGCAGATATGTGTACAAAATAATATATCCATTTCAGATCTATACACTAGAAGATCTCCTTTAAAATTTCCCCTTGGGGTTTTGATCAAAACATGAAACACAAAGAGTAGATCTGAGATCTAAAGTAGCAGATCTGCAATAGTATTTAGAAATTTCTGAAGATGAATACAATAGAAGCAGATCAGATATGTACAGAACATGGATCAGAAATCTAATAAATGGATCACCATAGTGAAGGGCAGAACCCCAACACCATAGACCTCTCCTCCAAATGTGTGTCAAAACACCCTGCAACTTCCTTCTTGAAAATAACGCAGTCCTGGAAGGAAAATTGTGTTTTAGGCTCTAGCACTGGATTGGCCTAATGCCAAGTTCTGAAAATGCAACTCCAAAGTTTCAAAACTCTCTTGTAAATGGGATAGGAGACTTTCCCAGTGAAAAGAGACCCTATAATGGCCTAGATCTGAACAGATCTAGCCTCCACTTGCTGCAGCTTACAGGGACAACCAAACCCTCAACAGGATCTATGTTGTAGTTGGAGGATGATCTTGGCCAAATGCTTGATAGTAGATGAGATCAGCAAGACTCTTCCAAGATATACTCAATGGAAGAGGTGGGATTCTCTGTTGTTTAGCTGAGGATAGTGCTAAATAGCACTATCCTCAACTAAACAGCAAAGAATGATATATGTCTAAATAGAAAATATATTCAGAAATATACACAATCAACAACCTTCTTCTGTTTTCCTCCTCTTCCTCTTATAGGATGAAAGTCTTGTCAAACCCTAAACCATCTCAATGATTTAGCTCCATTCACATGAGTAGCCTCCAACTAAAACTGCGTTGTGCCTCTAGGAGATTCACTGTATCTAGACATCGTTGTTGATTTGGTCCTGGTTGACTTGGTCAAGTGCTCTAGTCTCTTTCACACCTTAGTGTGCTTATGTAAATAGCCCATATTTAGCTATGTTCACATGTGGTATTGATTTATTTTGCTGATTAGGAGTTCTATTGATCCTCCTTTACAATTTTATTCATGAAACAGGAAATTGAAACAAAATTGTATATTCCCATTAGCTTGGGCTAATTGGGAATGTTACACTTTTCTCCTTTGGAACATGTACATATGCATCACATCCAAATACCCTCAGATGTGAAAGAGAGGGTTTCTTACCAGTCCATACCTCATGTGGAGTCTTATCCTCCAACGCTGATGAAGGTGGTCTGTTAACCAAGTAACATGTAGTCTCCATAGCCTCTGCCCAGAATTCTTGTCCTAACCAGGTACCACTGAGCATGCTTCTTTCCTTTTCCATCAGTGTTCTGTTCATTCTTTCTGCAACTCTATTTTGTTGAGGTGTGTATGGATTAGTCTTTTGCCATGCTATACCACACTTCTTACAAAACTCTTCAAATTCCTTCTTGCAGAACTCCATGCCATTATCTGTCCTCGGCACCTTTATCTTCTTCTCTATTTTGTTTTCCACCAAAGCCTTAAATTCTTTAAATCTATCAAAGACTTCAGATTTATTCCTCAAGAAATATATCCAAGTATTCCTTGAAATTCATCTATGAATGAGACATAGTACATAGACTTACCCAGTGATGGAACCCATTAGGGGAATTTTGAGGTCTAAAATGGGCCTCCTAAGGAAATTATAAAATAATAGTGGAAAAAATCAAATAAGATTTGATGACATCATCAAATTTTAGAGTGAAAAATGAAAAAACTACTTTTTCAACTCATATTTTCAACTTATCTCCCAAAGTTTTTACTCAAATTTCGAGCGGGAGTACTCGTTGGATGCAAAATTTAATTCCCATCCAAGGAGTACCCATTTTTCATACTTTTGATGGGTCCTACTACACAAAAAATGAGAAATACATAAAAAAAAAACGTCATTACAATCACGTTTTTTATGTATTTCTCATTTTTCGTGTAGTATATTTCATTGAAAGTATGCAACATGGGTACTCCCTGGATGAGGAATTAAATTTTGCATCCAACGCGTACTCCCACTCGAAATTTGAGTAAAAATTTTGGGAGATAAGTTGAAAACACAAGTTGAAAAAGTAGTTTTATTATTTTATTATTTTTCAATATTTTTACCCTTTTATTTAAAAAATGGTAAATCATCCCCCATGGTTGACATCATCATCTTGAATCCTATTGGTTCTTATAAAGTTTATTTTTGTTGTACATTTTTCTTAGGAGGCCCATTTTAGACCTCAAAATTCCCCTAATGAACACAGGTCCAAACACATCACTGTGCACAAGCTCTAATATCTTGTTCGCGCTCTTAGCACTAGAAGGAAAAATCACCTAATTCTGCTTCCCATATACACAATGTTCATAGAAATTGAAATCCAGAGAGCTATTAGACATACCTTCTACCATACCATTTCCATGCAGTATCTGAAGGCCCTTCTCTCCAATATTTCCAAGCCTTTGATTCCATAACATGGTCTTTTCTCCAAAGACCGCTAGGCTTTCTGCTCCACTTTTGGGAACCACAGAACTGTTGCACCCATCAATAATAGTGTTTCCTTGAAGCTTGTACAGAGTTCCAATCCGAACTCCCCACATTAATACCACTGCTCCTCGAACACTATTTTTACACCTGCATCATCCATCTTGCTTATAGAAATCAAATTTCTGGCCAATGCAGGAATGTGCAGAACACCAGGAAGTGTTCTAATATTTCCACCTTGCAGCTTCAGCTTGAATTTTCCACTTCCGATGATTTTTGCCTTCCTATCATCACCTAAGAAGACATCACCACCATCATATTTTTCATACTCGCAGAACCACTCCCTATGGGGAGTGAAGTGAAAGGATGCACCTGAGTCAATCAACAATGACTCATGATCTACATGTGTATTTAAAGAAGAAGCCAAATACACATCCCCACCTTCATCCAGTGGATTTTTCCTCTGTAGAAGGAGCATCATCAGATCCCTTTCCTTTCTTAGGAGCTTTAGATCTGCATTCCTTTTTGTAGTGCCCTTCCTTTCCGCATTTCCAGCACACCTTTACAAACTTTCCAGGATATTTAGATCTCCCTCTAGATTTAGATCTCCCACTCAAAACCTTATTCTTGTTTCTGTTCTGGGACCTTCCTCGTAAAGATAAGGCATCTCCATTCTAACCCTCCATATTTCTCCATCTCATTTCCTCCGACAGGAAGGTTGAGACAATGTCATCAAAATTCAAGGTAGTTGTAATTCTACCTATTGTAATAACCAAACTATCCCACGAGTCTGGTAGAGAACACAACAAACTGATGCACTTATCTTCATCTTAGATTTTAATATCAACAAATGACAGCTGACTTACCACAGTATTGAAGGTGTTCAGATGCTCTGTCATCGAATCTCCATCCTTCATCCTCAGGTTATACAGCTTTTTCCACAAGAACAATTTATTCACCAGAAACTTAGATTGGTATAAAGTCCCAAGTTTGTCCCACAAATTCTTCGTCGTAGCTTCCCTACATTCAATAATACTGAATCTAAGACACACAACCATATTGTACTCTTTGCCTTCTGATCCAACTTTTTCCAGTCTTCATCTAACATTGTCGTTGGTTTAGTACTTGGATCTACAGTGGTCCACTAATATTTATCCACCAGCAGATCCTCCATCTTGATCTTCTACAACTCAAAATTCTGACCATTAAATTTCTCAATCTATATCTTTCCACTTCTCGCCATCTTCTTTCACTGCAAGAATCGATCCCATAGATCTCCCACTGAACAAGGTCTACCATAGGCCCAAGAAAAAACCCCTTAGTAACAAAGGCATCCCCTTGAAGCCAAAATAGCTCTGATACGAAATGTAGGTTTTAACCTTGTACAAAAATTATCTGCAAATGAATCTTTAAAACAGAAAATAAACAATAGCGAGAGAATAAAACATAAAACAGATATACACAGAGATTTTCCCTTGGATCCCAAATCAGGATGACCAGCTTGAATTTTCATTATATTCCTTTTAGTGTTACAACACATATATATACATGTTGAAGTATACATAAAACCCAAACCATTAACCCTAGATTAGAACATAACCGTAGTTCCCTTGACTAGATCTACAAAATACCGGGGACCGAAAACCATGATGCCCCAAAACCATGGGTGGGTCCACCGACCGAAAAAAGGGTCCGTGCGAGACTAGTCATGAAAATAATATAAAACATACCCAACAAACACTTCCACCTTCATTAGAGCATGAGTAGCTACAAGAGAAGCAACAGAGGCAAGATTGGAGCATCCCAGTGTATGACTTTGGCATGGGTGATGTCAAATAAGAGAGCAGCAACATGATAGGTGCTTTACATGATAGATTAGCAACCCTGTCATTATTCAGTATTTACCCATATTGGATATCCCAGTTGTTAGTGGAATAATCCAAGGATCTCTTTTCATGCAGAGTGCTTGATGGCCAGTTATTAGATGGGAGATATGTAGTAAGAGATGGGGTCATCTATTTTCAGAGTAGGATCTTCTTGCCTAGGGTTTCTAAGCTCAAGGAGAAACTACTAGATGAAACATATGAAGGGTTGCTCTCCAAACCCACTGGTTTTATAAGATCATACCATACTATCCTGGAGGGATTAATTTGGGAAGGATTCAAAGAGGAGATGCACAATCATATGAGGAGATGCATGGATTGTTTGGAGGATGAAGAGAGATATGAATCTTTGGTAGAGTTATCTCAGCCACTTTCTTTCTCATTGGGAGTGAGAGGAGGCCCATCTATGAGCCACCTTACTAGTGAGAGGAGGCCCATCATCGAAACCTGCTTAAAAGTTAACCCTTTTTGGGCGCTATGCAAACAAGTGGTGCTAAGCAAAATCCATGGGCAGGACTTCCCGGCGCTACGCAAATGCCTGGGCAAGATTGCCCAGTGCTACGCAAACCCTAGGAAGGTGAAAATTTTCAAAATATCCCTTCCTAATGCCTAAACTTATCATCTAAGGCACCTCCAAGGTTGAAGAGAGTCTAAAAAGTTGGTAAGTGTTATATTCTCCTGATCCCTAAGCAAAATTGAAAATTCATTTTGGTTTTTTAGTTGTTGAGCTAAAAAACCTAGGTCACGTACACAAAGGGACCTTGTTCTTATAATCCTTCTTGGACCAATTTTATGGCATGGGTGGGTAAGGGATTTTACGTTGTTACCATACTCTCATGATAAAACCTCCTCAAGCTACAAAGCCACTTAAACCCTAAGAGCCCTAGCCTCCACACCTCTCATTCTCCAAAGTTGACTCCATCATCATCTTGACCTTGTTTCATCAAGCCCTAATTTGCAAACCAGCATCTCCTATCAACATGTCAAGAGCTAACAATAGCAGTGGTGGTGATAAAGGTCAAAAGCCTTTGAGACCAAACATAAAGGAGGAAATGATGGTGAAGAAGAGGAAAGTGAGCACAGCAGTGGTGAAGACAAAGACAGTGATAAATCAAAGGGAGGCAGTGATGATAGTGATGCAAATGAGTCAGCCAAAGTGCAAAAAGGGATGATGCAGATGAACAAAGTGAGGACCAAGAAGATGTTGAGGAAGATAAAGAGGGTACTGAAGGTCAAAAGGGCAGTAATCAAATAGAGCATGTAATCACTAAAGAAGATCATGGTAAAGGTAAGGGAGATGATGACAACACCAAAGGTAATAGCCATGATGAAAACACCACCAAAACCTCTATCACTACTCTTACTTACACATATCAAAGAGGGTCAAGGCAAGTGTTTGCTACCTCCAAAAGACAAGGGACCTTGTCATCTACATCAGTTCAAAGACTTGAAAATGGCAAGGAAAATATGGGAAAAGGTAAGAAAGGCAAGAAAACTACACAAAATCCCAAATGCATTGACCTAGACAGTGACAATGAAGATAAGCAGATGGCCACTAGGTTTCTACTTCAAACCAAAGATGCACAATCAAAGAGATAGAGAGGGAATTTGGCATGGCATAATACATCATTCAACATTAAAAAATTGAGCATAAGGTTTTCAAGAAGATCAATAGAGGCCTTTCTCTCCAAAAGAAAATGACCAAGCATTACACAAAGAACAACAGCCTTGCTTACGCCAAACTCAAGAAGGCTCTCCTTGAGGTGAAAAACCTAAAAGAGGAAAATTAGAATAACATACTTGGAAATTTGGCTGAGGCTTCTCATCAGTTGTCTAAAAACATCTAAGGAAGGTCTCCACAAATTTTGAAGAAATTTGGAGAATTTTTTTTTTTTTTTTGAGAATTTTTGGCCTACTTTGCACAGCGCCACTGGCACTCCGCAAAAATATGGAGAATATTTAGGAGGAAAGATTGAAATTTTTGGGTTTTTCCTAGCATTCACATCATCCACACAAAATTTAAAAATATTTGGAG
The DNA here is from genome assembly GCA_034641835.2 of Pinus albicaulis. Classification (NCBI taxonomy): domain Eukaryota; kingdom Viridiplantae; phylum Streptophyta; class Pinopsida; order Pinales; family Pinaceae; genus Pinus; species Pinus albicaulis. Next base: position 1,789,054,333 of record CM076580.1, read on the forward strand.
CAGTTTTGACCCTCAAAAGGTCAAAAAACACCTCAAAAATCACCCTTTTGCCTCTGTTTTAGGCCTGGCGCTGCGCAAATAAAAGTATGAGGGTTTTTGAATTTTTTACTAGGTTATAGGAGCTGGATCAGAAACCCACAAGAATTTTTTGAAAGTATACTCTTCAGGCTTTCCAACGAGCCATCACGAGGCCAAATCCGACATCGGGAAGTGGTCCAAAACGTGGTTTCAAAACAGCCTATTTTCTGCAAAAGTGGCACTACGCAAATGGACTGTCTTTTGCCAAAAAGTCAACAAAACACACAAATTAATGGAAAAATGTTTTTTTAATATTTTCTTGGGAAAATCACTCCAGATTTGATTGAGAAGTTATATTATGTTATTTTTCATTTATTATCTTAGATATTATGTGTCTTGGGCCTTGCATGCTCATTAAGCACATAAATGACATTTATGACAGAATTAGGGTTTCTGGAAGCCTCTTATGGTTTCCACCTCCTCACTTTCTCCATAAATAGAGCATGAGGCTTTTATGTATTGGGTTGGATTTTGATGACTTATTCTGATGTAACACATAGTCCCTTGGAATTTGAAAATAACTTGATGTCTTGGAGTTTATGAATGCCCTGGTTTGTTTGTTGATGGAGGACAGATTGCAGGATCCATGAGTCTAGTTGATGGTGAAGTGTTTCTTTTTGTTTATGTTTTATATTTTATCATTGTGTTTCCATATTTCTATGTTGCAGTAGCACAAAGAATTTAGACTAAGAAATTTTTTCTAATGTCACCTTAGGTTTGTTTGTTCTTCACTGCCTTAATGTTTTCTTCTACTAGGACATGTTAGAGAATCCTTCTTTGCTCTCTAAGGATATCCTAAGCTTGTTTATTTCTTGAATGGTTTAAAACAGATGGTATCCAGTATGATTTATGGCTAGCCCTACTTCTTGTTGCCACTAAGAACACTATTCTTGAAGTCATCTATTTAAAGCATCATTACTTAGGTTTGTCAAAGAAGTTTTTTTCAATCTTGCTCTTTGCATTTAGTTAACTAATTGTTTTAAAGGAACTTCATAGCTATAATCTTGGATGTTCAGGGTTTCTCTCCTTCTCTGATTATAGTTATTTGTGCATCTTAAATTTTTTCTGCCTTTGATGATGAAATCACTGAAAGTTAAATAAGTTTCTTTCCTTTTTGTATTTCATTTAAATGTTTGTCTTGGATAATTATCTGCTTTAAGTTTGAATCAAAGGGTTTAGGGTTTGATCTGCCTTTGATTTTCTCTCTATGCTTATGATTCTTCCAAATCCCTTTGTTTAAGTATATGATAGAGAATTCTTTACTACTCTTTGTAAAACTTTGTTTCTCAAAATTAATGTCCATCTCATGATCCTTCAAACCTCAAATATCCACCAACCAAGCTAGATTTTCCCTACAATACTCCCTAATCCGTTAATGAACCTATCATGACCTTGTTAGACTCCATTTCCCAATGACTTGAAGTTTTCCTTGTTTCTATCTAGTCTATCTAAGCATCATACCCAACCAAAAAACAATCAACAAACCCAATATTTCATAACTAGCCTAAAGTCAACCCTAATCAGCAAACAAGTTCACATCTTTGCACCTAATAGAGAGATCCCTCTCCGAATCCAGAAAGGCTAGGTCCTTGGATTCCAAATCTTGGTTTGATGTTACCCCTGTCTATTTGTATCTCAACCAATCTAGCAAATTACAGGGAGCTAACAGGAAGATCCTCTCATGAGCATGTGGGAGGAATTTTTCTATGAATTACCATTCTAGAGAGTGATTCATTTTATATGGATGATAGCTTGGAGGTTGGAGCTTCACATGGGAATAAAGGTTACCTACATTTTTTAGATCTACCCTTGCAGTTTCTTGAGTACACGCAGCATTTGGGAGGGGAGGATTGTAATATTATTGAATTAGCATACAGCTAATTGGAATATGAAAATCTAATTTTTCTTCTTAGTTAGTAGAATAAGAGGGTAGGGAGACCCATAAATATCCTTAGTAGGAATAAGACCACTCCAAATGTGAATGGATGGTGTTATGCAAAATTATGGGTTACGGATAAAACATTCTTCACTAAATGTGGTGAGCATTTAGAACAATAGATTAAAGACTTGGCACCTACTTTTCCTAACAGTAAATAGACATAAAGAATAGATTAAGAAACTTACTTGGAGTCCAAGCGCTTCCTATTCTCCTTCTGTCGCTCTTGTTCTAGCTTCAAATCCAAGCTAGATCGCCAAAATATTTCCTACAATAATGAACACTAAACAACAAAGAGATTGCAATATACAGATGGATATTCACATTAATCTGTTAAATCAATGAAACATGAAACATATACATCAGATGAGAATCCATGATATGAAAGACAGAAGCTTATATAGATACATATGTGGGAAAGTAAGCAGCAATATTTATTCGTGGATAGAAGGGGAGGTTACAACCAGCGATTGATTTGATGTCACCAACTCCAGCATCATCCCAGCCTCATCACAATGAACATCTCTCCAGCAGCATATCACTCAAATCAAACCCTCAATTGAGATTCCAAGAGCATTTCTCTACTAAATTTCTTCCTTCTCAAGCACTAGGATCTGTGCTCAATTTATAGATGAGCTGAAGGTATTTTCAAAATCAATGAATTTATAATAATAGGAAAGACATGTTCCCAAGCTTAGAGGTGTCAAATGGACACATGGATTCGAATTTTGACACATGGACTCTTTTAGAAGGCACTGGCCAAGTGGAGATTCTGGAACAATGAGAATTTCGCTCCCAACTTGACCAATGCACCCTTGAGTGTTGGGAAGTGATTTGCATAGCACCCTTGAGTGGAGGTGCCTGCATATGCAAAGCAATTAGCCCCTTGAGAGACTGCGTTGGTGATCTCATAGGTGATATAAAATATACTTCAAATCTTGGAAACCTTGCAATGGAAGTCATGGATGATTTTTTCTTGTTCTTTTTCTTAGGGAATGTAGCAACTGAAATGATAGGGAATGATAGACCCTATTCATTGGTTCTGGGGATGATGTCCAGTTTAACTAGGTCATTGGGAATGGTGCCCAAATTGACCTATAATAGATTTCCCCCTAAAGCATGAAGTCAGAATAATGATAACAATATTTTTTGAATGAGATTCTTTACACTATGATGGGCTGGCACTAAAGTGGAGTGGCGATCTACATCAATATTACAATACATTACATCATGATATATCCTCTTGATCATGAATTATTGAGGGAAGGCATTCCCATGCTCAGCACATAAACTATCTAATAGCATGTACATAGTGCAGAAAGTCATCTACATTGGAATGTTGCCCAATACATACATGCCTACAGATATAGGCCCATGTTCGGATGAAAATCTATATGTAAGGTCACTGTACAGATGATGTGTACAACAATCCTGAAATCGTAGCCTGGATGGCTGAAACTAGATCTGGGGTCTTCTTATCTCGTTCACTCGATCGTTCAGGTACAAGTCTAGCCATGCGAATATATGATTTGTAGTCGAACATGGTAAGACATCATTTGATTACCAGCCAATGATGTGAGCTGTTAAAAAATGTGAGAGAACCACCATTGATGTTAATGGCCCTCAAGGTGTTAGTGTTAGAATATGCATTATGTCATCAGTGATCAAAATCACTCTTTTCATATTCATTTTAGGTATCCCACTTAGAATTTTTTTATCATTCCATTAGGTCATGTAAAAAATTGATTCACTGATGGTATCCCTAGTAATAAATTCTCACTCTCCCTCACAAATTATAATTTTTTGGCCCACCTTCATGTCTTGTTGAACATAAAAAACACTTTTGAAAAGCTTATTTCACTATGTCTTATGTCAATCAAAGTCAACCATGGAGTCAGGTCATTCAAGGTCCCATTAGGTCATTAGGTTTCATTGTTCAAAGTACAAAAATGCACCATTACATCTCATAAGGTCATCAAAAGGTGTGAGAGTGATCCCAATAATGTCTCTTTACCATGTAAAGATGATCTCCAATATGGTTTCCAAAGTTGTAATTTTATTTCAAGTGTGAGTTTCATTCCAAGATGTAATTTTATTTTTATTCATGTAATTTTATGTTAGTTCAAATGTAATAAGTACTCAGTCTCCCAAGGCTGCCAACTCAAAGTTCCACATGCCAACACATCAAGTGTCAAATACAAAAATTGTCTACTTAAGTAATTGATCAAATGCCAAAGGGAGTTGTATTTTTCCAAGGGTGCCTAAGTCATCATTTTCCACAAGCACTAAACCCTAATTTCCTCTCCCACTAAGCTAGGGTTTGATATAGAATCAGAGACATATGAGAATATGGGTCATAAGGTATGTCCTATCAGTAAGTATGAGGTCATTCCAAACTCATAAACATCATGTCTCCATCACTTTCCAGGAAATCATTCCAAGGGTCAAGCCATTTGCCACTCATAGGGCCAGTTTTATTTCAAACTATGTTTCTGACCAAACAGAGATGAATTTGAAAAAAGTGAGAGATTTTTTTTCCATCGTAGGTCCACAAAGAAAACCCTCCTTCATTTTTTACACAGGTGTCATGTCTTGGGATAAATGTCAAAAATACATGTGCCATAGGAGAGTTGCCTCACTCCTAGAGTGACCTTGTGAAAAACAAATTTTCTCCTAGATGGAGTGTCCAAATGACTTTCTTGATAAGTCAAATGACAACTAGACTAGAATATATTTCCAATGAGCTATTATAAGCTCCATTTGGAGTTTAAAAATGCCTCCAAAAGTTTCATGCAAGAGCACACTTCATTTTTGCATCCCCATTCTACACTTTTTGACCAGTCTTCAGAGAATTGATTTTTGAGGGGCTATACTTTATCATTTTCAGTGCTTGATAGGTCCATTGTGTAGCCAAGAGAAATATATTTCCAACGAGCCATCATGAACCAAATTTTGACTCCAGGAAGGCCTTCAAAAGTGGCCTTCAATATGGCACTGCGCATAGGAGTTTGGCGTTGCGCATAGAGCTCTGGCACTGTGCATATAGCATTTTTTCCAGTGCAAATTTACACAGCGCTGCGCATAGAGAGAGGGCGTTGTGCACCTAGGTGTGGCACTACGCACAGGGCCAAAACTCTCCCAAACTTCTCCATACACCTCAAGGTTTCCTCTTCACCTCCAAAACAAGGTTTCCAAAGTGCCAAGAACAAGCATGGAGAGAAAGGACAAAGATTACAGGGAGGAAGAACACAGTGATGATGATTTTGAAGAAGATGATATTTCACAAGAGAGAAGGCCACACAAGGGAGGCTGAAAACATCAGGAAAAATCCAAATACAAGAGGCCTCAAAATAGCATTGGAGAAAGAAAACCAAGAAGCCCAAAGTCTGAGTTTTGACCAGTAGTTGGCAAAGGAGATTGAAGATAACAGAGAAGTGTGGCTTGAGAGAGTCAAAATTCACTTGGATAAGATTCTAATGGAGGCCAATAGAGACAATCAGATTCTCAGGCACATGGCCCATCATTATCAGACCCGAAACAAAATTTGCAATATCAAGGTCAAACAGATGAAGGATAAACTTAAAGAGATCCGGAAGGGTAAGAAGGGAGGTGAAAAACTCAAGATACTTTCTGATGCCTCCTTAGCTCAACTTGACATGTGATTGTGAGCCTATCCCACAAATTTTGAGAAATTTTGAAAAAATTTGGATTTTTTTGAGTTTTGGAGCAAATTTAAAAAAACATAGAAAAACTAGTTTTGTGTGCAGCGCCTTGGCGCTGCGCACTCTTTGGGGCATCCAATGGAAAAATGTAAGATATCAGTGGGTTCATAATGATTATTACATGGCCCCTATACTTTTTCTAATAATTTGGAGCAAAATTAGTCAAGAAAAAGGGCCAAAAACACCCAAAAATCATGTTTCTGCCTCTTTTTCAGGGTGGTGCTGCACATGAGGCAGTCTTGGGAAATTGCACTTTTGAGGGGTCAAAACAGCTCGAAATCAGAAACTACAAGAATATATGGAAAGTAGATAGGATAATATTTATAGTTAGATATGATGAGCTCAATTTTGACATCAGGAAGTCCTTCAAAAGTGACCTGCAAGAAGGGTTATTTTGTCCTCCTTGGCACTGCGCATAGGACAAATTCTCCTTGTTTTGGAGTTCTCTCTGTTTTTCACGTAATTTTTGAGTTTTACCTCACCAGTGGGGTTTTCAATGATGTAATTGATAAATATGAATGTAATTATGATGGGGATTAGTTTAATATAGGTATATTCATTAGCTTGAGTCCTCTAGAGGTCAAATGAATCAGTTTCCTCTCTTTTAGAGGCAAGTTGTTGGGTCTTCCTAGTCTTCATATTCTTGTTCAGAATTTGGTGGAAATTGATCCTCATCTCATGGGTTCGACCCCCTAAGGATAGGATGAGTTTTTTTGAGGTCTATATCTTCTTATTTTTTCTCATTAGTAAGGGTTGGACTCAGTTGGATGCTTGGCCTTTGAAGAGACACATTTTGTATCAGTTTTGAGTAGGAATATTAATCAAATTTGTAGCTATTTTTATGGGATCCATGTGGTATAGTGTTTAGTTTTATTTTCTCCCTTTGTGCTCATATGTTATAATTTTTTGTTTATTTCATCCATCATTTCATTGCTATTAAGTGAATGTTTTCAAGTTTGATGAACAGAATCCATAATTTTTATGCTCTGTTTTGGGTAAACATTCACAGCCTGTAATTTATTCAGTTTAGAAAGAACCCATGATTTCACCATGCTCTTTCTAACTCCTCACCTCTCTTGATGATCCCACCCATTGAAATCATAAAGTAATAAATTACTGTGGCTACCTTGCCCCATAGAACACCCTGCAAATTTTGACCTAATTTCCTTTGCCCTAAACTGTTTTTCTCCCTCTGATCCAGCACAACCCTATATAATCAAATCAAAACCCTGAGGTACTATAAATAGCCTAATAATTTCATTATCTAGTCATATTGATTGTGATCCTTACAAAGAGATCCCTCTACTTTCCTAGTAGGGCTAGCTACTTGGCTAAGCGTGGTTTGTGGTTACCTTGGAATTGCCTTCTTCAGCGTGAGGTTCAATCTGAGTGATAACACAAGGTACTGCAATACATTTCGTAAGGCATGAATAGATGATTTGATGTCAAATTCCAAACAAAATCTTTCGGTCAAAAGTCCAGAAGCGAGGATCTTGTCGATGCTGTAACAAGCCTCATGGTACTGGAATATGATGTTTCTAAGTGAACTTCCTAGATGATGATTTGACGTCGACAGGAAGCCACTTTATTGAAAAATGGGAGTTACTGATTTTGAAGACAAAGTATGACTTGAGATAGCAATGTTCAGGGATTCCTGTCATGAGAATGAAGGTTTATGAGTATTGCATAAGGATGAGTATTCATTGGATGACTTCTCTTGAACATATCGGTGACACTGAGATGAGTTGGAAGCATTGACCCAAAACCGAAGTGAAGGTATGATGAACCATAGGTATGAATGAACCTTCAAGAAGATTACCCAACCCAAACAGTCACGGTAATGGATTGAAGTGTCATGTTCAAGAGCGACTTGCTACCGTAAAAAGTTTTGTTCACTTTCCCAAATTTTTCGCGGTCATTTGTCGACCATTACCTCTTTATTTTTTAACAAGATTAAGGAGGATAACATATGCTTGATCTATAATTCAACCCTTCGGGTGAATAATGTATCGCTATTTAATAATTTAACGAGTCTAGCGATGAATGAAACTCAATTCTTGCCATGATCGAAAATCCCGTCGTTATTTTATGTTCTAACAAGCCTAACGACAGTGACAGCCCAGTCCTTTTTCATGATTAGAGAGTTTGAAAAAGAGGACGAAAGGAAAATCCATAAGTACATTTTCGTAAAGTTGTCGCTCAAATCCAAAAAAGTGTAAAATAATATCTGAGAGAAACTCTTTAGTCATGTTTGACTAAGGTATTAATTTTTTGTAAATAATCTATCTCAGTCCAGAAAAGGGTTAAAATTATACTGAGTAGATATCAATTCATTTACTTTTATGAGCTTGAAAAAACAAGTGCTCGGAAATCTTTTCACATTATCGGAGTTTAAAAAGAGCTAAAAGAAGACTCCAAGGGTTCCTTTTTCACTGTTATTGAAGCTCGAAAAATAAATAAAAGTGCGCTTCAAGTCCTTTTTCATTTTTAACAAAGCTCAAAAAATAAGGATAAAAGTATGCTTTGTGGTAAAATCATTATTGAAATAAATATGCATGACTAATCTGCTCATCAGTTGCAAAACTTGTTCATAACAACATCAAATGGATTAAAAATACATGTTTCATGATAAAAATTGAATAAAACCATAGTCACAGCAATAAATATGATTTGCAAATAATCAAACAACTAATTAAAAGAGTTTTACTATTAATTTTTACCATTTGAAAGTTACCATTTGCATTTTGGAGTTCTGAACATGTTTTTGCCCCCAAACTTCAGTTGTTGATTGGGTGTAATTGGTAAGAACGTTTTGAATGCCCCCTGCAAGAGTACATGTCAAATTCCCCCTGCAAGAGAAGATTCCCCCCCAAGCTTCATTGCATTCACCTAAATATATTACTAGTTACTAATATTTGGATGAAATGAAGGTTCATTATAGGGGAGGATTTGTTTCATTTTTTAACGAGCTTGACACAAGTAAAGGAACTATGCTCATGGCCTGTTTCATTTTTTAAGTAGGTCAACACAGTAAAACAACCATCCTCATAGGCACTTGTTTCATTTTTTAATGAGGTTGACACAAGAAAAAAGAACTATCCTCATGATGTTGTCGAACTAGTGAGTGTGTGTTGGAAAATACGTAGTCTAACAGAGTCATCATTTAAGGAGTTTGATGAGCACCACAAATAATTATTTATAACATGCATTAACGAGTCTTCTCTAGGGTAACCATTGAATTTAGGAATTTTAGAGGGTAATTTATGTGGTATCACCAGCCACCAAGGAGAATAACTGATGGGGTCAGCTTGATATTGCACTGAAGATGTGAATAAAGGATCAAGTCGTTCAGTACTCATAAGGGAGGAACCAAATAGGATTCCAGATGATGACATGGGTGAAGCCAATGGACAAAACATCAAAGATGAAGCAACAGTAGATGTTGTTGTAGCTGAAATAGATGGTTTAGTCTGGGATGTTATCTCAGCCATGGTCAAATGACCCAGTGTATACCCTATATAATCTACGGGAACTCAAGGAAAAATAGGATCAAGAAAAGAAGAGGAAGGTGATTGAAGAAAAGATTCGTACAGGTAAATATACTCCCCAAAATGGGTTGGAGTTAAAGGTGTTTCGTCTTGTGGGATTTCTTCAATCAAAATCAAACCAGGTGGAAGTATTTCGCCGTCAGACCCAAAGTATATTTCAAGAGGTTAACTGCGCGATATGGGAGACTCAATGGCTACAGAAAAATTTGGGGTGACCAATGCAGGAACAACTTCCAGTCATTCGACTTCGAGATTCAAATTTTCTAGCAAAGAAGAGACAGGATCTGGATCAACTTCTAGTTGAACAACGTCGGGTTCAAGAGGTATGGTCTCACTGATTGGATGGATCGTGACCACGGGTAGCTGTGAGGACTCCGTCTTGACAACAAAAGACAAACCAGGATTTTTAGAAACAACTTGTGCCGAATCTGGTATATGGGAAGATGATGCTTCACTAAAGGTACTGATGGTACTAGTTTCGATAGTGTGATGTCGCCTTCGCCGAACAAAAGTGATTTCTGGTGGTAGAGGTGGTTTCAATGCTAATCTACGTGAACGATGGGGAAAAGGATTTTTTTTCTTCCACGATGACTGATTTATTTTGTAACAAAAAAAAAATAAACAAAATAAAAGGGTAATGCTAGGAAAAAGGTTTACCAAGAAACTGTGAACTGCAAAATACCTCCTGGCGAACCAAGAAGTACGGGCAAGCAATCTCCCCGAATGGTGTGTTCGGTGTATCACAATTTACAAGGCAGCTGACTCAGTTCACTATGAATGGATAGAAACCTAAAATTTTCCTCCCAAATATACCCGAAGTTAACTGGAGGCCCAAGTCCGTAATAGCACTATCTAATGCGAAACCGCACAGTGAGAGCACTACTTTATACTTTTTTTACTATAACACCGCCCGATATACCCGAAGGTACGTGGACAAGCTATGATATACTTACATACGTGGAGTGAGGTATCACACTCGGAATGTATCGCAGACAATTAACGACAACTGTTATGTTGTACGGCGTCGAAACACGTCTCTAGCCTAGACCTTCTAAATGTTATCGATATGGTTCCAATGCGTTGTTAGGTAAATTGATGTAAATTTTAAGTTGATCTTGTTTATCAATTTTTCTTTCAAGGTTCATCGCGATGATGTGATGGAAATTCCTAAAATGCAAACTAAAATGATAAGCAAAATTTTCAATTTTAGTTTGTTTTTAATGAAAATACTAGCTACTAGAGGGAAAGAGCAATCAGTTTTGAGAGCAAACAACAAATAGCACAAACAAATATGCAGCTTTCCTAATTGGTTCCTATGCAAAATGCACAATCCACTACATGCAAATGCAGGTTTTTATTTTCAGTCCCTTTAATGTGAATGCAAAAAATGAAACTAAATGCATCAAATAAATAAAAAGAAATTCTTTTTCTTAGATAAATGATGAATTGAACAACAATTTCTCTTTTAGGAAAAACGAAGAATGGAACTACAATTTATCCTATAGGAAACGAAGAATTTAATGACAAATTCCTTTTCAAAAGCAAATGGATCTAATGTAGTAATAAAAATAATTTGAAATTAATTTTTCAATGATAAAGAAAAACACTTTAAAGAGACATTGAACAAACTTATATTTCAAAGGAGGAATATTTAGGTAAAGTCACTGGTCTCTATGAGGCAGCATGCAATTGAAAACACAGAAAACAAAAGGATGAAAGCAAATGCAATGAAAAATTAAATGGGAATTTGGTTGGATCTAGGGGAAATGCAGTCTCTAAGGGGAGACAATTCGTTGCAAAGCACCCCTAAGTAGGAGACAATGCTCTGCAAAGCACAGTGTCCTGTTCAACAATGCGTTGGGCACAACAGAGAACAAAAACTCAAGTTGTTTAACACACTTCTAATGCAATTTTTTATTTCAAAAAGCCTAATATTTAAGATTAAATGCTACTGGGTGGATAAGCAGAGCCAAACACACCAAGGATGAAGGGTAAAATCCCCAGTATGGTCGCCAATTTGTTATGCAGAATTATGGATTACGGATAAAACATTCTTCCCTAAATGTGGTGTGCATTTAGAACAATAGATTAAATACTTTGCAACTAATTTTCCTAACAGTAAATAGACACGCAGAATAGATTAAGAAACTTACTTGGAGTCCAATCACTTCCTATTCTCTATCGCTCTTGTTGTAGCTTCAAATCCAAGCTAGATCGCCAAAATATTTCCTGCAAGAATGAACAGTAAATAGCAAAGAGATTGCAATATATAGGTGGCTATTCACGTTAATTTGTTAAACCAATGAAACATGAAACATATACATAAGATGAGAATCAATAATATGAAAGACAAAAGATTATACAGATACATATGTGGGAAAGTAAGCAAAAATATTTATTAATGGATAGAAGGGGAGGTTATAACCAACAATTGATTTGATGTCACCAACTCCAGCATCATCCCAACCTCATCACAATGAACAGCTCTCCAGCATCATATCACTCAAATCAAACCCTCAATTGAGATTCCAACAACATTTCTCTACTAAATTTCTTCCTTCTCCAGCACTAGGATCTGTGCTCAATTTATAGATGAGCTGAAGGTAGTTTCACAATCAATGACTTTCTAATAATAGGCAAGACATGTTCCCAAGCTCAGAGGTGTAAAATGGACACATGGATTCGAATTTTGAAACATATGCACTCTTTTAGAAGGCACTGACCAAGTGGAGATTCTAGAACAATGAGAATTTCGCTCCCAATTTGACCAACGCACCCTTGAGTGTCGGGAAGTGCTTTACAAAGCACCCTTGAGTGGAGTTTCATGCATATGAAAAGAAATTAGCCCCTTGAGAGACTACGTTGGTGAGCTCCTAGGTGATATAACATATACTTCAAATCTTGGAAACCTTGTAATGGAAGCCATGGATTATTTGTTCTTGTTATTTTTATTAGGGCATGTAGCAACTTAAATGATAGGGGATGATAGACCCTATTCATTAGTTTTGGGGATGATGTTCAGTTTAACCAGGTAATTCAGAATGGTGCCCAAATTTACCTATAACAGAGGGTATAAAAATAGCTGGATAAAGCTTCCCTATGTGTGAACAAGGGAAGAAGCATGTGGAGTGGGTCAACTTTGACCAAATCAACAGTGCTGGTATGGAAGTAGTGGACATTCAATGAGGGACAGCGCAGTTTTGGAGGGAGATCCTTTGCATGGAAGTAGTTCCTTTAATGAGTGGGGCCAAGGGTGAGGAAGATCACCAAGAATATAAGTAAGGGGATGGTAGCCATTGTGACCATGTTTTTAGATTATTCTTGATTGTGGTCTATTAAGACTTTTGGCTCTCTTTAGATGTTTAGCTAAGATTGCAATGTTGTTTAGCACAAGGGTGTTCGCGAGGGGGAATCTCACCTTCATCTTCGATGGATTTAGAGTGCCTAATCAGGAGAAGTATATTGAGTATTATTTCAAAAAAATTGGTATTTGGCCAAGCTTCACCTTTCTTCTACAGCGCAAATTCTGTTTAGATATGTGTTGAGTTGTAGGGTGCAGAAGTGGAGGGTTTCTTTGGATCATTTTTGAGCTTGTCTTCGGGGGAGGAAGGTTTATTTCCATTGAGAGATCATTAACGAATGTCCCTGAGCTTTATAGCATATTTTGACAACAGGCCAAGTCATCATCTTCCCCTACAGCACAGTTCCAGTCCATGACTGTGTTATTTTAGAGATCTGTTGCAGGGGTGAGTTCAGTGTTCCATTGGGAGTGTTTGCTTTCCATTGAAGGGATCATCCCTTCATTAAGAGAGTCTTTTAGAGGATTCTTTCAGATCTACATCAGATTCAGCCACCTCCTTTTCAGGTTGCCCAGTTGCGGAGCTTATTTAGCCCTAGGGTTGCATTCCGGTATCCTGATATTTTGTGTATTTCCGAAAACCCTTCCTGGGTTGTCTTGGAAAAGTGTATGGGAGCATAGATCTCCATTTTTGGCCTTATATGAGCATTGTATTATCAGATCCATTAATTCACATTCTCCAGCTGCAGTATTAGCCATTAAAACTACGTTGTACTTTCTTTGGACATTTTTTTAGCAGTTGCATCTCATGTATTGGTGCTTTTGGTTAATGGAGGCCTCTCTTGCCTAGATTGAGGGGTTTTTTCTCCAATATATTGTATAAACTTGTTTTTGTTATGCTTAATAACATGGATCTATCATTTGGCTCATATGTAATGTGTTAACATTTGATGCCATTTCCATTATTGTGAGCTATATTTCTGCTTTACACATTTTGGAATATTACAGTGGTATTAGAGCATAGTCTTGGCTCAGCCTGTGAAGACATTGCATCTATGTTATCAGAAGAAGAAAAAGCTTCTCATAGAAAGGAGAAGACTCACAAAAGAGACAAATTCAAGTCTCCATTATTTGGAGAAATGGAGGGAAAATTTTTTTTAGAACTTCTTCTCCAAACTATGCATGAGCTTAACAAAGAAATCAAGGGAATGAGGAGGGAAAGACATGAATATCCCTCAAAAATATTTACACATGAAGGAAGCTCCAGTTCTTCATATTATGGGTGTGACCATTCAGCCACACAATCAGATATACAATGCTCTACCATGCCTATGTTCATAGTAAGAGATATGGAGGAAGGAGATGTACCAAAGGAGGAGACTCTTGGTGACTATCCTCAAGAATATCAATCTCAATCTCAGAGGTTCAGATATCATCTAAACTTCCAAGGGTTTTGAAAGATCAAGGAGAATAGAAGACCTAGCAATCACAATAGAAGAAAGAGGTGCAAGAAGCATGATTTGGGTGGATTCCTTCTATCTACTTTTGGTGGATCACCTAGATGCACAGGTAGGGATTGGGTGAAGGATATAGACACCTATTTACAGCAGCACCAAGTTTCAGAAGATGAAGCCATTAGAGCAGCAGCGCTGCATCTTGAAGGTAAGTCTTATGCCTGGTAGTTTTATGAAAATTCTTCATTGAATCATGTAAATGTATCTATTTATGCAAAATTCACTAGGAGGTTAGTGAAAAGGTTTGATGCAAAACTTTCTGAAACATCCTTGGTTGAGCTAGCCAAGCCTAAATAAACAAAACCTTTGCATGAGTTAGAAGGATGCATAAACCCAAATCCATTCGAGAATGCTATTGAGGGGATTAGAAACTTGAAAAATACCTTTCTAGGGGCAAGATCCCCACTTAAAGAAGAGATTTGTTCTCAAAAGTAAGACATGGAGATCTTTTTTTCAAAAGAGGATCAAAACAAAGAGCCTCATAATGATGATGAGGTAACCTTCGTTAATGATGAAGAGAAGGCAAGAGGTAACAGCGTTGTCACATTGGGAGAAGATCTAGTACCTCATGGAGAGGAAGAAGGAGAAATTGCTCCAATGAGAGGGGTTCTTGTATCCTTACAAGAAGTTCCAAATAATCTCATATGTGGAGTGTTGGCCACCTGTAAAATTTGTTCTATCAAAAGGTGGCCAAAACATTGTTCAGTCTTCAAGGAACAGTTTCATGGCAGAAAGTGTATCTCTTGAAGCCTCTGGTGGATATTATATTCTTATTTCAATCTTCATTTCTTTTCTCTTGACAACTCAGAAATTCTACTAAAAATCCAAAGCCAAATACTACTGCAAAACACCTTTTTTCCTTTTTCCTTCTTCCAAAGCTAAATTCATTTTCAACCCCTTCATCTTTCCATTGTGTTCCCTCCATTCTCCTTTTTCTCCAAATCCCCCTTCATTAAAAATTCCTTTCATAATTCTCAAGACTCCTTCTTGACCCTATCGAAACCCACCAAAACCTTTGAAAATCATGAAAAATCCTTCAAAAATCATATTTTTCATATATGGGACTTAAGCCCCTTCCGCTGAGCCCTTAACCCATTTTTCTTCCATACACCTGCACCCTGGAACCAAGTTCTAACCCTTTGGCGCTCATCGCAAATCGCAATCGCCCCAAACTGCGAGTTTATTTAAAGAGCTCATCGCAAAAACTTGCGATGCGATCCATCACGAATTGCAATCGCTCCAAACTACGAGTTTATTTAAAAGAGCTCATCGCAAAAACTTGCGATGCGATCCATCACAAATCACGATTGCTCTTCGCTTGACCATACTATCCACCTTCCGTACTTGCACCATTGAATATTTAATTCCCAATCTGCCCTTTTCCTTTGTAAAGTTTGAAAACCCACATTTCCAAAGTTTTTTACGTAAAAAATCAAGTCACGTGTTTTAATTTTGAAACGGGTGGACCCGCCACGCAAACGCATCTCAGCCGTCTATCCAACTCGCAGATTCGACGGTGCGGAGGGTGCTTTTCCGTGGTCCCTACCGTTCGAAAGCCGGTTGCCCAAAACCGGCGATATCCTTTGCACCACTCTTCGGGAAAAGGCTGTTTTCTCTCGACGGCCAGCGATTCCATACATCGCTTGACACGCGTCCCTTGTACGATTTGAAAACTGCCGTGCAACCGTCGTCCCCTGCGCGTTATAGTTCGGACCAGGATGCCCAGCAAAATTGATCTCCGCCGTCCGATCTGGGCCCACTGATCCAACGGTGATCGCTTGCAGAAGTTGCTCGATGATTAACAAAGGTGCGCGCATGATAACCAGGCTATGGCGCGGCAGAAAATCAATCTCCACCGTCGATCTGATTTGCGATCGACGGCTCTTTTTCCGTTGCCCCGATCCTCTGATTAGTCAGTTGGGCATTTGTTCTTCACCGTTGATCTGTGGGCCAATCTCATCCGACGGCCCACGATCGTCCTCAGTCCCGGAATTGATTTTTAACCATTTCAACCGAAAACAAAGGTTTTTATTGTTTTTCCGAAGGGAATCACCACCCCATTTGACTTTTCTACTTCTGCTCCCAACCGTCGATCTTGCGCGATCGACGGTTCAGATCTGATCATTCTTCCACCTCCCTCTGGCTCCATCTGATCAAATCCTGACCGTTGGATGATGCCATCCAACGGCCACGCTCCTCCACACGCCTTCCGATGCAGCGAAACCTATATAATGCAGGATTTTATAATAGTTTGTTGTTTTTGCAGGGTTTGAAGGTTCCTTCGTTATTTTCGAAAGAATGCAGAAGCAGAGGGCGACGATCCTCCAGCCTCTGATCAATCAATTAAAAATCGTTCACAGGGTTTAAATTTACATTTGATCAATGAACTCATGACCCATTGATGCCATTCGATCCTGTACAGCCCTGCACACCAGAAAATTTAGTTAAATTGGGCACCGTTAAAGAGTATCAGTGCCGAAGACAAAATATACCAGAAACAGGATATTTGAAGACCAAAACACAGATTTCAAATTAATTAAAGGTGTTTTGGGAACGACGAAGACATCTGTCAAGCTGAGAAAGCCTCCACCGCCATAAAAAGAGGCTAATTAAACCCTCCATAGCTCCAAAAGACACCAGCAGCCTCACAGAAATTAAAGATCGCCGAACAATTAATGCAAATCAAAGAATCTTATCTCTAATTGTCGGCAAAACCATTCTGGAAGTTGAAGAACAGTCGGGAAGCAGGTCTTTTCAATCATTTGGCCTCGAATGACACAAACAGAGTTATGAAGTAGAGTTATAAACGATTATATTCCCACCTTATGCCTTGCCTGGTTCCCAAAGGCCAGGAATTGCATTAATTGCATAATTGATAATACTTAACCCCTGGGAAATCCTCCCACCTCTTCATTCTTCTATAAATACTGCTATAGAAGATGAGAAAATGTTGGTCTCTAGACATCTGAATGCATGTAATAGTTGTTCTGAAGCTACTGATGCCCTGTCTTGTAACTGAAATATACACAAGTTGATATGAGAATTTCAAAGTTGTAGAGACCCACCGAGCTTGCTGATTGTAATTGGTTTGAACATCAATACAAGCTGCTGATTCATGGAATCCTCAATTATTTCAATGGTGATGTGCTCCTTACTATTAATTGTTATTTTGCTTAATGTTTTCACTCTGTTCGCTTTCTCTGATAAAGAGCAGCAAACGTAGAGTTAGGATATACTCTCCACGGTACCCTACTCTTACTGAAAGCTTTACTTCTATGTTTTCTTCATTTGAATGTTCTCTTTGAAGAGTATATTAATGCAGGTTAGTTTAAAAGTACTTCCCTGATCTAGATTGCTCTTTAAAACGAGCCTTCTCTATGTTTTCCTTAGAGTATATTAATGCAGGTTAGTTTAAAAGTACTTCCCTGATCTAGATTGCTCTTTGTGATCATCATCTGTGTTTCCTTATCGAATATGCTGAAAGCAGGCTAGTTTAAAAGTACTTACCTGATCTTAAGAAGTTCGAGCTGTTTTTTAAATGTTTTTGATTGAAATTACTTCAATGCAGGCTAGTTTAAAAGCACTTACCTGATCAACAGAAATACTTTTATGTTTCCCCTTAAGTACATGTTGAAAGCAAGCTAGTTTAAAAGTACTTACTTGATCTTAGACTGTGCTTTGTTCTTCCTTTTTTTTGGTCTTTCACTTCTTATCTGTTTCATTCCATAAAATCACTGTAAAAGATCCTTTGATATAAGTAACTTGCCCCATGGATCCTTCTTGAATCTTGTTTTCCAATTAAATCCTCCTATGACTCCATAGCCTAATGGGTTAAAACTGTCTTTGCCCTTTTCTGTCAGCTGAATCATTCCTTCATTTGCAGACATCTTCACCCTTTATTTTGAACTTCCTTTCATCTTCATCATGTCTTTTCCCAACCAAAAACAAAAAAATCAAACCCATGCTCTTCATAACTAGCCTAATATCACAATTTTAGCCTTTGAAGATCACATCTTTTAACTCATTTATAGAGAGATCCCTCTCTAGATTCAGGAGGGCTAGATCCTCGAATCCCAAAGTGGTATGATGTTACCTCTGCAGTTGGAATTTCCCAATCTTGCTAATTACAAGGTGCTAACATAATGGCGACTGCGCTGGGGAACTTTTTGATTTCATAGTTGCTTGGCCAGCTTTTATAAACTCTTTAGTTTTCCATACAACCACAATAACTCAGAAAACCCAAAAATATTTCAGATTGATATCTAATAAACATGGTAGTGGACCATAAAACCTTTTACCTCTGAAAAGGAGCTAAAAACTTCCACTTGGTGACTCCACAATCCTGAACAGACCTTAAGACTCCACTGGGAAGAACCCTCATCACTATACTATCCTTCAAACTCAGTCAGAGGACTATAGGATTGAAATTTGTGTAAAACAGATTAGTTAACCTCTCAAAGATTGTCATACCTATTTGAACTTTTCTTGTTATTGGGGTCTAAAAAATACAGCATAGTGGCTCCTAGAAAGATTCACACTAGAGCCCATCCTGACCCGGATCCACCTGAAATAGTTGATGACCCAGAAAGCATCCTTTGGAAGTCTCCTAGGATTAAATTATCAACTGTTTTTAGATCACCCTTGAGAGCCAATTTTGTCCCACAAAATTTTTCAGCTCTACAACAATCACAAGATGACCTAGTAAATCCCTTTAGAACTAGGTCTCTTGGCGATTTAGATCAGCCAGATTCTGAGTCTTCACTTTCATCTCCTGAGACAAGTGAACATCCTGGTGGTAGACAAACCACACCTCTCGACTTACATTTCCTTAACAACCTAGGTCTCTCTCATCCAAGATCAGCTCAGCAATCTATTCCTGGTCCATCTACTTCCACTCACCCTACATCCACTG
Source organism: Pinus albicaulis (assembly GCA_034641835.2). Lineage (NCBI taxonomy): Eukaryota > Viridiplantae > Streptophyta > Pinopsida > Pinales > Pinaceae > Pinus > Pinus albicaulis. The sequence goes on from CM076580.1 coordinate 1,789,073,341, forward strand.
TCCAAACCACTCCACTCCAGCCTATTGTTCCTCTTGTAAATCCACCTCCACCTCCTGCCATGGCTGCATGGTATGCTCCTTTAGTCCTTCCTGTACCCCTAGTCAATCTTCCACAGGAATATCAGTCCAAAATTCCATTATATGATGATAAAAATGCTACAACTACATCACAACATGTGGATAAGATGAATGACTACTTTGACAGAAATGAAATTGATAATGATTCTGTCAATCTTAGATTGTTTGCTCAAAGTCTAGGGGGAGAAGTAAGAAAATGGTTCAAAGGTCTAGCCCCCCATAGTATCAATGATGTCCAAGCCTTCCATCAAACATTCTTAAACAAATGGGAAGTAAAGAAGAATCCCCTTCAAATCCTTGCTGATTACAACAACCTCCATAGAAACACTAGGGAAAGTGTACAAGCTTATTGTACTAGATTCAACAGTATCTATAATGCACTTCCCCCAGAACTAAAACCTCCACAGGGCTCAGCTTTAAACAAATTTCCTGAAGGGTTTGACTCTGACATGACCTATTCGCTAAGAGAGAGAGACTTTGCAACTCTTGAAGATATGCAAAGGGGTGCTCTTTCTGTGGAAGTCAATTTAATGGAGAAGAGAGAAAGAATGAAGGCTGAGAAGAGAGTATCTTTTAGAGAGGAGTCCACACCTTCCACTTCAAACTCAAAAATGGAGAAAATGATGGAGGAAATGATGAAGAAAATGAACATTCTTGAGAGAACGCAAGCCAGTCAAAACCAAACTGCCTCTCAGAACAGAAACCAGAACCAGGGTCAGAATTTTAGAAGAAATCAACCTCCAAACCGACCTAGGGAAGATGACCAACAGATCACCCCTCCCTTTCATCAAAACTTTGTAAGTGAGGTTGAGGAAATAGATGAGATAACAGAGGAAGAGGATGTCAACATGCTAGGGGTAGATAATGATGACTGTGAGATTCATTATGATAGAACACAAGGTCTATGTACACCTTATGATGACACAAGAGATGATGATGAAAATTATTATCAAGACATGGACAATGTTGTCATAGAGTCTCAAAAATAATATGACCTTAGAAGAAAAACCAGTCAACAAACCCCCAACTCCAAAACCTCTGACAAATCTTCACAAAACAGCTCTGTAACTAAGCCTAAAGTTGTCAAACAAAAGGATAAAACAGTGACTGTGAATTCTGATAAAGGTAAAGAGAAAAGCACTCAAAACAATGAAAAACAAAGTGCAGACATTAGTAGTACTAACATCTCAGCTAGTACTCCTGTGAAAACCATTTTGTCAAGTGTAAATAGAACAAGTTAGAAAACTGATGTTGCTGAGAAATTGACAGCTAATAAGACTGAAACCAGCACTTTAAAGAGTCAAATTCCTTTCAGCCTAGAGCAGGAAATTTCAAAGATCAAAATCTCTGTTCCTTTGACTGAGTTAGCTACCCAGCATGCATATAGAGCCCAAATTCTGAAGGCTTTAAATATTGAGGATAGTAATGACACAGTAAATTTTAATGATGACCAACCAGAGCTTATTTTTGGTCCTAAAATTGAAGGTAAATTTCAAGAAGGGGTAGTACCCCCTTTCTATGTCAGCCTAAATGTCCATGAAAAAATCTTTCATAATGCTATGCATGACTCTGGAGCCTCACACAACCTTATGCCAAAAGTGATAATGGAAAGGCTAGGGCTAGAAATAACTCGACCTTACAAGGACTTATATTCTTTTGACTCTAGCAGAGTGAAATGCCTTGGCCTAATCAAAGACCTTTGTGTGAGTTTGACTCAAATCCCAGCCAAGTGCATGGTTATGGATGTTGTAGTGGCTGATGTACCCCCTAAGTATGGCATGTTGTTATCAAGATCATGGGGTGCCAAGCTGCAAGGTACAATGCAGATGGATGGAACATATGCTTCTATCCCTGTCTTTATCCAGCTTAGAAGACTATACAGAGAGGCACACTTGAAATTTATGGTCAGTAGTTCGGAGAAGCCTGAAAATTCCCCCATTTACTCTGTCCATACTGACCTGGATTCATTTATCCTTTATAATGACGAACCTTTAGATAAGCCAGAGCTAGAAGATAGCGACTCAGTCGAATGGTTAGAAACCCCAAATCTAGAAATGAATGCAGTTCTAGAGACGGAAGAAAACGAGATAGAAACCTTCGAACAATGCGTTGAAACAACCCACCCGAATGAACATAGCCAAGATGGCAAACAACATATTGCCCCTCTCCTTCAACTCCATGAAAATCTTGAGGAACAAGATCCAGCACAACATCTTCTGGATCTCAGAATAGAACATAATGATGACACACTTACTGAATCAGTCACTTTAACAGGATTGATTGCCGATGGAGAGAAAGAGAAACACAACTCAGAAATGTCAAAATAGTTTGATACATGTCAAGGCATTAGTAAACCAAACAAAGATCTTGAGCCATGGTACATCTGCCCATCGCCCTTAAAACTTGAAAATCAAGACAACAACCCTCAACACAGCGAAAAACCTAAGAACTCGAAACCAATTCAACTAAGTGCTGATTTTCAACAACAATCAGAGAGCACGTTAGTTGACGAGGGCACTAACCAGGATGAAACTGAAAATGGTCCTCTTGCTGGTGCGGGTGTCTGGATTACTAACACTGAAAACAATCACACAGAATGCATTTCTTGCAAATTAAACTTTCAGTGTTCTAACAACATCGCCGAGTATGAAGCTCTTATCTTAGGCTTGCATCTGTTGAAAAAGTTAGGAGCCAGAAGAATCAATGTCCATGGGGATTCAGAGTTAGTGATTAGGCAAGTCAATGGGGAGTATAATGCAAACCATCCCAGACTTAGAGCCTATCGAAACAATGTCATCGACCTTTTGAAAACTTTTTAGGAGTCCAAATTGATTTTTGTCCCAAGAAAATGAAATATTGCTGCACACAATTTAGCCTTTGCCGCTAGGACATGCTTAGCCCCATATGAAACTAAATACTGCACAACTCAGATGAAATTTAGACCAGCTGTGCCTGATAATAAAAAATATTGGCAGGTCTTTGAGGATGACAAACAGATAGAGGATTTCCTGCTTGGTAGGAATGAGTTTGAATCATCCAATTCAGATTCTAAATCTGATGAAGACTGCCTAAACGAACAACCCCCTAAAGAAGAAGAACCATCTTGTCCCGTATAAATCAACATGTTAACTAACAAACTCGAAACTCATACTAAAGAATACGAGGACACAGAAAATAAAGACATTGAGGTATTGTGAGCAAAGGACAAGAACATACCTAGGGGGCTAGCACCATTAGAAGACCTGTTTGATTTTAACGATGTGGCAAAGAAACCCACAGTGGAATATATAGAGTCTGAGGTCGAATAATGCAACATAGGCACTGAGGATCAGCCCAAAATAATTAAATTAGCTAGGTCCTTGCCGTCAGACATCAAAAAGAAATACATTGACTTGTTTAAAACTTTGTCGATGTGTTTTCCTGGAGCTATCAAGACTTAAAAGCCTACGATACAGAGATCATCCAGCACAAGATTCCTTTGAGAGAAAAACAAAAACCCTTTAAGCAAAAATTGCGTCGAATTAATCTGATACAACTGCCTCTAGTGGAAAAGGAAATCAAGAAAATGTATGAGGAAGGAATCATTGTGCCTGTGAGGTTTTCAGATTGGGTTTCTAATCTTGTAGCTGTGAGGAAAAGGATAGGAGAAATAAGACTCTGCATTGATTTCAGAAACCTTAACAGAGCCTCCCTAAAAGATAATTATCCTCTGCCCAAAATGGAACACATTCTACAGAAGGTAGTTGGTTCAAAGAGGATTTCTCTGTTAGATGATTTTTCAGGATATAACCAAGTTTTAGTACTCCCAGAAGACCAACTCAAAATATCTTTCACCACTGCTTGGGGCACTTTCATGTATGTGAAGATGCCCTTTGGACTAATGAATGCTGGGGCCACTTTCCAAAGGGCTATGGACATTGCATTTTCAGAGGAAATAGGGCACTTCATTGTAATTTACCTTGATGACATAACAGTTTATTCCAAAACCGATGAAGAGCACCTTAAACATCTAAGGAAGGTCTTTGAAAAATGCAGGAGATTTGGGCTATCTTTAAATCCCAAAAAGACAGTATTTGGCCTACAAGAGGGTAGACTCCTTGGCCATATTATATCAGAAAAGGGAATTAAAATAGATCCAAAAAGAGTTGAGGGAATACTACAGATTAGCCACCCAAGGAACATCAAATAACTGCAGTCCTTTATTGGGAAGATTAACTTCTTGAGGAGGTTTATTCCCAACTTAGCAGAGCTCCTTAGGAACATGACTAATATGCTCAAAAAGAGTGTAGGAGTAAAATGGACTGTAGAAGCCAAAAAATCCTTCAAATTGGTAAAACATGCACTCACCCGGGCACCAGTCTTGATCAGCCCAGACTTTTCAAAAGATTTCCTTATTTTTTCCTTTGCCTCAGAACATACAGTGGTTGCGGTCATATTTCAGAAAAACTCAGAGGGACAGGAACAACCTATTGCTTTTTTCAGCAAGGCTTTAAGAGATGCACCCTTGAAATATAACATAATGGAAAAACAAGCCTATGCTTTCGTAAAGGCCTTAAAGGACTTCAGGGTGTATATTCTTCATTCCCACACCATTGCTTATGTGCCTAACATAGTGGTAAAAGACATCCTGTCTCAAGACCCAGATGGAAAGAGGGGCAAATGGATTGCTGCAATCCTAGAGTATGATTTGGAGATCAAACCCACAAAACTCATTAAAGGTCAGGGCTTAGCTCAATTAATGGTTGAATCTAATCTACAAGCCCTTGACATTAACATGGTAGATGCCTTGGATGAACAGGAAGAATTATCTGCTCCCACTGTGGAAGAGAAGTTCCAAAACTCACCTTGGTATGCTGACATCTTGTATGTACTTACAAATCTTAATGCTCCTCCTGATTTATCAAAAACAAAGGCAAGGTTTTTAAAGTTGAAAGCTAGGAACTATTGCATTTTAAATGAATGTTTGTATTGGAAAACTGCTAATGGTTTATTACTTAAATGTTTGCCTGAAGTGGATGCAGAGAGGATCAAGCATGAATTCCATGAGGGAGAGTGTGGAGGTCATCTCTACCGGAAAACCACGGCAAATAAAATACTTAGAGTTGGCTATTAATGGCCCACCCTCTTCCAAGATATCCATAAAATGATAGTTGCCTATCATAAATGCCAAATCTTCGAGGGCAAAAGAAAACTCCTTCCCTTACCATTACAACCTATCATTGTTGAAGCTCCTTTCCAACAATGGGGCCTAGATTTCATAGGAGAAATCCATCCTACTTCATATGCCCAACACAAATGGATTCTCACAGCCACTGACTACTTCACAAGATGGATTGAAGCCATCCCTTCTAGGAATGCCACAGATTCTGTCATTATAAAATTCCTTGAAGACCATATCTTGTCTAGATTTGGATGCCCTAGAAAGATTATTACTGATAATGCTTCTGCTTTTTGTTCTAAAAAAATGATTTAGTTTTGTCACAGGTATCAGATTACACTTGGTCACTCTACTGCTTATTACCCTCAAGGTAATGGGTTAGCTGAATCATCAAATAAAATTTTGGTGCCTATCATCAAGAAGGTGCTGGAGGAAAATAAAAAATCATGGCATAAAAAGTTGGTGCATGCTCTGTGGGCAGACAGATTGACCACAAAGAAATCCATTGGAATGTTCCCTTACCAAATTGTTTATGGAGCAGATGCAGTATTTCCTACCATCTTGGGTGTACCAGTGATAAAATTAGTCCAAGAAATACAGTCAGAAGAAGGCAACATGATAAGGAGGATCAATGAGACAATACATCTCCAACAGACAAGAGAAGAGGTTTACAACAGAGCTCAAAAGGTGCAAGAAAATATAAAGAAGTTGTTTGACAAAAGAACAAAGGCTTGTGATTTCAACATTGGAGATAAGGTACTCAGATGGGACTCCAGAAGAGAGGAGAAGGGAAAACATGGAAAGTTTGATAGTTTGTGGCAAGGTCCTTACATCATTCAGTCCACCATTGGTCCTAATGCCTATTTTCTGCAAGAGCTAGATGGCACAGATCTGTTCGGGGGTCCTGTCAATGGCAGGGTCCTTAAACACTACTACTGCTGAGTCTGATTTTAAAGCTTTCATTCCCATTGTAAATACCATTTGTTTTGCTCAGTTTCATAAAAAAAAAAAACAATAAAAGATGGAAAAGAGGGAAGATTGTAAAAATAATAAAGGTATAGCCCCATACCAAAAAAGAGAAACAAATCTGAAAGTGTGCAAGCTCAGATACCACCCCTGAAAATCACACTTCTAGTTAGTCAAACAGCCTAATCTTGACTAATTAGTTTTAAATTTTCTGCTGATAGGATAGTGAATTTGATTTGCTAAACTGTTGAATCTTGGCTTATCAGTAGATAGATTAGGATAGAAATGAAAGGTTCAAACAAGCCCAAAACCTGAACCTAAATTTTCCAAGCAAGAGATGACTCAAATCTGTTTTTATTTTTCTGAGTCATAAAGATGTAATTTTGGTTCTAATCAGCTCAAAATCTGAACCAGAAAGAAAGAAAGAATAGCTTGAACAAAGTCAAACCAGAGCTGAAATGAAGGAAAGCAAGTGGCTCTAACAAGCTCAAAACTTGAGTCACAAACAAGAAGAAGGATGCTTCAAAATTTCAGATTTCAAGCCTGCGAAGTTTTGTTTCAGCTTTTTGAAATTTCTTCCATGTGCAGCTTGTTTTCCATGCCATAGATCACAGCAAGTCAGACAGCTTAACCTTGACATTGACTATTTTTAAATTTCTATTGTAGAATCTAGAGAATGAGATCTGTTGGACAGTTTAATCCCAACTGATAAGTAGATTAGGTAGAGAATGATATGGACTCAACCGTCTAATCTGAGTCCATGAAGAAATAAGGAGTAGAATTAGATTAGATTTCCTACTTTCAAAAGAATAAAATGTTGTAAAAGAGTATGCCAATCCAAGTGCACTCTAAAAAATGAAGAAAAAATGTTAGATCAGTAGGATTGGGTAGGTAGAAGTTTGTATTGATGAAAATCCATTGTTTGGTGGCTGCTAAATATGTTTTCAGAATACATCATCCAGAGAAAGAAAGTAGCCCCAATGGATCAGGCACAGGTCAGCATCCCGGAGAAGAACAAATGAATGAGGCAACTAATCAGTCTATCAGAGGATGCAAGTCTAAATTCTTAATGCCTTCAAGAAGGCACCATCCCCAAGTGGAGCCACTATTGGCCACCTGTAAAATTTGTTCTATCAAAAGGTGGCCAAAACATTGTTTAGTCTTCAAGGAACAATTTCATGGCAGAAAGTGTATCTCTTGAAGCCTCTGGCGGATATCATATTCTTATTTCAATCTTCATTGATTTTCTCTTGACAACTCAGAAATTCTGCTAAAAATCCAAAGCCAAATACTGCTGCAAAACACCTTTTTTCCTTTGCCCTTCTTCCAAAGCTGACCTCATTTTCAACCCCTTCATCTTTCTGTTGTGTTCCCTCCATTCTCCTTTTTCTCCAAATCCCCCTTCATTAAAAAATTCCTTTCATAAGGCTCAAGACTCCTTCTTGACCCTATTGGAACCCACCAAAACCTTTGAAAATCATGAAAAATCCTTCAAAAATCATATTTTTCCATATATGGGACTTAAGCCCCTTCCGCTGAGCCCTTAACCCCTTTTTCTTCCATACACCCACACCCTGGAAACAAGTTCTAACCCTTTGGCGCTCATCGCAAATCGCAATCGCTCCAAACTGCGAGTTTATTTAAAAGAGCTCATCGCAAAAACTTGCGATGCGATCCATCACAAATCGCAATCGCTCCAAACTGCGAGTTTATTTAAAAGAGCTCATCGCAAAAACTTGCGATGCGATCCATCGCAAATCGCAATCGCTCTTCCCTTGACCGTACTATCCGCCTTCCGTACTTGCACCATGGAATATTTCATTCCCAATCTGTCCTTTTCCTTTGTAAAGTTTGAAAACCCACATTTCCAAAGTTTTTTACGTAAAAAATCAAGTCACATGTTTTAATTTTGAAACGGGTGGACCCGCCGCACAAACACATCTCAGCCGTCCATCCAACTCGCAGATCCGACGGTGCGGAGGGTGCTTTTACGTGGTCCCTACCGTTCGAAAGCCGATTTCCCAAAACCGGTGGTATCCTTCGCACCGCTCTTTGGGCAAAGGTTGTTTTCTCCCGACGGCCAATGATTCCATACATCGCTTGACACGCATCCCTTGTATGATTTGAAAACCGCCGTGCAACCGTCGTCCCCCGTGCGTTATAGTTCGGACCAGGATGCCCAGTGAAATCGATCTCCGTCGTCTGATCTGGGCCCACTGATCCAACAGTGATTGCTTGCAGAAGTTGCTCGATGATTAACAAAGGTGCGCGCATGATAATTGGGCTATGGCGTGGCAGAAAATCAATCTCCACCGTCGATCTGATTTGCGATCGACGGCTCTTATTTCGTTGCCCCGATCCTCTGATCAGTCAGTTGGGCATTTTGTTCTTCACCGTTGATCTATGGGTCGATCTCATCCGACGGCCCACGATCGTCCTCAGTCCCGAAATTGATTTTTAACCATTTTAACCGAAAACAAAGGTTTTTATTGTTTTTCCGAAGGAAATCACCACCCCATTTGACTTTTCTACTTCTTCTCCCGACCGTCGATCTCGCGCGATTGACGGTTCAGATCTGATCATTCTTCCACCTCCCTCTGGCCCCATCTGATCAAATCCTGACCGTTGGATAATGCCATCCAACGGCCACACTCCTCCACACGCCTTCCGATGCAGCGAAACCTATATAATGTAGGATTTTATAATAGTTTGTTGTTTTTGCAGGGTTTGAAGGTTTCTTTGTTATTTTCGAAAGAATGCAGAAGCAGAGGGTGACGATCCTCCAGCCTCTAATCAATCAATTAAAAATCATTCACAGGGTTTAAATTTACATTTGATCAATGAAATCATGACCCATTGATGCCATTCGACCCTGTACAGCCCTGCACACTAGAAAATTCAGTTAAATTGGGTACCGTTAAAGAGTATCAGTGCCGAAGACAAAATATACCAGAAACAGGACGTTTGAAGACCAAAACACAGATTTCAAGTTAATTAAAGGTGTTTTGGGAACGACGAAGACATCTGTCAAGCTGAGAAAACCTCCACTGCCATAAAAAGAGGCTAATTGAACCCTCCATAGCTCCAAAAGACACCAGCAGCCTCGCAGAAATTAAAGATCGTCGAACAATTAATGCAAATCAAAGAATCTTATCTCTAATTGTCGGAAAAACCATTCTGGAAGTTGAAGAACAGTCAGGAAGCAGTTCTTTTCAATCATTAGGCCTCGAATGACACAAACAGAGTTATGAAGTAGAGTTATAAACAATTATATTCCCACCTTATGCCTTGCGTGGTTCCCAAAGGCCAGGATTTGCATTAATTGCATAATTGATAATACTTGACCCCTAGGAAATCCTCCCACCTCTTCATTCTTCTATAAATACTGCTATATAAGATGAGCAAATGTTGGTCTCTGGACATCTGAATGCATGTAATAGTTATTCTGAAGCTACTGATGCCCTATCTTGTAACTTAAAGATACACAAGCTGATATGAGAATTTCAAAGTTGTATGGACCCACCGGGCTTGCTGATTGTAACTAGTTTGAACATCAATACAAGCTGTTGATTCATGGAATCCTCAATTATGTCAATGGTGATGTGATCCTTACTATTAATTGTTATTTTGCTTAGTGTTTTCACTCTGTTCACTTTCTCTGATAAAGAGCAGCAAACGTAGAGTTAGGATATACTCTCCACGGTACCCTACTCTTACTGAAAGCTTTACTTCTATGTTTTCTTCATTTGAATGTTCTCTTTGAAGAGTATATTAATGCAGGTTAGTTTAAAAGTACTTCCCTGATCTAGATTTCTCTTTAAAATGAGCCTTCCCTATGTTTTCCTTAGATTATATTAATGCAGGTTAGTTTAAAAGTACTTCCGTGATCTAGATTGCTATTTGTGATCATCATCTGTGTTTCCTTATCGAATATGCTGAAAGTAGGCTAGTTTAAAAGCACTTACCTGATCTTAAGCAGTTCGAGCTGTTTTTTAAATGTTTCTGATTGAAAGTACTTCAATGCAAGCTAGTTTAAAAGCACTTACCTGATCAACAAAAATACTTTTATGTTTCCCCTTAAGTACATGTTGAAAGCAAGCTAGTTTAAAAGTACTTACTTGATCTTAGACTATGCTTTGTTCTTCCTTTTGTTTGGTCTTTCACTTCTTATCTGTTTCATTCCATAAAATCATTGTAAAATATCCTTTGATATAAGTAACTTGCCCCATGGATCCTTCTTGAATCTTGCTGTCCAATTAAATCCTCCTATGACTCCATAGCCCAATGGGTTAAAACTGTCTTTGCCCTTTTCTATCAACTGAATCATTCCTTCATTTGCAGACATCTTTACCCTTTATTTTGAACTGCCTTTCATCTTCATCATGTCTTTGCCCAACCAAAAACAAACAAATCAAACCCATGCTCTTCATAACTAGCCTAATATCACAATTTCAGCCTTTGAAGATCACATCTTTTAACTCATTTATAGAGAGATCCCTCTCTGGATTCAGGAGGGCTAGATCCTCGAATCCCAAAGTGGTATGATGTTACCTCTGCAGTTGGACTTTGCCAATCTTGCTAATTATAGGGTGCTAACATGGAGATCAAGGCACAATCCATGAGCATCATTTGCCATTATTGATAAATTATGAGACCTTGTAGATGAAAGGAGAAGATAGGGAGGATGGCCAACATTCTATGATTAGGAGCACACACCCCTATCTATTTCAGAAGTTTGATGCACAAAAGAGGCAGACTTATTTGTGCAGTGAGAGTAAGGACAAATTAGCCCACTCGTATATGCAATCTACTCTTGATATTGATGTCTCATTACATGGAGGAATTCCACCTGGGAGACCACCAGATCAGGAGATGATGAGAGATGCTTCACATGTGGTTGCAGCACTCATAGATCCGGGAGGTGTGAGAAGCTTGGGAGAACTTGACACAACATAAATATTTTGGGGTAGGCTCAGGGAGCAGGGAGACATTCTCCCAATATTAATATTACCCACTCTCACTAAACATCTTGCGTTGAGAGAAGATGTTTCAAGGATGTATGGCACCATCAGGGTGAAAGGAGACCACTCCATGGCTTTGGAGAATCATAAGATACCTCCACATTGGGAGGAATATTCCACATATGGTAGAGGTTGGTGGCCACTCATTCTTACATTGGCCAAACTCAGAAATTTTTTGATGGGTGATAGCTTCCCATGGAAGGCTAACCTCCAAAAACTTTCACCTTCATTAGAGCATGAGCAGCTACAAGAGGAGAAGCAGAGGCAAGATTGCAGCATCCCGGTGTATGAATTTGGCATGGGTGATGTCAAAGAAGAGAGCAGCAACATGACAAGTGATTTACATGATAGATCAGAAGTGTTGTCATTATTCAGTAACTACCCATATTGGAGATCCTTGTAGTTACTGGAATACTCCAAGGATCTCTTTTCATGCAGAGTGCTTGATGGCCAGTTATCAGATGGGAGATATGCAGTGAGAGATGGGGTCATCTATTTTAAAAGTAGGATCTTCTTAACTAGGGCTTCTAAGCTCAAGGAGAAACTAGTAGATGCAGCATGTGAGGGTTTTCTCTCCAAACCCACTAGTTTTATAGGAGCATACCATACTATCCTGGAGGGATTCATTTGGGAAGGCTTCAAAGAGGATATGCACCATCATATGAGGAGATGCATGGATTTTTTGGAGGATGAGGAGAGACATGACCCTTTGGTAGAGTTATCTCAGCCACTCCCTTTCTCATTGGGAGTGAGAGGAGGCCCATCTATGAGCCACCTTACTAGCTTGAACCAAGTATATGGTAAAAATTGTATTTTTGTACATCATGATTCATTTACTATGTATTTTCATTTCCTTACCATTCATGTGTAGGGCATTGCTCCAAGAGGGGAAATCTTTCTTCTAGACTTCATGATCTAGTTGAGGCCATAAGCAGCATTGATGATGGCCACTCCCTAGGAGATCTTGGGGAGAAGATATCTTATTCAGGGTGTGCTCAATTTACACCATACATCATACACCTTCTCCAAACATGTGAGAGGATTGGGGAAGCAAACAAGTGGTTGGGAAACCACACATCACGTCATATTCTGATGCAGTTAGGAGTAAAACTGCATTGGTTGCACATAAGGGACCATTTTCCTTTTCCATTACTACACATGGAAGCTAGCATGACTTTGATTGTGATCCCATATGTTGATGATGTTCTTCTTATTGTTTGGGACATGATTGGAGGGATGACACATTGGTTGGATGTGTCCACTGGGAATGAAACTTCCCACACTTCTTCATGCTTCAAGGGGACCATGGGACATTATATGGCTACTACATTATATCACTTGTTTCCTTATGAGGTAAGCCATATGGTTGACTTGAGCCTTTGGGAGGAGCCTCTCATGAGAATGTGGGAGGAATTTTTCTATGAATTACCATTCTAGAGAGTGATTCATTTTATATGGATGATAGCTTGGAGGTTGGAGATTCACATGGAAATGAAGGTTCCCTACATTTTTCAGATCTATCCTTGCAGTTGCTTGAGGACAAGAAAAATTTGGGTGGGGAGGATTGTAATATTCTTGAATTAGCATGCAACTAATCGGAATATTAAAATCTATTTTTTCTTCTTAGTTAGAAGAATAAGAGGGTAGGGAGACCCATAAATCTCCTTATTAGGAATAAAACCACTCCAAATGTGAATGGAGGTCATCAAAAGAGCTAGATAAAGCTCCCCTATGTGTGAAAAAGGGAAGAAGCATGTGGACTGGGTCAACTTTGACCAAATCAACAACATTGGTATGGAAGTAGTGGACATTCAATGAGGGACAACGCAGTTTTGGAGGGAGATCCTTTGCATGGAAGTAGTGCCTTTAATGAGTGGGGCCAAGGGTGAGGAAGCTCACAAAGAATATAAGGAAGAGGATTGCAGCCATTGTGATCACTCTTTTAGATTATTCTTGATTGTGCTATGTTAGTACTTTTGGATCTCTTTAGTTGTTTAGCTAAGATTGCAGTGTTGTTTAGCACAAGGGTGTTCCCGAGCGGAAATCCCACCTTCATCCTCGAGGGACTTAGAGTGCCTACTCAAGAGAATTACATTGAGAATTATTTCCACATTTCGGCATTTTTCCAAGCTTCAGCTTTCTTCTACAACGCAGATTATGTTTAGATATGTGCTGAGTTGTAGGGTGCAACAGTGGATGGTTTCTTTGGATCATTTCTGAGCTTGTATTCAGTGGAGGAAGGTTTATTTCCATTGAGAGATCAGTTAGGAAGATCCCTGATCTTCATAGCATATTTTGGAAACAAGCCAAGTCATCATCTTCCCCTACAATGCAGTTCCAGTCCATGACTACATTATTTTAGAGATCTGTTGCAGGGGTGAGTTCAGTGCTCCATTGGGATTGTTTGCTTTCCATTGAAGGGATCAACCCTTCATTGAGAGAGTCCTTTGGAGGATTTCTTTCATATCTACATCAGATTCACCAACCTCCTTTTCAGGTGCCCCGTTGTAGAGTTTATTCAGCCTTAGAGCTACATTACGACTTCCTAATATTTTGTGTATTTCCGGAAACCCTTCCTGGGTTGTCTTGGAAAAGTGTATGGGAGCATACATATCCTTTTTTGGCCTTATATGAGAATTTTATTATCTAATCCATTAATTTTCATTCTCCAGCTGCAGTGTTAGCCATTCAACCTGTGACGTACTTGCTTTAGACATTTTGGGTAGCAGTTGCATCTTATGTATTGGTGCTTTTGGTTAATGGAGGCTTCTCTTGCCTAACTTGAGGGGTTTTTTCTCCAATATATTGTATACATTTGTTTTTGTTATGCTTAATAACATGGATCTATCATTTGGCTCATATGTAATTTATTAACATTTTCTGCTATTTCTATTATTGTGAGCTATATTGTTGCTTTCCCCATTTGGGAATATTACACACACAGAACCTTTAGCGCCCTCGCTACTACATTCCTTACCTATTTCCAACTCCCAACTCACCATGACTCAGGAATGGATCTTCTTACACATTTCATGCAAACGCCAACCACTCATATATCAGACCATCTCCATGAATGGCAAAGACTTCGTAGTTTGTGCAAAGCCAAACTTGACAACAGAGTTCGGCTGGACTTATTTTTGAAAACCCTCACTGCAGAGATTTCAAAAGACGTAGCAATGAAAAAAACTACCTCAGAGGAATATGTCATTATTAAATCCCAGAAACTTGAACTCATTTATACCCAATTGGGATATATCTATAATTTCCTTCCAAATTCCCTACGCTTGCAAACCTATAGGGAGTTACTAGGCACGTTGAATATTGTTTATGGCTTGATAAGGTCATTATCCCAAGGTCAACCAAAGAGTATTTATCAGTACCCAGGATACTCTTATGATTCTACACAAAACGTATCACAGCCCAAGTACCATCAAAGTTAGCCTGCACCTCTGCAGAATATAACGAATAGGGTGATTCAATACCATCAACAGCAGGGAGGCCCATATCCTCCCCCTTAGGGAACCAGTACTCAGCTAGAAATTTTGATACAAGACATTTACCCCAACATTCATACACCAATCAGGGATAGGGGAACCAATAATCCCATTTCCTTGAACATAATTTACCACCAACGCAAAAAAATGCACCGGTGAACCTAGTGCAACCTTCACAAGCTCAGTAGCGACAATCGTATGACCAAGAAAATAACAATAATCCTCCAAATGATGTGAATAAGAATCCAAAGAACAACAAAAAAGGACATTCTGGACAAGGGGGCAGTGATCAGCAACACCCCCTGTGATCTTAGGCTCGGGGAAACTCCAACTGAAATCCAAACTAGGAGCCAAGTAATAACTCCCAAGGGAAAAACAAGAGACCTAGTCTATGAACAAATAATTCTTGTGCTATATGTGGGGAGTACGGTCATTATACCCAACATTGTCCCGAAATCCCTTATTTGAATAAAATTCATGGTAACTGAGGACAAGGGGGACAAAACCAATAACCTACAGTGATGGAGGAACCTTTCCCCCATCAGGGAGTGGTTAACACCCAACAGCAACAACCACCCCAAAATAATATTGGAGGAAACAACCATGAAATATACATGTATAGAGAATAATTTTTCTTCCAAACATTGAATAGGAACTACGACACTCCCCTGGATACCTACCCATCAAGTACAAGTACGAGCACACCTGTCGCGCTGTTAATCATCTCCAAAGTAATTATTGAGTCCCTTCCAAGAATGGTCAAAGGACCAACCTGTGATGAAGGACATCATTCCAAAGTTGCTTATAGCTATAGTCTAGTGGATGACTTGGCTCAATCTCCAGCGTCGATGTCAACATTGGAAGTCCTACAATCATGCCCAACACAACTTGGGTTTCCAACCCTATACCTGTCATGAAAAAATAGGGTACCATTCGATTTTGTACAGATTTTCGAGACCTCAATAAATCTTTTCTCGAAGAAAAATACCCCACTCCATTCATCGATGCTTGCGCCATGTTAGCCACCAATAAAATTTGTCATATCAAATGGTGGCTAAAACATTTTGGAGCCTTCAAGAAACAAGTTTTATTGCTAAAAAGTGTTATCTCTTGAAGACTCATGGGGACATCATCCCCTTGTTTCAATATTCACTGCTGTTTCCATTTGAAACTCATAAATTCTATTGATTCCATAAGAGAAAATACTGCTGCAAAATCCATTTTTCCCCTCCCTCCACTTCAAAACTAACCTTTATTTTACTCCTTTGTTTCCCATGAAATTCCTCCATTTTAATTTTTTCCCCATTCCCCCTTCATAAAATCCACATTACGGAGTTTAAAACTCCTTTTTTAACTCTACGGAAACCCCCAAATCCATCAGAGAAATTTGAAAATTTCATAAAAATACACCTTTTTGTGTTAAGGGTTTAAGCCCCCTTCGGCTAAGTCCTAAACCACTTCCCTACATGTGCCCGTGCACTAGAACTAGGTGCTAAGCCCTTTCCGCACTTATCGCATCGGAAAAATCTGGGCGCACAACTCTATTTCTTATGGTAGAAACTCCGATGCGATTAGCCCCTCGTTTTATAACCCTCGATCTTATTATCACCTCATATAACCCTTGTGCCCACAGTCTAGTGCTAAAACAGTGTATGATTCCTTTCCTGATTGCCTTTTTCCTTTGTAAATTCGATAAACCCACTTTTTCCTAAGTTTGGTCTAAACGCGCCCATGCAATATTTTTTAATGAAAATGGGTGGATTGAAAATCCCCTGCATCATTTTTTCCGATGCGATTGATTTCCTTTGTATAAACTCCCACCTCCACTTTTACTCCATATAACTTGCGCCCGGGACCAAGAGTTAAGAGTCCCGAAGTGCTAATCTCATCAGAGAATTAAATGGTTAGATTGAAAGACCAAGCCCGACCTTCCGATCCTGATTGGCCCTTATATATAAGCCCCAGGCCTATTATCTTTCATATAGACCTACGGCCCTGCAGACGGGTGCCTAGTCACTTCATATATATAAACCCACCCGATACATAAAACCTTTTTATTTTATTAATTTTTGGGTTTTCATATGTATTAAAGGTTTTCTGTCGGTGCATGATTTGAAACAATATCCACCGTTGATCCCAGATCGATCAAATGGCCCGCGCATTATCTCATCGCAAGTTTTTCATCGAGCGCATTAAGAATTTCCCCACCTCCGATTGACATCCCCCAATCCATTCTTCGCTGTTGATCTGATCTACAAATCGATGACCCACAATCAATCACTCCGGCACACTCCATGTTCTTCGCCCTGCCAGTCGCCAAGCCCTGATTGCATCTGGACCGTCCACGTGTCCAGATCGAATGGTCCAAATTACATTTCCCGACTTTAGTTTAGAAACATACGCCCCGCTTCATAATGTTTTTTGGCCAATCACAACTGTTGATCTTTGTAGATCAACGACCCTCATCAACCCTTCCTTCACCATTGTATTATTACATTCGATCCTCAGATGAAATCTCCATCGTTGATCTTTTATATCCAACGGCTCATATTAACCCCATCGAGCCCGACCCCTGTGGGTCCTGCGTCCTCTCAGATCTGATCTCCGCCATCGATCTTTTGATTGGATGGTCCATAATAAAATCGCCCTCACTGCTTCTGCTCGCACATCTATCCCATATCATGTTCTCTTCCCCACCGTTGGATCTGAGGCCCCACATCTAACGATCAGTGTTCCATATCGCGTAGCTTTAAGAACGGAGGATAATTTTCAAAAATCACACGATGAAAGATGTTTTCTGACGCAACGTGTCGGGCGGGGATGCATATCGCGTTCAAAAAGGCAAAACCGCCTCCCCACCTTCTCACAGCGCGAAACCCATGGTTTTCGTCCCCAAAACCACTTTCCCTCTTTTCCGTTGTGCTATCATGTGCATTCCCCACCATTGATCTCTGTAGATCAATGGCTTGGATCTAGCCTCCTTTTACATATCACCCTCTACCTCTTCCAAAGGGATTTCAATGAGTGATCTCCACCGTTGATCTCCTGGGCTGATCTCTTCCGACGGCCCACGATCATCCCGAACCCCCAACTTCATTTTTTACTATTTTTTCTCCGCCAAAGGTTTTTTAACCTTATTTCTTATATTTCCGCGATTTCTCTATAAGTGACCATTTGCATAATATTCCTCTCAATTAATTCTGACCGTCGATCTCTGCAGATCGACGGATCTGACATATTTCTTCCCACTTCTCCCTTTTAACTACTGCACACAAATCTCCACCGTTGGATGCTGTCATCCAACGGTCACGCTCCTCCCCACAACCTCTGAAGTATTTTTCCCAAAAACGCAGGATTTCATAACATTTGTTTGTATTTTGTAGGATTAAATGATTTTCCATTACATCAAAGGAAATTCAAAGGCTGGGGCTGACGATCCCTTATGCCTTTGTACATACAGGAAGATCATTCCCCAGGGTTCGAACTCATGTTTCATCAATGCTTCATGGGTATTGATGTCGTATGGGCCCTGTAAAAACCTGCACATCAACAAGACACAGAGAATTAGATAAAATAAAAGAGTATCAGTGTTGAAGATCCAAACACAGCAGAGATTGAAGAATTGAACATTTATTACATCATTTAATGGATTACAGCTAAGACCAAAATCAAAAGCCTAATCCATTAAATTAAACACAATTAAAGGGAAATTAAAAGATCATCAGACAGAAAGACCTCCATCGCCACAACAGAAGCCAATTGATTCCTCTCAGCTACACAAAGCCACCTGTAGCCTCAAAGCATTCAACAGAGGCCAAGTTATGATCAAAACATCAGATATTTTCCTCAACGTAGCCGAATAGTTAATTCTGCCAAAGGAAACTAATACAAAAAATATTAGCAGAGTTATTACATCCTGAAACAGAGCCTAAAAGTCAACAAAAACTCCCACCGATCTTAAATCTTAAATGTAAAACAATTAATACAGACATAAAATCTGTAAACTTCTCCATCGAGCCCCTCAAAGGCCAAGAATTCTTAAATCTGTATTAATTGACCTAGGAGATCTTTTATCAGATCCCACCTCCTCATTTCTTCTATAAATACTCCTGTAGAAGATGAGAAAATGTTAGTTGCAGAACTTTGAAATATACTTGAGCTTGAAACTTCTACTTGTAAATAGTGTTCACGGGCTCTTGAAGCTCTGCTTGTGATAGAATAGTTAGGCTGAGAAGTGAAGATGATCGCTGAACTGAAACACTAGACTTAAAGTTGTAACTGGTTTGAAGCATCAATACAAGCTGATTTATGGGATCCTGGTCTATGTCGACAGTGATGTTTTTCTTATTGTAAGTCGTTATTTTATTTTTGTTTTCACTTTTTCCATCTTCTTTGATAAAGAACAGCAAGCATAGAGTTAGGATTTACTGTATATTAGTACCTTTCTCTGACTGATAAGCTTTATCTAAATGTTTTCTTCCAAATTGTGTTGTTTAGGAATGATTTAATTTAGTTTAAGAAGTTAGGAATCCTGGCATTCCCTCGTCCTACTGTCTAGGCTAATTGTTATTCTTGAATGTTATTTTTAGTTTATGTTAAGTAGAGATGAACTAAGGAAGTTATTGTGAGCCCTATCCTAGTTTTATCCCCAAATACTATCTGAAAGTTTCCCTAAGAATGTGTTGAAAGCTGGCTAGTTTCAAAGTACTTACCAGATCTTAGACCATTTTTTGTTATCATTTGTGTTTCCCTTGTGTTTAAATGTTTTCTATTGAAAGTGTATCAAAATCTGACTAGTTTCGAATTAATTACCAGATCTTAGATCACTTTTATGTCTTTCTTAAGTGTATGTCAAAAGCTGGCTAGTTTCAAAGTACTTACCAGATCTTGGGCTTCTCTTTGTTCTTCATTTGTTTAATTCTCCTTCTTGTTGTATCATTCCATTCCATAAAATCAACTTTAAAGAGATCCTTAGACATAGATGACTTGCCCCGTGGACCACCCTTGAACCTGATTGTTTCAATTAAACCCTATTATGACTCCATAGCCCAATGGACTAAAACCAGTGAAGCATCCATCTTTTTGGCCAAAGCTTGTTCTATTTTCTTGCAACTTCACACCTTTGGAACTCTTTCCATTTAGGACTTTCCACTAGCCTAATATCATTACCCAAAACCTTAAAGATAAATCCATATTTGCACTTATTGGAGAGATCCCTCTCCGAATTCAGGAGGGCTAGATCCTAGAATCCAAAAGTGGTTGAAATAGTGTTTCTCCCTGCAGTTGGACTTTGCCAATCTTGCTAATTACAGGGAGCTAACATCTCTGGCGACTCCACTGAGGAAATTTTTGAGTTCATAGTTGCTTGGCCAGCTTTTATAGACTCTTTAGTTTTCCATACAACCACAGAAACTCAGAAAAACCCAAAAATATTTCAGATTGGTATTTAATAAACATGGTGGTGGACCATAAAACCTTTTACCTCCAAAAGAGCTAAAAACTTCCACTTGGCGACTCCACAATCCTAACAGACCTTAAGACTCCACTGGGAAGAACCATTATCACTATAACATCATTCTAACTTAGTTAGAGGACTGTAGGATTTAAATTTGTGTGAAATAGATTAGTTAACCTCTTAAATATTTTCATATCTGGTTTAACTTTTCTTGTTTACTTGGGTCTACAAAACACAGCATAGTAGCTCCTAGAAAGATTCATACTAGAGCCTATCCTGACCCAAACCCACCTGAGATAGTTGATAACCCAGAAAGTATCCTTAGGAAGTCTCCTAAGATAAAATTTTCAACTGTTTTCAGATCACCCTTGAGAGCTAATTCAATTCCTGAAAATCTTGCAGCTCTACAACAATCACAAGTAGACTTAATAAATCCATATAGAACTAGGCCTCTTGGTGATTTAGATCATCTATATTCTGAGTCTTCACTTTCGTCTCCTGAAACAAGTGAACATCCTGGTAATAGAGAAACAACACCACCTGATTCACATTTCCTTTTCAATTTAGGTGTCTCTCACCTAAGATCAGATCAGCAATCTATTCCTGGTCCATCCACATCTCTTCATCCTACATCCACTGTCCAAACCACTCCACTTCAGCCCACTTTCCCTTTTGTTAATCCACCTCTTTTGAATCCACCTCCACCACATATCATGGCAACATGGTATGCTCCCTTAGTCCTTCCTGTACCATTAGTCAATCTTCCACAGGACTATCAGTCCAAAATTCCATTATATGATGCTAGTAATGCTACTACTGCATCACAACATGTGGATAAGATGAATGACTACTTTGACAAAAATGAAATTGATAATGAATTTGTCAAGCTTAGATTATTTTCTCAGAGTCTTGGGGGAGAAGTAAGAAAATGGTTTAAAGGATTAGCCCCCCATAGTATCAATGATCTCTAAGCCTTATATCAGACATTCTTAAACAAATGGGAAGTGAAGAAGAATCCTCTCCAAGTCCTTTCTGATTACAAGAACCTCCATAGAAATATTGGGGAAAGTGTTCAAGCTTACTGCACTAGATTTAATAGTGTGTATAATGCACTTTCCCCAGATCTAAAACCTCCACAAGGCTCAGCTCTAAACAAGTTTCCTAAAGGGTTTGACCCTGAGATGGCCTATCAGCTGAGAGAGAGAGATCCTGCAACTCTTGAAGATATAAAAAAGGGAGCTCTTGCTGTGGAAGTTAACTTAATGGAGAAGAGAGAAAGAATGAAAAATGAGAAAAGAGTGTCCTTTAGAGAGGAATCTACCCCCTCCACTTCTAGCTCAAAGATGGAAAAAATGATGGAGGAGATGATGAAGAAAATGAGCATCCTTGAGAGAGTACAAGCAAGTCAAAACCAAATTTCTCCTTAAAACATAAACCAGAACCAAAATCAAAATTTTAGAAGGAACCAGGCTCCAAATAGACCTAGGGAAGATGATCAACGGATCACTCCTCCCTTTCATCAAAACTATGTGAGTGAGGTTGAGGAAACAGATGAAATAACAGAGGAAGATGATATCAACATGCTGGGAGTAGATAATGATGACTTTGAGATTCATTATGATAGAAAAAAAGGTCTTTACACACCCTATGATGACAAAAGAGATGAGGATGAAAGTTATTATCAAGACATGGAAAATGTCATCATAGAATCCCAAAGAGAATATGACCTTATAAGTAAAACTAATCAACAAACTCCCAACAACAAAACCTCTCACAAATCTTCACAAAACAACACTGTAAACAAACCCAAAGTTGTCAAACAGAAGGACAAAACAGTGGCTGTAAATTCTGATAAAGGTAAAGAGAAAGGCACTCAAAATAGTACCAAATAGAGTGCAGACCTTAGCAGTACTATCACTTCAGCTAGTACTCCTGTTAAAACCATTTTGTCAAATGTAAATAGAAAAAATCAGCAAGCTGATGTTGCTGATAGAGTGGCAGCTAATGAGGCTAAGACAAGTACTCCAAAGAATCAAACACCTTTCATCCTAGAGAAGGAAATTTCCAAAATTAAAATTTTTGTTCCCTTGATTGAGTTAGCTGCCCAAAATGTATATAGGACCCAAATTTTGAAGGCTTTAAACATTGAGGATAATAATGACACAGTCAATCTTAATGATGACCAGCCAGAGCTTATTTTTGGTCCTAAGATTGAAGGTAAGTGTCAAGAGGGGCATGTTCCTCCCTTTTATGTAAGTTTAAACGTTCATGACAAGATTTTTCACAACGCTATGCATGATTCCGGGGCCTCTCATAATTTAATGCCAAAATCTGTAATGGAGAGCCTGGGTCTAGAAATCACCAGACCTTAAAAAGACCTTTACTCCTTTGACTCGAGCAGAGTAAAATGTTTAGGATTAATAAAAGACCTTTGCGTTAACTTAGCATAGATTCCAGCCAAATGCTTAGGACATTGTTGTGGCTGATGTGCCCCCAAAGTATGGAATGCTATTATCAAGATATTGGGGGGCTAAGTTACAAGGAACTATGCAGATGGACATGACCTATGTGACCATCCCTGTTTTCAATCAGACAATAAGACTTTACAGGGAGTCCCATATGCAATACACGGTTACAAGCCAAGAAAAATCACAAAACTCTCCTCTGTATTCTATAAATACAGGCCTCGACTCTTTTGTCTTGTTTAACGATGAATCTTTCACTGAACAAGTCACTTTAACAGATTTAATGGCCGATAGGGAGGAAGAGGAAAACATCACAGAAGTGTCAAAACAGTTTGTTGAACCTTTAAACCATAGCAAACTAAACACAAGTCTTGAGCTACAAATTGTGCATCCATTACTGTTAAACCTTGATAGTCAAGGAAACAACCCTCAACACTGTGAAAAACCTGAGGAGTTGAAACGAATTCAACTAAGTGCTGATACTCATGAACAATCCAAAATAAATTTATTTGAAGAGGAAATTACTCAATATGAACCCGAATCTAGTCCTCTATGGAGTATGAACTTCGGCGGGTCATGCACTAGAACCAATGCTGGTGCAGGGGTCTAGATATGCAACACTGAGAACAACCACACAAAGAGCATTTCCTGTAGATTAAACTTTCAGTGTTCAAATAACATAGAAGAATATGAATCCCTCCTTTTAGGCTTGCATTTGTTGAAGAAATTAGGAGCCAAAAGAATCAAAGTATATGGGGATTATGAGTTAATCATTAGGCAAGTCAACAGGGAATACAACGCAAATCACCCAAGACTTAGGGCCTATCGAAACGATGTCGTGGACCTTTTAAAAAATTTTGAGGAATCCCAGTTAATTTTTGTCCCAAGAAAAAGAAATATCGCATCCCACAGTTTAGCTTTCGCAGCTATAACATGCTTAATGCCATATGAAACCAAATACTGCACAACTCAGATAAAATTTAGACCAACCGTTCTCGATAACGAAAAATATTGGCAAGTGTTCGACGGAGACAAACAAATAGAAGACTTCATGCAATTCAGAAATGAATTTGAACTACACAGTTCGGATTCAGATTATGAAACGGACTGCAACAGTGAAGAAAATTTTCTTGGTGAAGAAGAACAGTCTCTTGAGCTTTCCAATATTAATCTTTCATCTAGCAAACTTGAAAACACAACAGAAAATATTGCAGCGTTAGAAACAGAGGAGTTGGAAACCTTGCAATCCAAATATCGGAGTTTTCCTAAGGGTCTAGCCCCTTTAGAGGAGTTGTTCGATTTTAACGATGTGGCCAAGAAGCCAAAACTGGAACCTGTAGAGACTGAAGTGGAAGAGTGCAATATAGGCAGTGAACTTAAACCTATGATGATCAAACTATCTAAGACTTTACTAGCTCACATTAAACTCAAATACATAGAGTTGTTCAAATAATTTTCTGATGTTTTTGTGTGGAGTTACAAAGATCTTAAATCCTATGAAACTGAAATAATACAGCACAAAATCCCTCTCAAGGAAAACCAAAACCATTCAAAGAGAAATTGTGCAGAATAAACCTTGTACAACTGCCTTTGGTTGAGAAGGAGATCAAAAAAATGTATGAAGATGGTATTATTGTCCCTATTAGATATTCTAAATGGGTGTCTAATCTGGTGTCAGTTAGGAATAAAATAGGAGAGATCAGGCTTTGTATAGACTTTAGAGACTTAAAAAAAGCTTCATTGAAAGACAACTACCCTTTACCTAAGATGGATCATATTTTACAAAGGGTGGTAGGGTGTAAAAGAATTTCTTTGCTTGATGGCTACTCAGGGTACAATCAGATCCTAGTTCACCCTGACGATCAATTAAAGACAACCTTTACTACACCTTGGGGCACTTTCATGTATGTGAAAATGCCATTTGGTCTAATGAATGCTGGTGCAACTTTCCAAAGAGCCATGGACATAGCATTCTCTGAAGAACTGGGCTACTTCATCATTATATACCTTGATGATGTTACTATTTTTTCAAAGACAGATGAAGAGCACTTAGAACATTTAAGAATAGTCTTCGAGAGATGCAGAAATTTTGGGATATCTTTAAACCCTAAGAAGACACTTTTCGGAAGGTAAGCTTCTTGGGCACATTATTTCAGAGGAGGGTATTAAGATAGATCCAAAGAGGATTGAGGCCATACTGCAAATCTCTCATCCTCGAAACATCAAGGAGTTGCAATCTTTCATTGGAAAGATTAACTTTTTGAGAAGGTTCATCCCCAACTTGGCTGAGCTCCTTAGAAATATTACAAACATGTTGAAGAAGGAGCAAGCGGTAAAATGGACCTTGGAAGAAAAGAATTCCTTTGAGCTAGTGAAACAAGCGTTAACCAAAACACTGGTTCTGATCAGTCCTAATTTTTCAAAAGATTTTTATATTTTTTCATTTGCATCAGAACATACAATAGTTGTTGTCCTTTTACAGAAAAATCCACAAGGACAAGAGCAGCCTATTGCATTCTTTAGCAAGGCATTGAGGGATTCCCCTCCGAAGTATAACATTATGGAGAAACAAGCTTTTTCTTTGGTTAAAGCTTTAAAAGACTTCAAAGTATACATCTTGCACTCACACAGCATTGCCTTTGTCCCAAATTCAGTTGTGAAAGACATTCTAACATAGGACCCAAATGGTAAGAGAGGTAAGTGGATTTCTGTTATTCTTGAGTATGATTTAGAGATAAAGCCCACTAAACTCTTCAAAGGCCAAGGTCTAGCTAGATTGATGGCTGAATCGAATTTTGAAGTTCTTGATATTAATATGATTAATGATTTGGATGAACAAGAGGAAATCTCAACTCCCATTGTTGAAGACCATTTTATGAATTCTTCTTGGTATGCTGATATTCTTTATGTTTTGCTTAATTTGAATACACCTCTTGGTTTGACAAAAAAAAAGGCAAGGTTTTTGAAGTTAAAATTTGTAAACTATTGCATTATAGATAGATGTCTTTATTGGAAAAATGCAAGTGGTATATTGCTTAAATGTTTTCCTGAGTATGATGCAGAGAAGGCTAAGCACGAGTTCCATGAAGGGGAGTGTGGAGGCCATTTATACTGGAAGACAACAGCCAACAAAATTCTGAGGGTTGGTTACTATTGGCCTACTCTTTTTCTTGATGTGCATAAGATGATAATTGCCTGTCATAAATGTCAACTTTTTGAAGGCAAAAGGAATATACTACCCTTACCTCTGCATCCAATCACTGTTAAAGCCCCTTTTCAACAGTGGGGACTTAACTTCATAGGTGAAATCCATCCACCATCTTCTGCTCAGCATAGATGGATTCTCACTACCACAGACTACTTCACTAAATGGATAGAAGCCATCCCCTATAGGCAAGCCAATGATTCTGTCATTATAAAGTTCATGGAGAATAATATTCTCTCTAGATTTGGTTGTCCTACCAAGATCATCACTGATAATGTAGCAACATTTGGATCAAAGAAGATGGTTGAGTTCTGTCACAAATATCAGATAAAATTGGGAAATTACACGGCCTATTACCTTCAAGGTAATGGACTTGCAGAATCCTCAAACAAGATTTTAGTGAACATAATCAAGAAGTTGTTAGAGGACAACAAAAATTCTTGGCACACAAAGCTTGTGCATGCACTTTGGGCTGACAGATTGACATTGAAGAAATCTATTGGTATGTCACCCTACCAGCTTGTGTATGGCACTGATGCAATCTTTCCTACCAGCCTTGGTGTGCTAGTTATGAAGTTGATTCAAGAGGTTCAGTCTGAAGATAATGACATGATCAGAAGGATAAATCAGACTATTCACCTTCAGCAAACCAGAGAGGAGGTTTATAACAAAGCATTGCAGAAGCAAGACAGAATTAAAAAGCTTTTTGACAGAAGAACTAAGGCCAGCAATTTTAATTTTGGGGACAAATTTTTGAAGTGGGACTCCAGGAGAGAAGACAAGGGAAAGCATGGAAATTTTGACAACTTATGGCTTGGCCCTTACTTCATTCATTCAGCTGTTGGTAATAATGCCTTTTTCTTACAAGATTTGAATGGACCTGAATTGTTTGGGGGTCCTATCAATGGCAGGATGCTTAAGCATTACTTCTCTTGATCCATGTCATGTTTTGAAAGCCTTTTTATCTTTTTTCTCATTATAAATATTTCATCCATCATTTCATTCAAATTTAGAAAAATAAAAAATACAAAAACAGTGAAAGAAAGAAAACAGGGCAGATTGTAAAAACAATAAAGGTACAGTCCCCATACCAAAAAAAATAGAAACAAATCTGAAAGTGTGCAAGTTTAAATTCCGCTCCCGAAAAACACACTTCTAGTTAGTCATACAGCCTAATCCTGACTAGTTAGTTTTAAATTTACTGTTGATAGGATAGTGAATTCGATTTTCCAAACAGTTTAATCTTGGCTTATCAGTAGGTAGATTAGGATAGAAATTAAAGGTTCAAACATGCTCAAAATCTGAACCTAAGTGTCCAAAGAGAGATGACTCAAATCTGTTTATTTCTTGAGTCAAGAACAGAGGTAAAAACTGGTTCTAATCAGCTCAAAATCTGAACCAGTCAACAAAGGAAAAATAGCTCAAACAGAAGTAAAAACAGAGCTGTAAAAAAGATGAAGGAAGTGCTTTGAAATTTCAGATCTTAAGCCTTCCATTTTGCTTTAAATTTTTTGCAAAATAATATCTATGTGCAACTTGTTTTTTATGCCATAGATCAACATCAAGTTAGACTGTTCAATCCTGACTTGTATGCTTTTAAATTTATGTTTTAGAAATTAGAGAATAAAAATATGTTAGACTGTTTAATCCTAACAGATTGGTAGATTAGGTAAAGAAGAATTTGGACTCAACTGTTTAATCTAAGTCCATGGAAAAATAAGGAATATCATTAGATTAGTTTTATGCTTTCAAAAGAATAAAATGTTGTAAAAAGAGTTTGCTAATCCAAGTGCACTCTAAAGAAGAAAAAATGTTAGATCAGTAAGATTGGGTAGGTAGAAAGCTTGTATTGATGAAGTTCCTCTGTTTTCCATGACTTCTGACATTTTTCAGAACAGAGAAGATCATCCAAGTAAAGAAGGTTGCAGCCCAATGGATGAGGCACTAATCAGCCTCCCATAGAATGCAATTCTGAATTTCTTGATGCCTTCAAGAAGGCACCATCCCCAAGTGGAGCCACTGTTAGCCACCAATAAAATTTGTCATATCAAATGGTGGCTAAAACATTTTGGAGCCTTCAAGAAATAGGTTTTATTGCTAAAAAGTTTTATCTCTTGAAGACTCATGGGGACATCATCCCCTTGTTTCAATCTTCACTGTTGTTTCCATTTGAAACTCATAAATTCTTTTGATTCCATAAGAGAAAATATTGCTGCAAAATCCATTTTTCCCCTCCCTCCACTTCAAAAATAACCTTCATTTTAATCCTTTGTTTCCCATGAAATTCCTCCCTTTTCCTTTTTTCCCCATTCCCCCTTCATAAAATCCACATTACAGAGTTAAAACTCCTTTTTTAACTCTGCCGAAACCCCCAAATCCATCAGAAAACTCTGAAAATTTCATAAAAATACACCTTTTGTGTTAAGGGTTTAAGCCCCCTTGGGCTAAGTCCTAAACCACTTCCTCACATGTGCCCGTGCACTAGAACCAGGCGCTAAGCCCTTTTGGCGCTTATCGCATCGGAAAAATCCGGGCGCACAACTCTATTTCTTATGGTAGAGCCTCCGAAGCGATTAGCCCCTCGTTTTATAACCCCCAATATTATTATCGCCTCATATAACCCTTGTGCCTGCAATCGGGCACTAAAAAATTGTATGATTCCTTTCCCGATTGAATTTTTCCTTTGTAAATTCAATAAACCCAATTTTTCCTAAGTTTGGTCTAAACGCGCCCATGCAATATTTTTTAATGAAAATGGGTAGATTGAAAAGCCCCCGCATCTTTTTTTCCGATGCAATTGAGTTCCTTTGTATAAACTCCCACCTCCGCTTTTACTCCATATAACTTGCGCCTGGGACCAAGAGTTAAGAGTCTTGAAGTGCTAATCGCATCAGAGAGTTAAATCGTTAGATTGAAAGACCAAGCCCGACCTTCCGATCCTGATTGGCCCTTATATATAAGTCTCGGGCCTATTATCTTTCATATAGACCTACGGCCCCGCATATGGGCACCTAGTCACTTCATATATATAAACCCGCTCGATACATAAAACCTTTGTATTTCATTAATTTTTGGGTTTTCATATGTATTAAAGGTTTTCTGCCAGTGCATGATTTGAAACAATATCCACCGTTGATCCCAGATCGATCAAACAGCCCGCGCATTATTGCATCGCAAGTTTTTCATCGGGCGCATTAAGAATTTCCCCACCTCCGATTGACATCCCCTGATCCATTCTCCGCAGTCGATCTGATCTGCAAATCGACGGCCCACAATCAATCACTCTGGCACACTCCATTTTCTTTGCCCCGCCAATCGCCGAGCCCCGATTGCATCTGGACCGTCCACGTGTCCAGATCGAATGGTCCAAATTACATTTCCTAACTTTGGTTTAAAAACATACACCCCGCTTCATAATGTTTTTCGGCCAACCACAACCGTTGATCTCTACAGATCAACGGCCCTCATAAACCCTTCCTCTTCCATTGTATTATTTCATTTGATCCTCAGATGCAATCTCCGTTGTTGATCTTTTCTATCCAACGGCTCATATTAACCCCGCCGAGCCCGACCCCTGTGGGTCCTGCCTCCTCTCAGATTTGATCTCCGCCGTCGATATTTTGATCGGACGGTCCATAATAAAGTTGCCCTTCCCACTTTTTCTCACACATCTATCCCATATCGTGTTCGCTTCCCCACCATTAATGGATCTAAGCCCCCACATCTAACGGTCAGTGTTCCATATCGCGTAGCTTTAAGCACGGAGGATAATTTTCAAAAATCATGCGATGAAAGTTGTTTTCTGACGCCACATGTCGGATGGGGATGCATATCGTGTTCAAAAAGGAAAAACCGCCTCCCCACCTTCTCACAGCGCGAAACCCATGGTTTTCGTCCCCAAAACCACTTTCCCTCTTTTCCGTTGTTCTATCGCGCGCATTCCCTGCCGTTGATATCTGCAGATCAACGGCTTGGATCTAACCTCCTTTTACATATCTCCCTCTACCTCTTCCAAAGGGATTTCAATGAGTGATCTCCATCGTTGATCTCCGGAGCTGATCTCATCCGACGGTCCACGATCATCCCGAACCCCCAACATCATTTTTTACTATTTTTTCTCCACCAAAGGTTTTTTAACCTTATTTCTTATATTTTCGCCATTTCTCTATAAAGTGACCATCTGCATAGTATTCCTCTCGATTAATCCTGACCGTCGATCTCTGCAGATCAACGGATCTGACTTATTTCTTCCCACTGCTCCCTTTTAACCACTGCGCACAGATCTCCACCATTGGATGTTTTCATCCAACGGTCATGCTCCTCCCCACAACCTCTGAACCAGTTTTCCCAAAAACACAGGATTTCATAACATTTGTTTGTATTTTGCAGGATTAAATGATTTTCCATTACATCAAAGGAAAGTCAAAGGCTAGGGATGACAATCCCTTATGCCTTTGTACATACAGGAAGATCATTCCCCAGGGTTCGAATTCATGTTTCATTGATGCTTCATGGGCATTGATGCCATATGGGCCCTGTAAAAACCTGCACATCAACAAGACACAGAAAATTAGATAAAATAATAGAGTATCAGTGTTGAAGATCCAAACATAGCAGAGATTGAAGAATTGAACATTTATTACACCTTTTAATGGATTACAGCTAAACTGAAATCAAAATCCTAATCCATTAAATTAAACACAATTAAAGGGAAATTAAAATATCATCAGACAAAAAGACCTCCATCGCCACAACAGAAGCCAATTGATTCCTCTCAGCTACCACAAAGCCACCTGTAGCCTCAAAGCATTCAACAGAGGTCGAGTTATGATTATAACATTATATATTTTCCTCAGCGCAGCCGAATAGTTAATTTTTCCAAAGGAAACTAATACAAAAAATATCAGCAGAGTTATTACATCCTGAAACAGAGCCTAAAAGTCAACAAAAACTCCCACCGATCTTAAATCTTAAATGTAAAACAATTAATACAGATAGAACATCGGTAAAATTCTCCATCGAGCCCCTCAAAGGCCAAGAAGTCTTAAGTCTGTATTAATTGACCTAGGAGATCTTTTATCAGATCCCACCTCCTCATTTCTTCTATAAATACGCTTGTAGAAGATGAGAAAATGTTGGCTGCAAAACTTTGAAATATACTTGAGCTTGAAACTTCTACTTGTAAATAGTGTTCACACGCTCTTGAAGCTCTACTTGTGATAGAATAGTTAGGCTGAGAAGTGAAGATGATCACTGAACTGAAACACTAGACTTAAAGTTGTAACTGGTTTGAAGCATCAATACAAGCTAATTTATGGGATCCTGGTCTATGTCGACAGTGATTTTTTTCTTATTGTAAATCTTTATTTTATTTCTATTTTCACTTTTTCCATCTTCTCTAATAAAGAAAAGTAAGCATAGAGTTAGGATTTACTGTATATCAGTACCTTTCTCTGACTGATAAGCTTTATCTAAATGTTTTATTCCAAATTGTGTTGTTTAGGAATGATTTAATTTAGTTTAAGCAGTTAGGAATGTTGGCATTCCCTCGTCCTACTGTCTTGGCTAATTTTTATTCTTGAATGTTATTTTCAATTTATGTTAAGTAGATATGAACTAAGGAAGTTATGGTGAGCCCTGTCCTATATTTATCCCCAAAGACTATCTAAAAGTTTCCCTAAGAATGTGTTGAAAGTTGGCTAGTTTCGAAGTACTTACCAGATCTTAGACCATTTTTTGTTATCATTTGTGTTTCCCTTGTGTTTAAATTTTTTCTATTGAAAGTGCATCAAAATCTGGCTAGTTTCGAAGTACTTACCAGATCTTAAATCACTTTTATGTCTTTCTTAAGTGTATGTCAAAAGTTGGCTAGTTTCAAAGTACTTACCAGATCTTGGGTTGCGCTTTGTTCTTCATTTGTTTAATTCTCCTTCTTTTTGTATCATTCCATTCCATAAAATCAAATTTAAAGAGATCCTTAGACATAGATGACTTGCCCCATGGACCACCCTTGAACCTGATTGTTTCAATTAAACCCTATTATGACTCCATAGTCCAATGGACTAAAACCAGTGAAGCATCCATATTTTTGGCCAAATATTGTTCTATTTGCTTGCAACTTCACACCTTTGGAACTCTTTCCATTTAGGACTTTCCACTCAAATAATAATCATGCTCAACCATCCAAAACAAACAAAAACCCTCAAACTTCATAACTATCCTAATATCATTACCCAAAACATTAAAGATAAATCCATCTTTGCACTTATTGGAGAGATCCCTCTCCAAATTCAAGAGGGCTAGATCCTAGAATCAAAAAGTGGTTGAAATAGTGTTTATCCCTGTAGTTGGACTTTGCCAATCTTGCTAATTATAGGTAGCTAACACGCCAGTCATGAGGCCTTATCCTTCATGGATGGATTCTCGGGGTACAATAAAATTCGAATCTGACACATGGATCAGTAAAAAACTGCATTCACTACCCATTGGGGTACATTTTCATACCAAGTTATGCCATTCGGTATTAAAAATATTGCTGCCACTTTTCAACGGGCCATGAACTACATCTTCCATGACTTGGCTCATCTCATCCTTGCCTATTTGGACGAACTCATGGTATGATCTATGAAGTGAGCTGACCATTTGGAAGATTTGTGTATGTTATTTCAACAATGTCGGCAATACAACCTGCGCATGAACCCTCACAAGTGTGTCTCCTGTGTTAACCCAGGAAAACTGTTAGGGTTCATAATATCCCAACAAGGAATCAAATTCGACCCCCTCAAGGTCTAGGAAATGAAAGAGGTACCAACACCTAAAACATTAAAACAAATTCAATGTCTGCAGGGTAAGGCCAACTTCTTACAGTGCTTTGTCCCCGACTACTCCACTTGAGCGTAGGGCTTCCTGTATCTTCTCCGTTATGACATTCCTTTCAAATCGAATGATCAAGCTAATAATTCATTTGAGTCACTAAAATACAGCTTGTCTCCAGCCTCCTTGATCAACCCACCTAATTACGACAAATACTACACCTTATATTTGTCTGCATCAAATACAACCATCGTCGGGGTGGTAGTCCAAGTCAGACCAGACAACAAAGAGCACGTAATTTATTACATAAGCAAGAACCTAGTCGAGTCGGCCTTGAGGTGTGAGCCAGAAGAAAAAAAATCCCTAGCCCTAGTAAATGCAATACAAAAGCTTAAACATTACATCATCCTCAGGATCACTACAGCCATAGTAGCTATCAACCCCATGCGATATTTTCTAACCCTTTGAATGATGAACCATAAGTACACCCGATGCATAGTTATATTGTAATAATTTTACCTCCATTTCAAATCCCCCAAGAGAAAAAAAACACTCATCCTGGCCAAGTTCATCACCGATCTCCCTAATGAGTCCCAAGGATCCCCCATTAATGACTCCCTGCCTGATGAACATTTGTTCTTAGTAACAACAGAGGACCCTTGGTATGGCGATATCATTCTTTTTCTATGAACCCAAAATTTCAAACCCTAACTCACATGTGACAACCGAAGGTGTATACACCATCAGGCCCATCGATACCTCCTAATGGGGAACATTCTTTATTGATAAGGTGTCAACACCATCTTGCATCGGTGCCTCACTCACGACCAAGTTGAGCAGGCCCTAAATGACTGCCATAGTGGGGCTTGCGATGATCATCTCTTTGGTATGGCCACCGCCTAAAAATTCTTATGTGCCGGTTATTTTTGGCCCGCCCTATTTCATGATTTCATAAAAGCAGTCAAAAGGTGTGATCGGTGCCAACACTACGCTCATAAGGCAAGATCCCCTCCAACTCCCCTGCACCACGTCATATTAGCAAGCCCCTTTTGCAAATGGGGCATCGACTTCATGACTTGCAACCCCATCTCATCAGGCAACAGCAAATACATCATAGTAGTCTTCGACTATTTCACCAAATGGGTGGAAACCATGCCCACATACAACAACACCGCAGAAACTACAACCCAAGTTTTCTTCAATCATGTCATCACATGGTATGGTGTACCCAAGGAGTTAGTATTTGACCATGGAAATCATTTAGAGAATGAAATATTTTAGGAGCTATCCCAACACCTTGGTTTTACGCATGATTTTGTGTCACCATACTACCCCCATTCCAATGGCCAGGTAGAAGTTGTTAACAATGTACTCAAAAAAAAATTATAGCGCATGGTAAACAACCACAAAACCAACTGGCACCATATGGTGTTTTTATCTTTATGGGCATACCGCACAGTGGTCAAATCCTCAGCAGGATTTACACCTTTCCAGTTGGTATATGGAGTGGAGTTCGTGCTTCCCAGTGAACGTGAAATCCCCAAATTGTATGTAGCCATCAAGCTTCTCACTAATACTCAGCCCTTAGAGCAACGGTTGGTCCAATTAGAACCTGTCAACGAAAGCCGGTGAGAATCTCTCCAACACAATGAATCTTAAAAGAAAATATTGAAATCATCATTCAACCACAACATCACCCCTCACTCATTCTCCGAGGGGGAGTTATTCCTCCGCTATGATGTTGCAAAAGAAGCCTTAGGACCCGGGAAGTTCAAAACATTATGGAAGGGTCCTTACATCATCAAACATTGTCTCCTCAAAGGAGCATACATTTTGTGAGAGCCCGATGGTACATGCCTGAGAAAACCTGTCAATGGGCTCTACCTCAAGAAATTTCACCCATAAGGTGGAAAGCCTTAGTACCCTAGAGTAAAAATTAATGTAATATAATTTTTTATGATGATCACAATCATCATGGACTTGTTCTAAAAGTAGCACTCTTGTGTCCCAGATGGATCATCTCCCCATATATTATTTTGGATTCACTGATGGATCCTCTTGATGGTCACAAAATTAAGCAGTTGTCGCCTAGGCCATATACTCTCCTGACCGATCACCATTCCTCACCAACGGAGTATGTATCAGGTCAGCCACAAACAATCAAGCAGAATATGATGTATTTATCCGGTTGTTGAGTGATGCCTCCAACCAAGGGATCAGCCATTTACATGTCTTTCTCGATTCCCAGTTAGTGGTATCGCAATTAAACCAAACCTTTCAAGTACCGGATTTACACATGTTTAGGAAGTACCTACATGCACAAAATTTGGTCCACCACTTTGATCACCTTACATTTACACATATACCAAAAGATCAAAATCAGGTAGTCAATCACATAACTAACCATTTCCTAGACTAGAAAGCATCTCGTATAAACCATCAACCATAAAGTAATAGCATCATCATAAAATCATCCATCATAACAATAAAATCCATCATAAACATATAAAAAAATCATAAAAATAACAATAGACACACCATAAGAGCCGTCAAAAATACATCTCACATATATACATAAAAAAATATGTGTCCTGGTATACATCAAAACAAGCCCGTTCACTATGAATTCAGCCAAAAAATATAGATCACCAGTATAGGAAAGCATGCTCATAACGGGTGTTTTCCCTGATCATACATCATCTCTAAGGTTGAGCCCTGCTATGTGGGTCCTCTGGACCCACATGAGCACCTGGCGCCAATATCAGAGAAGTAGCTACCGCAGCAAGTGCTACTTGGTGCAAAACATGGTGATGTTCCCTCTCTTGAGCCATCACTGCCTCTAACCAGATGTCGGTAAGGTTATCAAAACCCCTGGTCGAAAAACCCTGAGTCAGTCTCTCCAGCTGACTCCAGGAATCCGGGTAATCTCAAAAAAAAGCATCTACAGCCTCAGCATGAGCTATAACATTCATCACCTGAGCCTCAGTTTCCGCCAGTTGAGCTTCAACATCCACTGCTCGGGCCTCTCCTACCAACACCCAAATCTTGGTAGTAGCCAAGAGTGCCTCCAACACTGCCACGAATGCCTCCACAGTCTCTACACACACCAAAAAAGCAGTGTCTCTGCTAGTACCCACAGCACTGCCACCATCCCCCGAGGGACCACCTGCACCGATTTTCCCCCCAAGCTGGGCCTGACTCGTACCAGGTGTACCCCTCCTCCTAGGCCATGACCTACCAATCAGATTAGGGGACGCCCTGTCTGCCCCACATATGCAAAGGAAACCAAAGATAGTATCAATGTCACCATCAATGACATATATATACATACATAAATAACGAAACTCTAAATGTAGAAAAACAAAATATCATACATGTCGGTCCCCATTCATAATCAGGAGGAAGACCCATGTTCGAGTCCCCCTGGAAGTAAACCCCCACATACGAAAATTTGAGGAATAGATGTGCGTTCTAAGCAAATCATGCCTCAATCGTCTCATTCTAGTATCTACCCACCTCACCCCCACCAGTACGAGGAATCATAGGTGCCCATCAGCGCATACGAGGATCCCTCTAAGGGCTAAGATGCACCAGAATAAAAGATTGTAGCATCATGACCTCCTCATACATAATACAACAAAGGATTCTAGCATAGAAAAATGTCTTCGTCGCACCCCTTTGTGCCTTGGCTAGTTGCATGACCATACCCT
This sequence comes from Pinus albicaulis, assembly GCA_034641835.2. Classification (NCBI taxonomy): domain Eukaryota; kingdom Viridiplantae; phylum Streptophyta; class Pinopsida; order Pinales; family Pinaceae; genus Pinus; species Pinus albicaulis. The sequence goes on from CM076580.1 coordinate 1,789,109,706, forward strand.
AATATACAAATATGGCCCAATAAAAGAAGTGACCTGATTGCAGCCGGCGTAGCACCGCGATATGCGGTCTTGATACTTAGTGAGGAAACGATGACCCCAAAAACTGAATTATCATCACTAGTGCGGCTCACTCAGCCAAATCCATAACCGAACTAACTCAAACACAACCCCGTGATATGGGGTTGCACCCACAGTGACCAACTGTTAGTATGAATCTTGATTCGAGGTGTACAAAAAAATACCACTTTAGCTGCGCATAACAGACATCCCTAATAGCAGAAATGACTGTTGATATCTTCAGATCTGCAGTTAGATGATCAATACAAATGCTACAAAAATCTAGATCTATGCATTAGAGGACATTAAACAATAGAAAAATAAGATTTACTCCATAGATCCAATAGACAAGACAAGAACATATCCAATGAAATTTTATTAATGGCACCTGGGAGGAAAACACAAGAGGATGTTCCCTATTCTCCTCAATGGGATGGGTTCTTGTAAGTACTCAACACTTCAGATTTAGAATTCCTCTCTCTTGATGGTGTAGAAAACCCAGACAAAAATGGAAAAAATATGGCTATGATAATGGATCAATAGCTAGACCAAGAGTTGAGATCCATAGTGATCTTTAAGCAACAAAAGGTGACAAATGAATGGGAAAACCCTTCTATTTATAACAAAATATTGCGTTAGTCTAGAGATTGGTGCATAATTAAAATATTATTAACCAAATCTAGATCAAACTTTTATGGAATATTTTATTATATTTGTTGGAGGGAAAAGGAATTTGACTTGAGTCAAATCCCTTTATTTGTAAATAATAAATAAATAAATGATTTATTTATCATTTTTAAGTTGATTAAACTAATAATAAATAAATAATGATTTATTTAATTATTTAAGGAGTGATCAGTCATATTAACAAAATATTATTTAATAAGATTTAAACAATTATTCTTAGAAAATAATAAGATAAATAATGATTTATCTAATTAATTTCCTTGTTTTGGGTTAAATATAACCAGAAATATTAATTAAACTACTGTTTAACTAATTATTTCTTGAGGAAAATAAAACAAATGTATATTTATTTAATATTTCCTTATGGGGTTTCTTCTTTAGACCATAAAAAACTTAATAAAGGTGATTTACTAAGTTATTTTCATAGTGAAAGCAATTTTACTTGGAGTAAAATTGGTCTTACATGATGTACTTGGGTCCATCTAATGATAATAGGTTTAGATGAACAAAAAATGGTGTAACACCAACCTCCTCAGCCCACTCGTGGATTTTCACTCCCCTAGAAGGAAGTGGATGTGGAAGAGCCTCCCCATGAGGCAAAATTCCCTTCACAAAGTAAATATCAAACTCAGGCTCTATCCTCAATCTGGCATGGTGCAAGACCATCACGCATCGCCGCCTATCCCAACACCTAACCAGCAATCACAGAAATGCATCCTGGGACGTCAAGATTGGGCTCTCAAAGAACTTCAGCAACCCATATCGTGCTAAATTATATAGAGCATGCAGGTCATGTGCTACTACTGTGCAAAGGATAAGAAAATATCTCTCTCTCCACAACATCCTGCCACAAAGGAAACACAAAAAAATGCCATTTTTTGCAAACAAACCATCAAATTAAGTAAAAACTGACACCCCCATGCATTAGATCCATTAGTGTGTGTTGACTTTTTGCATGTTCCTAACAGAGGCGTGAGGCACAACACGTTGAAGCTTTGATATCATGCGCAATCTAATAGCTCCCTGTAATTTGCAAGATTGGAAAAGTCAAACTACAAAGAGAACATTTGAACCACATTGGGATTCTAGGATCTTGCCCTCCTGAATCCAGAGAGGGATCTCTCCAATAAGTGCAAATATTTTATTTATCTTTAAGGATTTTGGGTAATGATATTAGGCTAGTTATGAAGAACAAGGGTTTTTGTTTTTTTTGGATGGTTGAGCATGATTATTAGTTGAGTGGAAAGTCCTAAATGGAAGAGTTTCAAAGGTGTGAAGTTGCAAGCAATCAGAACAAGCTTTGGCTAAAAGATAGATATAACGTTGGTTTTTATTCCATTGGGCTATGGAGTCATAAAAGGGTTTTAATTAAGCATCAAATCAAGAGTGATCCAAGGGGAAAGTCATATATATCACAAGATCATTAAGATTAAAATGATGGAATGGAAACAATAAAAGTGTTGGAGGAGTGGAAACAGATAATAATTTCAAGTAGGATTTATAGTTTTTCCAAACAAGAAAAAGCCTTTTAAGCAACTATTTGAAACCAACCAAAGGGCAGGGCTCACCGTAAACCTCTTTGGACAAGCTTGTATTAAAGATAACTCAGGAGACAAACAATCCAGTAATTCACATAATTACTTTCAGAAAGTATGAAAACACATAAGAGGAAACAAAATGCAACCTAAGATCAGATAAGATACTTTTAAATCTAGTCTGCTTTAAGCATACACTAAGGGAAACTTTCAGAATCTACCTTTGGAGAAACAAGCTAGAAAACAGGGCACACCATCACTTTTCTAGTCTAAATTTAATAAGAAAACAATGAAAATAACATTCAAGAATAATGTTTAAAGAAAACAGTAGGACGAGGGAACGCCAACATTCCTAACTGCTTAAACTGTATTGAATCATTCTTAAATAAACAAATTGGAGGAAAACATTGAGATAAAGCTTATCAGTCAGAGAAGGGTATTGTAAACAATAAATCCTAACTCTATGCTTGTTGTTCTTTATCATAGAATAGGTGGACAATATGGCATAGACAAAAGGAAAACAATTACATATAAAGGAGCACTTCACCAGTGATATAGACCAGGATCCCAAGAAACAGCTTGTTATTGATGTCAAACCAGTTACAATCTTCAGGTCCAATGTTTCAATTCAAAAATCATCTTCACTTCTCAGCCTAACTATTTGATCACAAACAGAGCTTCAAGAGCCTTTGAACACTATTTACACAGAAAATTTGAGCACAAGTATATTTCAAAGTTTTGCAACCAACATTGTTTCATCTTCTACAGAAGTATTTATAGAAGAAATGAGGAGGTGGGATGGGATAAAAAATCTTCAAGGTTCAATTAATACAGATTTAATGCTTCTCGACCTTTGAGGGGCTCAATGGAGAATTTTACAGATATTTCTTCTGTATTAATTGTTTACATGAATAATTAAGCTCGGTGGAGAGCTTTTGTTGACTATAAGGCTCTGTGTGATCTTGTAATAACTCTGTTGATATTTTTGTAATTAATCCTTTTGGATGAATTAACTGTTCGGCTCTCATAAGGCAAATATCCTCTGTTCTGTTTATTACTAAGCATTTGTTGAATGTTGTGAGGCTACAAGTGGCATTAGGTAGCTGAGAGGAATCAATTAGCCTCTAATGTGGTAGTGGAGGCATCCTCTGTTTAATAGATATTTTTTATTTTCTTTTAAACATTGTTAATCTTCTTTAATTATGTGTTTAATTGAGTGGATTAGGCTTTTGATTTTCAATCTTAGCCGTAATCCATCAAAATTGTGAAAACAATCTTCAATCTTCAGTTCTGCTGTGTTTAGGTCTTCAACACTGATACTCTTTTGAATTTTATTGTGTCTTGTTGATGTGCAGGTATACAAAGGGTCCATATGGCATCAATGCTCATGATGCATTGACGAAACATGAAGTTGAACCCTGTGGAATGATTTTTCTTTATGCACAAAGGTGTGGGGGATCGTCATCCCCGGCCTTTGGTTTTCCTTTGATATAATGGAAAAACTATTTAAAACCTGCAAAATACATAAAAACGTTATAAAATCTTGCGTATTTGGTAAAACTGCTTTGGAAGTTTCGGGTTTGGAGCATGGCCGTTGAATGACAGCATCCAATGGTGGAGATTGCGCCTTCAAGGTCAAAGGAGGCGATTGGAAGAATGATGCAGAGATTAATTTAGGGTTGTTGATCTTGCAGAGGTCAACGGTCGGGAGCCATAATGATAATATAAAGCGAAAGAGTCAGTTTACAATAAAACGTGCGGAAATCTGAAGAAAATAGGTTAAAACCTTAATCAGTAATGAAAAGGCAAAGAGGAAAAATTGGGGTTTCGCGGATGATCGTGGACTGTCAGATCAAATTGGACCCAAAGATCAACGCCAAAGATTGCTCATTGAAGGCCCTTGGAAAAGGCGGAGGGTGATAGTGAAAGGCCAGATTGAATCTGAGCCGTTGATTCGCAGAGATCAACGGCGGGGAAGGCACGTGATAAATCATAATGCAAATGGGAAAAGCGGTTTAGGGAGGGAAAATCGGCAGTATCACACGGAAAAAAGGGAGAAAGGTGGTTTCACCTTTTTGAACGCGATATGCGTTAGAAGGTGACATGTGGAATTTGAATATCGCCCATATTGCGTAGCTCTTGGGAAATTAACGTTCATGCTTGAAACTGCGCGAAAATTCGCGTTGGCCGTTGGATCTAAGGTCTTAGATCGGACGGTGGGGAGCGAGCGCGATATCGGCAAGATGTGCGGGTAGATAGTAGGTAGGGTGGTTTTAATATGGGCCGTCGGATCAAATATTGGACGGTTGAGATCAGATCTGGAGGGAAGGCAGGACCCAAGGGAGTTGGGCCTGTCGAGATAAATCTGGGCTGTTGGATCAAGGAATGAATAGCTCAGATCTAATATTTGGGGCTAATGAACAAATTTACAAAGTGGAGAAAGGGATTAATATGAGCCATTGATCTGTAGAGATCAATGGTTGAGATCTGCTTAAAAAACATTATAAAGCAGGGTTGCATGGTTTTTAACCAAGGTCAGGAGGGAAGATTTGGACTGTCAGATGTTGACACATGGACGGCCCAGATGCAATCGAGGCTTTGCGATCGGCGGGGGGAAAAACTGAATGACGCCAATGCGATTGGCTTTGGGCCATTGATCTGCAGATCAGATTGATAGTGGAGGACGAATCGTAGTAGTTCTTCAGTGAGGAGAGGGCTTTGAGCGGGAGCAATGGCAACCGTTGGATCTGGGAAGAGGGGAAGAGATCAACGACTAATATTTCATTGGGAGGCCACCAATCGGGAGTGGGTAAAGACAATATGAAATGTGCCCAATGATTTTTAGCAATGCGAGATTGCGTAGTCCATTGAGCTATTTCAAGATCAACGGTCGAGAATGGCTTTGATCAATGAACGACAGGCCCCTTTATATTTATGAAAAAAGAATTTTTTAACAAAATACAAAGGAAAATGCACTAGGGGAGGTTTATTATAAAAGGCTTGGCGCCCGGTTGCGAGGCCTTAGGATATATGAGAATGATAAGGAACTGGGGTTAAAACACACCAAGGGCCAATCGCATCGGAACGTAGGAGATGGACTTTTCAATATACCCATTTGAAATCCTCCAATGCGAGATGGCGCAGATAGTCGATCGGGAAAAGATCAACGGTCTTTACCATTTAATAACATTGCACTGGCGGGTTTAATGTAAAACATAGGAAAAAGGGGTTTTTATGTTTTACAAAGGAAAATAGCAATCGGGAATGGTTTTTTGCATTACTTAGCACACGATTGCGGCGTCGTTGGTCTATATGGAAAGTAAAGGTCCGGGGCTTATGTATAAGAGGGCTAATCGCATCGGAAGTCTTACGAAACAAACAGACTTGCGCTCTCCAATTATTTCCGATGCGATAAGTGCCCGATGTGTCTACCACCTGGTTCTAGGGCATGGCCACATGTGGGGAAGTGGTTTAGGACTTAGCCCAAGGGGGCTTAAGCCTATATACAAAAATGTGTATTTTTATGATTTTTTTCAAGGTTTTTGATGGATTTGGGGGTTTCGGTAAGGTTTAAAAAAGGGTTTTAAACCTTGTAAAGGGGATTTTATGAAGGGGAAATGGGAAAAAATGGAAAATAGAGGAATTCCATGGGGAAAAAAGGGAATAAAATGAAGGTTAGTTTTGAGTGGAGGGAAGGGAAAAAATGGAGTTTTGTAGCAGTCTTTTCCCTATGAAAATAGCAGAATTTCTGAGTTTAAAAAGGGAAATAGTAGTGAAGATCAAAATAGATGTCATGATGTCTTCATGAGTCTTCAAGAGATAACACTTTTAGCAATCAAACTTGTTTCTTGAAGGCTCCAAAAATGATTTAGCCACTATTTGATATGGAAAATTTTATGGTGGCTAACAGTGGCTCCACTTGGGGATGGTGCCTTCTTGAAGGCATCAAGAACTTCATACTTGCGTTCTCTGGGGGGCTGATCAGTGCCTCATCCATTGGGATGCAACTTTATTTACTTGGATGTTCTTCTTTTGCTCTGAAAAATGTTAGCAGCCATGAAAAACAATGGATCTTCATCAACACAAGCTTTCTGCCTACCCAATCCTACTGATCTAACATTTTTTCTTCTTTAGAGTGCAATTGGATTGGAAAACTCTCTTACAACATTTTATTATTTTGAAAGCAAAAAACTAATATAATTCTTCTTATTATTTCTCCATGAACTCAGATTAAATAGTTGAGTTCAGATGCTTCTCTACCTACTCTACTAATCTGTTAGGATTAAACAGTCTAACGGATTTTTATTCACTAATTTCTAAAACAGAAAATTAAAAAGCATACAAGTCAGGATTGAATAGTCCAACTTGTTGTTGATCTATGGCATAAAAAAAAAACTGCACATAGATATTATTTTTCAGAAAATTAAATCAAAATGGAAGGCTTAAGATCTGAAAGTTCTAAGCACGGCCTTCACTTTTCTTCAGCTCTGTTTTTACTTCTGTTTGAGTTGTTTTCTCCTTGTTATTTGGTTCATATTTTGAGTTGATTAGAACCAATTTACTTCTATGTTTGACTCATGATTAAAACATATTTGATTCATTCTTCTTTTAGACACTAAGGTTCAGATTTTGAGCTTGTTTGAACCTTTAATTTCTATCCTAATCTACCTAGTTGATAAGCCAAGATTAAACTTTTTGGAAAATATGATTCACTAACCTACAAGTAGTCAATTTAAAACTAATTAGTCATGATTAGGCTGTATGACTAACCAGAAGTGTGTTTTCAGGAGTGGCATTTGAGCTTGCACACTTTCAGAATTTGTTTCTCTTTTTTAGTATGGGGTTGTACCTTTATTATTTTTACAAATCTGACCTCTTTTCTTTCTTCTATTTTTTTTGTATTTTTTATTTTTCTAACTTTGAATGCAATGATGGGTGAAATATTTATAATGTGAAAAAATATAAAAAGGCTTTCAGAACATGATAGGATTAAGAGAGGTAATGTTTAAGCATCCTGCCATTGACAGGACCCCCAAACAGTTCAGCTCCATTCAACTCCTGAAAAAAATAAGCATTATTACCAGTAGCAGAATGAATGAGATAAGGGCCAAGCCATAAGTTGTCAAATTTCCCATGCTTTCCCTTATCTTCTCTCCTTGAGTCCCACTTTAAAACTTTGTCCCCAATATTGAAATTGTTGGCCTTTTTTATTCTATCAAAAATATTTTTGATGTTGTCTTGCTTCAGCAATGCTTTGTTATAAACCTCCTCTCTGGTTTGTTGAAGGTGAATAGTCTGATTTATTCTTCTAATCATGTCATTGTCTTCAGACTGCACCTCTTGAATCAACTTCATAACTGGTACACCAAGGCTGGTTGGAAAAATTGCATCAGTACCATACACAAGCTGGTAGGGTGACATTCCAATAGATTTCTTCAATGTCAATCTGTCAGGCCATAGTGCATGCACAAGCTTTGTGTGCCAAGACTTCTTGTTGTCCTCCAGCAACTTCTTGATTATGTTCACCAAACTCTTGTTTGAGGATTCTTCTAGCCCATTACCTTGTGGGTAATAAGCAGTAGAATGACCCAATGTTATCTAATATTTGTGACAAAATTCAACCATCTTCTTTGATCCAAACGATGTTGCATTATCAGTGATGATATTTCTAGGACAGCCAAATCTAGAGAGGATATTAGTCTCCATGAATTTTATGATGACTGAGTCATTGGCTTGCCTAGAAGGGATGGCTTCTATCCACTTGGTGAAATAGTCTGTTGCAGTGAGAATCCATCTATGTTGGGCAGATGATGGTGGATAGATTTATCCTATGAAGTCAAGTCCCCATTGTTGAAAATGAGCTTCAACAGTGATTGGATGCAGAGGTAAGGGTAGCAGCTTCCTTTTGCCTTCAAAAATTTGGCATTTATGACAAGCAATGATCATCTTGTGTACATCAAGAAAAAGAGTGGGCCAATAGTAACCAGCCCTTAGGATTTTGTTGGTTGTTGTCTTCTAGTAGAGGTGGCCTCCACATTCTCCTTCATGGAACTCATGCTTAACCTTCTCTGCATCATACTCAAGAAAACATTTAAGCAATATACCACTTGCATTTTTCCAATAAAGACATTTATCTATAATGCAATAGTTTACAGCTTTTAACTTTAAAAACCTTGCCTTTTTTTTTGATAAACCAAGAGGTGTGTTCAAATTAAGAAAAACATAAAGAATATCAGCATACCAAAAGGAATTCATAAAATGGACTTCAACCATGGGAGTTGAGATTTCCTCTTGTTCGTCCAAAGAATTTATCATATTAATATCAAGAACTTAAAAATTTGATTCAGCCATTAATCTAGCTAGACCCTAGCCTTTGATGAGTTTAGTGGGCTTAATATCTAGATCATATTCAAGAATAACATCTATCCAATTACCTCTCTTACCATCTGGGTCCTACGTTAGAATTTCTTTCACAACTGAATTTGGGACAAAGGCAATGATCTGTGAGTGCAAGATGTATACTCTGAATTCTTTTAAAGCTTTGACCAAAGAAAAATCTTGCTTTTCCATAATGTTATACTTCAAAGGGGCATCCCTCAAAGCCTTGCTAAAGAATCCAATAGGTTGCTCTTGTCCTTGTGGATTTTTCTGTAAAAGGATAGCAGCTATTGTATGTTCTGATGCAAATGAAAAAAAAAAAAAATCTTTTGAAAAATCAAGACTTATTAGGACTGGTGTTTTGGTTAACGCTTATTTCACCAGCTCAAAGGACTTCTTTGCTTCCAAGGTCCATTTAACCCCTTAATCCTTCTTTAGCATGTTTTTAATGTTCCTAAGGAGATCAGCCAAGTTGGGTATGAACCTTCTCAAGAAATTAATCTTTCCAACGAAAGATTGTAGTTCCTTGATGTTTCGAGAATGAGAGATTTGCAATATGGCCTCAATCCTCTTTGGATCTATCTTAATGCCCTCTTCTAAAATGATGTGCCCAAGAAGTTTACCTTCTTGGAGACTGAATAGTGATTTCTTTGGGTTTAATGATATCCCAAACTTTCTACATCTCTCGAAAACTGTTCTCAAATGTGCTAAGTTCTCTTCATCTGTCTTTGAAAACACAGTGACATCATCAAGGTAAATAATGATGAAGTAGCCCAATTCTTCCGATAATGCTATGTCCACTCTCTGAAAAGTTTCACCAGCATTCATTAGACCAAAGGGAATTTTCACATACATGAAAGTGCCCCAAGGTGTAGTAAAAGTTGTCTTTAATTGATCATCAGGATGAACTAAAATCTGATTGTATCATGAATAGCCATCAAGCAAAGAAATTATTTTAGAACCAACTACCCTTTGTAAAATATGGTCCATCTTGGGTAAAGGGTAGTTGTCCTTGAGTGAAGCTTTGTTTAAGTCTCTAAAGTCTATACAAAGCCTAATCTCCCCTATTTTATTCTTAACTGACACCAGATTAGACACCCACTCAAAATATCTAATAGGGAAAATAATACCAGCTTCATACATTTTCTTGATTTCCTTCTCGACCAAAGGTAACTGAACAGGGTTTATTCTGCGCAGTTTCTGTTTGAATGGATTTTGGTTTTCCTTGAGAGGGATTTTGTGCTAAATTATTTCAGTGTCATAGGATTTCAGATCTTTGTAACTCCACGCAAAAACATCAGAAAATTATTTAAACAGCTCTATGTATTTGAGTTTAATGTGAGCTGGTAAAGTTTTAGACAATTTTATCATCATTGGTTTCTGTTCACTACCTATATTACACTCTTCAACTTCAGTTTCTATAGGCTCCATTTTTGGCTTCTTGGCCACATCGTTGAAATCAAACAACTCTTCTAAAGGGGCCAGACCCTTTGGCGAACTTTGATCTTTTGACTGCAGGGTTTCTAAATCCTCTGTTTCTAACTCTGCAATCATCTCTTTTTTGTTTTTAAGTTTTCTAGATAATAGGTTTACACCAGTGATCTCTGGAGACTCTTCTTCTTCACCAAGAAAATTTTCTTCACTAGGGCAGTCTGTTTCATAGTCTGAATCCGAACTGGGTAGTTCAAATTCATTTCTGAATTGCATGAAGTCTTCTATTTGTTTGTCTCCGTCAAACACTTGCCAATATTTCTTATTATTAGGAATGGCTGGTCTGAATTTAATTTGAGTTGTGCATTCTTTGGTTTCATATGGCGTTAAGCATGTTATAGCAACAAAGGCCAAATTGTGGCCCATGTTATTCTTTCTTCTTGGGATAAAAATAAACTAGGATTCCTCAAAAAATTTCAATAGATCCACGACATCGTTTCGATAGGCTCTAAGTCTGGGGTGATTAGCATTGTATTCCTTGTTGACCTGCCTAATAATTAATTTTGAATCCCCATGCACTTTAATTCTTTTGGCTCCTAACTTTTTCAACAAATGTAAGCCTAAAAGAAGGGATTCATACTCCACTATGTTATTCAAACACTGAAATTTTAATCTACAGGAAAGGCTTTCTGTGTGGTTGTTCTCAGTGTTGCGTATCCAGACACCTGCACTAGTGTTGCGTATCCAGACACCTGCACTAGTGTTGCTCCTAGTGTAGGACCTGTCAAAGTTCATACTCCACAGAGGATTAGTTTCGGGTTCTGCTTGGTTACTATCCTCTTCAAAAATCATGCTATCGGTTTGTTGTGGAATATCAGCACTATGTTGAATTCGTTTTAATTCCTCAGGATTTTCTCTACTTTGAAGAATACTTCCTTGACTGTCAAGGTTAAAAAGCGAAGGACGCATGATTTTTAGTTCAAGACCCATGTTTGGCTTGTTGTATTTTATGGGTCCAACAAACTGTTTTGGCACTTCTACGGTATCTACCTCCTCCTCTCTATCGGCCATTAATTCAGTTAAAGTGACTTGTTCACTGAATGTTTCATCAATAAACAGGATAAAAGAATCGAGGCCTGTATTTACAGAATATAGAGGAGATTTTTGTGGTCTATCTTGGCTAGTCACCATATACTACATATGGGACTCCCTGTAAAGTCTTCTTGTCTGATTGAAAACAGGGATAGTCGTATAGGTCATGTCCATCTACATGGTGCCTTGTAACTTAGCTCCCCAAGACCTAGATAATAGCATGCCATACTTTGGGGGTACATCAACCACAACAATATCCATTAATAAGCATCTGGATAGGATCTGCGCTAATTTAACGCAAAGGTCTTTGATTAATCCTAAACATTTTACTCTGCTCGAGTCAAAGTAGTAAAGGTCTTTATAAGGTCTGATGATTTCTAGACCCAGGCTCTCCATCACAGCTTTGGGCATTAAATTATGAGAGGCCCCTTAATCATGCATAGCGTTGTGCAAAATCTTGTCATGAACGTTTAAACTTACATAAAAAGGAGGAACAGGTCCCTTTTAATATCTACCTTCAATATTAGGACCAAAAATGAGCTCTGGTTGGTCATCGTTAAGATTGATAGTGTCATTGCTTTCTTCTATATCAAAAGCCTTCAAAATTTGAGATCTATATACATTCTGGGCAACTAACTCAGTAAGAGGAACAAAGATTTTAATTCTGGAAATTCCCTGCTCCAAACTAAAAGGGATTTGATTCTTTGAAGTGTTTGTTTCAACCTTATTAACTGCCACTCTATCAAAAAGAACAGTTTGCTGATTTGTTCTATTTACATTTGACAAAATTGTTTCAACAGGAGTACTAGCTAAGGTATTAGTACTACTAAGGTCTGCACTCTATATTGCATTGTTTTGAGTGCCTTTCTCTTTACCTTTATCAGAATTTCTAGCCACTGTTTTTTCCTTCTATTTTACAATTTTGGGTTTATTTACAGTGTTGTTTTGTGAAGATTTTTCAGAGGTTTTAGTTTTGGGAGTTTCTTGATTGGTTTAACTTCTAAGGTCATATTCTTTTTTAGACTCTATGATAACATTTTCCATGTCTTGATAATAGCTTTCATCCTCATATCTTTTGTCATCATAAGGTGTGTATAGACCTTGTTTTCTATCATAATGAACCTCAAAGTCATCATTATCTACTCCCAGCATATTGATATCATCTTCCTCTGTTTGCTCATCTATTTCTTCAAACTCACTTACATAGTTTTGATGAAAAGGCGGGTTGATTTGTTGATAATCCTCCCTTGGTATTTTTTTAGGCTAATTTCTCCTAAAATTATGATTCTGGTTTTGACTTCTGTTTTGAGGAGTAGTTTGATTTTGACTTGCTTGTTCTCTCTCAAGAATGCTCATTTTCTTCATCATCTCCTCCATCATTCTTTCCATCTTTGAACTGGATGTGGAAGGTGTAGATTCCTCTCTGAAGGACACTCTCTTCTCATTCTTCATTCTTGCTCTTTTCTCCATTAAGTTGACTTCCACAGCAAGCGCTCCTTTTTTCATATCTTCAAGGGTTAAAGGATCTCTCTCTCACAGCTGATAGGCCATTTCAGGGTCAAACCCTTCAGGAAACTTATTTAACGCTGAGCCTTGTGGAGGTTTTAGATCTAGGGGAAGTGCATTATACACACTGTTAAATCTAGTGCATTAAGCTTGTACACTTTCCCCAGTGTTTCTGTGGAGGTTTTTGTAATCATAAAGTATTTGAAGAGGGTTTTTTCTGACTTCCCATTTGTTTAAGAATGTCTGATGGAAGGCTTGGAGATCATTAATACTATGGGGGGCTAAGCCTTTAAACCATTTTCTTACTTCTCCCCCAAAACTCTAAGAAAATAATCTAACTTTGACAGTTTCATCATCAATTCCATTTCTATCAAATTAGTCATTCATCTTATCTACATGTTGTGATGCAGTAGTAGCATTACTAGCATCATACAATGGTATTTTGGACTGATAGTCCTGTGGAAGATTGACTAAGGGCAAATGAATGACTAAGGGAGCATACCATGCTGCCATGATATGAGGTGGAGGTGGATTTACAAGAGGTGGATTAACAAGAGGGAAAATGGGCTGAAATGGAGTGGTTTGGATAGTGGATGTAGGATGAACAGATGTGGATGGACCAGGAATAGATTGGTGAGCTGATCTTGGATGAGAGACACTTAAATTGAAAAGGAAATGTAGATCAGGTGGTGTTGTTTCTCTACTACCAGGATGTTCACTTGTTTCTGGAGATAAAAGTGAAGACTCTGAATCTAGCTAATCTAAATCATCAAGTGACCTAGTTCTAAATGGATTTATTAAGTCTACTTGTGATTTTTGTAGAGCTGCAAGATTTTCAGGAACTGAATTAGCTCTCAAGGGTGATCTGAAAACAGTTGAAAATTTAATCTTAGGAGACTTCCTAAGGATAATTTCGGGGTTATCAACTATCTCAGGTGGGTCAGGGTCAGGGAAAGCTCTAGTATGAATCCTTCTAGGAGCCACTATGCTATGTTTTTCAGACCCAAATTAAAAGAAAATTTTAACCAGATATGATAGTCTTTAAGAGGTTAACTAATATTTTTAAACAAGAAAATTTTAATCCTAAAATCCTTCAACTTAGTTTAAATGATATTACAATGATTATGGGTCTTCCCAGTGGAGTCTTAAGGTCTGTTTAGAATTGTGGAGTTGCCAAGCTTTTGGAGGTAAAAGGTTTTATGGTCCACCACCATGTTTATTCAATACCAATCTAAAATATTTTTGGGTTTTTCTGAGTTTAATTCAATCCTATGGGTTGTAAGAGTGTTCTAAATATGTTTCAAAAATTAGCTACGATTATGAGACAAAGACAGTCTACTCTTATGGCTAAGCTCGCTGATCCTTCAAGGTTAGATAAGCTCTTATGAGAATCCTAGGGTTTGCCTAGTTTGTCGCTGATTCAAACAAGTTTTACCATGATTACCATTGTTTGGTAGTGCTTGAAAAGGGTTGCTTTTACTCACTGCACAATGTTCTTGAATTTAGGATTTTCCTGAGTCCTAAGGTGTACTTAAACTATCATTTAACTCGGAAGTCCCCAGCAGAGTCGCCAGAAATGTTAGCTCCCTATAATTTGCAATATTGGAAAAGTCAAACTGCAGAGAGAACACTTGAACCACTTTGGGATTCTAGGATCTAGCCCTCCTGAATTCGGAGAGGGATCTCTCCAATAAGTGCAAATATTTGATTTAGCTTTAAGGATTTCGGGTAATGATATTAGGCTAGTTTTGAAGACTGAGGGTTTTTTTTTTTGTTTTGGATGGTTGAGCATGATTATTAGTTGAGTGGAAAGTCCTAAATGGAAGAGTTTCAAAGGTGTGAAGTTGCAAGCTATCAGAACAAGCTTTGGCTAAAATATAGATATAACGTTGGTTTTTAGTCCATTGGGCTATGGATTCATAAAAGGGTTTTAATTGAGCAACAATTCAAGAGTGATCCAAGGGGCAAGTAATCTATATCACAAGATCATTGAGATTAAAATGATGGAATGGAAACAATAAAAGTGTTGGAGGGGTGGAAACAAATAATAATTTCAACTAGGATTTATAGTATGTCCAAACAAGAAAAATCCTTTTAAGCAACTGTTTAAAACCAACCAAAGGGCAGGGCTCACCGTAAACCTCTTTGGACAAGCTTGTATTAAAGATAACTCAAGAGACAAACAATCTAGTAATCCGCATAATTACTTTCAGAAAGTATGAAAACACATAAGAGGAAACAAAATGCAACCTAAGATCAGATAAGACACTTTTAAATCTAGTCTGCTTTCAGCATACACTAAGGGAAACTTTCATAATCTACCTTTGGAGAAAGAAGCTAGAAAACAGGGCACACCATCACTTTTCTAGTCTAACTTTAATAAGAAAACAATGAAAATAACATTCAAGAATAATGTTTAAAGCAAAAAGTAGGACGAGGGAACGCCAGCATTCCTAACTGCTTAAATTGTATTGAATCATTCTTAAATAAACAAATTGGAGGAAAACATTGAGATAAAGCTTATCAGTCAGAGAAGGGTACTGTAAACAGTAAATCCTAACTCTATGCTTGCTGTTCTTTATCAGAGAATAAATGGACAATATGGCATACACAAAAGGAAAACAATTACACAGAAAGGAGCACTTCACTAGTGATATAGACCAGGATCCCAAGAAACAACTTGTTATTGATGTCAAACCAGTTACAATATTTAGGTTCAATGTTTCAGTTCAGCAATCATCTTCACTTCTCAGCCTAACAATTCGATCACAAACAGAGCTTCAAGAGCCTTTGAACACTATTTACACATAGAAAATTCAAGCACAAGTATATTTCAAAGTTTTGCAACCAACATTGTTTCATCTTCTACAGAAATATTTATAGAATAAATGAGGAGGTGGGATGGGATAAAAGATCTTAAAGGCTCAATTAATACAGATTTAATGCTTCTCAGCCTTTGAGGGGCTCAATGGAGAATTTTATAGATATTTCTTCTGTATTAATTTTTTACATCAAGAATTAAGCTCGATGGAGAGCTTTTGTTGACTTTAAGGTTCTGTGTGATCTTGTAATAACTCTGCTAATATTTTTGTAATTAATCCTTTTGGCTGAATTAACTATTCGGTTGTCATGAGGCAAATATCCTCTTTTTTGGTCATTACTCAGCCTCTGTTGAATGTTGTGAGGCTACAGGTGGCATTAGGTAGCTGAGAGGAATCAATTAGCCTCTGATGTGGCAATGGAGGCATCCTCTGTTTAATAGATATTTTTTATTTTATTTTAAACATTGTTAATCTGCTTTAATTCTGTGTTTAATTGAGTGGATTAGGATTTTTATTTTCAATCTTAGCCGTAATCCATCAAAATTGTGAAAACAATCTTCAATCTTTAGTTCTGCTGTGGTTAGGTCTTCAACACTGATACTCTTTTGAATTTTACTGTGTCTTGTTGATGTGCAGGTATACAAAGGGTCCATATGGCATCAATGCTCATGATGCATTGACGAAACGTGAAGTTGAACCCTGTGGAATTATTTTTCTTTATGCACAAAGGCATGGGGGATCGTCATGCCTGGCCTTTGGTTTTCCTTTGATATAATGGAAAAACTATTTAAAACCTGCAAAATACATAAAAACGTTATAAAATCCTACATATTTGGTAAAACTTCTTTGGAAGTTTCAGGTTTGGAGCATGGTCGTTGGATGACAGCATCCAACGGCGGAGATTGCGCCTTCAGGGTCAAAGGAGGCGATTGGAAGAATGATGCAGAGATTAAGTTAGGGTCGTTGATCTTGCAGAGATCAACGGTCAAGAGCCATAATGATAATATAAAGAGAAAGAGTCACTTTACAATAAAACGGGCGGAAATGCGAAGAAAATAGGTTAAAACCTTAATCAGCAATGAAAAGGCAAAGAGGAGAAATTGGGGTTTCGCAAATGATCATGGGTCGTCAGATCAGATTGGACCTAGAGATCAACGGCGGAGATTTCTCGTTGAAGGCCCTTGGAAAAGGCGGAGGGCGATAGTGAAAGGCCAGATTGAATCTGAGTCGTTGAACCATAGAGATTGATGGTGGGGAACGCACGTGATAAATCATAATGCAAATGGGAAATGCAGTTTCGAGAGGGAAAATCAGCAGTATCATGCGGCAAAAAGGGAGAAAGGTGGTTTCACTTTTTTGAATGCGATATGCGTTAGAAGGTGACACGTGGAATTTGAATACCGCCCATATTGCGTAGCTCTTGGGAAATTAATGTTCGTGCTTGAAACTACATGAAAATGCGCGTTGTTCGTTGGATCTAAGGTCTTAGATCGAACGCGATATCAGCAAGATGCGCGGGCAGAAAGCAGGTAGGGTGGTTTTAATATGGGCCGTCGAATCAAATATTGGACAGCTGAGATTAGATCTGGAGGGAAGGCAGGACCCACGAGAGTTGGGCCTGTCGGGATAAATCTGGGCCGTTGGATCAAGGAATGAACAACTCAGATCTAATCTTTGGGGCTAATGAACAAATTTACAAAGCGGAGAAAGGGATTAATATGAGTCATTGATCTGCAGAGATCAACGACTGAGATCTGCTTAAAAAACATTATAAAGCGGGGTTGCATGTTTTTTAACCGAGGTAAGGAGGGAAGATCTGGACCGTTGGATGTTGACACGTGGACGACCCAGATGCAATCGGGGCTTTGCGATCAGCGGTGGGAAAAACTGAATGGCATCGATGCAATTGAATTTGGGTCATCGATCTGCAGATTAGATCGATGGTGGAGGATGAATCGGAGGAGTTCTTCAGCGGGGAGAGGGCTTTGAGTGGGAGCAATGGCAACCTTTGGATCTGGGAAGAGGGGAAGATATCAACAGCTAATATTTCATCGGGAGGCCGCCAATCGGGAGTGGGTAAATACAATATGAAACGCACCCAATGATTTTCTACGATGCGAGATTGCGCAGGCCATTGATATGGTTCAAGATCAATGGTCGAGAACGGCTTTGATCAATGAACGACAGACCCCTTTATATTTATGAAAAATGAATTTTTTAACGAAATACAAAGGAAAATGCACTGGGGGAGGTTTATTATAAAAGGCTTGGTGCCCGGTTGTGGGGCCTTAGGATATATGAGAATGATAAGGAACCGAGGTTAAAACACACCAAGGGCCAATCGCATCAGAACGTAGGAGATGGGCTTTTAAATCTACCCATTTGAAATCTTTCGATGCGAGATGGTACGGATCGTCGATCGGGAAAAGATCAACGGTCTTTACCATTTAATAACATTGCACCGGCGGGTTTAATGTAAAACATAGGAAAAAGGGGTTTTTATGTTTTACAAAGGAAAATAGAAATCGGGAATGGTTTTTTGCATTTCTTAGCACCCGATTTTAGGGCCGCTGGTCTATATGGAAAGTAAAGGCACGGGGCTTATGTATAAGAGGGCTAATCACATTGGAAGTCTTACGAAACAAACAGACTTGCGCTCTCCAATTATTTCTGACGCGATAAACGCCTGATGGGTCTAGCGCCTGGTTCTAGGGCGTGGGCACATGTGGGGAAGTGGTTTAGAACTTAGCCCAAAGGGGCTTAAGCCTATATACAAAAATGTGTATTTTTATGATTTTTTCAAGGTTTTTGATGGATTTGGGGGTTTCGGTAAGGTTTAAAAAAGGGTTTTAAAACTTGTAAAGGGGATTTTATGAAGGGGAAATGGGAAAAAATGGAAAATAGAGGAATTCCATGCGGAAAAAAGGGAAAATGAAGGTTAGTTTTGAGTGGAGGGAAGGGAAAAAATGGAGTTTTGCAGCAGTCTTTTCCTTATGAAAATAGCAAAATTTCTGAGTTTAAAAAGGGAAACAGCAGTGAAGATCAAAATAGATGTCATGATGTCTTCATGAGTCTTCAAGAGATAACACTTTTAGCAATCAAACTTGTTTCTTGAAGGCTCCAAAAATGATTTAGCCACCATTTGATATGGCAAATTTTATAGGTGGCTAACACAGTCTTCGCTCAAAGAGAAATCCTTTGCACGAAGACTATGTGCACTATCTTAGATCGCCCATGCAGTCCTACCAAAAGTTGGACAAAATTTTGTTCAAGACCCCACTTGTACAACCCACCCAGACATGAAAGTGATAAAATTACATAGCAGGAGGTTTTAGCTCCTACCTAGCACTATCCGTGCAAATATCTGGTACTCTGGTTGACCGCAATGGAAAGAAAAGCTCTGTAAAATGGTTGTGACCTCAAACACATAGAAGGCACAAATGACCTACAAAAGGGCCATATTAGCCTAGATATTTCCCTTTTTACCATTTTCAGGAGCCCATAACTAAAGCTCAGAGTATCCAATCCCAAAAATATGAGAAAAATAGTGATCATCACTTCATCATGTTTGATCTGGACCTCATAAATCCAGGTTTGAGATCAAGTCATTTTCGAGCCCAATGCCCACCCACTCCATACTACAGTGCAGCTATGCCCTCTCTTATCGCTTTGAATTCAATTTATTTCAAAATATTTGTATAAAAAAGATGCTTTTACTTGAGATATTTGGCGCAGATGTTACAGACATGTTGAATCACCATACGTCCCAAACAGAAAAATTACAAGAGCAGGTATCATTCTATCCTCAGCATGATAGGCTTCCCTAAAAAGCTTTGCATATCCTGAAATCATTTCTTTAGAAGAATAAAACCATAGATTTCATTCACCCGAACATGTTTATCATCACCCCACCTTGCACGTGATAAACACCCTTGCAGGTCGGTAGAGCTATGTAATGTTCCCAATTTTTAGCCTCAAGCTAAAAGGAACATTATAGTTAGCAGTATTTTATTTAGTTAAATAAAATGGGTAAGCAAGCCCCATAATCCTTGAGAAGGAAGAATAAACACTCCTCATGTGAAAGGAGGAAGAATAAAGCAGCTAAATTGAGCACCCCATGGTGTGAACAGGATTGGATCATGCTTGATCTAGTCATTTTGACCAAGTCCACATACACTGTCTAGATACAATGTATCTCCTTGGTGGACTGCGCAGTTTTAGAGGAGGATCACATGCATGAGTTGGAAGGCACATATGGATGGAACCCATGGTGGAGAGGAGCACTTGATATATAATAAGAGGAGGAGAGCCATTGTTATTCATGCTTTTGGTTTATCATGTTCGTATGGTATCTTAGACTTTCATACCCGGGCTATTTAGCAGGGTTGCAATGATCTTGAGCACAAGGGTGTTCCTAGTCAGGAATTCCTACCTCATCCTCAAGGAAGGAGAGGGTTTGCGAGCTTCATTTCCTCATTCCAGCATTTTTCCAAGCTACATCCTTTAGTTAGCATTATTCCTGGAGCAAGATAACTTTGTGTTGCAGGGTGTAGCAATAGAGGATCTCTCGAGGCTTTCCTTGGCTTGTTTTTCAGTGGAGAGCTTAGCTATCTATTGGAGGATTGGTGAGGAGATCTCCAAGGCTTATTTTCATATCATTGACATCAGGCCAACCATCCTTCTTCCCTCACAGCGCAGTCTCCAGCTAGATCTGCGTTATTTTGCAAGCAGTTGCTGGGAGGGTCATTTGAGCTCATCAGGAGAAGTTGTTTCTGAGTAAGGGATTAGCCTTTTTCTTAGATACACTATCAGAGGAGGGCATAATCATTTCAGATCTGCTATAGCCTCATTCCATATTTTGATTTAGTTGCAGTGACAAGTTAATTGTCACATTGTACATTCTCCGACATTTCTAGCAATCTCTCCTAAATTGGCTAGAAATCTTGTATTGGATCCCATTATTCTATTATTGGGAATTTATTTGTATCATTCAGCCTCATTATCATTTTTTATGTATTCAACAGCTATTACTCTCATAAATATTGCACAGTCACTGCTCTCCGGCATTTTGTGCAGCTGCAGCAATTCATGTATTTCATAGTTTGATCATGGGAGATTGGTTCCAATAGATTGAGTGGCCTGTCCCTCAAGATATTTTTGTACATTGTTGCTGATATATTAACAAAAATTATGGCTGTAATATATTTCCTTTATTGACATGTTCAAATTTTCAGAGTTTCATGATTATGCTCATATGTTGTTGTAGCTCACTCTTTGAGCACCTTTTTAAGATACTGAAGGGAAGGATATCTGTTTAACCTTCCTTGAGGGATTTATTTGAGCTCAACTTCTGGAAGTGTAATGTATGGTGTTTTAAAAAATGGATCCAAGCCCCCTTTCAGCTTATTTTTACATTGCCTTCCTTATACAGCATCCCCTTGGACCCTATTGCAGAAATTTCTAAATTGGGAACATTACAGTGGTATCGGAGCATCAATCTTGGCTCAACCTGTGCAGCCCAAGATAATATTCCATTATAAGGATAAGCGCCTCACTTAGAAGAGGATATGTACAAAGGAAACAAGAAAAGAGGAATGATGGAAGAGGAGATCTCCCTGCTTCTTTTCCAAACTATGGAAGTTATCATAGAAGATCTCGAGGAGATAGAAAGGGAGAATTGCAGAAAGTTTCTAAGAGGGTTTGAAGATGAAGCAATCCCTATCTACTATCATGTTGGGTGTGGACATTCAGCCACACATGCAGATCCACAGTGCAGTCCATTTCCCACTTGCACTGTAGGAAGAATGGAGGAAGAAGATGAGACCATTGGAGTAGCAACGCTGCAACTCAAAGGTATGGCTCATGATTGTGGATTTGAAAATTCTGTTTCATATTTTCATGCAAATGTAAAAACATATGATGAATTCACTAAGGGTTTGGTGAAGAAATCTGATGGAAGTCAACATGAACCATCATGTATCATAACTTCAAACACTTTGCATGCACTAGATGGAACCATAAAATAAACTCCATTCCATATTTTTGAGGGGGATGAGAACATGTATGATGGCTTTCTAAGGGTAATATCCCCATTGTGTGAAGGGCCCTCTTCCATTTGTGAAGCCATGGAGGTAATTCCTTCGAGAGATGACCAAGATCTAGGGTCCCTCCTTGATGATGAGGTATTCTCATTTATTGATAGAGGGGATGAGCACAAGAGAACCAACAGCGTTGTCATACTGGGAGGAGATCCATTACCACATGGAAGTGAAAAGGGAGCCTTTGCTTCCATTAGAGGAGCCCTTGTACCTTTGCAAGAAGTTCCAAATATTTTAGCATGTGGGAACCATGGCACAATTCTGGAGTCATATGTAGAAGTTATTGGGGATTGTGAGATGGAAGAGGCAGAGAAGGATCAACATCAAGGGATGATCCACCCTTATCTATTCTAGAAATTTTTTTCACAAGAGAAAGAGACTGTATAGCGCAGTGAAGAGGGGGACAAATCAATCCACTCATATACACAGTCCACTTCTGAACTAGATGTCTCATCATATGGAGGCATTCCACCTAGGAGGCCACCTGATCTAGAGTTGATGAGGGGCATCTTGTCATTTTATTCACCACTCTTGGATTCTAGAGAGGTGAAGACATTAGAGGATTCCAACACATCGTAGAGAGTTTGGGATAAACCTAAGGAGGAGGGAGACACTCTTTCATTTTTAGTATCACCCACTCTCATCAGTTATACTTTGCTGACAGAGTTTTCTGTAGGGATGGAGGATGGAATCTTCATGATGTAGGATGACTGCTCCATAGATTTGGAGAGGAAGAGGATACTTCCTTTGAGGGAGGACTCTTTCATACATAGGAGTGGATGGAGGCCACTCATGCTTACTTTGACCCAGCCTGGGAGATTCCTTTTGGATGACAGCTTCTCATGGGAGGCCAACTTCCAAAGGTCACCCTTACTATTGGAGCATGAGCAGCTGCATGATGGGCATGGCAGCATTTTGGAGGATAGATTTGGCATGGGGGATGTCAAAGTAGCAGGCAGCAGCATAATGGGACCTTCACATGCTAGATCACCAGCGCTGTCTCTAAGGAGGATTGATCTGTATTGGAGGTCTCAACTCTTAGTAGAGTACACCAAGGATCTTGGTGCATGCATGATTCTTGATGACCTAGATGTAGATGACAGATACATGGTGGATGATATGGTCATCTATTATTATGACAGAATCTTCTTGACTAGGGCTTCTAGTCTCAAGGAGAAACTATTACATGCAGCACATGAGGACTTCCTAGCTATCCACCTTGATGCATATCTTGTCTTGATAGAAGAGTTCACTTGGGAGGGCATTCAGCATGATCTATATCAGCATATGCATAGATGCATAGCCCAAATGATTTTAGAGAGGTTGGCACAACCATTTCCCTACTCATTGGAGGTGAGGGAGAGCATTCAGATGAGCCATCTCAGCTCAAGGACCAGAGTACATGGTAAAGAAGGTATATACTCTCATTTTGATTTACCTTTCTTTACTTTATGTGGGCAGCTTGATGAGATAAGGATGATCACATCTCCTTATGCTCCTTATTATGATGTACTTGTGGCCCATTCCAGCAATAGGAGTGGCTATTTACATGATGGTTTGTGGGGGAAGCCACATACTTCTTGGTGTGCACCATTGGCACCAATTTGTACTTTCATGTTCATATCCTATGAGATGAATGTGGTAGAAAAAAATTGGCTAGTAAAGCACTTGTTATATTTTTTTTTGAGGCAATCATGGAATGCACTGCGCTGGTTCCTCATGTGGAACTATGATTCACTCTTCGGTTGCCTTGTGGCAGCTTGTTTTCATTGCATTTTGCTTCCATATGTTTCCAATGTTTGTATACTCATGGGAGGCTTTGTTTGGAGAGTGTGCTTGGAGTTGAAGATGCCCATTGGGAGTATTATTCTCCCCTTTTCACATGTTGTATGTTTCAGGAGAAAAAATGGGCACACCATGATTTCCATGTCACTACTTTTCTCTTCATGTAGGAGGAGCTATTGAGAGAAAATGCGTTGTTGGAGGAGGCACTTCATGGTTGAATCATTTTGTGGGGAGGCTTGGGCAAATTGTGGAGGCCATGAAATTTCAACCCAATGTCAGCAATCCCCTCATACTTATCATAAATGGAGGGAGAAACTACTTGGATGGAAAAATCTAAACTCTCCATTCAGCCCAAACATGTTGCATAGATCTGAGGTTGAGGATTGCTTTGTTGAGCTACCTAGGATGGCTCATTTAATTTGGATGATTGCATGGGTGAAGGAGTCACTCATTGGGAATAATACTTCCCATGTTTTTCATCACTCCTACCTTGAGGAGGCCATTGAAAAATAAGGATATTCCACTTGCATCTTCTATTATCTCATGATGTATACTTTGGTTTTACACACTTGGAGGGATACATGGAGGACAGATTTATTGCATAATTTTATGAGCTATGGTGGGGTCTATTGATGAGGAGGCCACAAGAAGAAGAGGAGGATTTTTTTCTCTACCTTGCAGTTGCTTGAGGACAAGCAACATTTTGAACGGGGAGGACTGTAATGTTCCCAATTTTTAGCCTCAAGCTAAAAGGAAAATTATAGTTAGTAGTATTTTATTTAGTTAAATAAAATGGGTAAATAGGCCCCATAATCCTTGAGAAGGAATAATAAACACTCCTCATGTGAAAGGATGAAGAATAAAGCAGCTAAATTGAACACCCCATGGTGTGAACAGGATTGGATCATGCTTGATCTAGTCATCTTGACCAAATCCATATACACTGTCTAGATACAATGTATCTCCTTGGTGGACTGCGCAGTTTTAGAGGAGGATCACATGCATGAGTTGGAAGGCACATGTGGATGGGACCCATGGTGGAGAGGAGCACTTGCTACATAAGAAGAGGAGGAGAGCCATTGTTATTCATGCTTTTGGTTTATCATTTTCGTATGGTATGCTTAGACTTGCATACCCAGGCTGTTTAGCAGGGTTGCAGTGATCTTGAGCACAAGGGTGTTCCTAGTCGTGAATCCCTACCTCATCCTCAAGGAAGGAGAGGGTTTGTGAGCTCCATTTCCTCATTCTGGAATTTGGCCAAGCTACCTCCTTCAGTTACAGTGTTATTCCTGGAGCAGGATAACTTTGTGTTGCAGGGTGCAGCAACAGAGGATCTCTTGAGGCTTTCCTTGGCTTGTTTTTCAGTGGAGAGCTTAGATATCTATTGGAGGATTAGTGAGGAGGTATCCTGGGCTTATTTTCATATCATTAGCATCAGGCCAACCATCCTTCTTCCCTCACAGCGCAGTCTCCAGCTAGATCTGCATTATTTTGCAGGCAGTTGCAGGGAGGGTCATTTGAGCACGTCAGAAGGAGTTGTTTCTGAGTAAGGGATCATCCTTTTGCTTAGATACACTATCAAAGGATGGAATCATCATTTCAGATCTGCTACAGCCTCATTCCATATTTTGATTTAGTTGCAGTGACAAGTTAATTGTCACATTGTACATTCTCTGGCATTTCTAACAATCTCTCCTAGATTGGCTAGAAATCTTGTATTGGATCCCATTCTTCTATTCTTGGGAGATTATTTGTATCATTCAGCCTCATTATCATTTTTTATGTATTCAGCAGCTATTACTCTCATACAGACTGCGCAGTCACTGCTCTCCGACATTTTGTGCAGTTGCAGCAATTCATGTATTTCATAGTTTGATCATGGGAGATTGGTTCCAAAAGATTGAGCGGCTTGTCCCTCAAGATATTTCTATACATTATTATTGATATATTAACAAAAATGATGGCTGCAATATATTTCCTTTATTGACATGTTCATATTTGCAGAGTTTCATGATTATGCTCATATGTTGATGTAACTCACTCTTTGAGCACCTTTTCAAGATATCGAAGGGAAGGAGATTTGTTTAACCTTCCTTGAGGGATTTCTTTAGCTAAAATTCTGGAAGTGTAATGTATGGTGTGTTAAAAAATGGATCCAAGCCCCCTTTCAGCTTAGTTTTACATTTCCTTCCTTATACAGCGTCCCCTTTGACCCTATTGCAAAAATTCCTGAATTGGGAATATTAAAAACTACACGTTCCATGGCATCCATCACTCATGTAGACCATACGTCAATATTTGGAGCCATGGCCACAAAATTTGACCCAGGCACCATTTCGTGTTCATACATCCATGATCAAACATCAGTCAATTTTATTCATTGCATGTCAAAACCCTGTTCCCGGGCCACCATTCTCTACAAGCGGATCAACAAAACCGCATCACCGTGTTTCACATTTGGCATATCACACCCTCATAAGCATAGCCCATCTTTGACATTTCATCTGCCTCATCACCCTAACACTGAGACCAACCAATGGACCCCTACCCTCATCAAAAAACACTCCTTGCATCATCATTCAAGATCATACATGTTAATGGGGAACCTGTATCTATGCTTGTACATCTAAACCATTTTCATATTCTTTTGGAAAGTGTACAAAGATTTTTTTTAGGATAAAAATCCCACCCATAAATTTACATTTCTTACCTAGCAGCAGTCCCTAATCACCCTTGGTCGGAACTACACATTTTTTACCACACCCAACAGTTAGTCATCAATATTTTTTCACTTGTTGGTGATGACTAGTTGTAACAGCCAAGTTTCCTAGTAGCTGATCTAAAAAAATTTCAAATTTGCCAGCTAGAAAACACCCATAAACATTTTTTTCCCTCCTACCTTTTCAATCCGCCCATGACGAGATGAAACCTCATTATCAAGCCCTATCTAGCCTCAACCATACTAGCTTGTCCATCAACTCCAAAGAAAACAATCCAAATCTGTCCAAAGAAGTCTCCCCTAAGTTAGGTAGTGGCGCTTTAGGCATTTCTCCCTTGGAAAACTATCCTAAAGCCAAAGAACCTCTATCTACTAACATACCAGTCGCAACAGACCTTCCTGTTCTACAAATAAAGTTGGTTATACCCTTAAGTCGCGCCACTAATAAACCCTCAAGTCTCAGCAATACATGTACCATAGGTCAAACTGATTTTAGGTGGTTTTACAGTGTTTTAATGGATCTTTCAAGAACAGAAGTATACCAGCATTCCCAGAAGATAGTATTTTTTTCCACATGAGAAGACAGCTGCTTCTCATGTGATTTTGAGCTTGGGATGCAGCTACAGGGCAGAGATTTGTTTCATTAAGCTCCTACTATCACAGTCACAGCATGAAAAGGTAGTGAAAGGAAAAATAACATTGTTAAAAGCTGAGGGTTTGAGAATAGAAAAAACCTCCTTCATCAATAAGCAGAGGGTTTGAGAATAGAAAACCTCCTTCATTTATAAGTGGAGGGTTGAGGTCTGAGAGCGCATCCTTCATCTATAAGCAGAGGGCCAAGGATAAAGGTTGATTTTAAGAATTGCACTGACTGTAAGACATTGTTTCGAGAACAGTGAGACAGCAACTAAAGGTTTCTGAAATAAAAGTAATGATTAAAGGCAGAAGCAAAGCAGTGGGCTTTTAAAATTGTTTTGCATGAGTTTCACTATTATTTGAAATACAAGGTGAAGCTAATAGGTTGATCATAAATGAAGAAATATTATTAAGCAGATGGCCAAAAGAGTCAAACAGTCTTGGGCTCAAACTAACTTCTGCCATCATGTATAAGGGAAACCACTATCAGTATGTTCATCAAACATTCTTCATTTGGTTGAGACAGAGGTTGAAAAGAAACCACGCATTTGTCAAATTAGGCCTCCTTCAGCTATAAGCAGAGGGCCAGAGAAGTGATTGATTTTAGGGTTTTCACTGCATGAGTACTATAACTATCAAAGAAGCTGACTTATCTCCTATCAGAGTTTGCCTTCAAAGACAATCTGGGGCCAAAAATGAACAAACCTTGCTAAGGGGTGTAATTTCCTTAAAGGTTACAAAGACTCATCTCCTTGATAAACAGGCTTAACATTTAGTCTCTATTCCTTTAAACAAAACCGAGTTGAAAAGTGGTTGAAATCAGCTGGGTTAGACACAGGCCAAAGGGTGATGATTATTTTTCAAAGGGTACTTTTCTTCCTGTTCATGAAGAATTTTCTTTCAATAACTCATCATAGTGGACAGAAGGCAATTCGAGCTTATTTCTCCCAAAGAGGCATCACAACTAAACACATAGGCTCATAAATATGTAAGAAGGATTATGGCATGAGTTTCAAGTTCTGGAACAACATTCAAAGCCAATAATGTATGACACTGTTACAAATAAAGGCACTTTCCTCACAAAAAGAGGTCAAATATACCTGGCTATTGCATTTTTAGTAAAGGAAAGATTTTTGAAAGAAGTTCCATTTTGATGGACAGAGGATGATAAAGCCTAGGTGAATACAACTAGCCCTCACTCACAGTCAAAGAGAAGCATCATTTGGAGAATACATCTACAGTCCCTATATGGATTTGAGCCAGGTTCCCTCTAACAAGCAGATATAATCATAAGGAACAGAAACTGTCAATCAAGTTTTAAAGAGATAAGTCATCTCCTTGCAAGATGGCAAAAGATGCTTCACAAATCATTGGTTTTCCTTTTCAATAAGAAAAACACCGAGTGATAATTATCCTTCAAAGTGGTTTGCTCACTGTAAAAAAAGGATCACAAGCAAAGACCTCCAAAAAAAGTCACCCATAGTTTTTCAAAAGGCCTGGTCGAGTTTGGGTTTGTTTTATTTTGAAAAAACACGAATGATAAGATTGGGGTTCACTTTTTATTTCACAACCAACACCTTCTTTTCAAAAAGGGGACTTACAAAACAAACCCTCACAAAAGTAATCACAAAGAGGTATTAACTTGTTCACGTTCAAAGGAGGATAAAGGGACCATTGCAAGCCCTTTTAAAATTCTCAAAACACAAGCAACACTCCCCTTTTGTTGTTCACGAGACCAAAGAAGAATTTTTCGGGCAATTTCACAGATTTTTCAGGCTTGGAGACTGCGCGGCGTGCCTGTAGAAACGTGTGGCACATTTAGGTGACTTTTTGCAAAGGAATTGTATTGTTGCGCAGCGCGCCTGTAGGCGCCGGTCACGACTACCCGTCAGTGACCCGACAGCCTTTCCGTGTGCGGCGCCTTCTCATTTCAAACATGTCACGCATGTTTAAAACAGTAAAAGTGCCTCCAAAAAAATCTTGAAGCTGCTCAAATCCTCAAGCAAAGCCCACCATCGATCTTCAAGGTATTTTGTTTCCTCCTTGCTAATTTCAAAATTGTTAAGTAGTGGCGAAAAAATGAAACTCATGGTGTAAATCAAGGTGATGTGTTAAATGTTTTGAAGAAGTTTGTTACGGTGGGAGGTTAGTGGAGTGATTCATTATTTTCAAAGAACCTAGAGCTGCCCTCAAGACTGAGATAAAACCATAACCTCTGTCAGCAAATGTAGTGGTGAAAACAGTGGTAAGGAGGGTTGAATTTTTGTTAAAAATACGAAGACTTTTGTGGCTGTGATAGCCCAAGGTTGACATAGTGATAATGGTGTGTTTATGATGATGTCAAAAGGCCTAAAAACTTCCCTCAATACAGTGCTAAAAGCATAAACCTACAAGTCAAAATATACACAGTAGTAGAGGTTTGTAAAGTTGTTGGAGGTACCTTAACTGTGATAGGGAAAAACCATAAACTTTGTCAGCTATGTTGTAGTGGTAAAAGTAGTGGTGAGAAGGTTTGAAATTTTTTTTAAAGTCTGAGTAACAACAGTGATCATACATAAATTACTTTGTCACTGTCAAAAGTCCTCTCTGTGTGGTGAAAAGCAAAAACAGTGCTGCCATCTTTGTCCATGAAAGAGACTTTAATGAGTGAAGCTATTTTTGCAATTTGAAGGTGTTTTGTCAAAATGTGTGTGAGAAATAGTGAATACAAGGAGGGTGTTTTTAATTGAGAAGAGTGTTTCGCCTCTGTCTAAATACAAGGTTGTCTTGTTTTCATCAAAACATGAAGGATCTGTGTAAACATACCTAGCCACAATAACATTTTCACTATGTGCTTGCTATTTTGATAACTTTGGTTGATTGGCATACAAAGGGAGACAGACAATGTTTTGGAAAGAGCACAGAGTTTTGTGTTAAAGAGTCATTTCACATAGAATTTGAAGAAATCTGCCTTGTTCAAACATTGACTAACCAAAAAGACAGAGTTGTGTTTGAGAAAGCATTTTGAAAACCATTTGAGGCAGTTTGGTTTTGCAGAGAGCATCCAGAACAAGATGCCTCCCAGGCAAGACAGTAGGAGTGGCTTGCATAAGAGATTTGAGCCTACTTCCACTGAAGAAGCGAATGCCCACCCATCGTTCTTGTTCAATTTCCATGAGGTTGGGTGTTTAGATTTTTGTCAAAGAGTGCAAGAGGTGAAGATCTTTTCTCCTTTGACACACCTTTGCGCTTTGAGGTTTCAAGACAAGCATTTCCAACTAGCAGGCCTTGATTTCAAATTCTCTCCAATGTCCATCTCCAAGGCCACTAAAATCCCTTATGTCAGGGAGAAGTGGTTTAAACAAAGCCACCTAGACTCAGAAGAATACAAGCCCTTTCTAAAGCCTGAGCACAGAGATTCATGCCCTTATATTTTCCCTTTCTCATATCCTTTGGCTAGCTATGCCCCCCTCATGAAAATCATCATGAAATACTTCACTTGTGAGGGAAGATTTTCCCGAATTTATGCATATCACATTCGATTGCTCATGCATTTGACTAGGTCCAAATTGCTAAATATTCCTTTCTTCTTACACAAAAGCACTGAGAAAATGGCCTCCACTGTTCAGAAGAAGCCTCCTTCATAGAAAATAGCCTATCTCTTCCATCACTCTCTCATCAAAATCATCATTCTTCATCAGCTTGAAAAGAGAGAGGTCTCTTGGGACACCCTCATCATCCATCCGAATTTCTCCACTGTCCCTCCAGTTCATACATCCCCCACACCTCCTACCCATCCTTCTTCACCTTCTTCTAGCATACCTACTCCCAAAAAGATCAAGTTTACCAAAGAGCAAGAAAAAGAGCCTGAAGAGGGAGAAGAGCATGACCATGATGATGAGGAAGATGATTAAGGGCAGTAGCATGAAGAAAAGCAACACAGTGAGGGTGAGTAGACTTTTGATGACACACAGCAGACTTATGATGAGGGTGAGCAGCCCTATGATGACACACAGTAGCCAAAAGAGACTAAACAGGAGCAGCATGAAAGTGCTGAATAGGAGCAGCATTAAAATGATGAACAAGGGCATGAAAGTGATGAAAAGGGGCAGCCACAGCTATATACACAGCAGCCTCTTAAAAAGGAGCAGCAACCTCAAGAAGAAAAAGGATAGTAGCATGAAGATGTACAAAACAGTGAGGAGGATAGCCCTCAAAGGGAGATGCAAAAAGACAGCCCAGGTATCCTTGAAGAGAGCCAAGACATTGGCAAAAATGAAGGGCAAAGTGACAAGGGTAAAGAGCCCGTGGAGCATGTGCTAGTTGCCTCTCCAAGGCAAGGGGCCATGCTCTCTTCTCTGAAAGTGGCCAAGCCCCAGACAGCAAAGAAAAGGGTGCCTAGAGTCGTAACTCCAAATGTGACTAGGGCCCTCCGAAGCAAGGGAAAATTGCCAAAGAAGCCCATGGTTGATTTTCCCAAGAGGAAGAATACTAGAAGAGCCACCCAAAGCAAGGGGAAGGGCAAGGAAGAAAGCAGTCATGAACAGGAGAGGAAATTCGACATCATCCAAATCCAAAGCGATGATAGTGATAATGAAACCTGGATTCTAGAAAATCTCTTGATCCAAAGGGAAATCCAAATTGATGCCTTGAAGGCTGATCTTCATAGAGCTAGGAACTTCAATCAATTCTTGCAAGTTCAAAACAAGCAGATGAGTGTCCATACAGTTGTTTATGAGACACGGGCAAACAAATATAAGAAGGAGACCTCCAAAGCACAAGTGAGGTTGGAAGAACTCATGGGTGAGTTCGATGAAAGTGAAGGCGAAGATCAGCCTAGGCGCAAGAGGCCAAGAACCATGGGGCTAAAAAGGGCCCTTGAGAAGCAAAAAGAAGAGGAAAATGCCCTTCTCCAATCTACCCCTCTCACTGCATTGTTCGAACAAGAGATAGAGAACAATCGAGAGGCATGGCTTGAGAGAGTTAATGATCACTTGGAGAGGAAATTGGAGAAGTAAAATAGGGACTTGGACCTTCAAAGGAGAATGACAGGGCATTATAGAAAGCTAAATCAGTTTGCCCGGTGGAAGTTGAAGGTTGCTCAAGAAAAACTCAAGGAGGCCAAAGGGAAGCGCCCGGCACAAAAATTGAGGAAAGACACCTCAAGACTCCAAATCTTGGCCTCTGCTTCACAACATGTTGCTGAGAAACCTTGAGGGTCATGCTCGCCAAGTTTGGGTGAAATTCGACATATTTTGGTTTTTTGTCATTTTTGGGTTTTTGGCCAAAACTCATGGGTATCGCCATTTCAATTTGGGGGATAATCAAAGGATGCGAATGGTATAATTGGATGCCATAATTTCAGGAGCACATTCTCAGCGATTTTTAGGACATTTGAAGATCATTTTCTCCCTCGAAATGGCGAAAAATGCTCACTTTTTCTACACTCTGCCCAGTTTATCAGCAAGGCTTATTTTTTGGGTTTTTACACACAAGCCTGTTTTTGGAGCACTTAAAATGTTCATTTTGGATAAAACTAAAAATTTTCAGAAATTAGACACTCATAGCTTTCCAACGAGCTATCATGAGCCTCATTTCGACATCGGGAAGGCTTCCAAAAGTTGTCGGAAAGTCAGGGGACCTTTTGCTGGTGTATTTTTTGAGTATTTTTGTAAAAATTGAACCTTTCAAAATTGCTTTTTCCTCATGTGCGTTTAGCTATTTTTTCACATGAGAAGTTATGAAAAGTCAATTTATTTCCCTCTTTTAGCATTTTTTAGATATTTTATGAGATATTTTGTGCCTTGGGCTTTGCAAATCCTCAAGGACAAAATAAGATAGTTTGGATAGGCCAATGAGATTGCAAATTGAACTAAGAGGTTTTCCTCACTTGGGCCTATATATTCCAAAGGCTTTCATTGTAAAAAAGGCTGAAATTGATGAATAGAAGCAATATATGGTCATATAAGCTTTGGAATAAATACTTGTCTCATGCTTTTGGATAGTCTCTTGGATGTTCTTGGATGATGAAAGAGGATTGTTGTTGGATTCCATGACTTGGTAGAATGGTATAGTGTCTCTCTCTTTGTTTTTTTTCCTAGTTTTCATTCATAAATCCATGTTCTTGCTTGATATAGGATATTAGAGAACAAATTTGAGACATGCCCTTGGAGGCACCTCAAATTTCTTGTTTCTTCATAGCTTCCATGTTTTCTTCATTCTTAGTCACATTAAAGAATTCTTGATTGCTCTTTAATAACTTAAGGATATTGTTGCTTGTTTCATTCATGGTTTTATGCATGCTAAGTATGATTTACGATATGCCCTGCTTACTCATGGCTAGCCATAGCTCCATCCATGAAATTTCTCTTTGACTGATTAGATTGTCATTTTTTGAACCAAGGAGGTCTTGTTCTGATCTTGCCCTTTGCCTAAGACTATGCAATCTTGTTTTCAAAGTGCCCAATAACTTGAAGTACTGTGTTTAGGCGTTCTGGCATAGTGATTTGAGTTGTTTTTCTATCTTAAGTGTATTTCCCCAAAGTCTGATAGCCATTTCCCAAAGTTAGAGAGTTATATATCTCTATGCATGGCTTGAATGTTTATTTCTATGTATTGATTAGCTTATAGTTACATTTATCATGATTAATGGTTTGCCCTACCATGTTTGTGTCAGCTATTAAACTAGTTATGCTTGGAATCCTTTGTTATTCACAAACTTGATGTCCATCTTACTCCATTTTTCCCAAAGATCCATTTTACCTCGAATCAAATCGGCCCTTCAACAACCTTGTATCACCATCTGATAGCTTTCTTGACCTTTTCGACCCCATAGCCCAGTTGATCTGACATCTTTTTACCTATCTTATATCTTTGATCAATTTCATCCCTCACAACCTAAAAACCAAAACCAAAAAACCTACTTCATAACTAGCCTAAAATCAGAACACAATAAGAAAACACACAGATATCCCTTACACAAATAGAGAGAGCCCTCTTTGAGTCCAGGAAGGTGAGGTCCTTGGGCTCCAAATAATGGTTTGATGTTACACTATCATTTGGCTTGCCAATCAGCCAAATCACAAGACCCTAACATAATGGCGATCACGATGGGACTCTGAGTAACAAACAAACTTAGATTCCCTAAACATTCTAGAGACCTTTGAAAATACTATCTGATTGACTTATCCCACCACTCACTAACATAATGGAGATCACGGTGGGACTAACTGAGTACATAACAGTCTAGAAAACTCTTGTAGATTCATTAGTCTTTAAAACTTAAACAGGCAAGTAGTCCATAGAATCATTTAGAGTAAACTCTTTTTGTTATCGCCACCCTAGCAAAGTGATGAAACAGGTTTAGAATACTTTAATAAACCATAGGTTGCACATAAAACTCAAAAAACCCCAAAAAATTCCTAGATTGGCTTTTCCCTAGTTATTGGTGGTGGACCATAGCTACCTCTTTACAAAAAACAACCAAGTTTCCACCTGGTGACTCCACTAGCTTCCAGTAGGCCTAAAAACTCCATAAAAGACCCAGAAATTCATAAACCATACCTTCCTGCTGACTCATCCTTCCAAAAACTTAAGCTTAGGGTAGAAGCTCTGTAATCAGTGATAAACTAAGTATAACTTAGCGATTCAGAAAAACTCGCCTAAGACATAGGAGATAAGCAGAAGTATTCTTGCCAACAGAACCATTAGCTTGTCCATACAGCCTAGCAAACTATTAAAACTAAGTGAAGTCACTCTTCTTTGCAAGTTTTCCATCTCAAAGTATGCTATAAAAAATTTTCCCATAAGCATCTTTTTTAAGTGTTGGTGGTGGACCATAGTTCTCATAGTTCCACCTGGCGACTCCACTAGTCCATCCTTTTTTGTTTTGACCATCCTTCACATTAGCAAAACCCTAGAGAGGCCATCCATTCAAAACAATCACAAAATACCATCCTCTCTAAACTCTAGACCCAAAATCTGGCTTCATGAAGAATCAACACCAGATCTCATCCAGACCCAAATCCCCCTATCATAGTAGATGACCCAGAGAAGATTCTGTGGCAAGATTCTGAAACTGGCAATTTAGCTACTGATAGGTCCATCCGTAAAGCAAGATCAGTACCTGAACATCTCACTGCCTTGCAGGATTCCTCCTTTGACTTAAAATCAGCAAAAACCCTTTTTAGAAGCAAGTCACAAAGTAAGATATACTTTGACGATCTTGAGCCCCTAAATCTACCACAGAGTCCTAGTAGATAAACCTCACCTACTACACCTCCCGACTTTCAGCTTCTCCATAACTTTGGCTCCTACCATCCCATATCTGCTCAAAACTATTTCACTAGTCCAAGTACATCTGCGACACCTATCCTTACCACTACTGTTCAAACCACCTCAGCTCATCCCGCAAGCCCTCATTTTGTACATCATCCATTAGCTCCCGTCGTGGCATCTTGGTACGCGCCTTTGGTGTTGCCACAACTTTTGGCTCCCTTACAAAATGACTATCAAGCCAAAATCCCATACTTTACCGGAGATGAGACTACCACAACTCAACAACATGTAGATAGGATCAGTGATGCCTTTAAATACATGGAAATAGAATACGAGACCATCAGAATGAGGATGTTCGCCTAAAGCCTGGGCGGAGAACCCAAAAAATGGTTTAAGAGCTTAACTCCAAACAACATCCACAATCTCCCAGAACTCTACCAAACCTTCATAAACAAGTGGGAAATCCGAAAGAACCCCATTCAAATCCTATCAGAATATAACAATCTAAAACGGGAAAATGGGGAAAGTGTCCAGGGATACTGCACTAGGTTCAACAGTGTGTATAACGCCCTCCCACCTCACTTCAAACCCCCACTTGGTTCAGCCTTGGCAAATTTCCCCGAAGGTTTTGACCCAGACATGACTTATCAGCTAAGAGACAAGGATCCCCTTACCTTAGAGGAAATGCAAAAAGTAGCCATAAGGGCAGAAGCCAACTTAGCAGAGAAAAGAGCTAGGACTAGATCAGAAAGGAAAGTCACCTACCGAGATGAGGTCTCCACTTCAGCTCCTTCCTTAGATCCTAGAATAGATGACTTAGTTAGGTCCATGGCAAAAATGTGGGAAAAGATAAGTGAGAAGACCCCTCTTAGGGACAACCAGGCAAACCCTCCAAACAGAAACCGGAACCAAAATGTTAGGAGGGAACAGCCTCAAAAAAAACCAAGGGAAAATGACCAACAAATTAGGCCACCATTTAATGAAAATTATATTGAAGAAGATGATAGGGATACAGAACCCATTGATGAAAATCATTTGAACCTCATAGGGTCTGATAATGAGAGTGAGGTGTACCTCACAGAAGAATAACAAGCATTCTTCTCTCTGAATCAAGATGAAACCAACTATGAAGATCTCGAGGATCCTGCCATAGATTTTCAGAATGCCATAGTAGAAGCTCACAGGAAATATGACCTTAGAAGTAGAAAAAATCAAGACAACTCCAAGAAAGGTAGCTCAGACACTACTAAAACCCCTGATACCTTCCTTAAAAAAGCAGAGGATAGTAACAAAATTGTGGTCAAGAAAACTGACCAAAACAAAGATAAAGCTATTCAAACAGGTCTTAGCTCAGATGCTCCTAGTAACTCCACAAATATTCCTGAGATGGCTGTGTCAAACAAAATCCCAAAACAGAGTCAGCAAACTCAAAACATAGAGAAAGTCATGGCTGAAAAAGCTGAAGAAAACATGTCTAAACTACAACTACCTTTCAGTTTTGAGGGTGAAATCACCAAAATAAAGATCACCATGCCTCTTACCGAGCTCATCACCCAAAACTCTTACAAATACCGAGTGTTAAAAGTCCTAAATATAGGAAACGATGCGAACACCCTTAATCTAGTTGATGACACTCCTGAAGTGTTGTTTGGTCCGAAAATAGAAGGGAAATTCCAAGAGGGAACCACTCGTCCCTTTCACATCAGTCTGAATATCCATGACCAAATCCTTCACAATGCCATGCTAGACTCCGGTGCCTCGCATAATCTTATGCTGAAGGTTGTAATGGAAAGATTAGGCCTAGAAATCACAAGACCATACAAAGACTTATATTCATTTGATTCTAGTAGAGGAAAATGTCTAGGCTTGATCAAAGATCTTTGTTTTAGTTTGGCCCAAGTACCTGCAAAACATCTGATCATGGACATAGTGGTAGCAGACATTCCTCCCAAGTACAGAATGCTTTTATCCAGATCTTGGGGAGCCAAGCTCCAAGGAACTATTCAACTTGATATGTCCTACGCCACTATTCATGTGTTTGACCAAACAAGAATACTCTATCGAGAGTCACACATGAAATACATGATCAGTAGCCAAGAGAGGCCAGATAACATCCCAATGTATTCCTTGCATTCCGACCTGAACTCTTTTATGCTGCACACTGATGAGGACATTGAAGAATAGTCAGAAGAAATTGAAACAAACTTAGACCCACCACATCAGCTACCCCTAGTTCTCTATGATGAACTAGACACTCAAAACTACCATGATCATGAACAGCTATGTCTTGAGGAAAGTAAGTGTGTTCCTTTTGAAACAGAGATAGAGCAAGAAGCATAAACCATTATGTACTATCAAGCAAATCATTTAAACCTTAGGCAAACATCAGCAATAATATCAGGAAACTTTTTTAGAATAGAGGCATTAGAAGACTTACATATCACAAACCTCTTTGGAACTCAGGAGCAGGGAAGCTTAATGTTTTTACCATACCTCAAGGATTTACCATCACATAACTCTTCCACTGTAAATGAAACCTTGATTGTAGCCATAATAGCTCAAAATCCAGAAAAAACGCCTGATAAACTTCTTATGAGCAAAGATGATAACTGTAGTCCAAGTATACCTGAGTTACTTGAACTGGCTAATATTCTGTCATTCCAACAAAGACTTAGAACTACTAGAATTGGCAATCTCATGTAGAATACTAATTTATACAGAGAAAACAATGAGAAACACTATGCCACTACCATCACTCCAAGAAACAACTTCGACAAAAGAAAATACAAGAATCTGAACCAATCAGTAATAGTCAAAGATAAAATAGCTAGTCATAGGATTTGTTTTGATTTTAGAAACACTAATACACATCCTGGTGACAGAAATTTTATCCTTCCTACCCAAGACCATGATACATAGATGATAAGTGCTTTTAATCATATGTCTTTGCAAGATGATGTTTCAGGGTATAGCAAATTGATTCCATTACAGAGTAGACAGCTCAAATATTTTTTCCAGTATACTGGAAGTAGTCCCAGTATCAAATTCAGAACTGCAAAACCACCGGATATCAAAAATATTCTCCTAAAATCCATGTTTCCAGTCCTAAATTTCTGCATAATGACATACCTTGATGATGTCATTATTTATTTCAAAAATGACAAATAATATATGCATTACTTAAAGAAGATGTACAGTAAAGGAAGGAGCGGAAATCAGAGGTATAAAGAGGTACATCGGGAAGATACGGGTTTGTTCAAAGATTCATGCATGAATCCTTATGTCATGCTTACAAGAGAAAAATTTCCCAATTTTTCTTTTCAAAAGCTAGATGGACCAAGAGTGGTAGGAGATCCTTATGAGGATAAGATGCTTAAGTTTCGCCATTTCCAAGATTTCTGAGTTCAAAACATTTCAATCATTGTATATAGCATGGTTTAAAAAATAGATAAAAACAGAAAATTCAAAAAAAAATAGAAAAATAGGAAAAGAGGGCGGTTTTAAAAATAGAAAGAAGGCCCCATGTTCAAAAAATAGTCATTCAGAAAGCGCGCAAGTCTAAATGCCACTACTAGTGCTCAAATGCCTTGTTCAGTTATCTAGACTAATCATAGTTGAACATGTTTTAAATTTATTTGTTGATAAGTTAGTGAGTGGAAAAGATGGTCAACATTATGTAAGCTTGACTTATCAAAGAGAGTAGATTAGGAAAAGATACTGGTTCCACATGCTCAAAACAGAACCAAAGAGGGAAGCGGGGATGAAAAACAAATTGTGCATCCTAGCCCCGTTTTTCTAGATTTCAATTTTTTTGCAAAATAATATTTGTGTGCAACTTGTCCTTCATGCCGCAAGTACATGAAAAATCAGACTGTATAACCCTGATTTGATCATTTTTCAATTTCATGTTTAGATTAGAGAACAAAATCCTGTCAAACAGCTTAACCTCGACAGTTGATCTACCATAGGTAGAGTAATGAAGGAGTTCATTAGCTTAATCTGAAATATCGGCAGATATAAGTGTAGAACTAGATAGGTTCATTTTTCAAAAAAAAAAAATATATATATATATATAGTGTCAAGGGGTTGCTAGTCCAAATACACCCAAAAGAAGAAAAAATGTTAGGAAAGATAGTGGGGTAGGTAGAAATATCATTGATGCTAATCATGCTGTCAATTTTCAGAAATAGCATCAAGGAAGAATGAAATTTGCGCAAATGGATAAGGCACTGGTCTTCATGAGCCAAAGATCTAAGATTCTGGACACCTCCTGAAAACGAGCTACCCTCCCCAAATGGAGCCACTATTAGTCATCAGTATTTTTTCACTTGTTGGTGATGACTAGTTGTAACAGCCAAGTTTCCTAGAAGCTGATCTAAAAAATTGTCAAATTTTCCAGCTGGAAAACACCCATAAACATTTTTTTCCCTCCTACCTTTTCAATCCGCTCATGACGAGATGAAACCTCATTATCAAGCCCTATCTAGCCTCAGCCATAGTAGCTTGTCCATTAGCTCCAAAGAAAACAATCCAAATTTATCCAAAGAAGTCTCCCCTAAGTTAGGTAGTGGCACTTTAGGCATTTCTCCCTTGGAAAACTATCCTAAAGCCAAAGAACCTCTATCTACTAACAGACCAGTCGCAATAGACCTTCCTGTTCTACAAATAAAGTTGGTTATACCCTTAATTCACGCCACTAATAAACCCTCAAGTCTCAGAAATACATGTACCATAGGTCAAACTGATTTTAGGTGGTTTTACAGTGTTTTAATGGATCTTTCAAGAACAGAAGTATACCAGCATTCCCAGAAGACGGTATTTTTTTCCACATGAGAAGATAGCTGCTTCTCATGTGATTTTGAGCCTGGGATGCAGCTACAGGGCAGAGATTTGTTTCATTAAGCTCATGCTATCACAGTCACAGCATGAAAAGGCAATGAAAGAAAAAATAACACTGTTAAAAGCTGATAAAATGGCATCACTGAGAAAAAACCTCCTTTATCTATAAGCAGAGGGTTTGAGAATAGAAAACCTCCTTCATTTATAAGTGGAGGGTTGAGGACTGAGAGCGCCTCCTTCATCTATAAGCAGATGGCCAAGGATAAAGGTTGATTTTAAGAATTGCACTGACTGTAAGACATTGTTTCGAGCACAGTGAGACAACAACTAAAGGTTTCTAAAATAAAAGTAATGATTAAAGGCAGAAGCAAAGCAATGGGCTTTTAAAATTGGTTTGCATGAGTTTCACTATTATTTTAAATACAAGGTGAAGCTAATAGGTTGATCATAAATGAAGAAATATTATTAAGCAGATGGCCAAAAGAGTCAAACAGTCTTGGGCTCAAACTAACTTCTGCCATCATGTATAAGGGAAACCACTATCAGTATTTTCATCAAACATTCTTCATTTGGTTGAGACAGAGGTTGAAAAGAAACCAGGCATTTGTCAAAGTAGGCCTCCTTCAGCTATAAGCAGAGGGCCAAAGCAGTGATTGATTTTAGGGTTTTCACTGCATGAGTACTATAATTATCAAAGAAGCTGACTTATCTCCTATCAGAGTTTGCCTTCAAAGACAGTCTGGGGCCAAAAATGAACAAACCTTGCTGAGGGGTGTAATTTCCTTAAATGTTACAAAAACTCATCTCCTTGATAAACAGGCTTAAAATTTAGTCTTTGTTCCTTTAAACAAAACATAGTTGAAAAGTGGTTGAAATCAGCTGGGTTAGACACAGGCCAAAGGGTGATGATTATTTTTCAAAGGGTACTTTTCTTCCTGTTCATGAAGAATTTTATTTCAATAACTCATCATAGTGGACAGAAGGCAATTCGAGCTTATTTCTCCCAAAGAGGCATCCCAACTAAACACGTAGGCTCATAAATATGTAAGAAGGATTATGGCATGAGTTTCAAGTTCTAGAACAACATTCAAAGCCAATAATGCATGAAATTGTTACAAATAAAGGCACTTTCCTCATAAAAAGAGGTCAAAGATATCTGGTTGTTGCATTTTGAGTAAAGGAAATATTTTTGAAAGAAGTTCTGTTTTGATGGACAGAGGATGATAAAGCCTAGGTGAATACAACTAGCCCTCACTCACAGTCAAAGAGAAGCATCATTTGGAGAATACATCTACAGTCCCTATATGGATTTGAGCCAAGTTCCCTCTAACAAGCGGATATAATCATAAGGAATAGAAACTGTCAATCAAGTTTTAAAGAGATAAGTCATCTCCTTGCAAGATGGCAAAATATGCTTCACAAATCATTGACATTCCTTTTCAATAAGAAAAACACCGAGTGATAATTAGCCTTAAAAGTGGTTTGCTCACGGTAAAAAAAGGATCACAAGCAAAGACCTCCAAAAACAGTCACCCACAGTTTTTCAAAAGGCCTGGTTGAGTTTGGGTTTGTTTTATTTTGAAAAAACACGAATGATAAGATTGGGGTTCATTTTTTATTTCACAACCAACACCTTCTTTTCAAAAAGGGGACTTACAAAACAAACCCTCACAAAAGTAATCACAAAGAGGTATTAACTTGCTCACATTCAAAGGACGATAAAGGGACTGTTGTAAGCCCTTTTAAAATTCTCAAAACACAAGCAACGCTCCCCTTTTGCTGTTCATGAGACCAAAGAAGAAGTTTTCGGGCAATTTCACAAATTTTTCGGGCTTGGAGACTGCGCAGCACGCCTGTAGAAACGCGCGGTGCGTTCAGGTGACTTTTTGCAAAGGAATTGTATTGTTGCGCGGTGCACCTGTACCGACACGCGGCGCGCCTGTAGGTGCCAGTCATTACTGCCCATCAGGGACCCGACAGCCTTTCTGTGTGCAGTGCCTTCTCATTTCAAACGTGTCGTGCATGTTAAACGGTCAAAGTGCCTCCAAAAAAATCTTGAAGCTGCTCAAATCCTCAAGCAAAGCCCACCATCGATCTTCAAGGTATTTTGTTGCCTCCTTGCTAATTTCAAAACTGTTAAGTAGTGGCAAAAAAATGAAACTCATGGTGTAAATCAAGGTGATGTGTTAAATTTTTTGAAGAAGTTTGTTACGGTGGGAGGTTAGTGGAGTGATTCATTAGTTTCAAAGAACCTAGAGTTGCCCTCAAGACTGAGATAAAACCATAACC
The DNA here is from genome assembly GCA_034641835.2 of Pinus albicaulis. Lineage (NCBI taxonomy): Eukaryota > Viridiplantae > Streptophyta > Pinopsida > Pinales > Pinaceae > Pinus > Pinus albicaulis. Next base: position 1,789,151,836 of record CM076580.1, read on the forward strand.
TCTGTCAGCAAATGTAGTGGTGAAAACAGTGGTAAGGAGGGTCGAATTTTTGTTAAAAATCCGAAGACTGTTGTGGCTGTGATTTCCCAAGGTTGACATAGTGATAATGGTGTGTTTATGACGATGTCAAATTTCCTAAAAACTTCCCTCAATACAGTGCTAAAAGCATAAACCGGCAAGTCAAAATATACACAGTAGTAGAGGTTTGTAAAGTTGTTGGAGGTGCCTTAACTGTGATAGGGCAAAACCATAAACTCTGTCAGCTATGTTGTAGTGGTAAAAGCAGTGGTGAGAAGGTTTGAACTTTTGTTTAAAGTCCGAGTAACAACAGTGATCATACATAAATTACTTTGTCACTGTCAAAAGTCCTCTCTATGTGGTGAAAAGAAAAAATAGTGTTGTCGTCTTTGTCCATCAAACAGACTTTAATGAGTGAAGCTATTTTTGCAATTTGAAGGTGTTTTGTCAAAATGTGTGTGAGAAATAGTGAATACAAGGAGGGTGTTTTTAATTGAGAAGAGTGTTTCGCCTCTATCTAAATACAAGGTTGTCTTGTTTTCATCAAAACATAAAGGATTTGTGTAAACATACCTAGCCACAGTAACATTTTCACTATGTGCTTGCTATTTTGATAACTTTTGTTGATTGGCATACAAAGGGAGACAAACAATGTTTTGGAAAGAGCAGAGAGTTTTGTGTTAAAGAGTCATTTCACATAGCATTTGAAGAAATATTCTTTGGTCAAACAATGACTAACCAAAAAGACAGAGTTGTGTTTGAGAAAGCATTTTGAAAACCATTTGAGGCAGTTTGGTTTTGCAGAGAGCATCCAAAACAAGATGCCTCCCAGGCAGGACAATAGGAGTGGCTTGCATAAGAGATTTGAGCCTACTTCCACTGAAGAATTGAATGCCCACCCATCGGTCTTGTTCAATTTCCATGAGGTTGGGTGTTTATATTTTTGTCAAAGAGTGTAAGAGGTGAAGCGCTTTTCTCCTTTGACACACCTTTGCACTTTGAGGTTTCAAGGCAAGCATTTCCAGCTGGCTGTTGAATCTCTAATTAAACTGAGAGAGGGGGGGGTGAATCAGTTTAATACATTCCTGATCTTTTAAACTTTTCAATAAACTTATTTACACCTTCATTTCAAACTCTATTTGATGTGAGAGTAATCTTAGAATGTAATCTGAAAGTATTAGTTTAATAGACCAGTAGACTTAATTTGAGAGCAGCAGGTATTAAGCAAATGATACATATCAGATCAATACATAAATATCATGCACGTAGACACTAGATATAAGTGGAAACCCATAAAGGGAGAAAACCACATCTTATTATTGTTGTGATGCAAAGGCAAGCTCCAACTCCCTCTCACCACTATTTTTCTGCAGGCACCAACCTACAAGAGGCTCCTACCTCAATTCTGCAAGCTACAACTTGCAAGGAAGCACCAACTCCCTCAGTTTTCTGCAGGCACCAACCTACAGGAGGCTCCAACCTCAGTCAGCTACAACTGACGACTATCAAGCTGCAACTTGATAGGGAAGCTCCAACTTCCTCAATTTATCAAACTGAATGTTTGTTGATTTTCTTCAGATATCAGCTCTGTTCTGTAGCTTCTCTTAATCTTCTCTACCTTCTATATTCTGCATTCTCTCTATCTATGCTCTCTCCCTTGCTCTCAAAAGAAAAACTATCTCTGCATATCAAGATGATATTATTTATAGATTTCCTCACATGACTGTTTGTATTCTGCTTGGAATTCGAAATGGAAAGTCATGTCTCTTTGCCTTCTGCCTTATCACTCCTTTTATCAGCTTACTCAGAAATTATAACTATAGGTGTCAATTTTAACATTACAGTGGGAGTTTGTTTTCTCTCGGAGACTTGCCAATGCATCACAAACAATAAAAACAATTAAACCATTTACATTAGAATTACAATGTGAATTCCAGCTCACTTATTTTGTCTCTTGGTTTGCTGTGCATTTGTCTTTTCTTTGGTTGTCCTTTTCTTTTCTGTGACTGTGTTTTATCTCCTTTCGGTTCTGTTTGCTCTTATGTCCTCTGTTGTGGTGTAACTGCTGCATACGTGTAATTTTGCCTTTTATATCCGTTGACTGTAAATCTAGAGGAATTCCAACGCTTTTCATGCCACGAGTGTCTTGTTGATGTGGAACATTCCGCAAGCGGAACTGACATATATCACAGTCGTATATTAATAGTCGCCCTCCCATTAAGCTGAGGCCCGTGGGTCTACAGACCACGCGGCATATTTTAATATAACCGCAACCATGTTTTATATATCTAACAGCACCCTTTTAATATAACTGCTGGGCAGTTTCAACCAACGCGTATCATATCCATGGTCCATTTATAATACAACACTTTAATAATGTCGCCCTCTCTTCAATGTAGTATTTTACTTAAAATCCTTTCTTATGTAACTTCCGGCGATATATTAATAGACCCATTTAACATAGGAAACAACCTTTCAGGCCACCTTGTCACGCTTTCCGATGCACTGACTCTCCTCCGATTGCGATAACTGTTCCTGCGATTGTTCCGATTGCGATTGCTTAACTACGTCAGCGATTCTCCGATTGCGATTGATTAACTCCGTCGGCGATTCTCCGATTGATCGCAATCGCAACTTTGAGTTGCAAGTCCCGCTGCTTTGTTTACCTCCGATGCGATTGGGAAGGGGTCCCACAATATAAAACTTCGTTTTGTGTGCTCCATAATATATACCTTGGACCTTTGGTTATATGCTCCGGGCTTCATTGCACTCGCAAATTCTCTATTTATTTAAGTTCTGAGACTTATCAATTGCGTTTTATAGACCCATCGGGTCCGGACTCTCATCGCAATCGCGATTTCCTGTGGGTTACATATTATGATGCTCTTGTGATCTCCGATTGCGATTGGGGAGGGGTCCCACTTTACATTACGTGCTCCACTTAAATATATTAATGTATATGCCTTGACTATTGTTTATATGATGCGCTTCACACATATATATAACAGATAAATAAGTATACATTTCCAATGGGTCATGTGATTCCTGGAATAATATTTGTGAATTATGTTAAATATATAACGCCGGTTGGAGTGTGCGATTCACAGAATGAGTTTTGTATATGTTATATGTGCTCCGCTTGCATATAACTGTTATATATGTTTATATATATAAATTTCGCTGCTGGAGTGAAGTGATTCCCGGAATAATGTTTGTATAAGTTATATGTATAATGCCGGTTGGAGACTGCGATTCCCGGAATTTTATAACAGCTCTCTGCCTCTGTCTCTGACTCTGTCTCTATTGTTGTCGCTCTGCCTCTGCCTCTATTGTTGAGATAACGGTTCTGCCTCTATTATATTCATTTCCTCTGCCTTCATTTGCTTCTTTGTTGCCTCTTTGCTTCAGCACTGCCTCCTTTGCTTGAGCGCTGCCTCCTTTGCCATCAATGACAATATTTCCAACAGTCTCCCCCTTTGGCATTGATGGCAATCCACTTTCTCTGTTTGCTTTCTCTTTCTCTTGTTGCTTGCTCTTCCTGTTTGCCTGCTCTTCCTCCTGTTATTTTTTCTTCCTCCCCCTTTGACATCAATGGCAAAGGACGATGCCTCATCTCTCTGTATGGGTTTTTTCGTTGCATTTCCTTTCTCTGAGTTACGTATAGGTCCTCTTCTGCTGAAATTGGACTATGCTACTCTAGAGTGATGTATGAAACTTGTTGAGAGAACATTTAATGATGCATTTAATCCTGTGTTAACAATATAATCTGTGTTGAGGCTGCTGCTGCTATATATATCTCTGCTATAATCTGTGCTAGATTGCCGATATATGTTTTTTTTTTTTTCATGCTGAATGCTGATAATACTGAGAATGCTGATCCTGTGGACCTGCTTTATGCTTCCCTTGCTTGCTGATTTCCTTTAGGAAAGATATTTTCGTTTATGCTCTCCCCCTGAGATTATGCTTTCTCTTTATATTAGAGAGTAGTATCTATAGATACTACCCCTAGTCTGTCTCTCAAGTATTCGAATGGTTCTCTAGCAAGTGGTTTAGTAAATATATCTGCTATCTGTTCTTTTGTTGGTACATAGTCTAGTTTAACTATTTTCTGAGCCACTTGTTCTCGGAGAAAATGATACTTGATTGGTATATGTTTAGTTTTTGAATGAAGCACAGGATTTTTGGATATACTTATAGCACTTGTATTATCACATTTGATTGAGATAGGTTCATTAATGCTTACCTTCATGTCTTGAAGTGTCTGCTTCATCCACATGACTTGTGTGCAACATGTTGCTGTTGCTATATATTCTGCTTCAGTTGTAGACAGAGAGATGGATGTTTGTTTCTTGCTTAGCCATGCCACCAGACTTTCTCCTAGATAGAATGCACCTCCACTTGTACTCTTCCTATCATCCACACAGCTAGCCCAATCTGCATCTGTGTATGTTGTCAAGGTGAAGCTTTTGCCTTTAGGATACCAAAGCCCATATTGTGCAGTTCCTTGTAGATATCTGAGTATTCTTTTTACTACCAGAAGATGGTTTTGTTTAGGTGCTGCTTGATATCTTGCCACTAGTCCTACTGCTAGCATGATGTCTGGTCTTGAAGCTGTCAAGTACAACAGGCTTCCTATCATGGATCTGTAGAGTTTTTGATCTACATCTGCAGACCTATCATCATCACACAGCTTGCATCCCGTGATCATGGGGGTTGTCATTGGTTTGCAGTCCTCCATTTTGAATTTTTTCAGCATTTCTTTTAAGTATTTTTCTTGAGAAATGAATGTGCATGTGTCCTTTTGCTGAATTTGCAGTCCCAAGTAGAAGCTGAGTTCTCCAATCATAGACATTTCAAACTCTGTTTTCATCTCATCATCTAACCCTTTTGCTAGTTCATCTTTGTTGCTTCCAAACATAATGTCATCAACATATACAACAACAATTAGGAGTTCATTTTCATGCGCTTTTATGTATAGATTGCTGTCTACTCCACCTCTCTTAAAACCATGTTTTTGCAAATATTTGTCCAGTCTTGAGTACCAAGCACGAGGAGCCTGTTTCAGTCCATATAGGGCCTTCTTCAGTCTGCACACATAGTCTTCTTTGTCTGTCAATGAGAAACCTTCTGGTTGTTCCATGTACACTTCTTCTTCTAGATCTCCATTAAGAAAAGCAGACTTTACATCCATTTGATATACCTTGAAGTCTTGGTAGCATGCAAATGCCAGGAACATTCTGATAGCTTCCATTCTGGCTACTAGGGCAAATGTTTCTTCATAATCAAGTCCTTCAATTTGTGAGTATCCTTTGCAGACCAGCCTGGCTTTATTCCTGATTACTTGTCCTTGCTCATTCATTTTGTTTTTGAATACCCATTTTGAACCAATGATATTCTTCTCAATTGGTCTAGGAACTAGTTCCCAGGTATTGTTCTTCTCGATTTGGTCCAATTCTTCATTCATTGCTTTTACCCAATACTTGTCCTTGCTGGCTTCTTCAAACTTCTTTGGCTCTATTTGTGATAACATGGCTATGTATACTTCTTATGTTTGTTCTGTTAGCTGCCTTCTTGTCTGGACTCCTGCTTTCTTGTCTCCTATGATCTGATCTTCAGGATGATTCTTCTGAGTGTATCTTGAGGGGGTTTTCGAGCTCAGCTCTGCATCATCTATTGTCTTGCTTGTTTCATCATCATCCTTGTCTTCCTCTTCATGATTTTCTGATGGACTGCAGCAGTCTGTATTTCTTGTATTGTTTGGAAGTTCTTCATCAAATCTCACATCAATACTTTCAACTATCTTCCGAAGGATCTTGTTGTAGCACCTGTACCCTTTGCTTTTGGAAGCATATCCTAGAAAAATCCCTTCATCTAATCTTGCATCAAATTTCCCAAGGTTTTCATCATTATTCTATATGTAACACTTGCTACCAAAGACTCTGAAATGTTTTATTGAAGCTGGCTTTCCATGCCATAGTTCATATGGATTTTTGTCACTGCTTGGCCTTAAGTGAGCTTTATTAAGGATATGTACTGCTGTGTGTACTGCTTCTGCCTAGAAGGTTTGAGCAATATTATTCTCTTGCATCATAGCTCTGGCTATTTGTTGTACAGACCTGTTTTGTCTCTCTGCTACTCCATTCTGCTGAGGTGTCCTTGCAATAGTAAATTGTTGTTTTATTCCATGTTCATTACATAGGTCTGCAAAGTCATAATCTGTGAATTCTCCTTCTCTGTTTGATCTGATACATTTCAGCTTGCATCCAGTTTGATTTTCTGCTAATGCTCTGAATATCTTAAATTTTTCCAATGCTTCTGATTTATTTTTGAGAAAGGCAACCCATGTCATTCTGGAGAAGTCATCTATTATCGGCATGAAATAGGATTCTCCACTTGGTGTTCTAGTTCTAGCAGGACCACACAGGTCCATGTGCACAAGCTGGAGTGGTCTTCTTGTTGACAACTCCTCTTTAGATTTAAAGGATGTGCGAGTCTGTTTCCCTAATTGACAAGATTTGCATATAGTATTTGAAGGCCTTTTTATTTCTGGCATGTCTTTGACAGCTTTCTTCTTGCTCAATTTGATGATATGGTCAAAGCTGAGATGTCCCAATCTCCTATGCCACAACCATGACTCCTCAAGTTTGCTAAGATGACAGGCTTCATCTTCCTCTTTCACTATGTATACATTGTTCTCTGTTCGAACACCTTTGAGCAGAGTCTTTCCTGTTGTGCTTGACCTGACTACACAATCTTGTGTTCTAAAAAGAACTTCACAGCCTTTGTCACACATCTGATTGACACTTAGTAAATTTTCTTTCAGTCCATCCACAAATAGTACCTCTTGGGCTTTTCCTCTGCCATTGTCTATGCTGACTGAGCCTTTTCCCTTGATCTTTCCTGATTTATCATTACCAAAAATAACATTGCCAAATTTCTTTTCATCAAGAGTTATAAACTTGCTTCTGTCTCCAGTCATGTGTTTGGAGCAGCCACTGTCCAAGTACCACTGGCTTTTCAGATCTTGAGCAGTTAGAGCCAGGTCACATTTATTCACCTTCTTTATCCACTGGAGGCCCCCTTTTGAACATTTGATTATAGTTTTTGCATAATTGTGAGCATGAACAAAATTTCTTTGACTCATAAACCTCCTTGAGGTATTGAACATCAATCTTTGTCTATACTTTCTACATTCAATAATTTTATGGCCAAATTCCTTACAATAAAAACAATAACCATAGAAATTATTTGCATACCTGATGTAAGGTTGTTTTCTCCATTTGTTTGTTTGAGATAGCTTCTTCACTGTTTGCATCTTTTGCAGGTCTGAATTACTCTTCCTTGCATAACAATATGCAGCAATGTGTCCTAGCTTGTGGCAGACATAGCAGGTGGCATTCTTCATAGGAGGGAATAATTTCCTCTGATGACTTCCAAATTTGATATACTTAGGGGCATATGATTCTTTTTCTGCCATCTTAGTATTCATTAGATTCTTTGTTACTAGAGGTTTCTTCTGCTCTCTGTCTCTCTTATTGCAGATATCTTCTTTTGTAGGAATTATTTGAGCTACTTCCTCATCCTTCTTTGCTTTTACAAAAGTAATCTCTCTGTCAACCTTTTCTTTTCCTTTACTTGATTCTCCTTCGTAGCCTATTCCAGTCTTTATCATAGGGGATCTTTGAGCAACCAAAATTTCATTCAACTTAATAGAGCTTGTTGTTTGAGAAGGGTATATAGAAACTTTATGTTGAGCCTTTTCTAATTTCTTTCTTAGACATAGAATTTCTTCTTCCAGCTTCTCTTGTTCTCGAGATTTATCTTTAATTTGCTGAAGTAACATATCTTCTATCTTCTTGGCTTCTTCAAGCCTTACCTTCAGCAGCATGAGGACTTCTGAATTTTGTTCTTCTTTAACACATTTGAGGAGAATATATTTTTGTTTTTTGCATTTTAGTTTGAGTCTCTCAATCTCCTCCAGAGCACTTCTTATCTCCCCCTCAAGATCGACTTCCCCTTCTTCTTCTTCTTCTAGCAAGAGTCCTTCAGGATCTTCTATGGCCATTAGTAAAAATTCAGAGGTTCCCTCTTCTCCTGAGGGTTCATCTGAGTCTTTAGATGCACAACTGTCTTGCTGTGCATAGAAGGATTTTCTGCTGAATTTCTTTCCTTTCTGCCAATTCTTTGATGTGTCTTTCTCTGATTCTTGAGCTTGATTTCTTACTTTCTTGTGAGGACATTTAGCAGCATAATGTCCAACTCTTCCACAGTTAAATCATTTGAAGGGAAGTTTACCTTTGTATCTACCTGAGCCTCTATCCAGTTTCTTGACAAATTTTGCTTCTTCTTTATCTGAGCAAGAGCATGTTTCTTCCTCTTCTTCTTTCTTCTTTTCTGTTTTAAAGGCTGCTTCCCTCGAACTTGGTTTCTTCTGTGAGAGCCTCATTTCATAGGCTGTTAGATTTCCAAGTAGCTGGTTCATGGTCAAAGTCTCCCAAACCACTGTCTCTTCTATTGCAGATACCTTGGGATTAAATCTGGATGGGAGTGATCTTAGAATCTTTTGCACAAATATACTTTCTGGTATGGTTTCTTCAAGAGCTTTCATATTGTTAACAATTTCTGCAACTTTTAAGAAGAAGCTGCCAACATCTTCATCATCATTCATTTTTAAGTTTTCAAACTGGGCTCTATATACTTGAAGTTTGGCAGTTTTTACTTTCTGGTCTCCCTCATGTATGTCTTCAAGAGTATCCCATATTTTCTTGGTAGTGTCTTTGTGCATTACTTTAATAAAATCTGCTTCACATAATCCATTCAGGATGGCATTCATGGCTTTTGCATTAGCTACAAAGCTTTCTTTAGCTTCTTTCTCTGTATCGGTTGACTTCGGGGCATATCCTAATTGCACAGCAGCCCAGACTTCTACTCCTAGTGACATTATGTATGTCTTCATTCTGATTTTCCAGAAAGCATGATTTTCACCAGTGAAGAAAGGGGCTTTATTGGTTGAGCATCCTTCTTTACTATCCATCTTGAGAACCTAGGATCTTCTTTCAGTTGTTAGGCTTGTAAAAAGGAACTTGGCTCCGATACCAATTGTTGAATCTCTAATTAAACTGAGAGGGGGGGGTGAATCAGTTTAATACATTCTTGATCTTTTAAACTTTTCAATAAACTTATTTACACCTTCATTTCAAACTCTATTTGATGTGAGAGTAATCTTAGAATGTAATCTGAAAGTATTAGTTTAATAGAGCAGTAGACTTAATTTGAGAGCAGCAGGTATTAAGCAAATGATACATATCAGATCAACACATAAATATCATGCACAGAGACACCAGATATAAGTGGAAACCCATAAATGGAGAAAACCACATCTTATTATTGTTGTGATGCAAAGGCAAGCTCCAACTCCCTCTCACCACTGTTTTTTCTGCAGGCACCAACCTACAGGAGGCTCCTACCTCAATTCTGCAAGCTACAACTTGCAAGGAAGCACCAACTCCCTTCATTTTTCTGCAGGCACCAACCTACAGGAGGCTCCAACCTCAGTCAGCTACAACTGACGACTATCAAGCTGCAACTTGATAGGGAAGCTCCAACTTCCTCAATTTATCAAACTGAATGTTTGATGATTTTCTTCAGATATCAGCTCTGTTCTGTAGCTTCTCTTAATCTTCTCTGCCTTCTATATTCTGCATTCTCTCTATATATGCTCTCTCCCTTTCTCTCTTAAAAAAAAAACTCACTCTGTATATCAAGATGATATTATTTATAGATTTCCTCACATGAATGTCTGTATTCTGCTTGGAATTCGAAATGGAAAGTCATGTCTCTTTGCCTTCTGCCTTCTCACTCCTTTTATCAGCTTACTCATAAATTATAACTGTAGTTGTCACTTTGTACATTACAGTGGGAGTTTGTTTTCTCTCGGAGACTTGCCAATGCATCACAAACAATAAAAACAATTAAACCATTTACATTCGAATTATAATGTGAATTCCAGCTCAACTCATTTAGTCTTTTGAATTGGTACGCATTTGTCTTTTCTTTGGCTGTCTTTGTATTTTCTGTGATTGTGTTTTATCTCCTTTCGGCTCTGTTTGCTCTTCTGTCCTCTGTTGTGGTGTAACTGCTGCATACATGTAATTGTGCCTTTTATATCCGCTGACTGTAAATCTGGAGGGATTCCAACACTTTTCATGCCACGAGTGTCTTTTTTATGTGGAACATTCCGCAAGCGGAGCGGACATATATCACAGTCGTATATTAATAATCGTCGTCCCGTTAAGCTGAGGCCCGTGGGTCTACAGACCACACGACATATTTTAATATAACCGCAACCATGTTTTATATATCTAACAACACCCTTTTAATATAACTGTTGGGCAGTTTCAACCAACGTGTATCATATCCATGGTCCATTTATAATACAACACTTTAATAATGTCGCCCTCTCTTCAATGTAGTATTTTACTTAAACTCATTTCTTATGTAACTTCCGGCGATATATTAATAGACCCATTTAACATAGGAAACAACCTTTTGAGCCACCTTGTCACACTTTCCGATGCACTGACTCTCCTCCGATTGCGATAACTGTTCTTCCGATTGTTCCGATTGCGATTGTTTAACTCCGTCAGCGATTCTCCGATTGCGATTGATTAACTCCGTCAGTGATTCTCCGATTGATCGCAATCGCGACTTTGAGTTGCAAGTCCCACTGCTTTGTTTACCTCCGATGCGATTGGGAAGGGGTCCCACCATATAAAACTTCGTTTTGTGTGCTCCATAATATATACCTTGGACCTTTGGTTATATGCTCCGGGCTTCATTGCACTCGCAAATTATCTGTTTATTTAAGTTTTGAGACTTATCAATTGCAGTTTATAGACCCATCGGGTCCGGACTCTCATCGCAATCGCGATTTCCTGTGGGTTACATATTATGCTGCTCTTGTGATCTCCGATTGCGATTGGGGAGGGGTCCCACTTTACATTACGTGCTCCACTTAAATATATTAATGTATATGCCTTGACTATTGTTTATATGATGCGCTTCACACATATATATAACAGATAAATAAGTATACATTTCCAATGGGTCATGCGATTCCTGGAATAATATTTGTGAATTATGTTAAATATATAACGCCGGTTGGAGTGTGCGATTCCCGGAATGAGGTTTGTATATGTTATATGTGCTCCGCTTGCATATAACTAATATATATGTTTATATATATATATTTCGCTGCTGGAGTGAAGCGATTCCCGGAATAATGTTTGTATAAGTTATATGTATAATGCCGGTTGGAGACTGTGATTCCCGGAATTTTATAACAGCTCTCTGCCTCTGTCTCTGACTCTGTCTCTATTGTTGTCGCTCTGCCTCTGCCTCTATTGTTGAGATAACGGTTCTGCCTCTATTATATTCATTTCCTCTGCCTTGATTTGCTTCTTTGCTGCCTCTTTGCTTCAGCGCTGCCTCCTTTGCTTGAGCGTTGCCTCCTTTGCCATCAATGACAATATTTCCAACACTGGCAGGCCTTGATTTCAAATTCTCTCCAAGGTCCATCTCCAAGGCCACTAAAATCCCTTATGTCGGGGAGAAGTGATTTAAACAAAGCCACCTAGACTCAGAAGAATACAAGCCCTTTCTAAAGCCTCAGCACATAGATTCATGCCCTTCTATTTTCCCTTTCTCATATCTTTTGGCTAGCTACGCCCCCCTCATGAAAATCGTCATGAAATACTTCACTTGTGAGGGAAGATTTTCCTAAATTTATGCATATCACATTCGACTTCTCATGCATTGCACTAGGTCCAAATTGCTAAATCTTCCTTTATTCTTACATAAGAGCATTGAGAAAATGGCCTCCACTGTTTAGAAGAAGCCTCCTTCATAGAAAATAGCATGTCTCTTCCATCACTCTCTCATCAAAATCATCATTCTTCATCAGCTTGAAAAGAGATAGGTCTCTTGGGACACCCTCATCATCCATCTGGATTTCTCCACTGTCCCTCCAGTTCATACATCCCCCACACCTCCTACCCATCATCCTTCACCTTCTTATAGCAGACCTACTCCCAAAAAGCTCAAGTTTACCACAGAGCAAGAAAAAGAGCCTGAAGAGGGAGAAGAGCATGACCGTGATGATGAGGAAGATGATGAAGGGCAGCATCATGAAGAAAAGCAACACAGTGAGGATGAGCAGACTTTTGATGACACACAGCAGACTTATGATGAGGGTGAGCAGCCTTATGATGACACACAGCAGCCAAAAGAGACTGAACAAGAGCAGCATGAAAGTGCTGAACAGGAGCAGCTTGAAGATGATGAACAAGGGCATGAAATTGATGAAAAGGGGCAGCCACAGCTATATACACAGCAGCCTCTTAAAAAGGAGCAGCAACCTCAAGAAGAAAAAGGACAGCAGCATGAAGATGTACAAAATAGTGAGGAGGATAGCCCTCAAAGGGAGATGCAAAAAGATAGAATAGGTATCCTTGAAGAGAGCCAATACATTAGCAAAAATGAAGGGAAAAGTGACAAGGGTAAAGAGCCCATGGAGCATGTGCTAGCTGCCTCTCCAAGGAAAGGGGCCATGCTCTCTTCTCTGAAAGTGGCCAAGCCCCGGACAGCAAAGAAAAGGGTGCCTAGAGTCGTAACTCCAAATGTGACTAGGGCCCTCCGAAGCAAGGGAAAATTGCCAAAGAAGCCCATGGTCAATTTTCCCAAGAGGAAGAATACTAGAAGAGCCACCCAAAGCAAGGGGAAGGGCAAGGAAGAAAGCAGTCATGAACAGGAGAGGAAATTCGACATCATTCAAATCCAAAGCGATGATAGTGATAATGAAGCCCGGATTCTGGAAAATCTCTTGATCCATAGGGAAAGCCAAATTGATGCCTTGAAGGCTTATCTTCATAGAGCTAGGAACTTCAATCAATTCTTGCAAGTTCAAAACAAGCAGATGAGTGTCCATATGGCTGTTTATGAGACACGAGCAAACAAATACAAGAAGGAGGCCTCCAAAGCACAAGTGAGGTTGGAAAAACTCATGGGTGATTTCGATGAAAGTGAAGGCGAAGATCAGCCTAGGAGAAAGAGGCCAAGAACCATGGGGCTAAAAAAGACCCTTGAGAAGAAAAAAAATAGGAAAATGCCCTTCTCCAATCTACCCCTCTCACTGCATTGTTCGAACAAGAGATAGAGAACAATCGGGAGGCATGGCTTGAGAGAGTTAATGATCACTTGGAGAGGAAATTGGAGAAGGCAAATAGGGACTTGGACCTTCAAAGGAGAATGACGGGGCATTATAAAAAGCTAAATCAGTTTTCCCGGCGGAAGTTGAACGCTGCTCAAGAAAAACTCAAGGAGGCCAAAGGGAAGCGCCCGGCACAAAAATATAGGAAAGACACCTCAAGACTCCAAATCTTGACCTCCACTTCACAACATGTTTCTGAGAACCCTTGAGGGTCATGCTCGCCAAGTTTGGGCGAAATTCGACATATTTTGGTTTTTTTTCATTTTTGGGTTTTTGGCCAAAACTCATGGGTATCGCCATTTCAGTTTGGGGGATCATCAAAGGATGAGAATGGTATCATTGGATGCCATAATTTTAGGATCACATAATCAGCGATTTTCAGGACATTTGAAGATCATTTTATCCCCCGAAATGGCGAAAAATGCTCGCTTTTTCTACACTCTGCCCAGTTTATCAGCAAGGCTTATTTTTTGGGTTTTTACACACAAGCCTATTTTTGGAGGACTCCCAGTGGTCAGTTGGGATAAAACTAAAAATTTTCAGAAATTAGACACTCATATCTTTCCAACGAGCTATCATGAGCCTCATTTTGACATCGGGAAGGCTTCCAAAAGTTGTCGGCAAGTCAGGGGACCTTTTGCTGGTGTATTTTTTGAGTATTTTTGTAAAAATTGAACCTTTCAAAGCTGCTTTTTCCTCATGTGCGTTTAGCTATTTTTGCACATGAGAAGTTATGAAAAGTCAATTTATTTCCCTCTTTTAGCATTTTTTATATATTTTATGAGATATTTTGTGCCTTGGGCTTTGCAAAGCCTCAAGGACAAAATAAGATATTTTGGATAGGCCAATGAGATTGCAAGTTGAACTAAGAGGTTTTCCTCACTTGGGCCTATATATTCCAAAGGATTTCATTGTAAACAAGGCTGAACTTGATGAATAGAAGAAATATATGGTCATATAAGCTTTGGAAGAAATACTTGTCTCATGCTTTTGGATAGTCTCTTGGATGTTCTTGGATGATGAAAGAGGATTGTTGTTGGATTCCATGACTTGGTAAAATGGTATAGTGTCTCTCTCTTTGTTTTGTTTCCTAGTTTTCATTCATAAATCCATGTTCTTGCTTGCTATAGGATAGTAGAGAACAAATTTGAGACATGCCCTTGGAGGCACCTCAAATTTCCTGTTTCTTCATAGCTTCCATGTTTTCTTCATTCTTAGTCACATTAAAGAATTCTTGATTGCTCTTTAATAACTTAAGGATATTGTTGCTTGTTTCATTCATGGTTTTATGTATGCTAAGTATGATTTACGGTATGCCCTGCTTACTCATGGCTAGCCATAGCTCCATCCATGAAATTTCTCTTTGATTGATTAGATTGTCATTTGTTGAACCAAGGAGGTCTTGTTCTGATCTTGCCCTTTGCCTAAGACTATGCAATCTTGTTTTCAAAGTGCCCAATAACTTGAAGTACTGTGTTTAGGCATTCCGGCATAGTGATTTGAGTTGTTTGTCTGTCTTAAGTGTATTTCCCAAAGTCTGATAGCTATTTCCCAGAGTTAGAGAGTTATATATCTCTATGCATGGCTTGAATATTTATTTCTATGCACTGATTAGCTTAAAGTTACAATTCTCATGATTAATGGTTTGCCCTACCATGTTTTTGTCAACTATTAAACTAGTTATGCTTGGAATCCTTTGTTATTCACAAACTTGATGTCCATCTTACTCCATTTTTCCCAAAGATCCATTCTACCTCGAATCAAATCGGCCCTTCAACAACCTTGTATCACCATCTGATAGCTTTCTTGACCTCTTCAACCCTATAGCCCAGTTGATCTGACATCTTTTTACCTATCTTATATCTTTGATCAGTTTCATCCCTCACAATCTAAAAACCAAACCAAAAAAACCTACTTCATAACTAGCCTAAAATCAGAACACAATAAGAAAACACATAGATATCCCTTACACAAATAGAGAGAGCCCTCTCTAAGTCCAGGGAGGCTACGTCCTTGGGCTCCAAAGACTGGTTTGATGTTACACTGTCATTTGGCTTGTCAATCGGCCAAATCACGGGACCCTAACCCTTAATCTAGCTGATGACACTCCTGAAGTTTTGTTTGGTCTGAAAATAGAAGGGAAATTCCAAGAGGGGTATATTTTAGTTATATCAAACATATACCCACCCTAGATGTCTTACCAACCCCATGGATTTCCCCATCAGAAGTTGTTATGATTATCGCCACTTGAATTTATAGCTCTGACCTTGAGCCAATTAACCATCATCATCAGTTATAGCCACCCCTCATCATCATGTCTCGCTAACATATCACATTACACCCTGCTTCATCATAAACCTTGGTCCCTTGTATCAGTACTTATTTCGATCGGTCGATGCTTCCTTCTTGTCGACTTCAAAAAAAAATTTCTAAGGAGGAGGTAGTACCTTGGATGAGTCCTCACCATAATAGGGGAATCCTCGGATGGCACAATGGGAATTAACATTTCCCATTGATTTCATCGATCCTCTTGAAATTCAACATAAACACCAGTTTTCATGTCCAAGATGGTATCGTACTTCATAACCGTTGCACTCTATCAGAATTTGTCAAACACTTGTATATTAGTAGGCATCTCTCACAACAATGCTTACACGAGAAGGTCCCCAACAATTAAAGACCCATGCATACATTGTGCACTTTCTCCAAATGTGCCATACCAAAACAATGCATGTGGGTACCACATTCAACCCATTTTGTTCAAAGAAAAATGCCCCCGAGGGTGTCAGCAACCATCGTCATCAACCAACATTAGATCATCTACTACAAATGTGACATGAAAGAACCAGTATCTATCAATATTAACTTAACTAGTCAACATCACGAGCATGGGACATGCCCGCCTCGTAGAAATGTTTCTCATTTTATCTCTTGCAGTTTTCCTACAGAGCATGTTTTATTTTTTACTTCAGACAAGGGGTCTCCCTACTCATTTCCACAACAAGATACTCTCTCTCTCTCTCTCTCTCTCTCTCTCTCTCTCTCTCTCTCTCAAAATTATCACACAAAAAATAAACTTAATGTATTTCAACTATATAGTTCTTCCTACACCTCATACATCAAGGGGAAATTGTTAACACCAAAAAATCGTACAGGAAAAATACATTATAAAAATTTCAAGAAAAATGTACAAACAAATATTTTTAAAGAAAAAATACATTATGAAGGAACAAATTTAAATATTCCTAGGGTTCATCTAGAAATTAGAGGACAACGCAGCAGCAACAAATGGTTTTTGTGCACAGCGCACCTATTCCTCCAATAACCGAGCGGTCCTGGGGATGGAAAAAGGTCACCATCCAAGACCATTTGACACACTTGGAAAAGATGATTATCTATGCAGTACATTCAAGGACATCCAAATTCGAACCACCTTGAGGATGCATGCGGTCCACAAAGTAATATCTTCCCCACTCTTGGGTCATTATCAATCTTGGGCCAAGAGAGGAAAGGGAGTTCAAAAAACTTATATATAAACTAACCATGGGAAGAGAAAAATGAGACACATTATTATGCTAGCCAAATTTCTCCATAGAAAACCAACTTGCAAGTGTAGTAGCAGAAGGATTGGAGTGACTCACATGTTGGCCATCCAACATCTTAGTCTAAGTGAGAGCTTCACCATACGATAGTGATCGCCATCCTTTTGAGAGAGGGAGGAGATACTTATATGGAACTTGAGGAAAGGATCCCCCCTTGTTCTTAGTATTTTAGCTCCATAACTCAAAGGACTCACTTCAATATATTTTAGCATTGTATTCTTCATACCATCAACACCTAATAAAGGGATAATTATCCATTTGTCTTATTGGGTTGTTGCTCCATTTGAGCATTTGTATCTTGTGTATTTTATGTTTTAGTTCATAGTGTTTTATGATTAGCGTACCATATAATTTTTGTTTACATTGTTTAAATATTTTCACTAACAGTAACATCATTTTCTTTGTTATCTTATCAAAATAGCAACCAACTACTAAAGAGGTGCATTTTGGTACATTCGTGTAGAAAAAACACCACCATAGTGGGGGTCTAAAAAGGTCAAAAATAGGAAACTGACAACCAAATTGTCATCAATTCCATGCCTCGACATCTCCCCCAACCCTAAGGTTTTGGGTGTCCTCACGAGAAGAAAAGGAAGATAGAGTTGAATTCATCCACTGGGTGCTCCCTATACAAAATGAATAAAAATTGAAGTTTCTCTATGGTCTCATTGACCACGGATTTTAATGTTGACATTAGCCCCACCTACCTTTTGTGTAGCTTTAATTTTCTTCTTTTCATTTATATTTCACATTTTCATATAGAAATTATGTTTATATCATTTTATAGCTAACTTTAGATTCTTCTTTCTTTCCTTAGATGGTTCTTCAATTTCCCTCCTTAGCTCTTCATTCTTAGCTTTTATAACGGTATTTTCATTCTTGGCATACCTATCAAGAACTATAAACTCTTTAATTTGTTTATTTTGACTTCTCAATCCTCCTATACTTCTTCTTACATTTCTAAGCTAGATGTTCCATTGGTATAACAAAACATGGTAGAGTTATAAGATTCATGAAAATCAACAACATAGTCAAAGTCTTGGACTGGTGGGTCCATAAAGTCACCAAGAACAATAGTCTTGAATAGTGACTTCTTTGTATTCGAATTATTAGGAAGAGAAGATATTGATTCCTCCTTTTGAGAAATATTAGGGTTATAATGGTTTGGTTTGATTAGAAAAACTTGCACAAAGTTGGAAATCCACAAGGATGAGGAGGCAAGGGTGAAGTGTGGGGTTCACATGGAGATGGAGAAATTGAATTATTCCTCGAATGAGGAGGGGATGGTGTACATGGATTAAAAAAAGGATCTACATTATCAAGTGAGTCTGGAAGAGTTATACAAGGCCCAAAGGAAGATGGAGGAACAACCTATTTTGTTATGGATAACTTTCCTTTTTCCATACTCCTAGTTATCCTCCTTGGTGGATTGAAAGGTGGTGACTTATAATTCCTCCATAATAAATATTTTAATAGTATCATGATGATACAACTGACGCTTAGAATTTCTAGGGATTTTAACACCCTTAGTCATGCGTCCAAACCCTTATGTAGAAAGTAAGGAAAGTTAATAAGTTCACTGGATTAGAAATGCAACAATAGATGAATGTGGTATAAAAAGGTAATGGAGTACCTACTCTCATGGATTAGAAAATTTTGCAACACATAAAGAAAAATTATCCACTTCTCCATGATGTGGCATCGTGGCACCCCTTTTTACCAGCTTGCTTTAATATTTGGTGTGGTTAGAAATTGGCCCCAAACTCCTTAATCCACTTATTTGTTCTTGAACCATTGATATATATATCAAGGAAGTCTCATGGCTTGGACCACAGTGTTCCTGGTTAGTTCCATGGTAAAATCGCCAACATTGGTCACCTTTCCATCAAACCATTAACTGAAGGCCATTGCGATGGAATCACCATGACTCTGATTTTTTTAGGAACGGGAGCCATCCTGCAACCTTCAAAATTTCTTTGCTAACATCATACTTGAGATAATTCTCCAAGGCTACCAGTGACCTGTTGTACGGTACAACAACCCCCCATTTTTAACTTGTTCACATCAAATAATGGGGACCCTTTCTATAAATTTTTTATCTAAACACCTTTTATGATTTTATTAAGTCAATTATCTTAGGATTTTGTTAATTTTTCATTTTCTTTAGATTCTTGTTTTGATTGCTTGGTTGAAATCGTTTTTTTATAAGCTTCCTATTGACGCTTGTTTCGTCTCATTTGGTCAACTGGTTTGTAAATAGCACTCCTTTGAAGTCTAATCAATTATGTCGCTTGGGTTAAAAAATGCGGATTTTAATAATGCATTTAGTTTAAATACTAACCCCTAGATTAATTATTACTAACAATTTTTATTTTTACTTATACGGCCAAATCATAAAGCATCGGGATTTCAATCATTTATTCCAGTTTTCCAATTTTCAAATAAATTATTAATCTCGAAAAAATCCAAATTGTCAAAATGGTTGTTTTAGGTAAATCATCATTTTTTCGTAGTCTAATTTAACATCTCTAAAATAAGATAAAAAAAAAAACAAAAAAATAATTTTTAACATAAAATTTTGAATTAAATAAATTAATTATTATATTAAATATAATTAATTTAATTAGATTAAAATTTTATATTAAAAACAAATATATAAAAAAACAAAAAATTAAATTAAATTTTTGCATAAAACACATCGCATCGGAAATATTCATGTGAACATCCTTTTAAAAAACCCCGATGCAATGATTTTTCCCGATGCGATTGAGACTCATTAGTTTCATCCGATGCGATTGAGCTCATTACCTCCGATCCGATTAAGCTTGTCAGCCCCGATGCGATTGAGCTCATTACCTCCGATCCGATTAAGCTTGTCAGCCCCGATGCGATTGAGCTCATTACTTCCGATCCGATTGAGTCACATTGAACTTATGCGATGCAATGAGGTCAATGTTCAAATCTTCCGATGCGATTAAGTCAATGTTCAAATCTTCCGATCCGATTGAGTCAAGAGGAGCAACTGAATTTCCAGATTTATATCATATTTGACTTATCAACTTTGGAAGCTCATAAATTGAGTTTTACTTGGCCAAATGAGGCCCATGACAGCTCATTGGAAAGAGAAAATCAAGGAGAACATTTCTGAGGAGGTTTCAATAACAGATTTGATCATTTATTGGGTCAAAAATCAGGCAGAAAATCAAGCTCCGAATTTTTAAAAATAAAATCAATTTTTTGAGTTTTGTTTTCTTCATTTTCATTTGTCCAAGCCTCTTCTAATTGCAGATTCATGCATCAATAATATCCTTGATTAATTAAAATCATTATGAGTATCAATAAGAAGCTCAAATTTCATTTTTATTTATTTAAATAGAATTTGATTGGATTTGTTTTAATGATAGAAATAATATTTGGATTTTATTTTTGCTTCTTAAATGATTTTTAATTTCTTTTTGCAGGAAAAACATTAGAAGAGATATTGAGGAAAAAGATTTCAATCAATGAGAAGACTCCAACAATTAAATATTGGAATTTTTGAACAATTAAAGTTGGATTGGGCAGATTTTTCTTCAAACAAACTCTCTTCTAAAAATAGTTTTGGGAAGATTATAAATTGCAGATTGCAAAATGTAAATAGGGGCTGCTCTCCTCTGCAATTCCAGACTTCTAAAAGCATTTCTGTTATAGGAATTTAGAGTTGTAGATGGGGAGGAGAGAAAGTTTCAGATCTGAACATTATTGAGGGTTTATGCTTTATGTCTTGCATTATGCATGATGGGCAGAGTTTGCATTTCTGCAGCTCTAGTCTTGAAAGCAGAAATTCAAGTAATGTAAAGTACTGTTAGAGACCAGGATCAGAGAAGCAGATTCAATTAACTGGTATTTTTGGCATTTATGTATCAAATACCAGTTTCATTTTTATGTTAATAAAATTGTTGTTTCATTTTATTCATGTTTTGGCATTTCTGTTGATATGGATAATTTGTCTTAAATTGTTAAGTATCTCTGCTCTTATGAATTAAACTCTAATTTCTGAGTAACCATTACTCAGAAATATGTCTTATAACACTGATTTATTAAATAGTAATGTGTTGTGAATTTCTTCCACATGTTATTGTTTAATTATTAGTTTGACTGATATGATAATTGATATCAATTTTTGTGAATTTCTTCCTGAATGTTGTTGATTTATTATTTCAGTCAAATGGTCTCAATAGAATGTGTTTTGGTACTCACAAATGTGAGCTAATTGAATTTCTTCGTTAGCTTAACATTAATTTAAAACTAGACATATTTTAATTCTCATTATTTAATCATCTTGCTCTTAGTTGGGTTAGATTTTCATCTACCTAATTGAGATAGGATTTAGATTAGTTTCTTTTGCTTACATTATAGAGTAAGCTTGCATTTAGAGTAAATTCTACATTCTTTTAAGTCCTCTCCTTAAAGAGGCAAAATTTTAGTTGTGGCTTGGCTGAACCCAAATCAGCTTAAGGGGCATTCTCTTGCCTGATCAGCAAGAAGAAGTGATCTGATATCCCTGTCTATTGGTAGTTAAAGATACATTATAAACCAATAGCAAATAGGGAGAAGGTAACTGGACCTAGTTAAACCATTCGGAGCCACCACACCAAACGGAAAAGGAGCTGCTTTAAGGTCCGGACCGGGTGGTTATCCCCCAATGTTGTTGCAGCGATTTTCGAGGCCTCAACATTTTTGGCGCTAGAAGGAGGGCCTGAAACTTGTTGTCTGTTGGAGTCTTTTTAATTTTAACATTTTATTTAATCACGATGGCTCCTCTTAAACTTCCAATTTGGAGTTGTATCCATGGACGTGCATCTTCCAATACTCCACCCGAAGTGGTAAGACTCTTGTCTCAGGTGAAATTCAATGGTAAGAAAAATTCTTCTGCCTTTAATCATGTCCTTCAATTTATTCAAAATGTTTCAAATTATGATTTTCAAGGGATTGATGAAGGCATTTTATGCAGAATTTTTACTCTCACATTTGCGGCAAAAGCCAGAAGCTGGTCTAGAACTCTTCCAGTTGCTTCAATCCACAGTTGGGATCAATTTGTTACAATTTTCATTTGTAAATTTGACGGCTATGATTATGAACAGGTATGTGAAGAAATTGAATATTTACGAAGGTTTGAAAATGAGTCTGTTAATGATTTTAATATTCGATTTCATTTAAATTGCTTAAGATTTAAATACGAAGATAAACCTACGGAAGAAGAATCATTAGATTGGTTTGAATATATTTGTTCTCTTCCACCCATTCCCAATCCATATGAAATTAATTCAAGCTTTGTTCCATCCCATTACAATATAAATGAGAATCCCAATTTGGATGTGCAAATAAATTGTGATGAAGTGGTTTCACAAAGCTTGGAAAATATTTCTAATCAAATGCAAGAAGACAACAACAGCAATTTTGGAGAAAGAACTTCTTTGGAATCTGAAAATTACTCTGCGGTCAATTCAGAAAATCAGATCACAAATCAACAAGTACAAGCAGCAATCGAAGTAAATAATAAAATACAAACTGCTGTACAAATTTCTGAATTCCTCCATGATGAGCAAATGCCGAAATCACAGCAGCAAAGCAACCTTCTTCAAGAAAGCATGAGCATACAAAGGAATGATTTAGAATCTGAAATTTACAATGAGCATAATGCACAAGAGTTCTCAAACAGAGACAGTTTTAAATGCATTGTTTCAGGTTCACATTTTTCCCTTTATCCTGATATTTTTAATGATGGTAATTTTTTCCCTCTTGATATTAATGATATTTCAGAAAATACAGAGGCCAACCTAAATGAATTACTATCAAGTTTTTATCAAGATAGAGAAGCAATTAACGATCATTCTTTTGCCATTAATGAACATGAAATTCTTGTTCCTCCTTGTTTGGATATATTGGATGAGATTGAAGGGAATTCTAGAGAATCTTGTGAGGTCATTTATGATGATTATTCTGATATTGAGGATGTTGATTTCAATTTTTCTCAAAAGAATCCTCATGATAAAATTCAAATAACATCTGAGAATGAAGAACGCTTCAATTTAGAAATTATCCCAACCAATCCTCATTTTAGAGCAGCAAATTATCTTCATGATTTCATTATTCGAGAAAACTTTCCAATTTATTATTCGTATCGTGATCAAGCTCTCATTCCTACTCATAATCATAATTCATTTTCTAATTCACAAGTTGGAATTCAAAATTACTCAAATTCCATAATTGTGGCCAATCCTTGTGAAAATGAAATTATTTCAAAACGATCCCAATTGTGTTGTAACATTAGTTGTAAAAATAGTGATTTCATTTTAGTTTTTCTTTCACAGTTATTTTGTTTAAATTTAGATTTATTTTTTGATTTTATTTTGCAAAATTTTCACACTTTTAGCTGGCATATTGAACACCTTACTATCAAACACTCAATTGATGCATTGCCCGATTGGGAAATTGAAGTTTCATATTATAATCATGAGCATCAAAAGATATTAATATTTCAATTTCAATCAATGCTAATGTTTCATCAAAAGCTTCTATTTTTTCAAAGGCAATGTCGACAAGAGAATGTATTTTTTCAATCTGGCCAGCAATTCAATTCAATTAATAATTTTCCATTTGTACATAATACTAACAATTCTTTCCAAGCCTTTGAATTTAAAAGCTCATCTTCACAATTTGGCCTGTTATCTCTTCCTTTCAACATTTTCCAATTTTTAATAGAAATCCATCCAGATTTCTATGATCCAATTAATATCCAATTAGAAAGGAAATTTCAAGAGAAAGAGATTTTAATTAAGTTGCTAACAATAACTGTACATTCTGATTTCAGATTTATTTTCCTCAGGTTAGTTAGATTTGTATTTTTATTACTAACATTTGAACTGTACATACATGCAGCAATTAAAATGAAAAAATGGCTACACTGGAAATATGACTATACCTAGTCATTTTCATGTATATGGTTAGAATAGGAGTAGAATTAATTTAGTTTGTTTGTTTTGTATAGTTAATTTGTTTTAACAGTTTTGTAGATTAAAAAAATAAAACAAAGCAATCAGCCTTCTCATGCATGTTCACTGAAACATTTTCTCCTTATCAGAAAGTTTTAATTCTTGCTTTCCTTTTTAAATTTCTTAATACCTCTACTCTGCTTATTTTGAATAATGTTTTGATTAAATTCAATTGAGGTTGCACTTGGCATTGATCGCCTCAAAGCCACTTTTCTTCATTTCGAGATTTCCTTCTAAGATTTTCTTTTGGAATTTATATAATAAAGGTTGAAGATGTAAGAGCTTCATGATCTCATTATCCCATGAAATGTATGATTGTCTATGATAAGCTTAATTCCGACTCAATCATTAGTAGTCAGTCTCACCTTTCACGATAATCATATGAAGTTCATATTATCTTCCTCGGAATTTGCTAAAGCTGACCTTAAGGATGTCAATTTTGCTGAGTGCACACATTCAAATCTGTTTTGATATTTTTCTACAATTAGTGGCTTTATCCCATTCTAATCTTTAGTTTATTATTTGATGCTGCAATATATTCATTCACTAAAGACATTATTGAACAGTCACAATAACAATACGGATTCTTCTCAAGTTATTCGGAATAAGCAGAGATAATAAATTGTTGTTTCAATTCAAAAGGAGAGTCTATTTTTATATTTATTTCTGTTAAATTTTATGTTTTATGAACATGAATGATTGATTTCATTCAGGCTGATTGCACACTTAGATTTAAAATAAATAATGAGATGATTTTAATCAAAGGAAGAATTTGAAGATTTATGAGGTAAAATTTACAGACAAATTCCTTTCAGGTACGCATTTACAACTTTATTCTCATCCATTATTAGTTCATTTTTTCCTTAGTTTATTTTTTATTTGTGTTCTGTTTTATTTGCAGGTTTTTATTTCTTTTCAAAACATAAAGTAAGCAGTAAACTCATTTCAAATTTGCAACAGGTTCAGGGAAATTTTATTTGTTATTCATTAGAATTTGATCATTCTTTAACTTTGCTTTCATTCATTTAAAAAATCCAATTGAAATTAAAAAACAGTATCGCAAGATTCATATCAGAAATGTTCCAACTTGATTTTCATATTTCCAATGAAAGATCTCTGATGTGTTACATCATTCAATTTTTCATAAAATATCAAATCACATATCGCATTGGAATAAATTGAAAGGTTTGTTTTTCATTACAAAAGTTCTGATGCGATGAAATGGATAGCAAACACGCATATCACATTTAACATAAGGATAATTCATTTCAAACGTTCCGATGCGATGAACCCAATCGGCAATCGCAAATCAGAGAGACCTCATTTTTGATATATCCATTTGCAAAAAACTCCGATGCGATGAAGTTCAAATTGCAATCGCAAATTATTAAATTAGTCAAGGACTAATTTTGAAAGACCTCCGATGCAACAAGTCTAATCGCAAATCGCAAATCGGGAGGAAAATTGAATACATCCTTGTGTGCTCATTTTAAAAATTGTGATGCAATAATTCATCACCAATTGCTTATCGCTATCGCTTTTTATTAATCGCCAAATGCTCATTGCTCATCGATTTTCACTAATTTCCGATTGTTCATCGCTTATCGTTCTTCGTTCATCACCAATTATTATAAAAATCACATCACTGCTATCGCGATTGTTTTAATTTCAATTCCCTTGAACACAAAGCATTTCATTTTTACATTTTACTGCTTGCTTTAAATTAAATAAAATAAATAATGATTTTGGGTTATAGGATTTTGGTTAGTTTGCCTTCTTCATATTTTTAATGTCAAACTACAAGAAGAAGTCAGCTAGTATTGGAGAAATTGATACCTTCAGGTAAGATCAAATGCAATCATCCAATGGTAAGATTCATGTACCCACTTTCATTAATTTCCATTTCATTACTTTAGTTTCAATTTTGTTTTTCAAAATTATGTTGATATTTGAATCTGTTGTGCAGCTCCTCATAAAAGCTTTCAAACATCTGCCAAATCATATTTTGGAAGCCCTATGCTCTTTTCCTGGTTTTATTTTCAAGAAGCAACGATAGTCTTCATTGAAACAGCTACACTAGGAAGTTTCTGAACCTTTAATACATTTCTTTAAAGCATTTCTTTTATTAGAAAATGATTAAGATAATGCTTTGAAAACGACAAGATTGACATCAAACAGAAATTTTTCATTGTGGCTGAATTTTATCATCACTGCTATCTGAAACCTAAAAGCATTTACAACCTTGCAAGGTATAAGTTTTATGGATCTCGACATAAGAAGAAATGATTAAATGATTATTTTATTTTACTTCATGTTGTTGAGACATTGGTATAAACATTTTTTTGTTAGAGTTTGTATTTCAAAAGCTTGGATTTTTTCTTTTCCACTTTTTTTGCTTCATTTTAATTTTGTTTGCTGATTTCTTTTCTCACTTTAGTTTAAGAATTCTTTTCCTTTGGTTTTCAATTTTGATTTTGGTAACTTTGTTATGTTTTATATGGAAGGCTTTTTATTACTTAACAATGGTTGGCATACATAGGAAAAATTGTTAATAGTCTCCTATTAGCTTTTTCTTAAAAATCTCTTAGCAAAATTTGTTTTTCTTATTATAAAGGTAGACATACTTAAGGAAGAGATTACAAAACAAGAAAATTTGACGAAGTATCATGAAATCTGAGAAATTTCTTTTTCATCAAAATTGTAATTATTTTGAGATTTCAATACTTTATTAAGATCTTTCAAGATTCTATTATCAGTCAAGAAAAGTTATTTTTAACCAAGTAAAGACACTTTACAATAAAGCACTTTTAACTCTGAAATTGTCATTCTGAACTCTTAAGGAGTTAATGATTCCCTATTTAAAAAGAGTTTTATTTTTCTAGAGTGTAATCCAAAAATATATTTAAAACTTAAAAGATAAGAGGTCTCATCATGAGCCTGCTTACCATGATCATAGGGGAAAAATAGGATGACATTACCAACACTGCTAAACAAACCAGGGTAATGGCTTATAATTTCAAACAATTGTAAGACAAGGGGTCTCATCACGAGCCAGCTTGTTCAGTCCAATTATAACCAGTGAATGGCATTGTCAACTATCTGGCTACCAAACCAGGACAATGGCTTTTAAGAATAAAAATAAAAATAAAAAAAATAAGCATATATAAATGGATTTATCTCTAGGTCAATAATTCTTAAATAGATAGGATTCTGAATCATTGATGATTAAAAGGTAACCCTGTCAAGACTATAGATGTTTGCTGGCAGCAGTGGCTCTACCTGTGACAAATGAGTACACTTTAAAAGCTCGGCTGTAAAGTGACCCCTGCTTTATCTCTAGAACTAATTAAGGACTGATATAGAGTTATGAGATATTTTAATTTATGAGAAATTTCAAGAAAATTACAGTAAGATGATTGTTGCTTTTATTCAGATTAATGATCCTAGTCAAACATTCCAAAAATAATTTTCTCTTCTTTAATTATTTTTACTTTAATTTTAGGAAAATTTCATTTTTATCAAACAGAGATAACTGTTTCTTCCAGTGAATCGCCAATTGTTGTACGGTACAACAACCCCCCATTTTTAACTTGTTCACATCAAATAATGGGGACCCTTTCTATAAATTTTTATCTAAACACCTTTTATGATTTTATTAAGTCAATTATCTTAGGATTTTGTTAATTTTTCATTTTCTTTAGATTCTTGTTTTGATTGCTTGGTTGAAATCGTTTTTTTATAAGCTTCCTGTTGACGCTTGTTTCGTCTCATTTGGTCAACCGGTTTGTAAATAACACTCCTTTGAAGTCTAATCAATTATGTCGCTTGGGTTAAAAAATGCGGATTTTAATAATGCATTTAGTTTAAATACTAACCCCTAGATTAATTATTACTAACAATTTTTATTTTTACTTATACGGCCAAATCATAAAGCATCGGGATTTCAGTCATTTATTCCAATTTTCCAAATTTTCAAATAAATTATTAATCTCGAAAAAAATCCAAATTGTCAAAATGGTTGTTTTAGGTAAATCATCATTTTTTTAGTCTAATTTAACATCTCTAAAATAAGATCAAAAAAACAAAAAAATAATTTTTAACATAAAATTTTGAATTAAATAAATTAATTATTATATTAAATATAATTAATTTAATTAAATTAAAATTTTATATTAAAAACAAATATATAAAAAAACAAAAAATTAAATTAAATTTTTGCATAAAACACATCGCATCGGAAATATTCATGTGAACATCCTTTTAAAAAAAAAAAAAACCCCGATGCAATGATTTTTCCCGATGCGATTGAGGCTCATTAGTTTCATCCGATGCGATTGAGCTCATTACCTCCGATCCGATTAAGCTTGCCAGCCCCGATGCGATTGAGCTCATTACTTCCGATCCGATTGAGTCACATTGAACTTATGCGATGCGATGAGGTCAATGTTCAAATCTTCCGATGCGATTAAGTCAATGTTCAAATCTTCCGATCCGATTGAGTCAAGAGGAGCAACTGAATTTCCAGATTTATATCAGATTTGACTTATCAACTTTGGAAGCTCATAAATTGAGTTTTACTTGGCCAAATGAGGCCCATGACGGCTCATTGGAAAGAGAAAATCAAGGAGAACATTTCTGAGGAGGTTTCAATAACAGATTTGATCATTTATTGGGTCAAATATCAGGCAGAAGATCAAGCTCCGAATTTCTAAAAATAAAATCAATTTTCTGAGTTTTGTTTTCTTCATTTTCATTTGCCCAGCCTCTTCTAATTGCATATTCATGCATCAATATTATCCTTGGTTAATTAAGATCGTTATGAGTATCAATAAGAAGCTCAAATTTCATTTTTATTTATTTAAATAGAATTTGATTGGATTTGTTTTAATGATATAAATAATATTTGGATTTTATTGTTGCTTCTTAAATGATTTTTAATTTCTTTTTGCAGGAAAAACAATAGAAGGGATATTGAGGAAAAAGATTTCAATCAATGAGAAGACTCCAGCAATTAAAGTTGGATTGAGCAGATTTTTTTTTTCAAATAGACTCTCTTCTAAAAATACTTTTGGGAGGATTATAAATTGCAGATTGCAAAATGTAAATTGGGGCTGCTCTCCTCTGCAATTCCAGACTTCTAAAAGCATTTCTGTTATAGGAATTTAGAGTTGTAGATGGGGAGGAGAGAAAATTTCAGATCTGAACATTAATGAGGGTTTATTCTTTATATCTTGAATTATGCATGATGGGCAGAGTTTGCATTTCTGCAGCTCTTGTCTTGAAAGCAGAAATTCAAAGTAATGTAAAGTACTATTAGAGACCAGGATCAGAGAAGCAGATTCAATTAATTGGTATTTTTGGCATTTCTGTATCAAACACCAGTTTCATTTTTATGTTAATAAAATTGTTGTTTCATTTTATTCATGTTTTGGCATTTTTGTTGATATGGATAATTTGTCTTAAATTGTTAAGTATCTCTGCTCTTATGAATTAAACTCTGATTTCTGAGTAACCATTACTCATAAATCTGTCTTATAACACTGATTTATTAAATAGTAATGTGTTGTGAATTTTTTCCACATGTTATTGTTTAATTATTAGTTTGACTGATATGATAATTGATATCAATTTTTGTGAATTTCTTCCGGAATGTTGTTGATTTATTATTTCAGTCAAATGGTCTCAATAGAATGTGTTTTGGTACTCACAAATGTGAGCTAATTGAATTTCTTCGTTGGCTTAACATTAATTTAAAACCAGACATATTTTAATTCTCATTATTTAATCATCTTGCTCTTAGTTGGGTTAGATTTTCATCTACCTAATTGAGATAGGATTTAGATTAGTTTCTTTTGCTTACATTATAGAATAAGCTTGCATTTAGAGTAAATTCTACATTCTTTTAAGTCCTCTCCTTAAAGAGGCAAAATTTTAGTTGTGGCTTGGCTGAACCCAAATCAGCTTAAGGGTCATTCTCTTGCTTGATCAGCAAGAAGAAGTGATCTGATATCCCTGTCTATTGGTAGTTAAAGATACATTATAAACCAATAGCAAATAGGGAGAAGGTAACTGGACCTAGTTAAACCAGTCGGAGCCACCACACCAAACGGAAAAGGAGCTGCTTTAAGGTCCGGACCGGGTGGTTATCCCCCAATGTTGTTGCAGCGATTTTCGAGGCCTCAACATGACCATAGGCCTATTTTTTCCCATCAATATTATGTCGAGGCTTGGGTTTTCAAACTTCTATTGTTAGTGGGAATAATAGAAACACTCATGACATGAGATATAGTGATGCGAGGGAACAAGGTGATATACATGGCAAGGAAATAGTGACATATACAAAATAATGAAGA
This sequence comes from Pinus albicaulis, assembly GCA_034641835.2. Classification (NCBI taxonomy): domain Eukaryota; kingdom Viridiplantae; phylum Streptophyta; class Pinopsida; order Pinales; family Pinaceae; genus Pinus; species Pinus albicaulis. The sequence goes on from CM076580.1 coordinate 1,789,182,110, forward strand.
GATATGTGAAATAAGGAATGAGGAAATGTATGTGACAGTGTGTTGAACAAGGGAGGAATAATGCCTCAACGAGGGATACATAATGGTCAAAATAATGATAAGGCATGGCAAACTCATATGCATGCAAACTAATAATATTCCATGACAGTGAGATAGTGGTAGAAAAATATCATCACTATACGATCAAACAAGTTGTATGAATGATTGCATAAAAGAATAGAGGAAAATAATTTATTTATAGATATGGGACTAAGGTTTTACATTTTTTATATTACCTAGGTCTTAAACACACCAAAGAGACTTATAATATGATAGGCTTACCTTAGGTTACCTTTGTGCCAGATCTTCTCATGATACCATATGGGACAAAACCTAATTTTTGTAACCAATAATATGTTTTGTTGATTATAAAGAAAAATATGTGGACTAGAAGTCGACTTTAACAGTTATCATCCAAAATTTTTGAAAATAAGAGAGTCATCATGTTGACAAGACCTTGAGAAAAATCCAACTACAAGAATTTAGATCCTTTCTCACACCCCTTTGAACATTGAATAATCTTAAAATTTGTAAACCGACTTATTCGGCATTCACACAGGTAGTCCTATAACTGATGTAGAGGTCGTGTAACCAGAATTGTCGTAACCACATAGACTTGAAGATCCAAGAAATTGTCAAGTTTTTTGTTATTGTCCTTAGATAGATCTGTGCCTTGATAATTCAATCAATTTCAATATTTAAAAAAATCCAAGGGCCAAATAATAGAAAATATTGAGAAAGAAAATGACAAAATGACCCTTGTGCAATTATCAACTTCCCTTTGTTTCCATACACTGTTGTTTCTAATAATAATGAGCAAAAATGGTGTTTCACTTGATGTTGTCAATGAGAATGATGATGTTGATGATGGTGGTGGTATTGAGAGTGATAGTGGTGTTGGTTCTAATGTAGTGATGATGATGTTGGAAGTGATACTGATGTTGGTGCTAATGATAACAATGGTGAAGTTGGGAGTGTGTTGATCAAAAATAGTTGCCACAAAGGGTCTTGTACTAGCTATGGTGATGAAATTGGAAAAGTGGTCATTTCAAGCTTTGTATCAGGGAGATTTTTCATGGACTTGCCTCACATGAATTTAGTGTTGTCATCAAGGTCGGACACAGAAAAACAACCTCTTTTTTAAATAATCCACTTGCTAATTAAAAATTAACACAAACGTTTTATTAAATACACACAAATTTTGGGGAAGATATGCCCACCAGTTTGGGAAGATATTCCCACCAATTGCCTAATTTTCAAGAAGACTTCTTGTAAAATTACACCAACACACTGGTTTTCACAATTGAACCATTTTTTTTAACATTATATATATATATATAAGAAGAACAAATCAAAGTGAATTTGCAGCAGGTTGGGGATCCTCCCTTCTTATTACTTCTAAACCAAAATGTTGTAGAAATTTTGGGACAAATTCTTCCTAGTCAATAGGTTGTTGGTACAGTCTTAATCTATGCCCATTGACCAAAATGAGGTTACCTAACCATAAATGATCTTAATCTTCCTAAATCCATTATCATGGACTTACTCAACTTCATAAGGCCCTAACCATCATGTATGGAACTTCCCCTTAAATTGTTTAAACTTGGAACCAAAGAGGAGATCACAGCCTCTTGTCTCAAACTGCTTCCTTTTGAGGAATTTATCATGCCATCTAATTCGTTTTTATTGTACAAGATTGGTTTGTTGATTATAATTTGGTCACATATTTTCCAATTCATTCAACTGGAGGAGTTTATGTTTTTTAGCTTCAGAAATATTTATGCCCAAGCAAGTTGTAGTTCTATATGTTTTCACCTAAAATTCAATTGGCAGCAAAACTTGCTTGTCATATACCCTCTCATACAAAGTGTGTCTAGTAGTATTCCTTCATGTAGTCCTATAGGCCCAAAGGACCTTAGGAAGCTTATTTTCCTAGTCCTTATGACGCAATTAAATTGTTTTGGTCAAAATGGACTCTAGGAATTTGTTGGTCGATTCCACTTTCCCATTGGCCTACAGAACATAGGGTCAAGGATTATGATGCATGATTTTATAATATTGTGTAATGGAATGCACAATATTTGAAACAAATTTATCTCCTTGATATTTTATTGATCTGTAAACTATCATAGATATTCGACCGGACATTTCGCCACAACAGATCTAATAATATTATATTAAAAATATGAAATTCTACACTATTACATTTTTATTAAATTTTCGGATATGTAGACTTATTGTTAATAGTGCATGCATGTGAATGAAAATTATGTAGAAAATATAGAAAATTGAAATAAAATATCACACACACATAAGACACGAGATATGCTCTAGGAAACCCTTTTGAGTGAAAACCCAAGTGGACGGTGAGGTTGCTCCCCTCTCTTTCTATGTCTGGAAATATGGCTACAAGTACAAAAAAGTATGGCATGTGTCTCATGGACTGCTACAGTGCACAAATCCTCTTTGTGTGCTCTACCTCATATCCATCGTGGTTATTTTTTCTCAACTATGGAACAAATTCACTCAAAATAATGGAATGACTCTTCCTCCTAGTCGCTCAGTTATAACAAAGCCTGATAGTCTATTAGTGGTTAAGTTTGAATACCTTAACTCTTAACCAAAGTTACAATATAGAATATTCTAGAGTCTTTTACATCATAATCACATGTCTAGCCCCTTTTCCATGAATAATGGGGGCTAATGTGACATCCTCCCGAATTATGGGTGTGAAAACAGGAAGATCAAGTTATGAGTGGCATAACTTTCACAAACGGACTCTAATTGACACGCTTCTTGCATTGTTAGAAAAATATTTATGTGTATAATAGCATGAAAAGGTGTAGCTCTAAAGCGGCATGGTTTTTCCCCAAAAACCTTTGATGCCTCATTTGATGCCTCAAAATGCTCTCGAAAGGTTTCAGACCCCATTTTACAAAACTGGGTCCCGTCGGTAAAAACGGTCCCATGAGTTGATTCCTCAACTTTTTCCACTCCAAATGCATCAAGATGGATGAAAAAAAATATAATAATCCAATCCATATCAGATAAAATATCTCTAGGAACACCAAAACACATGAAAATGTCCCCAAATAAAATATCAACAACTATATGTTCATTTGCATGAAAAAGTACCTTAGCCTCTACCCACTTAGTAACGTAATTTGTACAAAGCATAATATATTTTTTCTTTCTGTATGTTGGAGTTATATGCCCCACAAAGTCAAGTTCCCATTTTTCAAATGGTTCAATAAGTACATGGAGCTTCATAGGCATGGTGTCATATTGTATTGGGCATAACATCTACTAATATTTGTCACACTATCGGACATACTCTTTGGCATCTCGAAAAGTGATAGGCCAATAGTATCCTGAATGCAAGAGTTTATGTGTTATTATTTTTTCGGTGAAATGTCCCCCACATGGCTCATCATGTGAATCTCTCAATATATCAATAATTTCATCTTCTCGTACACATATTCTGATAATTAGTTCAATTACAGTATAGAAGAGGTCCCCTCCAACCCGAGTAGGAGGCTTGAATTTGACTATCTTTTGCTTCTCCCTAGAAGAGAGATGTTAAGGTAGATTTCCTATGGCTAGATAGTTAGCTATATCAACAAACCACATAGAGTTAGTAGGCATAGTAAATAAATGTTCATCAGGAAATGTGTCATCGACATAATTTTTTCTCCTTCATTATGAATCCTAGAAAAAAAATCAGCAACAATATTAGCTTTACCAGGTTTGTCTAAAATAGTAAAATTGAACTCATGTAGTAATAACAACCACCTAGTCACTCTACCATTATTTATAGGTTTTTTTATTAAGTATTTAAAAACAAATTGATCAGTATGAATCAAAACTTCCTATCCAATGATATAATCCCTAAATTTATTGATCATGTATATTATGGCTAAGAATTCCTTTTTAGTTGTTGTATATTTTAGTTTGGCAGGTGTTAATTGTAGAAAATCCTGGTAGATTCAACTGATCATTTTAATATGCTAAAACATTATATTTGAATCGACTCTACCAATTGCGAAAACTAATTTTGATCTTGAAATCACAAAACATGAAAGAGAAAGAATTTCAATCGCACAACAGAAAGATTTTCCTAGGGAAAGCCTTAGCTGAAAACATTATTATATGTATATTGCATAAGTCAAAGAATATGAGAAGATTAAAATTATTTCTTCCAAGCTAAGAAACCTCTGCACTATCTCTATTTGTCTCAATGATTCCTAGACAAGCCTGGTTCAATACTTAACCAATTTTTTTCCCTCCAAGACCCCTATTTCCTTGTGCAATTTCCTTGGGTAATTAGGCCCTATTTGTAGAAATTATACAAACAATATGTATACCAATGGATTCAATCCAATCATGAAATGTACTAAAGAAGGATATTTAATCCTTCTACAAATTAATTGCGGAAAATAAACATGATCGCACAATCACACCAAGTAAGAGAAAGAAGCAAATTAATCCACAACACAGATATTTTTCCTGGGGAAAGCTTGCTGCTCAAAACCCCTCTATCTCTATTGTATAATGAACCAAGGAATCATGAAACAATACAATGCACTCTTCTCACAAGAGTTTGATGCACTCTCTTGACTATCTCACATTGATCTAGACAAAATTGGTTCAAAACTTAGCCAATTCTCAGCCTGTCTTTAGCCTCCCTTGCTCACGCAATCCATGTGGAATGTAGTCCCTATTCTTTAGGAATTTCTGCCTTCCAAAACTGCGCAATAAATCATCGGCATCCTATGGTGTATATAATTGCGCCCGGGAAATTTTCTATAAATAAAATTGATAGATAACTCCCCTTTAACCTCTATCTCAACTGGGTCGTCATCAGAACTAGCATGCATGCAGCTATCAGTAGTAAATCATCAGTCACTTGACAAATCACTGCATGTGAATTAAATCTGATTTAATTCACTTGACTTGTCACTAGTGCAAGAATTAGTTACAACTAGTTAGATTGACTTTAACTCACTAAATTGAGTTAACTGATTTTTCATGCATTAAACTAATACACTAACTACAACTTGGACTCTAAAACAAAAAGAATCACTCTACATGCCTCACCAACCATCCTCAACTCGAATTTCATGAGCTAACTGAGTCTGTCACACTCAGTTAACTATTACAAGTGATTATGAGATAAGATTACAATTTATTGTCCAATTTATTTAAGGGATAAATAAATATGACACACATTTCTTATAATTTAATTAAAAATTAATTAAATCAAAAGCCTCCATGGTAGCCATTTTTTGATGCCATTTTCTGGATGTTGTTTATGGATGCCAATTTCACTGTTTCTTGTTGCAAATTTCCACACTATTAATTAGGGAAATTCCCAATCCATACTACACAATCCATTAGGGGCCTTCTTCTAACTACATGATCCACTTGTACAATTCAGATAATTATACAATTGATAGTACACTGCCCTTGAACTCTAATATTAATTGGGTCTTTCTCATAATTAACATGCATGAGTTATTTATGAGTGAATTATCATTTGAAGTGACAACAGATTTTCTAACCTCCTACGAGTTCCTTCCATCAGTTAGAACTAATATAACTGAATTTAACTCAGATAATTTGAGATAATTAATTACAACTCAAAGTAAACTCAACCAAGCCTCTTTTAATGTAGGAGACACTCTACATGCCTCTAGTTTGACCCTCAACTCGAATTAACTGAACCAACTAAGCCATCCTAACTTATTTAACTCGTACAAGTTGTCGTGTGATGTGGAATTAAAAATTTGTTCTAATTTAATCAAGGGAAAATTTAAATTAGAATCCTTTCTTGGTGCCATTTTCAACACTCCCTCTCAGCAAGAAATGGATTGTCTAATACCCCGATCCTTCCTCTATGGAACTCGAATTTTCCTCTTGAAAGTTCCTTCATCAAGATGTCTGCATCCTACTCCTCTGTAGGAATGTACTATAATATCATAATCCGCCTTTGCACACACTCTGTGATATGGTGATACTAGATGTTGATATGTTTGAACCTATCATGAAAAACTAGATTAACTGAGGTTTAATGCAACTCTGGTTGTCACAGTAAAACACTGTAGGATCCATCTATTGGCCAAACAACCCAACAAGTATATTCCTCATCCATATAGCCTCACAAGTTGCTCGATTAGCAGCCATGTACTCTGCTTATTTTAAAATGAGTGCAATTCATATCTACTTCCTGTTGTACTAGGAAACTGTTGTTGACCCAATACTAAATATGCCCCCTCTTCTATGCTCCTCTTGTCGGATGGACTCTTTGCCCAATATGCATCTGTGAAGCCTTGCAGCTTCCCTCCCTATATCTGTATGTACCAAATACCAAACTGAGTGGTACCTTTGAGGTAGCTCGACACATGTTTGGCTACCTTCCAATAAAGCTTGGTTGGCTTAACCATTGCTTGACTAAGTTGGTTAACCGCATAACATGTGTCCAGTCTTGTGTTCACCAAGTACATGAGTGAACCCACAAGCTACCTATAAATGGTAAATTCAACCATTTCACCTAAAGTATCATCTTCCTTCCTTCAATTACCTGATAGAGGAGTCTCCATGGGTTCATTGCTATCCATGTGAAACCTCTTTAGTATCTCTTTTCCAAATTTCCAAAACAAGGAAATAATGAAAGATCCCCATGTCCTTCATCTCAAACTCTCTTGTAAGATCCTCTTTGCAAGAATTGATTAGTTTATCATCACCTGTTAGAATTAAATCATCGAAATATAATAATATAATCAATAATTTACCTTCAACCAAAATATGGTAAAGGTTCGCATCTGCTTCAGTTTTGGTGAATCCCAACCTGGTGAAACAGTTATCGATCCTTGTGTACCAAGCACGGGGTGCTTGTTTCAGTCCATACAACACTCGCTTGAGTATGCACACATGTGACTCTCTATTGAAGGTATCAAATCCTTCCAGATACTCTATGTACATATCTTCCTCAATCACTTCGTTGAGAAAATTTATCTTTACATCCATCTGATGTACCTTCCATCCCATCCGCATTGAAAGTGTGAGAATAGATTTGATTGAAGAGTACATTTCTACTGGATAAAAGGTCTCCTCACAATCTACTCCCTCTACCTGAGAGAACGCATTGGAAAAATTATCCATGTGGCTCCAGACACCCTGAGGAGACTAAGAGGGCTCAGAAATGGTCAAAATTCAAAGTTGTCGGATTGCTCTCGAACAAGGTTCAGATTGAAGTGCTCATCACCCTGATTCCAATGGTGTGAATGGATCTCCAATATGAGCCTTTATGGAGGAGTTAGAGAAAGAAAAAAATTTGGTCAAAGTTGGACATGGGCCAGGATTAAGTGTCTCACAAATTCACCATCAACCGGCAGAGGAACTTAGCTCCCGAAAATGGGCAAAATTGTGGCCTAGTTAAGATGCCCAATGACCCTTATTTTCATTAAAGTCAAAAATAAACATTTTGTTTTAATAATCGAAAAAAATATATAAATATAGGGGTGGTGGGCTGCCACCCTCGCCACTCCCCGCATGGATCCATATATATATATATATATATATATATATATATATATATATATATATATATATATATATATATATATATATATATATATATATATTTGGGTCGACGAGCCGTGACCCCTGTCGAACCCCACAACATAAACCATTATATTAAATGGTGTGGTCGGGTCAGGCCACGTGGAGTGGACCCACCCACCGCCCACACCTCTTATTTATCACACCACCCAAAAGGCAGCAGAGAATGGGACCAGCAGGAGTCAAACTCGCCCGGACCACATGGCTGGCCCCTGAGCAGGTGGTCCCAAAACAAACACCAAAAATAAATAGCAACACAAGTTTAAATGGGTCGGGTTGGTTTTTGAACCCCCACCCTCCGCAACCCCCAACGAACTCCGCCGGCGGCTACTACCAATGTGCCACCAGCCCACCTCTTGTTAATTCCGCCTCAAAAATTATATAAAACCCCAATTTCGCAGTGCACCCAGGGGGGAGCAAACCAGCGCGTTTTTCAACAAATATTATTTTTTTATTTGTAGGTGTGGAACCATGGGCCATGGAGAATGTGGAACCATGCCCCAGGGAATCTTGAGGGCATCAAGAAGATTACTTGAGGCCCAGAACTTGCCAGAGTCATAATTTGACATATTTTATGTTGATTTTACACCTCTCGGCGACAAGAATCGAATGGCGATGTCTGTTTCAGCAGTAGATCTTCCCATTTTTCGGCCATTTTCCATATTGGAGTTGTTTGGGTTCTCATGTTTTGGCCAGATTGGCGAGACCAAAAGATGAGACAACATCAAACCACTTTCAAACCTCAAGATCTAGCCCTCCTGGGTCTAGAGAGGGATCTCTCTATATAAGCAAAGGTTTATGTCTTTGAAAGCTCAAATGTTAAGATGTTAGGCTAGTTATAAGGCTCGGAGTTTGTTTGTTTGATTGTTTGAGTTTAGTTGTTGGGAATCAGGAATGAAGAGTTCAATATAAGACAAGGAAATGAGCAGAGAGGATTTTAGGCTAAGGTAGATAACTCAAGGAACATCAAGGCCAATGGGCAATGGAGTCAGGAAAGGGTTTACTTGTTATTCAATGTGCAAGCTTTCAGTTGGGCTAGTCATCTAAAGCATTAGATCCTAAAATGATTGTGTGGCATGGAACATTAAGGATTGATAGTGAAAAGAGGAAAACCATCCAATTCTGTCTATAGATTAGGTTAGAGGTCATTTAACTCCAGACCTGCTTGGACATAATCAGAGGCAACTTGAGGGAACTTGGAACGTTTAATTGAAATGGAAAGATCCTAGTGAGGCAGAGATAGAGTTATAAACCCCCCAGTGTTCTCAACTCATTTAATTAAATCTAAACAAGAACATCTAAAGACAGATTCCATTAATTCATACATCAACTAGAAATATATCAGACCACTACACTGGTTAAATTAATTGAAATCAATCCTTAGATAACACATTTAGTAGAAAACATAAAGGCAAGGAGAGCAGAAACATAGGGTGCCTAACAAGGGCAAATCCTATGCCAGATTTCTGATGCAAGCCAGAAGAAGTGTAATGAAATGAAATAAAACGTAGAGATAGAAAAACATCACCAGCTGCTTTAGATCAGGATCCAAAGAAATGTGCTTGTCATATTAAAAAACAACACCAGTCATGTACAACATTGCCCACAGCTTGAACATTCAGCCTGAATACATCTTTCTTCAGCCTATCTTGCAACTTACACAGAACTATATCTCACAGAAACAGCTTGCAGTTCTCTGATATCTCATCAACAACCTTTACAATTTTTCTTCATGAAATTTTATAGCAGAAAGACGGGCTGAGGAGGTAGGTGAAAGCTAAATGCAACATTAAAACCTCTGAAAAGAAAGAGGGCCGAAGCCCATTCTGTTTAAATTCTGAGCATTCAATTCCTGTCACTCTTTGGATGGAAGAGTGGTCTTCTTTAGGCCTCTATTTACTTCGGTATGTCTCTTGATGTACTTTTATCTGCATGACTCTCTGGTACTTTGGTGAATAAACAAATGATAAATAAATGACTAAGAAGTCTACCGTATTTATGAAACAAATGCTCTGGTAGCTTCGGACTGTTTTCAGGGTGGAAATTTCTTCAAGAGCACGGTGTAGAATAAAAATTGCATGGGCGCTTTGTCCTTTATGGAGGAAAAACATTCTGTTGTTGTAGAAACCTTGATATGCATTGATTTCTGCATGTTGTACCTTCTACATGATCCCTGGGTCTTCAATCTGGTACTTTGCCTCGAAATATTTGAACCTAAGGCTTATATCTCTTCACTTGCGTGCCTTAAGCTCTCTGCCACTTAATTTAAATCCCTGTCTACAGAATCTATGCTTTAATGGTGCCAGGACATTTTCACAAGGCCAAACCCTATTTCCTTTAATGAAGGTCCTATCATAGGATCCTCTCAATATTTTCTCCATGGTTTCTGCCTCTGCACACGGTCTTTTCCTGTGTTTTCTGTCACTGTGACAACGTGTGCAAATCATGGCGGCTCTCACCACCTCAAAACCCTGCAAAACATAAGCTTGTCATGAAATCCATAAATGGGGGTAATGGATGAGACAGGGATGACGAGGATGGCCATGCAGTCTGGTGAGATGGCGGAAAGGTGTAGAAACATGGTGGAAAATGCAATATGACAACGGGACGTGGTCTGGAGGACGTGGGCGGAGCGCAGCAGCTTTAACGTAAAATAATGAACATTTGACCTTGGAAAGCATATATATAACGGGGGCGGGCAAATGTACGAAGGAGACACATGGAGGTGACGTGGCGGGACCGAGCGATGGCGAGATAGTCAAATCTGGACCGTCCGATCTCGGCGGAGATCAACGGTGGAAAACACGTCGGAGGGCGATGGACTGTGGGCCAGGGGTACGGCGGCTATGGGTTATTGCGTGCGCAGCTTCATGGATCGATCACCGTTGGATGGAGGACTCTGGATCAGACGGCTATTATTCATATCGTTGTGTGTCTTGTGCCGAACGATAACGTGCGATGGGGTAGCGGTTTTCCAACCGTACAGGTACCACACGGCAAGTGATAAGTGGAATCTCTGCGAAAATAAAAATACCGCTAGTCCTTAGAAAGCGGTGCGATATATACAAGCGATTTTCGAACGGGCGCCCTGGTGGGACCACAGGGGCAGGTAGACTCTGAACCGTCGGATCTGCGGGTAAATGGACAGCGATTGCGCGGTCAGGGGTTTGAACGGGGAAACACGGACACTATGGAGTTAACGATCGCTGTCCGATCTATAAAGATCGACGGTCAGGAACGCTCCCTATATACATTGGATATTAGTGCCTTCGGGGCTAGCGCTCGGTCATAACGTTGGGTTCTGTGGGGGAAAAGTACAGGGGACTAGGTCGAAAGGGGTTGAGGCTCAATTACATAGAAAACATGATTTTTGGCCCATTTCAATGAAATTCAAAGCCAAAATGGGTAACGATAGGGGGGTGAAGGGGAATTTAAACCAAACAACGTGTATTTGGAAGGTTTAAAGGGGATTTGGGGGTACAAAAAAAAGGGGGATTTTGACAAAGGGAAGAAGGGATGAAATGGGACATTCTGCAAGGATATAAGGTTTAATGTAGGCCTTTTGGAGCAAAATTTATGTAATCAATGAGACCTTATAAAGGGAGTCAGCAGAGGGAAATTTATCAAAGGCAAAGGCATAGGAGACTTCAAGGATGATGTGTCTTCAGGGGAGATGCATTCCTTGAAGGCTCAAAAAACAATTTAGCCCCCTACTTTGCTTTGTCAAAAATTTATAGGGGGGCTAACAGTGGCTCCACGTGGGGATGGCTTCTTCTTGAAGGAGTCAAGAATTCAGAGAATAGATATTTGGAGTAGGCCAGTTTCCTGCTGCTTGGCACATCCTTTTCTTTCTTTAGATCAGCTGCCACAATATGAAGACATTATATCAGCAGAAAAACTTTCCCAATCAATCTACTTACCCACACTACAATCCTAGCATTTTTTCTTCTTCTAGGGTGCATTTGAGCTGGAAGACCCTTTACATCATTTTATTTTTTTCAAAGAGAAAATAAACCTATTCTATTTCTACCCTTATTACTCCATGAGACCAGATTAAACTGTTGGTCTCACATGTTTCTCTACCTAATCTATTATCTGTTGGGATTAAACTGTCCAGCAGATTTCTTCTCTACATTCTACAACAGAAATTTAAAACAGTTAAGCCAGGATTAGACTGTCTGACTTGTTGTGGGTCCAAGGCACAAAGACAGTTGCACATGGACAAAATTTGCAGAAAACTGAAAACAAAACTGTGAAGGCTGGAAATCTAAACTTGAAGTATCCTTCTTCTCTTTGTGACTCAAGTTTTGAGCATGTTAGAGTCACTTCTTTTCTTCATTTCAGCTCTGGTTTTGGACATGTTAGAGTTGATTCTTCTTTCTTCTTTGCTGGTCCAGATTTTGGGCATGTTAGGACCAGCTGTTTTACTTTCTTTGGCTCAAGTTTTGAGCTTATTAGAGCCAATCCTTTGCACATCAGAGGTTTATGTTTTAAGCATGTCTGAACCTCTCATTTTCCTCTGTTTTTTGAAACATTTTCTCTTTTTTCTTGAAAATAAAAAACTGCAATGGTATGTACAATGGTAATGGAAACTGGAAATTGGAAATCAGCAGAAGTAGTGTTTGAGCATCCTGCCATTGACAGGACCCCCAAACAGCTCTGTACCATCTAATTCCTGTAGGAAGAAGGCATTTGGGATGATGTAGGGACCTTGCCATAAACTGTCAAACTTGATGTGCTTTCCTTTATCCTCTCTTCTTGAGTCCCACTTCAGAACTTTATCCCCAATTTTGAAATCAGCAACTTTGGTTCTTTTGTCAAACAATTTATTTATATTTTCTTGAAATTTCACTGCTATGTTGTAGACCTCTTCCCTTGTTTGTTGGAGATGAATTGTTTGGTTTATTCTTCTCATCATACTATCTTCTTCTACTTGAATCTCCTGGACCAGCTTAATCACTGGTACCCCAAGGCTGGTAGGAAACACTGCTTCCGTTCCATAGACAAGCTGATAAGGTGACATGCCAATAGATTTCTTTGTTGTAAGCATGTCAGCCCACAAAGCATGCACTAACTTGTTATGCCATGACTTTTTGTTCTCTTCCAGCAGCTTTTTGATAATGAACACCAGGCTCTTGTTTGATGATTCAGCTAATCATTACCTTGATGGTAATAGACAGTTGAATGACCGAGTGCTATTTGATACCTGTGACAAAAATTAACCATTTTCTTGGATCCGAAAGTAGTAGCATTATCAGTGATTATTTTCCTTGGGCAGCCAAACCAAGAGAGGATATGACCTTCTAGGAAACTAATGATGACTGAATCTGTGGCATTCCTAGTAGGTATGGCCTCTATCCACTTAGTGAAGTAGTTTGTGGCTGTTAGGATCCATTTGTGTTGTGCAGAAGAAGCAGGGTGAATTTCCCCTTTGAAATATAGGCCCCATTGCAGAAAGGGACCTTCAACAGTGATGGGTTGTAGGGGTAAGGGGAGGAGTTTTCTTTTGCCTTCAAAGATCTAGCATTTGTGGCAGGCAATTATCATCTTATGGACATCATTGAAGAGTGTGGGCCAATAGTAGCCAGCTCTGAGTTTTTTTCTTGCAGTGGCTTTCCAACTCAGGTGGCCTCCACACTCTCCTGCATGGAATTCTTGTTTAATCCTCTTTGCCTCATTTTCAGGCAAACATTTAAGCAATAGGCCATTTGGGTTCTTCCAGTATAAGCAGTTATTCAATATGCAATAGCTCCTGGATTTTAGCTTTAAGAATCTGGCCTTGGTCTTTGATAGTTCATGAGGGGAATTGAGGTGTGTAAGCACATACAGAATGTTAGCATACCAAGGAGAGCTCTGAAACTTTTCCTCAACAATGGGATCAGGAAATTCTTGTTGCTCATCCAAGGTATTTACCATGTTAATGTCTAGGGCTTGTAAGTTTGATTCGGCCATTAATTGAGCTAGGCCCTGACCTTTAATCAGTTTGGTGGGTTTTATCTCAAGGTCATATTCTAAGATCATAGCAATCCATTTGCCCCTTTTCCCATCTGGGTCCTGGGACAAAATATCTTTGACTATTATGTTAGGCACATAAGATATGGTGTGGGAATGCAACATGTACACCCTAAAGTCTTTCAAGGCCTTAATCAGAGCATAGGCCTGTTTCTCCATTATGTTGTATTTCAAGGGTGCATCCCTTAGTGCTTTGCTGAAAAAGGAAATTGGTTGTTCCATTCCTCTGTGTTTTTCTACAAAAGAACTGGAGCTATGGTATGTTGGAGGCAAATGAAAAAATCAGGAAATCTTTTGAGAAATCTGGGCTGATCAGAACAGGAGCTTGGGTGAGTGCAAGTTTTACTGATTCAAAAGATTGTTTAGCTCCAATAGTCCATTTAACTCGCACACCTTTCTTCAGCATGTTAGTCATATTCCTAAGGTGTTCAGCTAGGTTGGGAATAAACCTCCTAAGGAAGTTGATCTTCCCAATGAAGGACTGTAATTCTTTGATGTTTCTCGGGTGTGTGATCTGTATTATTCCCTCAACTCTTTGTGGGTCTATCTTAATTCCCTTTTCAGATATAATGTGGCCAAGAAGCTTTCCTTCTTGCAGCCTAAAGACAGTCTTTTTAGGATTCAGTGACAGACCAAACCTTCTACATTTTTCAAACACCTTTCTCAGATGTTTCAGATGTTCTTCATCAGTCTTAGAATAGACTGTTATGTCGTCCAAGTAAATAACAATGAAATGCCCTATCTCATCTGAAAAAGCTATATCCATTGCTCTTTGGAAGGTTGCACCAGCATTCATCAACCCAAAAGGCATTTTTACATACATAAAGGTGCCCCATGGAGTGGTAAAAGCTGTTTTTAGTTGATCTTATGGGAGGACTAGGAATTGGTTGTAACCTGAGAAACCATCTAGTAGGGAGATTCTCTTGGAGCCTACTACTTTCTGAAGAATGTGTTCCATTTTTGGCAGAGGGTGGTTGTCTTTGAGTGAGGCTCTATTAAGATTTCTGAAATTGATACACAACCTGATCTCCCCGCTTTTCTTTCTCATAGCCACTAAATTCGAAACCCAATCAGAGAATCTTACAGGAACTATTATGCCTGCCTCATACATATTTTTAATCTCTTTTTCCACTGCAGGCAACTGTTTTGGATTTATTCTACGAATTTTCTGCCTAAAGGGTTTCTAATTTTCTTTTAAATGTATTTTGTGCTGTATGATGCTTGTGTCATAAGCCCTTAAATCTTCGTAGCTCCAAGTGAATACGTCAATAAATTCTTTGAAAAGGTCAATGTATTTCTTTTTCATCTCTGTGGGTAAGGATTTTGCCAATTTAATCATTTTGGGCTTATCTTTTGTGCCTATATTGCATTCTTCTACGTCAGAGTCCGCGTGCTCAATGGTGGGCTTTTTTGCCACATCATCGAAGTCAAAAAGGTCTTCTAATGGCGCCAGACCTCGAGGTATGTTCCTATATTTGGCCTACAGCACCTTTACTTCTTCACTGTCTGTGTTTTCACACTCCGTGGTTGAATTTCCAGTTTCTTCATTTAAAGCGTTTATTTAAAATCGTGGGGTGTAGTTTCTTTCTCGTCCAAGGGTTCCTCACTGAGGCAGCTATCACTAGACCTAGAGTCTGAATCGGAAAACTCAAACTCGTTCCTGCCCATCAAAAAATCTTCAATTTTTTTATCTCCCTCGAAAACCTGCCAGTATTTTTCGTTATCCGGCACCGCGGGTCTGAATTTGGTCTGAATGATGATCTGTTGGTCGTTTGGAGTCCTAGGGTATGAACTGGCTAGGCAAGCTAATCCATTTGCAATGGCGTTCTGATTTCTAGGAACAAACACTAATTCGTATTCAACAAATGTTTTCAATATGTCCACAGCATCATTCCTATATGCTCTCAACCTAGGGTGTTTGGCTGTGTATTCACCATTCACCTGTTTGATAACCAATTCAGAATCTCCCTGCACAGCTATTCTATGGGCTCCTATTTTCTTCAACAGATTTAAACCCAGGATAAGGGCCTCATACTCTGCAATATTATTGGTACATGTGAAATGCAGATTGCAGGCATGGCTTTCCGCGTAGTCACTCTCTGTGTTACGTAGCCAAACCCCAGCTCCGGCAATTCTTCTTGTGCAGGACCCATCGAAACTCATTTCCCACAGGGGTTCACTCTCATTTTTGTCATCATTTCTTTCCCTACAGCTAGGTTTTCCATTATGTTGCACTATAGGAGATGCATCAGACTGTGGGCTGTTTAGTTTTTCGTTATGGGTGTGGAAGTCAAAGAGGTGACTAGTTGGCTGATCGCATTTTGTTTCTAGTTGACTTCACGTTGTTGTTTCAGTGCACCGCTCAAAGTTTTCTACGTCTTCATCCTCTGAGTCTAGGGTAGCCATTATGTTAAAATCCATTGGCTCTGTTTCGTCATGTGTACCTTTGCTTGTATCTACGTTTTCAGATTTTGGCCCTCCCAAAGATTCATCATTGCAGAAGATAAAGGAATCCAGGTCTACATGTACAGAGTATTGAGGAGAATTTTCAGGCTTTTCAGGGCTACTAACTAGGAATTTCATTTGTGCTTCCCTGTACAGTCTTCTAAGTTGGCCAAAGATTGGGATTGTGGCATAAGCCCCATCCATCTGCATTGTTCCTTGCAGCTTGGCTCCCCATGATCTTGATAATAACATGCCATACTTAGGTGGCACATCTTCCACAATAGCATCCATGACCATACACTTGGCAGGAATCTAATTCAGGCTCACACATAAATCTTTGATCAGGCCAAGACACTTTACTCTACTAGAGTCAAATGAATATAGGTCTTTATAGGGACGAGTTATCTCTAGGCCTAATCTTTCCATCACTACTTTAGGCATCAGGTTGTGTGATGCCCCAGAATCATGCATTGCATTGTGGAGAATCTTATCATGGACATTAAGACTGATATAAAAAGGGGGCACTACCCCTTCCTGAAACTTTCCTTCTATATTTGGACCAAACAGAAGGGCAGGTTGATCATCACTCAGATTTACAGCGTCATTGTTCTCACCTAAATTTAATGCTTTCAAAATTTGGCCTTTACATACATCCTCAATGGCCAGCTCAGAGAGTGGGACAGGGATTTTAATTTTTGCAATCTCACTCTCCAAATTGAAAGTGGACTGACTCTTTGGAATGTTCAACTCTGTTTTGTTAGCCACTACTTTAGTGGTTGAATCAGTGTGTTGATTCTCGTTATGTACAGTGTTTGTGGCAGTTTTATCAGGAGCACTAACTGCAGTGCTAGTGCTGCTAGCTGATTTACCTTGTGTATCAGTGTTTTGGTTTTCTTTTTCTTTGTTCTTTCCAGAACCCTCAGCTGCTGATGTGTTGCTTTCAGCAGTCACTTTAGAAGTCTTCTCAGGCATTTTCTTAATGGTTACCTCGGAAGCTTTTGGTTTGGGAGTTTCTTGGCTCTTTTTGCTTCTAAGTTCATATTGTTCTCTGACCTGCAACATGGCATTTTCAAACCCTAACCTGTAATCCTCATATTCTAACCATTCCTCATCCCAACCAGAGGGTGAGGCCTGATCTTCTTCCGTGTAACAGTTATGGATTAAATCTTTTGTTTAAAACATATTAATTGTGTTTCCCTCGGACTCTTCTATGATCCCCTCATATTCATCAAGAAATTTCTCTTGGAATGGGGGAATAACTTGTTGATCTGACTCTCTTTGTCTGTTGGGAGTGGCATTGTTTCTTCTAAAGTTCTGGTTGTAGTTTTGATTTCTATTTTGGTTACTAACTATGAAAACCATTTTTTCCATCATTTGGTATAGCTTCTCCACTTTTTTAGATAGATGCTCATGATTTGGATCAGATGTGGAAGCTACATTGTCGTCTCTATATGTTACCCTTTTCTCAGCTCTTAATCTCACTCTTTTCTCAATCAGATTTGCCTCTATATTTATTGCTCCTTTCTGCATGTCCTCCAATGTGTTGTATTCTTTATCCCTAAGCTGATAGGCCATGTCAGCATCAAAGCCTTCAGGGTATTTCGCTAGGGCCATACCTTGGGGAGGTTTCATATGTGGAGGGAGAGCATTGTAAATGCTGTTAAATCTCGTTGTGTAATCATGAACACTCTCCCCTACGTTTCTTTTAAGACTCATATATTCTACTAGGAGTTGGCGAGGGTTGGCCTTAACTTCCCATTTGTTTATGAAGGTCTGATATAGAGCTGGGAGGTAATTAATGCTACCTGGAGGTAGGCCCTTAAACCATTTCTTCACATCACCCCCTAAGCTCTGGGAAAAGATTCTCATTTTGACTGTATCATCATCTATCTCCATGTAGTTAAAAGAATCTTCCATCCTATCTACATGATATTATGTTGTGGTAGACTCTTTTGTAGTGAAGTGTGGGATCTTTGATTGATAATCATTGGGTAAGGGAACTAGAGGCTGAGGTAAAACCAGAGGTGCGTATCAGGCTGCCATGATGATGTTTTGAAGAGGTAAAGGGTTGAATTGGGCGGCAGGTATATGGATGACAGGGATATTATGACCAGAAGAAGACTGATGAGCAGATCTAGGGTGACTGAGCCCCAACTTTTGAATGAAGTGTATATCAGGAGGTGTAGAAGGAGGGGTATGTCTATTCCCTAGGTGTCTACCAACTTTGGATGGTGAACCAGGAAGCTCAGGGTCGGGCTGGTCTAAGATACTGAATGACCTAGTTCTAGGTAATCTATTAGGTAGGTCTAGGTCAAGGTGAAAGTGTGATAGAGCTGTAAGATCTTCTGGTGCAGAGTTAGCTCTATGAATGTGGTTGGAAATAGTTGGTTTTTTATGTGTGTGAGATCCTTTGAGGATGCTCTCAGGGTTGTCAAATATTTCACGTGGGTCTGGGTTAGGGTAAGCTCTTGTATGAATGGTTCTTGAAGCCAGAATGTTGTTTTCTAACTGAGCAGCTTAACCCTACGTGTTGCTTCTACTGTGGTTGATGTTTTTATGGAGGCTGGTCTCTGTTACACCATTTTTTGGTCATCTAACCTACTATCATTAGATGGACCCAAGTACACCATGTAGGACCAATTTTACCCTAATTAAAATTTCTTTCACTATGTCAAATAACTTAATAAACCACATTTATTAGGTTGTTTATGGTCTAAACAGGAAACCCCAAAAGGAAATATTAAACAAATCTATATTTGTTTGATTTTCCTCATGGAATAATTAATTAAACAATAATTTAATTATTATTCCTCATCATGTTTAACCCAAAACAAAGAAATTAATTAGATAAATCTCTATTTATCTTATTCTTTTCTAGGAATAATTATTTAAATTTTATTTAAATAATATTCCTTGTTAAATATGACTAAATCACCCACAAATAATTAAATAAATCATTATTTATTTGATTATCATTCAACCACTTCCTTAAAATGATAAATAAATCATTTATTTTTTTATTATTTACAAATAAAGGGATTTGACCCAAGTCAAATACTTTTTCCCTCCAATAAATATAATAGAATATTCCATAAAAGGTGGATCTAGATTTGGTTAATGTTATTTTAATCATGCACCAAGATCTAGAATGACCCAATATTTTGTTATAAATAGGAGGGTTTTTCCTACCATTCTTTACCTTTTGTTGCCTATTAGATCACTCTGGATCTATACACTTGGTCACATTTTTCTACATTATTTGTTGTGTGAGCTCCCTTTGAGTTCTATCTTTGTCTGGGTTTTCTACACCAACAAGAGAGAGAAATCTTAGATCTGAAGTGCTGAGGACTTCCAAGAACCCATCCCACTGAGGAGAATTGGATACGCCTTCTTGTTTTCCTCCCAGGTGCCCAATTAATATAAAAATTCTTTCAAAAATTGCTCTTGTCTTGTCTATTGGTATATGGAGCAAACCCTTGTTTTTACTGCTTAATGTCTTTCCATGCATAGATCTGGTGTTTTGCAGCTCTTTTCTTGTCTAACTAACCACAGATCTGAAGATATTGGCAACCACTTTTGTTGTTAGGGCTATTAGTTATGCGTAGCTAAAGTGGTCCTTTTTCGTACACTTCGACAAAGGATTCATACTAACAAATGGCAACTCCACACGGGTTTTAAATTACGACCGCTGTCATTTTTCATATTCCTGCATATCCAGCTACTTCAGACCCTAGGGTTTCTTTTCAGCTTTTTGCTTTTCCTATTTTTATGTTTTTTTTCTCACATAAAACCGTAAAACGTTAAAATTTCTAACTTCCGCGTGTTTCTGGCCCTATTGCGCAGGTGACCGACATCAGCCGCAACTGAGACGACAACTTTTCTGAAAATCTGCCGCCGAGACACCCGGAGCTTCAGGTCGCACTTTTCAGCCCATAACCTGCGACCTGGACCTCCAGGTCTCACTTTTCAACTTATTTTCTGCGACCTGCACTTAAAATAGGTCAGCACCTGCGACCTGCCAACTTTTCAGCTGTTTTTCTGCAATTTTTCTGGGTTTTGCTGAAGCTTCTGTCAGGGTTTTCCAGCCTCTGCCTCCACCCGTTTAGACATGTTTCTAATCTGTTTTTCTCATCTAAGTGGGAACCTAGCCCCCTAGGGCTTCAGTATCCTCCACTTTTTGTGGAAGAGTTTTTAGTTGTTTCAACCGTCTGTTTTTCAGAGTTTCAGCCTTCTCTTTTTCAGATCTGATACCTCCTCCTCAGATCCCTTTAAATCAGCTTTTCTTCCTTTCAAATCACCTCTTGTCGTTTTGTTTGGACCTCCCTTTAGGACCTCCTCCCTGTCCTTTCCGCTTTTTGCTGATTTCCTCCTTTTTTCCAGCCACCTTGCCTCTGTCTCTTGGCTGTGATCTGCACCTCTTTTCAGCAGCTTTCTCCTTTAGATCCCTGTCCCTTTCGAACCTAGATCTATTGGCCTCTTTTTAGTGTGTTTTGACTAGATTTTTTCCCTCTTTTAGATTAGTTTTGAGAGACCCACCTTTTTGGGTTGAATCGATGCAATAGTAGTTGTTAATTTTCTGTTATTTCAGCATTATATACTGTTCTCTGCAGATTTATTTTCAGTTACGCAACACACTTTTTCTCTTGCTCTCAAAACGAAAAGGGTTTAAAAATTAAAATTAACACATGCCACACACTCACCCTAAGCGAAGAAGAGCCTGGTTTACACCGCCAGGCAAAGACTTTAAAATCAATTGACACTGCACCTCTCTGCCCTTGTTTCGACATTGTAATCACTTGATTCTGTACCTCCTTGCCCTTGTGGTCATTCTTCTTCCCCTTGTGTTGTGTTTGTGTTTTCATCATTGTGCCCCCAAGGCGCACTTCCCGGAGACTTCTTGGCCTTCACCCTCAGTTTTCGGTCGATCGACCTGCTTCGTCCCGCCGTCGTCGAGCCAGTCCTCCTCTGAGTCCAGACTCTGACTCCTCTTCTGATTCTTTGGGTTCTCTTTTTCCTTCTGGTTCTCCCCCTGTCACCTTCACTATGTTTGGTCCAGGGCCTAACGCTAGCGGTGCTCCCGGCCCTAATGCCGGAACTACTACTAGCGGAACCGCCACAGGAACTACCTCGGCCACACCCTTGCTACCGTACATCGCAGGCCTTAGCCTCCCCGATTTCAATCAGTTGATCAATGACCCTATCCGCCACGATGTTGGTTGGCCTGCTATGCCAACCAAGCTCCCCTCCGACATCCCTAAGTTTGAAGGCCTTGCTGGAGAAGATCCAACCAACCATGTCCGATCTTTCCACATGTGGTGTTCCTCCAACTCCATTACCGATGATTCCATCCGTCTTCGGTTGTTCCAACGCACGCTTACCGGCGAAGCTTCTAAATGGTATGTTGACCAAGCCCCCTCTTCCCATACCACCTTTGCGACCATTGCCCAAGCCTTTTTATCTTACTTCCAGCTCCCTCTCCGATACGATACTGGTACGGAGCTTTTGACCTCTTTCAAGCAAACCTCTTCGACTCGCCTTTCCACTCATGTCCAGGAATGGCAATGAAGACGAAGCTTATGTCGAGCTCCCCCCTTCGAAGATCGGGTCTATATGGACTGGTTCCTTCGCTCTCTCTTAGCTCCCATTGGCAAAGATGTCGCCTCCCATTTCCCTCAAACCGAAGAAGCCACCCTCCAAATAGCCTTGAAATATGACCTGATCTATGCTCAATCTAGTTATGTTTATACCGTCCTCCCTGACCTCCCCAGGCCCGGTGGCGCTAACGCCCGGGGGGCATCTCATTCCGCCGACGGTATCGTTGGAGCCCTTTCTCATCCGTATGCTCAACCTCCTATGGGCTATGGTCTCCCTCAGGGAGGGGCCAGCACCTCTAGCACTCTTCCCCCTCCCGGTAGCATGTATCCAGGATACGGCATGCCTCCTCCTTTTGCCCAACCTCTTGCTTACCTCAATGTTGCCCAACCTAACCATTACCTTTATCCGCAGCCTGGTGCGCCAGCTCCTCCAGCATATGCGCTTCCATCTCCCTTGCCTCCTCCAAACCCGCAACAGCACTTACAGCCCCCTCTAGGGCAAGTATTTGCACAGCAGGGCGCGACTAATCCCCCTTCTTCTCAAAGAAGGCGGAGAGGCAATCAAAACCAATCTGCCCCTGGTACCCGTGGACCCAATCCTGGTGTGGACCCTAACACTGCCAACCAGCAACAGGGCACTCAGCCCACGCCGGACAGGCCGCTTCACACAAATAAGCCTTGTTCGTGTTGCGGTGTTTATGGTCATTACACCCACGATTGTCCCCTCTTACCCCAGATGCGGCAGATGTGGGAGTCTCAAGCCACATTGCGCGGACAACATGCCTCCCCTCATGCTCCTCCTAATGTGGCCACTACCCAACCAGCTGTGTTTACTGATCCTTTCCCTCAGCAAGGATTCATGGCTACCCAACCGCCTGACAGCCAGTTCGCCACTCCCCCTTCCCTCTCTGGTTCCTCCGATTACCAGATCCTTATGATGCACTCCGATCCTTCCCCGACCGTCGACCTTCACCTTCAAACTCGATCTCGCCAGTACCCCAAGCCTCCTGCTCAGTCTGCCCCCGAGCCTCCTTCTTCAGGTTCTACAGAGCCTCTTTCGACATCCAGTGGCCCCTTACATATCCCTCAACCCAAAGTTGAGGTTCATACCAAGATTCCTAAGGGACCATTACGTCGAAATGTTGCTTCTGGTCGAGCTGCTCATTCGTATAGCATAGTGGATGATTTGGCACAATCTCCTGTTGCCATTTCCACATTGGAACTCCTCCAATTGTTCCCTTCCCAAAAGAAAGCTCTACTATCTGTCGTGGGCGTTGTAGATCCTGTTGATGACCAAATGATTGTTTTCGACGCCCATCAATCAGAACATCCCCCTCTTCCTGCTTCCGTCGCCTTCCAAATCCCAGTCAAAATCCGGAATGCCAACGTTTCTCGGTGTATAATTGATGAGGGGGCATCCACCTGTGTGATGTCCGCTTCGGTTTGGAAGCAACTCGGATCCCCTGAGCTGGCCCCTTCCACGATCACCCTTCGAGCGTGGGGCGGTCATGCCTCCCAGCCTATTGGCCTTTTCGCGTAATTGTCTATCACCCGCAGTTAGGTAAAAGGCTGTTTGCAAGAACAAGAAAAGTCATCCCTAGAATTACAACATTCTATTGGGCGAAGCTACACCCTATCTGCATACATTGTCCCTACGCATTTTTCACAAGATGTCTTTTCCTCCTAATGGAAAGATAGTCACCATTGACCCAGTTGACATATCATGAGGCAAAATAGGACCTCTACACGAGGCGACCATCTTGTTGACAAGAAAACGATTAACATCTTAGACTAATTGCACTCCTCTCTAACTGGCATACACAAAGACTCCTCTTTACTCGGAACATATACATTATTCCTCTCCTCCTATCTCGACCCCAGCTCATCGGAATGTTTGCATATTCTGTCGTCTGGGCTGCTCAGCTCTTTGCTTAGTGATCGGTAACCGCGCTCTCCGTAACCTGCTCCTAGCCCTTCACCTGCAGCTGGTATTCATGAGCCTCTTTACCCTCCTCGAACGGTTCCTCCAAGCCTTAGCCATTTAGAAGCCGTCCCACCTCGCCATTACCCCTCTGGTCAGATACCGTTCCTAGCTCCCCTACCAGGAGTGTACACGGTACCGGTCATGGCCACCCTCTCTCTTCCTAACCTGACCCTTGGCATTCCCGTCTGGTACCATCATCCTCCAGTTGCAACCCTGCCTGGTAAACCCAAACCTTATATTGCTTTGACCCCGGTTCAACCGGTCCCCATGACTTCTCCCGCTGTAACAGTGCCTCAGTCACCTCAATAGGAACCACCTCCTGTTGCGACCGCTTCGAGTAAGAAGGGAAAAGCTCGCAAGGGGGCATCAAAGGACAAGGCTGCCCCGACAAACTCGGCCCCTCCTCGACCTCCACAGCATACCATCCAGTGTGCTTTGTGTGATGTTGTCGGTCATGCCACCCATACCTGTCCTGAATTGCTTCATCTCAAGCCCATGGTTAATGTCGCGTTCCCTGAGTCCATGGTCCCGGAAGCCTTTATTCCTTCTGCGACCGTGACCAAGAACCCCAAGACTATTAACACCAACCACTCTTGTGATTTGTGTGATCTCCATGGCCATTACACCCACCTTTGTCCCCGCCTCGAGGACTTCCGCACCTCTCTCGCCGTGGTCCGCCAATTCAAGGCCAAGCGCAATGAGTCCACCTCTCCCATATTTGCGCATTTTGCTTTAAAAGAAAGGAACATAGCGCTCCCCATTGACATCCCAGCTCCCGATGTCGGCGGTGAACCCTTTTGTCCAACTTATTTTCTTCCTATCAACATGGTAGATCAGCACATCTGCCACTCTTGTCACCCCTTGTGACGATGTGCATGTGAACCTCTCTTCTCATGATGATGAGTTAGGGAGCTTCGCCGCGTCAGGTGGTCTTTCTTCCGCCAGTCACCCCATCTTCTATCACGATGACGACATTATGGAAGAAATCCCCTCCCCTGACTTTATCTATTCCCCCTTACATCGAACCCATGCATTCACACCACATACACCTTGTGGCCATTACATTGAAACCCGATGTTTGGGTAAGGGGGCACCCACATTTGAGAGACCAAGAGAAGCAATTCTCCACAACTCTCCTAGTGTATCTAGTCGTGCCAACTTCAGTACCATTATTCTTCCACATTTCAAAGAACCTCTATAGTCCCATATCACTTCATATCACTCTAGGGATGATACCCCTTATCGTTCCCTCATCTTCCATCAACAATCCAATCTCTTAGACATTGTTGTTGACCAACCTATGGGTTTTCTAGGAGATCATTAGTTCATTATCTCCAAATCCTCTCTTTGGGATAGTGACACCAGGTATGCCAAGCCGAAAAAAAATTAAAGTCCATTTTCTTCATATATGCAGTCCTAAAAGAGATTGGTAATCCTCCATTTCCTTTCTCAAACTGCATAACCATAACGACAACAAATGGCACACCACATCATTAAAATGTGTTTAGATTCCCCTTTTTTTAAATACATTTTGGCATGACCACACCATGCTTGGGGGCACCTATGCCCCTCAACTATAACCCTCCTCAAAATCGAATTTCTTCGCTTGCAACACTCATATTAGGGGCACCATTTGGCCTCCATACTTATCCATGCTCGTGTTGATTTTCGTCATGAGATACCATCTTGTACTAATCTTTTCATGGTCCCCCATAGGACCTTTACTGTGTGGCAGCACCATCGAGTCGCCCTTGTTTAGAGCATCCACGTTGAGTCATCATCGCATTCATGGAGTCTACCCCGAGTCCCTTTGTACCCTGCTATAGTCCTCCATCCTTCATTGCTTGGTCTCTCTCTTGTGTCGCATATTATGACCTTCAGTCCCACTGTCCCCTATCCCTTATGATATTGTGTTAGTCGCTACCATGTCATTCATGTCCTTTATGCTCTAGCAAGGGAAGTCATCCTTTTGCTACTCAGTCCCCTCCATTCCATCATCATCATTGGTATTAGTCTATCAGTCGCTCTACTATTTTTTCTCGTGCCTTAGTTGAGGATCTCTCATTGCCTCACCTACGACGGACCTCCTTCTGTCGACATCAGCTCCTTCATTCCAGAGGACAGGTCTAGGAAGCGGTGTACCTTGGTTCCAGCTTCCACTCTTTTTCAGTGCCTCGGATCAGGCAAAGGGATCTCTCATTATCCTTTGACTTGATTGTTTCTCCACTTCATCTCCTTTCAGCATGATCGAGATCCGTATGCTTGATGGTCCAGTGATGCAGCAGCAACTCTTGGTGATGCCCGGGTGTGTGTGAGATGCCTCAGCCCTCATGAGGGGGTGGCCCTGCAGGTAGCCCCCCACATGCCCGGATGACCTCTTCATTGCAGCCTTCGATGCAGCTCCATATATTTGATGATGTCGGCCTTAGCCGCTTGCAGCGCCTCTTTGATTTGCATGTATCAGTCAGATTTTGTGAGCCCTTCCCCACTTATAGGGGGCATTTGGGTTGTATTTTTATCTCATGTACTCAGATATTATTGTATAAGTCCTGGCTGTTATCCTAGGCACAGCATGTATGTGGGATCCCTCATTGTATTTTTATCTGGCTCATGTTTATGCCGGCTGTACTCTATGGTTCGGTCCCTTGTTTACTGGACACACTATTCTTTTGTACTTTGTCTCGGCGGGCATAGGTATGCCTCCCACGCCGCCTTTAGCACAGGTACCCTCTCATAAAAAGAGACTTGTTGCACCTGCGAGTCTCGTCTCCTCAGGGTCTAGTTCTTCAGCACACTAGTCTACCTTACATTTCTCTCTCTGACTTCCCTCTTGATGTCTGGTGATTGAGTTCTTACAACGTACTTCGATCATACGATTTGCTCCTAACACTCGCACGTTGGGGGGCAATCTGTTACACCATTTTTTGGTCATCTAACCTATTATCATTAGATGGACCCAAGTACACCATGTAAGACCAATTTTACCCTAAGTAAAGTTGCTTTCACTATGTAAAATAACTTAATAAACCACATTTATTAGGTTGTTTATGGTCTAAACAGGAAACCCCAAAAGGAAATATTAAACAAATCTATATTTGTTTGATTTTCCTCATGGAATAATTAATTAAACAACAATTTAATTATTATTCCTCATCATGTTTAACCCAAAACAAAGAAATTAATTAGATAAATCTCTATTTATCTTATTATTTTCTAGGAATAATTATTTAAATCTTATTTAAATAATATTCCTTGTTAAATATGACTAAATCACCCACAAATAATTAAATAAACCATTATTTATTTGATTATCATTCAACCACTTCCTTAAAATGATAAATAAATCATTTATTTATTTATTATTTACAAATAAAGGGATTTGACCAAAGTCAAATACCTTTTCCCTCCAACAAATATAATAAAATACTCCATAAAAGGTGGATCTAGATTTGGTTAATGTTATTTTAATCATGCACCAAGATCTAGAATGACCCCATATTTTGTTATAAATAGGAGGGTTTTTCCTACCATTCTTCACCTTTTGTTGCCTATTAGATCACTCTGGATCTATACACTTGGTCACATTTTTCTACATTATTTGTTGTGTGAGCTCCCTTTGAGTTATATCTTTGTCTGGGTTTTCTACACCAACAAGAGAGAGAGATTCTAGATCTGAAGTGCTGAGGACTTCCAAGAACCCATCCCATTGAAGAGAATTGGATACGCCTTCTTGTTTTCCTCCCAGGTGCCCTTAATACAAAAATTCTTTCAAAAATTGTTCTTGTCTTGTCTATTGGATATATGGAGCAAACCCTTCTTTTTACTGCTTAATGTCTTTCTATGCATAGATCTGGTTTTTTGCAGCTCTTGTCTTGATCAACTAACTGCAGATCTAAAGATATTGGCAGACACTTTTGATGTTAGGGCTATTAGTTATGTGTAGCTAAAGTGGTCTTTTTTCGTACACTTCGACAAAGGATTCATACTAACAGTCTCCCAGTGGAGTCTAATGTGAACCAAGATAAATAGCAGGCCTACTGATCACCAGTGGAGTCTTTAAAACTTTTAGGGAATATGGAGTCGCCAGGTGGAAAGGTTTAGGATGTTTTTGGAGGGTATACTGTCCACCATAGTGCTTATGAGATGCCCCCTTTCAAGGATATCTTCCAAACACAGCAAACTCTAACCAGAGATTTACTGAGAGGGCATTTACCAGATATGTCACCTCTGAAAGAGTGTGATATATGGAGGCTATCTGGCCCTTTCCAAACTCTGTCCAAGAGTACGGGAGAACAAAAAAAATGGTATAGAGGTTGATCTGTGAATAGGAATGTTTAACTGCCAACCTAACCAGAGATTGTAGGTTTTTTGAATGCCTAAGAATGTTTAAGGTGTAATGCACTCAATTCCCCAGTGGAGTTGCCATTATGTTGGGGTTCCCATGTTTTGGCCAGATTGGCAAGACCAAAATATGAGACAACATCAAACCACTTTCAGACCTCAGGATCTAGCCCTCCTAGGTCCAGAGAGGGATCTCTCTATATAAGCAAAGGTTTATGTCTTTGAAAGCTCAAATTTTAAGATCTTAGGCTAGTTATAAGGCTCGGAGTTTGTTTGTTTGATTGTTTGAGTTTGGTTGTTGGGAATCAGGAATGAAGAGTTCAATATAAGACAAGGCAATGAGCAGAGAGGATTTTAGGCTAAGGTAGATAACTCAGAGAACATCAAGGCCATTAGGCAATGGAGTCAGGAAAGGGTTTACTTGTTGTTCAATGTGCAAGCTTTCAGTTGGGCTAGTCATCTAAAGCATTGGATCCTAAAATGATTGTGTGGCATGGAACATTAAGGATTGATAGTGAAAAGCGGAAAACCATCCAATTCTGTTTATAGATCAGGTCAGAGGTCATTTAACTCCAGACCTGCTTGGACATAATCAGAGGCAACTTGAGGGAACTTGGAAAGTTTAATTGAAATGGAAAGATCCTAGTGAGGCAGAGACAAAGTTCTAAACCCCCCAGTGTTCTCAAATCATTTAATTAAATCTAAACAAGAACATCTAAAGACAGATTCCGTATTCTGTACATGGTAAAAGCAATGCTGGATTTCCAACTGGTTAAGTCATTACAATCATTATTGATAGCATTTTGTAAAACATGAAACAAACCAAGAAACAGGGATTTTACAACACAAAGAAGTCTATACAATTCTGGTAAGCAGGAAAAGTATAATGAAGTAAATGGCAGAAGTCACTCATTTTGGTCAGATCCAAAAATGTGCTTTATGAGAGATACAGTCTTTAACATTTCCCACAGCTTGAACATTCAGCCTGAATACATCTTTATTCAGCCTATCTTACAACTTACACAGAACTATATCTCACAGAAACAACTTGCAGTTCTCTGATATCTCATCAACAACCTTTACAATGTTTCTTCATAAAATTTTATAGCAGAAAGATGGGCTAAGGAGGTAGGTGAAAAATAAATGCAGCATTTAAACTTCTGAAAAGAAAGAGGGCCGAAGCCCATTCTGTTTAAATTTTGAGCATTCAATTCATGTCACTCTTTGGATGGAAGAGTGGTCTTCTTCAGGCCTCTATTTACTTTGGTATGTCTCTTGATTTACTTTGATCTGCATGACTTTGTGGTACTTTGGTGAATAAACAAATGATAAATAAACGACTGAGAAGTCTGTCATATTTATGAAACAAACGATCTGGTAGCTTCGGACTGTTGTCAGGGTGGAAATTTCTTCAGGAGCACGGTGTAGAATAAAAACTGCATGGGCGCTTTGTCCTTTATGGAGGAAAAACATTATGATGCTATAGAAACCCTGATATGCATTGATTTCTACGTGTTGTACCTTCTACGTGATCCCTGGGTCTTCAATCTGGTACTTTGTCTCTAAATCTTTGAACCTAAGGCTTATATATCTTCACTTGCATGCCTTAAGCTCTCTGCCGCTTAATTTAAATCCCTGTCTGTAGAATCTGTGCTTTAATGACGCCAAGACATTTTCACAGGGCCAAACCATGTTTCCTTTAATGCAGGTCCTGTCGTAGGATCCTCTCGGGCTTTTCTCCATGGTTTCTGCCTCTGCACACGGTCTTTTCCTGTTTTTTTTGTCACTGTGACAGCGTGTGCAAATCATGGCGGCCCTCACCACCTCAAAACCCTACAAAACATAAACTTTTCATGAAATCCATAAATGGGGGTAATGGATGAGACGGGGACGACGAGGATGGCCATGCAGTCTGGTGAGATGGCGGAAAGGTGCAGAAACATGGTGGAAAATGCAATATGATAGTGGGACGTGGTCTGGCAGATGTGGGCGGAGCGCAGCAGATTTAACGTAATATAATGAACATTTGACCTTGGAAATCATATATATAACGGGGGCGGGCGAATTTACGACGGAGACACATGGAGGTGACGTGGCGGGATCGAGCGATGGTGAGACAGTCAAATCTGGACCGTTTGATCTTGGCGGAGATCGACGGTGGAAAACACGTCGAAGGGCGATGGACTGTGGGCCAGGGGTACGGTGGCTATGGCTTATCACGTGCGCAGCTTCATGGATCGATCACCGTTAGATGGAGGGCTCTAGATCGGACGGTTGTTATCCATATCGCTGTGTGTCTTGTGCCGAACGATAATGCGCAATGGGGTAGCGGTTTTCCAACCATACAGGTACCACGTGGTAAGCGATGAGTGGAATCGCTGTGAAAATAAAAATACCGCCAGTCCTTAGAAAGTGGTACGATATATACAGGCGGTTTTCGAACGGGCACGCTGGTGGGACCACAGGGGCAAGTAGACTCCGAACCATCGGAATTGCGTGTAAATGGATGGCGATTGCATGGTCAGGGGTTTGAACGGGGAAACACGGACACTATGGAGTTAACGATCGTCGTCCGATCTATAAAGATCAACAGTCACGAACACTCTCGATATACATTGGAGATTAGCGCCTTTAGGGCTAGCGCTCGGTCATAGCGCTGGGTTCTATGGGGGAAAAGTACAGGGGACTAGGTCGAAAGGGGCTGAGGCTCAATTACATAGAAAACATGATTTTTGGCCCATTTCAACTAAATTAAAAGCCAAAATGAGTAACGATAGGGGGATGAAGGGGAATTTAAACCAAACAAAGTGTATTTGGAAGGTTTAAAGGGGATTTGGGGGTACAAAAAAAGGGGGATTTTGACAAAGGGAAGAAGGGATGAAATGGGACATTCTGCAAGGATATAAGGTTTAATGTAGGCCTTTTGGAGCAGAATTTATGTAATCAATGAGACCTTATAAAGGGAGTCAGCAGAGGGAACTTTATCAAAGGCAAAGGCACAGGATACTTCAAGGATGATGTGTCTTCAGGGGAGATGCATTCCTTGAAGGCTCAAAAAACAATTTAGCCCCCTACTTTTCTTTGTCAAAAATTTATAGGGGGGCTAACAAGAGTGACAGTGTGAGATACTCAAGTGTGGAAAGTATATTGTATGCCTCTTGATGCCATGAATTTGATGGTGCAGCCAGATTCAACAGCTGAGGATCGACTTCTTCAGCCAACTTCAGGGTTTGAGGTATATGCAGTATTGACGTCATGTACTTCTTTATCATTTTCTATGAGATATAATATGTTTTTTAGATCCTTTCTTGATGTATGTTGCGGGATCTATGTTTCTACTTCATGTGAGATGTATTCGCCATGGATTTTTATGATCCCTATGTAACCTTGTTGAAGGGATCTTCATCGTCGCCATGTGTGATTTTATTTCATGTTGATAGGAGGCCTATTATGAGTGAGATTTCCTGTAGCAGAACGTCTCATGGAGAGACAAGCCACTCATGTTGAGGGCATATATCCTTGTATGATATAAAACATACTTCATGTACATCATCACCATTTCTAGCACTATATGAAGTGGCTTACCCCATATTGACACCGATGCCAGAGATGTAGTCCAAATTGGACAAACTCCATTATCAACGTCTCATGTTCTTGTGTTGTTGACTTTCGTCATGTTTCCTCTTGCTTAAATCATGCATATGTCTTCTTTTAATGCTCTTTTCAGTGCAATTCTAACCACTTCACAGAAGTAAAATATCATGGGTAAATCTGGTAGCTGACGGACCTGGATCAAGATGGTATCAGAGCAGTCTTCTCGCTGATGTGAATTGTGAGCATGAACAATGATTGAACGTGTAGAAATGGAGGACAACAAAGACATGTACCAGGCCATGTTGAGGATGTCCAAAATGGTGGACATAATGTATGACGCTTATGAGAGGAGAATAGTGGAAGAGGAGAAAGAAAGATCATAGAACGATGCGTCATCCACATCTTCCAATGCTTATGCATCTTCTTCGTCGCCTTCATTGTCTTCTCATTATTCAAATGAGGAGATCAACCAGAGTCTTCGAGAAGAGAATGCTAAATTAAGGAGGCTACTATGAGAAGAGAAAGAAGAGAAGAAAATATTGTAGCTCTAGTTGCGGTCCGCAGAAGAGGCCTTGGAGAATTTGAAGCGCAACAAAGGCTTAAAGAATCCTTCACCACTTGTTTCTGAATCGACATCTAAGGTAAATAATGTTTATTTCTCTTCATTTTCATCTTCACATGCTATTATTGTTGTTGGAAATGTGCAGATACCCATTACAGGATCTGGCATGAAACTCCTCAGCAAGATGGGATATAAAGGAGGAGGACTTGGTGTTAATGGCCAAGGCATTACTCAGCCATTGGAGGTTGTGCAAAGACCTCAATTCATAGGTTGGGGATACACTGAAGGACAGTGCTCAAAGGTATCAGAAGATTCCAATGCATGGTTGAAACCATTGGGGAAAAAGAATGATTTTTATAGCATCATTTTTCACCCTCATGTGAATAATGATTGTCTCTTTGGCCCTAGGCACCCTTTCCTTCCAGACTTGAACAAATTCATAAAAAACAGTGTTAAAACTCACATACGCAGTTATGCCTAAAATTTCTGCGTATATACGTGAGTCCGTATATACTTTTCCGTGTATTCCATTTAAATCATTAAAAAATATATAAATTCCTTATTTTCATGGCAAGGTGATGGTTATTCCCGTAATTCAACCACCCCAGCCCATGGCCCAACTGTTTCCAACTGCTGAAAAAAATTTGAGGGAGTATAAAATCCCCTCATGTGTATGGCGTAAGAGAGATAAAATTATAGATATTATACTTTGTTGGATCCCTATTTCAAGTCTGATATTCTTGTGCCTCCTGCACTTCCCAAGTATATTTAGGAAACTCTTGTTTCCTTGAAGATGATCATCATCTTATATGACATATCGTGTGCACACATCTTGGAAGAATCCTAGCGAGGTGAGGGCTGGACAGATTCAGAGGACGGTCTACTCGAAGGTCGTGGAAGGATTCAGGTGATCTCTCCACTTTCTATTCTTGTACATGCCATTTATAATAATAAGTACCATCTTGTTCCCGAATATTCACGTGTCTATATATGTGTAAATATTTTTAGTTAAACATTCAGTATTGCTTATATAATATTATATATGGATTATACTAACATTTAGGAACAATATATGCTGTACAACTAGTGTTTCGTGTTCGTTCTTTCTTGATTTCCAGGTTACGAAGCACGAGGAGTTTCTGGGGGTTTGAACCCTGCCGGATCTACATCAAACATAATACTTTTGGGTAAGTTCCGCAATTGATTAAATCTAGTTTTTAGCATAAAATATAGGTTAAGTGAGTCCTTCTTGAATGGTATGCCCCTGATCTGTGAAGGTTTCCGACCCAAAAACCTTTAGGGAGTTACTTCCTGAAACAATGATGGAAACACTTCACCATCATCCTATGACAATGCACATTTCAGAGAAAGAGATGAGGCAATCTCTTGTCACCATGATGGCACCAGAGACCAACAAGTAAGGTGAAACAATTCTCAGCATTCTAGTGTTCATTTTGATTACAAGCACATCGCTAACAATGAACATAAATCATGGCATCGAAAAACTTGTAGTTTTTGTGGATTACATAACCATGTATTTTTTGAGTGCTGGAAAAGAATGGCAGCGTGAAAGAGGATGAGGCGTGGAAGGCCTTCTCCACCGCAGGAAAATAAGAAGGTAAAGCAAGTCTGGAGGAAGAAGACTCAATGCAGTCATTGTGATAGAAGTGGCCATCAAAGAGCCACTTGTTGGAGGCTCCATCCAGAATAACATCTCAAAGACAAAGTGTCTATGCATGAACCATATGAAACAATTGTGCGACAAGTAAATTTGCCACAGGAAGATAACCCATTCACTTTGATAAGTGAGAGATCATTTTTCTAGATGTGTTAGATTGTTTTGACATTACTTTGTAAATCATGTGTTGCAGTTTAAAATGTAAAAGTGATTATGTGTTTTCTATCACTTGTTAAGTGAAAATGGTGTTTTGGCCTTTTATCTGGGGTATTGATTTCCATTTTGATGTAAACTTGACCACAGAGTGTGTGTTATAATCTCATGGCAAGTATGGGATGCTTGGGTCATAGTTTGTCATGTAATTAAGCAGGTAATTTGTAAGAATATTTGACTACATATTTGCAGAGAATGCAGGTGTCGGCTCATCGCTTATGGCTCCGAAGGACAAAGGTGAAGGAGAATGAAGGGTGACCTTTTAGGACACTTGTGGTGCACACAAGGTACAAAGTAGCTGCAGATTATTTTCATGCTTTTGGTTGACCAAAATATCCTCAGTGGGGAGGATTGATCCAAGTGGCTCCAGACACCCTCAGGAGACCGAGAGGGCTTAGAAATGGTCAAAATTAAAAGTGGTCAAATTTCTCTCAAACAAGGTTCATATTGAAGTGATTGTCACCCTGATTCCAACGGTGTGAACATATCTCCAATATGAGCCAGTATGCAGGAGTTAGAGCAATTCAAAGTTTTGGTCAAAGTTAAACTTGGGGCCATGATTAAGTGTCCCATAAATTCACTGTCAACCGGCAGAGGAACTTAGCTAAAAAATATAAATATAGGGGTGGTGGTCTACCACCCCCCGCATGGATCCATATCCTCACAATATATATAAAAATATTTTTGAGTCGGTGGGCCATGACCCCTGTCGAACCCCAAAACATAAACCACTTTATTAAACAGTGCGGTCGGGTCGAGCCACATGGAGTGGACCCACTCACCGCCCACACCTCTTATTTATCATACTACCTGAAGGCAGTGGAGAACGGGACCGGCGGGGGTCGAACCCGCCCAGCCCATGTTGTCGGCCCCCAAGTGGGCAGTCCCAAAACAAACACCAAAAATAAATAACAACACAAGTTTAAATGGGTCAGGTCGGGTTTCAAACCTGCACCCTCCACAACCCCCAATGAACTCCACCAGTGGTTGCTACCAATGCACCACCAGTCCACCTCTTTTTAATTCCACCTCAAAAATTATATAAGAACCCAAATTCGTAGCACGCCCAGGGGGGAGCAAACCAGTGTGTTTTTCAACAAATATTATTTTTTTATTTGCAAGTGCAGGACCACGAGCCATGGAGATGGTGGAACCATGCCCCAGGGAATCTTGAAGGCATCAAGAAGATTTCTTAAGGACCAGAACTTTCTAGAGTGATAATTTGACAAATTTTATGTCAATTTTACACCTCTCGGCGACAGGAATCTGATGGCGATGTCCGTTTTAGCAGAAAAGCTTCCCATTTTTCGGCCATTTTCCATATTAGAGTGACGGTGTCAGATTCTCAAGTGTGGACAGTAGATTTTATGCCTCTCGACGCCACGAATTCGATGGTGCAGCCAGATTAAGCAGCTGAGCATCCACTTCTTCAGCCAACTTCAGGGGTTGAGGTATATGCAGTATTGACCTCATGTACTTCTTTTATAATTTGTTGTGAGATATAATATGTTGTTTAGATCCTTGCTTGATGTATTTTTCGGGATCTATGTTTCTACTTCATGTGAGATGTACTCGCCATGGATTGTTATGATCCCTATGTAACCTTGTGAAGGGATCTTCATCGTCGCCTTGTGTGAGATTATGTCATGGTTATAGGAGGCCTATTATGAGTGAGAGTTCTTGTAGCGAAACATCTCATGGAGAGGCAATTCACTCATGTTGAGGGCATATATCCTTGTATGAAAAAAAACATAGTCCATGTACATCATCACCATTTCTAGCACTATATGAAGCGGCCTACCCCATATTGACACCGAGCCTGGAGACGTAGTCCAAATTGGACGAACTCCATTATCAATGTCTCGTGTTCTTGTGTTGCTGATTGTCCTCGTTTTTCCTCTTGCTTAAAGCATGCATATGTGTTATTTTAATGCTCTTTTCAGTGCAATTATAACCACATCACAGAAGTAAAATATCAAGGGTAAATACGGTAGTTGACGGACCTGGATCAAGGTGGTATCACAACGGTCTTCTCATTGATGTGAATTGCGAGCGTGAACAATGATTTAACATGCAGCAATGGAGTATGAAAAATAAATGTACCAGGCCATGCTGAGGATGTCCAAAATGGTGGAAATAATTTATGACACTTATAAGAGGAGAATAGTGGAAGAGGAGAAAGAAAGATCAAAGAATGATGCTTAATCCACATATTCCAGTTCTTATGCATCTTCTTCGTTGCCTTCGTCATCTTTTCATCATTCAAATGAGGAGATCAACCAGAGTCTTCGAGAAGATAATGTTGAGTTAAGGAGGATACTATGAGAAGAGAAAGAAGATAAGCAGAGATTGCAGCTTTAGTTGCGGGCCGCAAAATAGGCCTTGGAAAAGTTGAAGCGCAACGAAGGCTTAAAGAATCCTTCAGCACCTGTTTCTAAATCAACATCTGAGGTAAACAATGTTGATTTATCTTCGGTTTCATCTTCACATGATATTATTTCTATTGGAAATGTAGAGATACCCATTACAGGATCTGGCATGAAACTCCTCACCAAGATGGGATATAAAGGAGGAGGACTTGGCATTAATGTCCAAGGCATAATTCAGCCATTGGAGGTTGTGGAGAGACCTCAATTCACAGGTTTGGGATACACTGAAGGACTATTCTCAAAGGTGTCAGAAGCTTCCAATTCATGGTTGAAACCATTGGGGAAAGATGGGAACACTTCACCATCATCCTATGACAACGCACATTGCCGAGAAAGATTTGAGGCAAGCTCTTATCGCCATGATGGCATCAGAGACCAACAAGCAAGGTATAACAAGTCTCGATATTCTAGTTTTCATTTTGATTACAAGCATGTCACTAACAATGAACATAAATCATGTCATCAAAAAACATGTAGTTTGTGTGGATTACATAATCATGTATTTGTTGAGTGCTAGAAAAGAATGGCAGCATGAAATAGGATGAGGCGTGAAAGGCCTTCTCCACTGCAGGAAAAGAAGAAGGTAAAGTAGGTCTGAAGGAATAATACTCAGTGCAATAATTGCGACAGAAGTGGCCATCAAAGAGCCACTTGTTGGAGGCTCCATCCAGAACAACATCTCAAAGACACAATGTCCATGCATGAACCAGATGAAAGATTTGTTCGACAAGCAAATCTGCCACAAGAAGATAATCGATTCACTTTGATAAGTGAGAGATCATTTTTGTAGATGTGTTAGCTTGTTTTGACCTTAATTTGTAAATCATGTGTTGCAGTTTAAATTTTAAAAGTGATGATGTGTTTTCTATCACTTGTTAAGCGACAATGATCTTTTGGCCTTGTATCTGGGGTATTGATTTCCATTTTGATGTAAACTTGACCACAGAGTGTGTGTTATAAAATCATGGCAAGTATGGGATGCTTGGGTCATAGTTGGTCATGTAATTAAGCAGGTAATTTCTAATAAGGTTGTACTACAGGTTTGGAGAGGATGCAGGTGTCAACTCATCGCTTATGGCTCCAAAGGACAAAGGTGAAGGAGAATGAAGGGTGACTTTTCAGGACACTTATGGTGCAGACAAGGTAAAAATCAGCTGCATATTATGTTCATGATTTTGGTGGACCAAAAGATACTCAGTGGGGAGGATTGATCCAGATGGCTCTAGACACCCTCAGGATACCAAGAGGGTTTAGAAATGGTCAAAATTCAAAGTGGTTGGATTGCTCTCGAACTAGGTTCAGATTGAAGTGCTCGTCACCCTGATTCCAATAGTGCAAATGAATCTCTAATCCGAGCCCGTATGGAGGAGTTAGAGCAATTCAAATTTTTGGTCAAAGTTGGACTTGGGCCAGGATGTGTCCCACAAATTCACCGTCAACTATCAGAGGAACTTAGCTCCCGAAAACTGGCGAAATTGTGGCCTCGTTTAGATGCCCAATGACCCTTATTTTCGTTAATGTCAAAAATAAATATTTTTTTTTTTAAACCGAAAAAAAATTATTAATATAGAGGTGGTGGGATGCCACCCCCACCACCCCTGCATGGATCCATATCCTCAAAATATATATATAAATATTTTTGGGTCACTGGGCCATGACCCCTGCCGAACCCCACAACATAAACCACTATATTAAATGGTGTGGTCAGGTCGGGCCACATGGAGTGAAACCGCCCACACCTCTTATTTATCACACCACCTGAAGGCATCAAAGAACGAGAGCGGCGGGGGTCGAACTCGCCCATCCCACGTGGCCAACCCCTGAGCGGGCAGTCCCAAAACAAACACCAAAAATAAACAACAATGCAATTTTAAATGGGTCGGGTCAGGTTTTGAACTCGCACCCTCTTCAACCCCCAACGAACTCCGCCGGTGGTTGCTACCAATGCCCCACCAGCCCACCTGTTGTTAATTCTGCCTCAAAAATTATATAAGAACCCAATTTCATAGTGCGCTGGGGGGAGGGGGAGTGGAGCCAACCAACGCATTTTTCAACAAATATTATTTTTTTATTTGCAGGTGTGGAACCACGAGCCATGGAGACGATGGAACCGTGCCCCAGGGAATCTTGAGGGCATCAAGAAGATTCCTTGAGGCTCAGAACTTACGAGAGTTAGAATTTGAAAAAATTTATGTAGATTTTACACCTCTCGGTGATAAGAATCCAATGGCGATGTCCGTTTTAGCAGCATAGCTTCGTATTTTTCGACCATTTTCCATATTGGAGTGATGGTGTCATATTCTCAAGTGTAGACAGTCGATTTTATGCCTCTCGACTCCATGAATTTGATGGTGCGGGGAGATTCAGCAACTGAGCATCCACTTCTTTAGCCAACTTCAGGGGTTGAGGTATATGCATTATTGACGTCATATACTTCTTTTATCATTTGTTGTGAGATTTAATATGTTGTTTAATCCTTTCTTGATGTATGTTATGCGATCTAAGTTTCTACTTCATGTGAGATTTATTCGCCATGGATTGTTATGATTCCTATGTAACCTTGTTGAAGGGATCTTCATCGTCGCCTTCTGTGAGATTATGTCATGTTTATAGGAAGCCTATTATGAGTGAGAGTTCCTGTAGCGGAACTTCTCATGGAGATACAAGCCACTCATGTTGAGGGCATATATCCTTGTATGATAGAAAGCATAGTCCATGTACATCATCACCATTTCTAGCACTATATGAAGCAGCCTACCCCATATTAACACTGGGCCTGGAGACGTAGTCCAAATTGGACGAACTTCGTTATCAACATCTCGTGTTCTTGTGTTGTTGACTGTCGTCATGTTTCCTCTTGCTCAAAGCATGCATATGTGTTATTTTAATGCTCTTTTCAGTGAAATTATGACCACATCAGAGAAGTAAAATATTATGGGTAAATCCGGTAGCTGACAGACCCAGATCACCAAAAATATCTGATTTTGTTTCTCCACACTTCCATTTGTTGTTTTCTTCACCTTGTAGATCCACCTGGATCCTACAACTGAAATTCCCTTTGGTCTTGGGACAACTTCCCATGCACTTTTTTTGATAATGGAGTCATACTCCTCAACAATGGCATCAACCCATACTAGTTTCTTCACTTCTTCCTTGAATGAGGATGGCTCAGTCTCTACATTCTCGCTCATAAGACCCATGTAGCCAATGTATCTGTCTAGAAACATTCTCTACCTCCGTTATAATGTGGGTGCTCCCACGCTCTCTCTAGCATCATGCATCAGCCTAACAGTCGCTCTGGTGTGCTTCCTTCTATCTATGTATGTCTTTGCATTAGTTGGTGCTTCCACTCTCTGTTCCTCTGCTTTTGGTTGATCCACATCTTGAGGTTCTTCTTTTGGGGCTAAGAGCTCTTCATCTAAATACATTTGAATCTCCCTCTTAAGGGAAATTCTCATGGACTTTCCTTCATTGAATTTCACATCTCTACGAACCACTGTCATCATATGAGATGTTAGGTACACCTGATAATTGTGAGGTGTATCAGTGTACCCCAAAAATATGCTAAACTCAGTTGTTGGTTCTAGTTTTTTCCATGCATCTTTGGTAACAAGACAGCAAATTGATGAAACAAAAATTCTAAAGTGCACCACATCTGGATTCTTACCAGAAAAGGCTTCTTCTAGTGTACTCATCCCGAGAACCTTATCAGGACTTATTTTCTACACATACACAGCTGTGTTGCATGCTTCTGCCCATAAGTACAACGGTAGGCGCTGATCATGTAACATCACTTGTGCAGCTCCCACAATGTTTTTGTTCTTCCTTTATGCAACCCCATTTTATTGTGGGTTATGAGGTGTTATTAACTCTTTTCTAATTCCTTCTAATGCACAAATGTTCTTGAATTCATTCGACATATATTCTCCACTATTATCGCTTTGAAGAGACTTCACCTTCTTTCCCATGTCATTTTCAACAAGTGATTTTAA
Source organism: Pinus albicaulis (assembly GCA_034641835.2). NCBI lineage: Eukaryota > Viridiplantae > Streptophyta > Pinopsida > Pinales > Pinaceae > Pinus > Pinus albicaulis. The sequence continues at coordinate 1,789,222,613 of CM076580.1, forward strand.
CTCACAAAATTTTGATAACGCCTAATCTTTCTTATACATGAAGAATATCCAAAACTTTCATGAAAAATAACCTACAAAATTCACATAATACCTATGCTTGGTCATGAAGGCTGTCGAGAAAGATCAACACACATCCGAGTGAACTATTTCAAGGATCGATTTCGCTCGATTGTCCTTATCATGAAAGGTGTCTTTGGTGTACTTCCCCAATGTACACCCTTTGTATGTATCACGTTGCTCAAGTGAATCCTTGGGAAGTCCTGTAGAAATATTTTGCATGATATTCAAAGCTCCGTGGTGTAGATGGCTCAATCTTCTATGCCATAAGTCACCGATGTCTCGGTTCTCCACCTTCTCTGCTTTCGTGCTCAAGGAAGCACAATATTCTACATCCAATTGGTACATGTTCTTTACTCGAACCCTGATCTACTTCACTTTTCCCGTGGCTATGTGACGAAGGAATTCCTTTACTTTTCTAAATATCACATCATATCCACAGTCTTCCAACATAGCAACTGAAACTAAGTTATTCTTCAAACCAAGAACATAAATGACATATTTGAATGTGAGAGGAGAACCAGACTCCCTATGAAAAGTAATAGTACCGATGTCGGTTGCGTTATACCTCCAATCATCTCCCATCTCAATGTGGATCTGGAGATATTTCTCCTCCAAGTTGCTGAAGAAATCTTTGTTCTTGGTCATATGGAATGAGGCTCCACTATCTAGGTACCACAAAGAACCCATCATTGATGACACCATGCATGTGAAGAGAGTCAAATCCAAATTGAATTGTGAATAAATTTCTTCACTTGCGGCTCCTCCTGAGGGATTCTTGTCGGCCTTCTTGTGCAGACAGTTTGCGACATAGTGTCCCATCTCATGACAGTGAAAACATTTAATCTTAGACAAGCCCTTCTTCTTGTCTGCCTAACTACAATCTGATTTGGAATGAGATGACCTCCCTTTCCCTTTCTTTTCCTTTCCATCCAAAGCATACTTCTCCTCATCATCATGCTTTTACTAGGATCCATCTTTGGTTTTACATTGAATCTCTTCTTGTACCAAGTTGAACCATAAACGCTCCACTCTAGTAGCTTCTCCCTCCTAATCTTTGAATCCTGGTAGTTGTGCCAGCTCTTGGGAAGGCCTAGAAGTGCTAGGATCACCAAATCATCTTCAGAAACTGTAACAGCAACACTTCCAAGCTCATCTAAACACTGAGTGAACTTGGTCAATTATTTTGGTATTGTCTCTCCCTTCTCAATATTGATTTTTTTGAGCTTGTCTTTCAATTATAGCTTCCTATGGTCTTTGTTGTTCTGAAAAAATATGTTAAGGCCTTCCACATAGCATATGGAGTTTCATTTCCATGGAGGTTCGGGACAATATTATCTCGAACACCTGTTGGAAATACTGAGAGGGGGGTGAATCAGTATTTATTTTCAATTGTTAATTATTGCCAGTTAGATTCTTTCACAATTAAATACAGAGAGGTGTATAATAATAATATTAAGGATTAATAAGAACTTAAATCCCTTTTTTTAATAATAGTATACAATAGATGAGTGAGGGCGCCATTCCTTTTAATGAAACAGGCACCAACCTGTTTCCAAGCACCAATTTGGACTTTGATGAGGCTCCAACCTCTAGGGCTTTGACCCTATATTCTCAAGGCACCAACCTTGTGTTTAGGAGCTCCTACACGAAGGACACCAATCCTTTTGTCTCCTTTTAATAGAGAATGTGAATAATATTTACTTGAACATCCTTGACATAATTCTTCATTGTTTAATCACTTCCAAAATTCTTCATTGTCTGGTCACTTCAAAATTCTTCACTGTCTACTTGTTCATCACTGCACTTCAATTCCAAAATTCTTTACTGTCTAATCACTTCAAAATTATTCATTATCTACTTTTTCATCACTGCACTTCAATTCCAAAATTCTTCACTGTCTAATCACTTCAAAATTCTTCATTGTGTACTTGTTAATCACAGCACTTCAATTCCAAAATTCTTCATAGTCAAAAAAGAGAGATTGTCTAAATCACAGAGTCAATAAGGAGATTCGATTTCGATCCAATGAACTGTCTGAGCCAAAGTTAGTAATACTTTTGATTTCACCGATCCAAGGTAAGAAATTTTTTTGCACCAAGTATATGCTTGAATCACAAATCCGGATGCTTCACAGGTTCAAGCCTCCTAAACTAGATGTGCTTGTTCACAGTTCCAAATTTGAGGGTGATAGTATTGACTATCCTTCCAGCACCGAGCAATAGGACTATTCTCCCACAGGTAAACAATTCTGGAATGTAACTATCCTGATCTGCAATTTCGAGGTGTAGTGAGATCACAAATACAGATCCAAGTTCCTGAAGTGGAATCACACTTCTGTTCTAAAACTTCTCACAATACTGAAACCTTGCTATATTGATCCACAGTCCTGTAGCTTCTGTGGTGCTAGATAAATGGGTTTTTCTTCTCCTTAAGGGTTCACGAGATGTGAACCTATTCCTTTTTCTGTGCTCTACCTTCTTCACCGAGTTTCCTATTCAAAAATGGAGATCTGAAACAAGTATTTATAGTGTTTTTTTTTGTTATGAGTTGAAGGGCCACATCAATGATACTAAGGCCGACATGAGAGACCTAGAACTGGTCGTCTCAAGGACTAGATAGATATCCTTGACTTGAAAAATCAATTTCTCCCAAACTATTTATAATTTTGGGCCAAGTAAGAGCTCATATGAAAGCTAAAATTATGCTCTAAATGATGGTGAAGGTTTCACAGAAAATTTTTGCCTCTAGGTAGTGAAAATATCATTTTTAATGTGACTAGTCATTTGTAGGAGCAGAAATAGAGGTAGGACAGAATGTCATGAGGTTCTTTATGGATTGATTCTCTATTATGGCCTACTTTATCATAAGTTTATCATTCCATAATGATATGTCTACATGAGTCCTCCATTATCCAGATGATCGTCTAATCCTTCAGTATGGTCATTCATCATCATTTACCATCATCATCAAGCATCCTATTTTCATCAAATGGAAATATTTTTCTTCTCTCCCCCTTTGACATCAATGGCAATAGGGTGCCAATGTGCTCCCCTTGTCATGCTGCTCCCCCTAACATACTGTATCCCTGACATGTTGCTTGATTTAATGTGATGCAAGAGAAATAACCCCCATCTTTTGGTGAAGATACTCAAATTCTTCTCGTGGAAGGGGTTTTGTAAAGATATCCACAATTTTCTCTTTTGTATTGATGTGTTCCAACCTGATATTTTGTTCAGCAACTTGTTCATGGAGAAAGTGGTATTTTATTGGAATATTTTTGGTCTTTGAGTGCATTATCGGATTCTTTAAAAGACTGATGGCGCTAGTATTGTCACAAAAAATAGTAACTGGTTTCTTAGTTTCTATGTTGACATCCTTCAAGGCTTCCTTCATCCATAGAATTTGTGTACAACGATCAGCAGCGGTTATATATTCGGATTCCGTTGTAGAAAGGGATATAGATGATTTCTTTTTGCTGAGCCAAGATACAATACAATCTCCCATAAAGAATGCATTTCCACTGGTACATTTTTTATCATCCACACTTCCGACCCAATCAGCATCAGAATAAGCTATCACAATAAGAGTTGAACTCTTAGGATACCAAAGACCGAAATCAGTCGTTCCTTTCAGATATATGAGAATTCTTTTCACAACTGCTAGATGGGATTCTTTAGTACTTGACTGAAATCTTGCTATCATTCCTACTGCTTTCATAATATCTGGTCTTGTAGCAGTTAAGTATAGGAGAGATCCAATTATTTACCTGTAAAGAGTTGCATCTATGAGAGGAGTATCATCATATTTGCTTAATTTACAATCTGTGGTCATCGGTGTGCTCATAGGTGCACAATCTTCCATCCCATATCTTTTGAGCATGTATTTAAGATATTTTTCTTGAGATATAAACATGCCTGCATAGGTTTGAGATATTTGTAGCCCAAGAAAGTAAGAAAACTCACCAATCATTGACATCTCGAATTTTTTGGACATATTTAGAACAAATTCATGGCTCATTTCTTCATCATTGCTAGCAAACATTAGATCATCAACGTAAACAAGAGTGATCAAAAGTTTTTCCTTGTCCATCTTCATGTAGAGATTGCTACCTACCACTCCCTTTTTGAAACCTTCTTGTTGCAAATAGTGATCCAACTTTGCATACCATGCTCTAGGGGCTTGTTTTAATCCATACAAGGCCTTTTTTAGTTTGCATACAAAGTATTTTCCTTCAACAAGATCAAATCCTTTTGGTTGCTCCATGTAAACTTCTTCCTTAAGATCTCCATTCAGGAATGCTAATTTTACATCCATTTGATAAACCTTGAATCCTTTTGAGCAAGTAAATGCTAAAAACATTCTTATGTTTTCCAATCGAGCTACTGGTGCAAAGGTTTCTTCAAAGTCAATTCCTTCAATTTGAGAGTATCCTTTGCAGACAAGTCTGGCTTTATTTCTGATGATTTTTCCATCTTCATTCATCTTGTTTTTGAATACCCATTTTTTTCCAATTATATTTTTAATTTTTGGGCGAGGTACCAATTCCAAAGTCTCATTTTTTTTCGATTTGAGACATTTCCTCTTCCATGGCCTTTATCCAATAAGGATCTTTTCTTGCTTGATAAAAATTTTCAGGTTCCATCAAATATAATAGAGCAACGTCATCTTTTCTTGGGGTGTTTATCATCCTTCTTTGAGTTTGAATTCCTTCATCTATATTTCCGATGACTTGTTCTTCCGGATGATGTCTTTGAATAAACTTGATCTTAGAGGGAGTTTGTGAAGGTTCACTTTGGGGTTCTCCATTCTCCTCTTCTTTTTCAGATTTTTCTTCTTCACTTTGTTCAAAGAAAGGCTCAACTTCATGATCTTCAATTATTTTTTTTGGAAGGCCTTCACCAATCTTCAAATCAATTTTTTCCACTATTATTCGTAGATGATTGTTGTAACATTTGTAAGATTTACTCCTAGTGGAGTATCCAAGAAATATTCCTTCTTCAACTCTAGAATCAAATTTACCTGGTAAGTCATCATTTATTTTTATTAAACATTTTCTTCCAAAAACCCTGAAATATTTTACTGAAGCAGGTCTTCCTTTCCATAATTCATAAGGAGTCTTTTCATTATTTGGTCTTAGTTGAGTTTGATTTAAGGTATAAGATATGGCACCAACTGCTTCTCTCCAAAATTTTGGTTGCAAATCAGCTGCTAGTAGCATTTTCCTTGCCATTTCTTGAATGGTTCGGTTCCTTCTTTCAACTACTCCATTTTGTTGGGGTGTCCTAGTAGTAGAAATTTCTCTTTCGATTCCATGATCTTTACAGAATTCATCAAATTATTTTGAGGTGAATTCTCCTCCTCTATCCATTCTAAGACATTTAATCTTAGAATATTTTTCATTCTCAATGAGGGCCTTAAGATTATTAAAAAATTCAAATGCTTCGAATTTATATTTTATGAAATATATCCACATCATTCTAGTATAGTCATCAACAAATAGAGGAAAGTACCTTTCACCTTGAAGAGTTGGAGTTCTAGTTGGCCCACACAAATCTGCATGAATGATTTCCAAAGGTTTTGATGTTGAGAACTCCTTAGTTTTGTGGCTAGTTCTGGTTTTCTTTCCATGTTGACATGGGCCACATACAAATTGATTTGGTTTTCACATTTTTCGAATGTCCCTTACTGCATTAATTTTTCTGATGTTGACTAGGTTATCAAAACTTGTATGCCCCAATCGCTTGTCCCATAACCAACTTTCATCTGTTTGACTTAAGTAACATTTGTCTTCTTGGATTCTACTGAGAATGTAAAAATTATCTGGTGTTCGTACTCCTTTTGCCACAAGTTCTCCTGAGGATGAGTCTCTTATTTCACAATTTTTTGTACTAAAGACAACATTATGTCCTTGGTCACAAATCTGGCTGACACTTAAGAGATTGTGTTTGAGCCCTTCTACTAGCAAGGCATTTTGAGCCTTTCCTAGTCCATTGACAAGGGTAGCAGTTCCTTTTCCAGTGATTTTAGTGGATCCACTTCCAAAGTATACATTTCCATTTTTCTTGTTCAATGAGATAAACTTCTTTTGGTCACCTGTCATATGTCTTGAGCATCCACTATCCACGAACCAATGATTTTCTTCACTATGAGCACATAGAGCTAGGCCACATTTATCAATTAAGAGATTTACGCTTTTAGATTTTTCCATTTTGAGAGGTCAATTTTGTTCATTAGGATCATAATTATCACATAATGAGCAAGATGGATCAAACTTAGCCAAAGGATCAAAGGAATTGTAAGTTTTGATTTTTCCTTGCTCTTTAGGACCACGTAGTTGGTTTGTTTGATCATTCAATCTTGGTGCTTCATTCTTATGAGCCTTAAAATGCTTAGCTTGATGCCCAAAGTTTTTACAATTGTAACAATGCCCAAGAAAAATAGTTTGATATCTGTTGTAGTATCCATAGCTTGGACCAACATTCTTCCTTGGAGTTTCTCTTTCTTCAATTCTTGGTTTTGAGATGTGACTTTGTTTCTGACGAGATAACTTTTCTTTTGGATGGAAAGAGAGTACATCAACATAACTTCTGGCATTATTCTTTGTACTTGATGATTTTCCTTTGAAACCAATTCCAGACTTGTCATGTTGAGGTTTTTGCGTATTAAGAATGTTGTCAAGAGCTAGAGAGCTTTTCCAACTCCTTTTGACTTGCTATAATTCCTTTCTTAGAGATATTATTTCAGCTTCACGTTTTTCATAGATATCATCCTTCTCTTTTAGCTCAATGTTCAAGAAGTCTTCCCTTGTTCTTGCTTCCTCTCTTTCTATTTTGAGAGAAATTATCTTCTTTTGTAGATTCTCATTTTCTTCAATGGCACTCATTAGCAAACTATCCATGTTTCTTTCATCTTCTAGTTCTAAGTCATCATTATTTGTAAATGCCATGAATATCGTTTCTTTGCTTCCAACATAATTACTTTCCTCATTTGATTCATCATCACTTTATTTGTAATGACTCACATTTCTAGTTGATTTCTTTTTTATGGCTACAAATTCATCTTCATCAGACTCATCTTGTTTGGAGAAGAATTTCTTCTTATTAAACCCTTTCTTTTTGTACATCATTCTTTTAGAGTCCTTTTCATCATCACTATCATGTTTATGAGGAAATTTTGCAGTGTAATGACCTATTCTTCCACAATTGAAACAAATAAGAGGGTACTTAGATCCCCTTTTTATTCTTTGTACAAATTGAGCTAAATCATTTTCAGTATCAGATTCATCGTTGTTGCAATTCCATCCTTTTCCTTCTTTTGTAGATCTTGAGGCTTTGAAAGCTGCTTCTTTGAAATTTGAGCTCCCTTTCCTCATCTCATAGGCAATAAGAATTCCATGAAGTTCATCCATCTTGAGAGTATCTAGGTCCTTCATTTATTCTATGGCATTTACTTTGGATTCAAATCTGTTAGGAAGCGATCTCGAGATTTTTTTAACAATGGTGCTTTCTTCAATAGTTTCCCCTAGTCCTTTAGGAGAGTTAACCACTTCAGCTACTCAGAGGAAGTACGATGCAATATCTTCTTCATCATCCAATTTCAGACTCTCAAATTGTCTTATATAGGTTTGAAGTTTTTCCTTCTTAACTTTGGATTCCCCATCATATAGAGAAACCAACTTATCCCATACTTCTTTGGCTGAGTCACAATTCATGACTTTCGTAAATTCGGAATCGGTAATTCCACTAGTGATGGAATTTAAAGCTTTGGCATTAGCAATGTAGGCTATTCTTTCATCTGGATCTGTTGGAAGACTGGCGGGAGCTTTGTACCCATCCAAAACAGAGTGCGATACTTCAGGGCCAAGAGACATTAGATAGTAGGACATCCTCTTTTTCAAAAAACTAAAATTTGTTCCATAAAAGATAGGTGGTTTCCCTCTTGCTTCCATGTTCTTCTGTTGTGCCTAATAATCCTTCTTCCAGCTGTTAAGCTGATAATGAAGAAGTTGGATCTGAAACCAATTGTTGTAAATACTGAGAGGGGGGTGAATCAGTATTTCTTTTCAATTGTTAATTATTGACAGTTATATTCTTTCACAATTAAATACAGAGAGGTGTATAATAATAATATTAAGGATTAATAAGAACTTCAATCCATTTTTTTAATAATAGTATACAATAGATGAGTGAGGGCACCAACCCTTTTAATGAAACAGGCACCAGCCTCTTTCCAAGTGCCAACTTGGACTTTGATGAGGCTCTGACCTCTAGGGCTTTGACCCTATCTTCTCAAGGCACCAACCTTGTGTTTAGGAGCTCCTACTCCAAGGACACCAATCCTTTTTTCTCCTTTTAACAGAGAATGTGAATAGTATTTACTTAAACATCCTTGACATAATTCTTCATTTTTTAATCATTTCCAAAATTCTTCATTGTCTGATCACTTAAAAATTCTTCATTGTCTACTTGTTCATCACTGCACTTCAATCCCAAAATTCTTCACTGTCTAATCACTTCAAAATTCTTCACTGTCTACTTGTTCATCACTGCACCTCAATTCCAAAATTCTTCACTGTCTACATTTTCATCATGTTGAAAATGCAACAAGATGATGGAGCTTAGTGAAAATAAGTCGCCTTCACTAAGTGGGCCCGCAGGCTATTTTTGGCGCAAAGTCTATTTTTAGACTATGTCTATTTTTAGACATATGGATCATGGTCTATGAGTTGCAGGATGCTATTTATGGATGATTGGTCAAGTTGGTAAAAATAGATGGACCTCTATTTTTAGACATTAGGCGAAGTCTATTTTTAGACTGCCAGTCTAAAAATAGATCAGTCGAATATTATTAGCTCTTAATAATATTTGGACTATAAACATTATCTTATCCTCTTGGAGCACTTCAGTTCGAGCTACGGATGTGGCACATGCAGCTGACAGAAGGAATTACGCTATTCCTAGGGTTTAGTTGAGCTATTGCATGGTTGACTTCAATTGGAACTCATGTGGCAGAGTTTGGTGGAGTTGATGAGACAGTTGGTGGAGTTGTGTTTGGTTTAACTTAGTTGAACTAGTTGTATTTAGTCTAACTGATAAATACACTAGTGATGAGTTGTGTGAATTAATTATTAATTAATTCACTAATTATTAACTCATAAATCAACTAAATAATACATCAGTTAACTACAATGCATGGACAGTTCAGTGGAGACCAATGTTAGAGGTGGGTGAAAGGGTGAGTCTACTATCAGTTGTGACTATAGCTTTGCATGAGATTTGCACACACATTGATTGAGATTGCCAATGAGGATTTCACAGTACAAGCCAGTGGGATTCGAACTTGGATGTCATCATTATTCATCTTGGATTGCGCAGTAGAGGCAGGCAGACAGGTGGAGGAGATTTGGACTTGTGACTTGTTCATATCTAAGCTAGTTTGTGTGTAGCATGTGAGATAGTGCTGAGAGCTGTGAGGAGCTTTGTGATATGTATTGTTACATTTTCTCTATCATTATAATATACAGATAGATGGGGGTTTTCAACTGTAAGCTTTCCCCATTACATATTGTGTTATATGTGTGCTTGATTATGTTTTAATGTGCGCATGCGACTGCTTTTATTTCCACAAATTGATGATCAATTGTAGAAGAGGTTATGTATTATGCATGAAGCTCAAATAGTGTGTAATCAGGATAATATCGGTGAATAATTCATCTATTATTCAAATTTTCATGCCATGAACATGCCATGAGAAAGCCATGAAGTGTTTGCTTGAGAGGGAGCCACACTTGCATGCATATGAGGAGCTACTAGTTCCTAAGGATGAGCTTCAGGATGTGGATCAGCCACAAGAGGAAGTTCATGGAGTGGAAGAGACCACTCATGTAGTGCCAACCATCATAGGGCAGAAGCGCACTACAGAAGCTGAGCGACTGGCTCAAGATGCAAAGAAGGTTGTAGGACCACCTACAGCACAGCGCAGACGGAGACAGTCACCAGACCGATACACTGGATACATGGCTCTTGTGAGCAAATGTGTCATGACAGAGCCATCCTCTTTCGAGGAAGCTATGGAGGACCCCGCATGGGTAGATGCCATGGTGGAAGAGTATGATTTGATTGTCAAAAACAGTGCATGGGAGATTGTCCCGAGACCGGAGGGGAAATCAGTGGTGGGTTCGAGATGGGTCTAAAAAGTGAAGCAGGCGGCTGACGGGAGTGTGGAGAAGTACAAGGCAAGATTTTTTGCCCGAGGCTTCTCACAGATAGAGGGGATCGATTATGAGGAGACCTTTGCACCTGTCGCAAGGTATTCTTCCATACGGACGATTCTTGCTCTCTCAGCGCAGATGGGGTGGCACATTCATCAGATGGATGTGAAGACTATGTTCCTCAACGGAGTCATTGAGGAGGAGGTGTACATAGAGCAGCCCGAAGGTTTCGAGATCTTCAGCAGCGAGTCGCATGTGTGCAGGCTCAAGAGAGCACTGTATGGGTTGAAACAAGCACCTCGTGCTTGGTACACACGGATAAACAGTTATTTCACCGGACTTGGATTCTCCAAGAGTGAGGCGGATCCTAACCTATACCAGATTGTGGTGGAGGGTAAGTTGCTGATAATTGTACTTTATGTAGATGATTTGATTTTGACGGGTGATGAGCTATTGATACTTTCATGCAAGGAGGATCTTGCTAGAGAGTTTGAGATGAAGGACTTGGGCCTCCTTCATTATTTCCTGGGATTGGAAATTTGGCAGCGCAGTGATGGACTATTTGTTTCTCAGGGTAAGTATGCCCGGGAGATACTGGAGAAGTTCAACATGCATGGCTGCAAGCCTGTTGATACTCCTCTTCCTGGAGGTTAGAGGAAGGAGGATGCTACTTCAGCGGAGGTAGTGGATGCCACTGTTTATCGACAGTTGGTGGGGTCGCTTATGTATCTGGTCAATACATGACCTGATATATGCTATGCTGTTAACCAGCTGTCACAAGCTATGGTTAAGCCTACCAAGCTCTTCTGGAAGGCAGGCAAGCATGTATTGTGTTATCTTAGAGGCACATCAGGATATGGATTGTGGTACAGACAGGAGGATGAGGTGAAGCTATGTGGCTTCACGGATGCGGAATGGGCGGGGAGCCCCATGGGCAGAGCACATGCATGAGGATCTTGGAGTAATAAATTCAGTGATTTCTTGGTGTGGCCCAGGGAGGCAGAATCCCGTGGCGCTGATTCCAATGACCAGAAGAGTATGCGACGTGATTTACAGGCACATGCGGGAAGCCTATGGATGAAGATCCTGGAGTGGGTTGTTCGAGTCACACTTGGAGCCTACTGTGATTTATTGTGATAACCAGAGTTGCATTAAACTCTCAGCTAATCCAATATTTCATGATAGATCCAAACACATCGACATCAGGTACCATCATATCAGAGATTGTGTGCAGCAGAGAATCATGTTACTTTCATACATTCCCACGGAGGATCAGGATGCTGACATCTTGACGAAGGCGCTCACCAGGAGAAAATTCGAATACCACAGAGGCAGGATAGGGGTTGCAGATAATCCATATATTGTTGAGAGGTAGTGTTGAAAATGCAACAAGATGATGGAGCTTAGTGAAATGAAGTCGGCTTCACTAAGTGGGCCCGCAGGCTATTTTTGGCGCAAAGTCTATTTTTAGACTATGTCTATTTTAGACATATGGATCATGGTCTATGAGTTGCAGGATGCTATTTATGGATGGTTGGTCAATTTGGTAAAAATAGATGGACCTCTATTTTTAGACATACTGGGCAGAGTTTATTTTTAGACTGCCAGTCTAAAAATAGATCAGTCGAATATTATTAGCTCTTAATAATATTTGGACTATAAACATTATCTTATCCTCTTGCAGCACTTCAGTTCGAGCTATGGATGTGGCACATGCAGCTGACAGAAGGAATTACGCTATTCCTAGGGTTTAGTTGAGCTATTGCATGGTTGACTTCAGTTAGAACTCATGTGGCAGAGTTTGGTGAAGTTGATGAGACAGTTGGTGGAGTTGTGTTCGGTTTAACTTAGTTGAACTAGTTGTATTTAGTCTAACTGATAAATACACTAGTGATAAGTGGTGTGAATTAATTATTCAATGATTACTAATTATAGCTCATAATCATCATAAGGAAATACATCTGGGTCTGCTTTCTGACAATCTTGTAGACCAGTTAAGTGGAGACAGATGTTAGAAGATGGTGGTGGAGTCTACTGTAGTTATTTATGGCTTGCTGAGATTTTTGTTGATTGAGATTTCCAATGAGGATTGCGCAGTACAAGCCAGTGGGATTCAAACTTGGATCTCATCATTATTCATCTTGGATTTCGCTGTAGAGGCAGGTAGACAGGTGGAGGAGATTTGAACTTGTGACTTGTTCATATCTGAGCTAGTTTGTGTGTAGCATGCGAGATAGTGCTGAGAGCTGTGAGGAGCTTTGTGCTATGTATTTTTACATGTTCTCTATCATTATAATATACAGATAGTTGGGGGTTTTCAACTGTAAGATTTCCCCATTACATACTGTGTTATATGTGTGCTTGATTATGTTTTAATGTGCGCATGCGACTGCTTTTATTTCCGTAAATTGATGATCAATTGTAGAAGAGGTTATGTATTATGCATGAAGCTCAAATAGTGTGTAATCAGGATAATCTCGGTGAATAATTCATCTATTATTCAAATTTCTACACATCACTGCACTTCAATTCCAAAATTCTTCATAGTCCAAAAAGAGAGATCAATGAGGAGATTTGATTTCGATCCAATGAACTGTCTAAGCCAAAGTTATTAATACTTCCGAGTTCACCGAGCCAAGGTAAGAAATGTTGTTGCACCAAGTATATGCTTGAATCACAAATCCGAATGCTTCATAATTGCAAGCCTCCTAAACTCGATGTGCTTGTTCACAGTTCCAAATCCGAGGGTGACAGTAATGATTGTTCTTCCAGCACCGAGCAATAGGACTATTCTCCCACAGATAAACAATTCTGGAATGTGACTGTCCTGAGCTGAAATTTCGAGGTGTAGTGAGATCAAAAATACATATCTGAGTTCCTGAAGTGGAATCACACTTCTATTCTGAAAATTCTCACAATACTGAGCCCTTGCTATATTGATCCACAGTCTTGTAGCTTCTGCGGTGCTAGATAAATGGGTTTTTATTCTCCTTAAGGGTTCATGAGATGTGAACCTGTTCCTTTTTCTGTGCTCTGCCTTCTTCACCGAGTTGCCTATTCAAAAATGGAGATCCAAAACAAGTATTTATAGTGTTTGTTATTGTTATGAGTTGAAGGGCGACGTCAATGATACTGAGGCCGACATGAGAGACCTAGCACTAGTCCGCTCAAGGACCAGATAAATATCCTTGACTTGAAAAATCTATTTCTCCCAAGCTATTTATAATTTTGGGCCAAGTAAGAGCTCATATGAAAGCTAAAATTATGCTCTAAATTATGGTGAAGGTTTCATACAAAAGTTTTGCCTCTAGGTAGTGAAAATATAATTTTTAATGTGACTGGTCATTTGCAGGAACAGAAATAGAGGTAGGACAGAATGTCAGGATGTTCTTTATGGATTGATTCTCTATTATAGTCTACTTTATCATAAGGTTATCATTCCATAATGATATTTCTACATGAGTCCTCCATTATCCAGATGATCATATAATCCTTTAGTATGGTCATTCATCATCATTTACCATCATCATCAAGCATCCTATTGTCATCAATGACAACTTTGTGGCATAGTTTCCCAGCTCATGATAGTGAAAATGTTTAATATTTGACAAGCCCTTCTTCTTGTCTGCCTAACTACAATCTGATTTGGAATGGGATGACTTCCCTTTCCATTTCTTTTCCTTTCCATCCAAACCATACTTCTCCTCATCATCATGCTTTTACTAGGATCCATCTTTGGTTTTACATTGAATCTCGTCTTGTACCAAGTTGAACCACAAACGCTCCCACTCAAGTAGCTTCTCCCTCCTGATCACTAAATCCTGGTAGTTGTGCCAGCTCTTGGGAAGGCCTAGAAGTGCTAGGCTCATGAAATCATCTTCGGAAACTGTAACAACAACACTTCCAAGCTCATCTCAACACTGAGTGAACTTGGTCAAGTATTTTGGTATTGTGTCTCCCTTCTCCATCTTGATTTTTTGAGCTTCTCTTTCAATTATACCTTACTATGGTCGTTTTTGTTCTGAAAAAATATGTTAAGGCCTTCCACATAGCATATGGAGTTTCATTTCCATGGAGGTTTGGGACAATATTATCTCATGTTAGGTCCTCTGTAATTTGCACGTTGGGTAATACAAACTGCAGAGGCAACATATGAACCAATTTGGGATTCTAGGATCTAGCCCTCCTGAATCCAGAGAGGGATCTCTCTATGAGTGTGTTTAAATATGTGATCTTTAAGGCTTGAAATGTGATATTAGGCAAGTTATGAAGAGTATGAGTTTTTGTTTTTGTTTGTTTTTGGTTGGGCAAGGACATGATGAAGGTGAAGGAAGTTCAAATAAAGGGTGAAGGTGTATTCAAGTGAAGGGATGATTCAGCTGATAAGATAGGCAAAAAACAGCTTTAACCCATTAGGCTATGGAGTCATAAGAGAATTTAATTGGACAGCAAGGTTCAAGAGTAATTCATGGGGCAAGTCACCTATGTCAAAGGATCTCTTAAGTTGAATTTATGGAATGAAATAGATAGAAAAATGGAGAATCAAGCAAGTGAAGAACAAAGAGCAGCCTGAGATCAAGTAAGTGCTTTGAAACTATCTTGCTTTGGCATACACTTATAGAAAAACATAAAATTAATCCTAGATCAGGTAAGTGCTTTGAAACTAGCCTGCATTGAAGTAATTTCAGTTATAAAACATTAAAAAGCAGTTAGAATAGCTTAAGATCAAGTAAGGACTTCTAACCTATCCTGCTTTTAGCATATTCTATAAGAAAATACAGATGATAATCACAAAGAGAAATCTAAGATCAAGTAAGTACTTTGAAACCAACCTACTTCAATGTACTCATAAGGAGAATTTTCAAATGAAGAAAACATATAGATAGAGCTTATCATTAAGAGTAGGGTACTGTCAAGAGAAAATCCTAGCTCTATATTTACTGTTCTTTATTAGGGAAAGTGGACAGAATGGAAATATAAAGAGAAATCACAATTGACAATGAGAAAAACATCAGCATCGACATAAATCAGGATCCCATAAATTAGCAACTTGCATTTGATTTTCAAACCAGTTACAATCAGTAAGCCCGATGGGTCTCTACAGCTTCAAACTTATCATTTCAGCTTATGTATCTTCAATTGCAAACAGGACTTCAGTAGCTTCAGAAAACTATTACATTGCAATCAGATATCTAGAGACCAACCATTACAATGTGGTGCTCAAAGAGAATTTATAGGAAAATCTGGAAGTGGGAGAGTTTCTAAGGGTCAAGTATCATTAATTTCACAATCAATGTAATTCTTGGCCTTTGAAAACCAGGCAAGGCATAAGGCAGAAATGTACTCAACCTATGACTTTGTTTCATAACTCTGTTTCTACTTTTCAAGGCTTAATGGTTGAAATAATTGACTTCAAGACTGTATTTTATCTTTAAAATAGCTTTTGCTGACAATTAGTAATAATTTCCTTTGATTTGTATTAATTTTTCAGTTGTCTTTTAGGCCAAGATCTTCTATTCTCGCAATAACTAGGTCTTCTTTGTTTTCTGTGAGGCTGCAGGTGTCTTGTAGTAGCTGGAGAGGTTGGATTTAGGTGCTGGAGAGGGTTCAATTGGCCTCTGAGTGGCGGTTGAGACTTCTCGGATCGACAGATGTCTCTGTCTTTTCCTAAAACGCCTTTAATTCACTTTCCTCTGTGTTTTAGGTCTGTTTAAGCTTAATTCCTGTCTTCTGGTCTTTGTGTTGTCTTTTTCTCTTTTAATCATTGGATTATGTCATAAATCTTCAATAATATACTTTAATCCATTCAATTTTTAATTTGATACTCTTTGCCGCTTCCTTTGACTGTTTTGGTGCACATACAGGTTCAATGGTGCAGGAGAGTTTAGTAGTGGGGAAAATTTTAGGTTTTTGGGCATCTGTAGAATAGCCATATATCCTACATAAAATATCAAACTCAAATTAAAAAAGCATCAAGATCTTCATTTCTCTTACCATAAATGTGTGGCAGTATCGAAGTGGGAATATGTTTCATTTGGACCACTACATTAGGATCCATGAGAGGAAATCTGAAGGTTACCTCTTCCTCTGCCTCCAGTCCTTGTACAAATACCTCTCCTTCGCCTTATGCTATCTTTTCACCTCCAAAAAATTTGAACTTGGTATTTAAGGGTAACTCTGTCTCTTGATTAGGATGATGACAAGATTTTAAATCTATCTCAAGTTTTGATCCCCTAGCTAGAGTGGCTTCCCCTGTGAATTTAATCTCTACATTTACCTGGGCCTTTGAGTTTCTTGCTAGAGTTCTATCTACCCTCTCCTTATTATAATATTCACCTACCATTAATTTAGCATTATAAGGGGGAGTTTTGGAAGTATCTTTCCTACCTCTACCTTTATATTTATTCCTAAATCTACTGATACATCCTAGAAAAAATAAAGAAAACTCAAATCAGCAAACATAAATCAAACCACAGTCACGAGCAAGAGGTGATATTGTGACACTATCGTCAACAAATTTTCACTCTGTTAGATCAAAAAAATCACTTGCAGAAATAAAATAAAGAAACATTTTCTTATCAACACAACAATGGATTTTGGGACTCACTCGCACAGGTTCATACCTCCCATATTACCTTGCCACTACTTGATGTCTTAAATTTCAGGGAATTAAATGAAAAAAATCATATCACTAATTCTCTTATCTCTCGAGTGCCTCCCCAACAATATCTTCAAACTAGGTATGTGTGTGTGTGTGTGTGTGTGTGTGTGTGTGTGCATGTGTGTGTGTTTGTGTGTGCATGTGTGTGTGTGTGTGTGTGTGTGTGTGTGTGTGTGCGTGTGTGTGTGTGTGTGTGCGTGTGTGTGTGTGTGTGTGTGTGTGAGAGAGAGAGAGAGAGTGAGAGAGAGAGAGAGAGAGAGAACAAGGCGTGATCAGTTATACATTCAATCTACTTAAGAATAAAGCACTACTCCATATTATATGCAAAGCTTGAATACTTCAAACCAGACCTATACCTTATAAAGAAAATGGAATCATTCATGTACCCAATCTATATGCTCACTAGAAAAATTGTCATTCCTTGTGCCTATTATGAAACAATAAGGATTAGATCTATGGGTTATGAATCAAATGTTCATAGAGTACATTATATTATCACTTAGAGAAAACCTTAGATGCAGGAAAAACTCTAAGGTGGCCTCTAACCAATATCTTGAATTGAAATCTAGTCCTTTCAATTCAAAGGGGGGTCCCTTCTATAACTCGGTCAAATTTGACTGGTTATGTAGTCAGCACACCGACTAGATCTTATTGGATTAAAGAAAATCCGTCTGGAAAAGACAAGAAAAACCATTTGGCATGGAGTCTGTTTGACAACAAGTTATTCAATTACAGGTTATATGAACAAAATACAAAGGCAAGGTAGCAAAAAATCTCTTAGACAATTCCTCATTTAGCTATGATAGAAGCAAATAGAAATCAATATTGAAAACATAGAAACTAGTGAATTTTGAGAAATGTAACCAAGTTGAAAACATATAAACAATTTTGGCAATTCTAAATTTGAGTTGATAAACAAAATTTGCATTTAATCACTGAATTCCAAATGTAGAAGACATATGTATCAGATTGTGAAATAAAATAAATGACATGCACTAGAAAATAGACAGGAAACCCATCACATGGGAAACTTTGTAAAACTAGACAAGTAACACTGAACACAGCAATTTATATTTATGTCAAAATTCTACACATTCTACCAGGGTTCTGCAAGAAGTTTCCAACCCTTTTTCATTCTACAAAACTTGTCTTTATACAAAAGAATACAACTTACAACATGATTCTAGAATATTCATAATTACAAATTTCTAAAAATAGCAACGTATGTAAATACATGCATATAAACATATTTCTAGGCCTATCTATATCTAAATTATAACAACATTATACAAATATAGCTGGAAAATGGGGTCAAAATAGTGACTGATCTTATTCCTCGTTCTCTAGAACTCATGCTTTGCCACACCTCCAAAAATATCTTTTGTTAAACAACTCCTTCTTTCAGGCTTCCTGATTTGTTGGTTTTGACAATATCATTTATATCTTTTTGAATCTGGAACATAATGGTATCATTAACGAGTTGGTTGTCAGCGCTTTTATAGAACTAATTGCCAAAAATGCATTGAAAATGAAACTGTCGGCGCCCATTTACCTTTACCAACACAAAATCACTGTTAGGTGATTTATCGATATAAAAATCAAAATTCCACCTTGACAGTGATCAATCAAAACTGTGTGGTCAAAAATCAACTAGCTAAGGGTGTTAGCCACCTCTAATAGGATATCCACATTTATCCTCCTCTATCTCTTACTCTTTTGGCCTTCAATAGTAACCCCTTTCTTTGAGCCTTTGGTTTTATTTGGTCTCTTTGAGCTTGTAGCCTTCTCTTTGTTTATGATCAAGTCCTTCTGAGTATTTTTATCTATATTTATGACCTCCTTTGCTAGCTTACGTGATGTTTAGTATCAACTTGTTCCATGGCCTGGAGTGGGATCTTTTCCCACCTTTAAACATCTCTTCCAAGGTGGGTTCCTTCTCTACTAGTGTCTGCTCAGCTTCGGGTTCAATCATTTTTCCCTTATCTTTATTTGTTTTCTCCCTAACATCTTTTGTTGCAGGTATAGGGATAATGGGAGGAGAAAAAACTTTTGATTTTCGTAACCTATCACCTCTTCTGGTATAAACTCTGGGTAACTCAGGAACCAAGGGGGGAACTGTTTCCACCTTTTGTTGGCCCCTTGTCTATATAGATGAGGTTCCCTATTGAGGATTTTGTGGCTACTTAACCTTCTTTTTACTACCCTTCTTAATAACCCTTTTAGGTTTTGTAGGATAAAGTTCAAACACTCCCCAAAACAAAAAGTGTTCCCAAGTCCTTTCATATTTTCTTAATTGGATTTCAATTAACAGTTTTATTAGAAACTTATGATATATGATGGGGGAGGATGAATTTATTCTTGCTATGACTTTAGAAGACATATGTTTTATGTTTTCCAACAAAAAATAAGGGGTATTGATTCTCAACTAACCTACTATGTGAGCCAAAAATCGGAAGTGATAAATATTGACTCGATTGTAGCATCCTTCACATGTAAAATATGACTGGGTGATCCATAGGAGACAGTGCCATTCGTCCTTTAACCAAGACCTTTTCACCCTAATCACCAATTCCTTTCTTTACAGTCATATTTCATAAAAAAAAGATACATCAAAACCAGCTAAAACATGACTTTTGAATGCTCTCTCTCCATCTGTAGGCAAGCCTGTGACTTTAGCGATCAACTCCTCTGTCACCTGAAATTTAATTCCCCCAACATTCACCTATTGATCATCGAAGCCTTCAATAAAGACTCTAGAAACCTCATTCTGGTAACCTACAGCCGATTGAAAAATTCCTCCCATCCTACTTCCTGAAACTGTTGTAAGATTTCAGGATAAACTTTGAGTAGGTTGGGTGCCTTAGGTTCACTCCTATTTAATTTTTAGCTCCTTCCCATGTTTCTCACAGTTAAGCGAAAGCACAGGAAAGGGATCGTGATTCAATCCTTGATCTCTGGGGAACATTTAACAAACCATCCTCATTTTGCATAAGAAACAACACTTCAATCATGGGTTATACATGTATTACTATATGGGGTAACTTATTCCAAAATGTGTCAAGTTGTCCATCATTATAACAAAATGACAGGGAGTCAGAATGCGCACTGTAGCTTTCTTCAGCCATACGATCTATTCGGTGCCCTTCTCTGACTGCATACGGTTAGGGCTGATCTCATCGTATTTGTTGTAGCCGTGACTCCTCCCATTCTGTTGTGCTACGGTCATCAAGTCGTAACCAAGTTGTTTTGCTATACAACAACCCCCCATTTATTTTTATAAATTGGGACCCTTTAGAAGTAAATAGGAAATTCTTTTAATTTTCTAAACAAAAAAAACTAGGAAATAAATATTTTATTTTAAATTTTTCCGCTTTATTTTTCTTGAGCACATTGCAAATCACATATCTTATGAATTTCAAAGACTCATTAACTTTAAAATGTGCGAGCCACGATATGTGCTCAACTTTTCCGAAGATATGTTTGAAATTTGAAAAAACTTCAATCACCATTATATTTACTTTATCACATCGTACCTCACTTAATAAATCAAAAACATTAAAAGCAAATCGATATAAGTTGCAACTTCGTGGAACCGATGAGCAAATAAAGAAATGAATATAAAACCTTCGGCAATCGTAGTCACTTAATTTTTGCAAAAAACACAATTCACATTTCGCACAACTTATAACATACGCCAAATTGTTATCCTATAAAAGTTGCGATTTGTGATTTGCGCAAATCACATTTCGTAGTCTTTAAGGGTAAGTGTTATGAATGGTTATAAATTATGACTTGTGATACGCACGCCGACGACATTTAATGGATCAAGCATGTGAAGTAACTTGTGTCATATCAAAATGAAATTCGAGATCTTAACGGCTTTAAAGTGATTGATATATTTTACGCGTGAAGGTGTATGAGATATTAATTCTGAGATTATGATTGATGATTGATGTTATATCTTGATAGATTTATATATGCTTGCATGTGTTTGAAATAAATGATATATTTGTCTCTTTGATTCTCTATACTTGTAAAATTCACTCTGTTTTCAGGAAACCAATTAACAAATTGAGGAAGAGTAAAATGAGCAAAAAGGGTAAAGATATTTCTCAGACCTCATCTACTGAAGATACAGAGATTTCTCCCTTATTTTTAGATGCCATCTGCAACAAACATTGTAGCAATTCGACATGGGAAGCAATGTATAAGCTTTTTGAAAGCTAAGTACCAAAGGTGATAACCAAAGTTTCTTCGATAGGCACGAAATCTACCTCTGACGCAACTCTTTTTGACGTTGCACAATCATACGTCCATAGGATAGCTGCAACACCAAAGATTCTCCCTTACACAGACATGGTTAACTGGCTAATTGATCACTTAGACATTGAAGATAGAATGTTCAAGAATTTGAAGGGAGAAACTATGGGCTCTTTTAGGGCAGAAAATTTAACAGCAATGTATCATCTACCACCCCCGCAGCAGAAATATGACAAAGAATTTTTGCAAATATTTAGAGGAGAACATTCAGATCTTATCAAATTCATCAAAGAATGGAAGGAGGAACAGGGGAAGTTGAAGTGAGATAAGCTTGGTACGTACCCAATTACCCAAATTCATAATCCTTACTGTTATGCTATCGGTATGTTATGTAGATTAGTTACCAGACCTGATAGCACTAGATTCTCAATAGAATGGGTTCCCCTAATTGATGCAATCATCAATTCATCATTCTTGAATTGGGAAAACATCTTATCTGATAATCTAGCCAAACACATTACCGAATATAGCAATAAAAGGAGTATTTCATCCAGAGAAATACCTCACTTTTATATGTCTGCCTATGTCATGGACTTTATCTGTTTTACTTCTAGTTTTCCTACTATGGGATGGAATGGACTACCCAAGAACCTACCCCAATTCACATTCACCATAGAGAACTTTGGGATTCATACTTCCACCTACACTTCTATAAAATATTTTACGGAGTGATATTTCTTATGCACCAGATGATTTTCAATAAAAAGGCCCCTAGGGTTTCTGAAGAAGCTAATGCAGACATTCTTTCTATAGCTAGATGGTTTGCAGAGGATAATTTTACATATATTAGAGTATTCGGGAGTTATGCTTCTCCCCTTGTTTTACGCTATTACGTTCCCGATAAGTTACTTGCAAGAGAAATAGCCTATCAACTTGTTAATGGTGTCACGAAACATCTGAAAGATGCTAAAAATGCTATTTGGCCTAAGTACCCTGTACAGTGTAGCACTTTTGCATTGTTTGACATCGTCCATACTTACAAGGAAGTTTCCAACATTCATTTATTGAAATTATCAGTAATGCCAAAAAGGCAATATGATCCAAATGATGTAATTAAAAATTACATCACAAAGCTTAAGTTAAATCCTTTTGTAAAGGAGAAAGATGGATTTGATGATCTCTTCTACAGCATGGAAAAGCTTTCAGACATTAACAAGTATGCATCAGCCAACTAAGTTGAGATGATTTTGAAGCTTTCCAAATGTACAGAAATAGGAGACTAGAGAACGTCCCTCTCAATTTATTAACTATTGAAAATGACAACAAACACACTCCAAGTATCAGCTTGGATGATGAAGTAAAAGATATTTCTGAAGATGAATCAGGTCAGTGACAGCAGCAATCTCATTATTCGGATCACTCTGAAAATGAATCCGAATCTAAAAATGAAAGCCCAAAAAAGATAATTGACCAAGTAATCCATGAGATAGAGATGCTAGAGGAAAAGATAAATAATGGAACATAATCAAATTCTCAATCAGTTCAACACGGTCATAATATACTAGATCAGTCTAGCTCACAACAAGAAAAAGATCTTATAAATGAATGGAAGGAGCTTTCTGAAGCAATAAAAACTCCTAAATAGAATCCCAATACTGATCAGGAAATGAGTTTCCAAACACCTGAACACTCCCAGAAAATAGTGGAAACTGTTAATCCACTACAAAGAGTTCCAGCGATGCATGATAAAGAAATCATATCGGCCTACCCTAGAGATCAGAGAGTTCTACAAATTGAATATAATCCTTCGTTGGATATTTTCTACAGTCCTAGTTATAAGGTTGTAGTTAAAATAAATAAAAGGAGGAGAATTGATTAAAAAACTTCAAAACCTATAGATGAATTAGTTGATGTATTATGGAAAGATTCCTTAGATGATCCTACTGAACATCTAACCAAATTATCACAGTATGCAGGGGCATATGCTACTGCTACTGTTGATAAAGCTATTGAGGTTAGATTGTTGCTAAAACAAAACGAAGCCAGAGTACAAGAACTAGAGAAGTTGTTGAATGAAGAGAAATCTAATTCCAGTGAGCAAGTCAAAGTGAACACAGCCCAATTTCATGAATATATTCAAAGCCTCAAATTGCAGCATCAGCCAGAGATTAATGAAAAACAAGCACAGCTAGAAGTAGCAATGACCAAGTTACAAAGCCAGCTGCAATTAGAGAAATTTATCAAAGAAGCACTGGATTTAAACATTAATTTAAAGAAAGAACAAGAAGTATTTTGTCATCAAGATTCTATAATTGACTCTTATTGTGATTCAAATAAAATACTGATCCAGCAGATATCAATCCAGAGACTTGAATGTGAAAGAATTTAGAAGAAAATTGAAGAACACATCCAATGGCAAGTATCAGATTCGGTGAAGGAAGCTATTCTACCTCAAATAGATAAGCTTCACAAAGAAATTCTATTCAAATAATGGGAAGTGCAAATCAAAAAGGAAGAGAAAGCAGCAGCGAAGACATCCAAGGTATCAAGTGAGATTATTAAATCTATGTGTGAACAACTGTCTCGAGCAAAACTTCTCAAGGAGAACACGTCTGATGTGTTCTCAGAAACAAGACAGGTGGAAACACAGTGGAAGCAGAGAGCAGATACACAAAAGGAAATTATTAAAAAGGTAAATAATTTTGATCAAGAAAATCACTGGAATTTTCTTATCAAACCTTATCATCAGCATCAGACTTTTTAGTCTCTTACAAATTCAACGAAGAGATCCCAATCAGTACTCTCAAACGCTATTTTCAAGGGACAGATCAAATCAATGATATCGTAACCAGCTCAGCTCAAAGCAATGTTAGATATTTGTCAACTTCGTGACCACATTCAGAAGAAAGGGCAGGACTCATAAATCAGAATTGTTAGTTTAGTTTCCTAGATTGTAGTTTAAGTTAGCTTTATGAGGAAGGTTGTTTGAAACCTCCTCTATATTTTTTTAATAATATATTTTAGTTTATAGTTAGTTTAGTATTTAAACCCTTCTCATGCATTTAGAGAAGGGTCCAGAAATTTGTCAAAAACATTTGCAAAGAATGCACTATTGTAAGTTTGTGAGTGCTTTGATGAATTAATGGAACACATATGTTATATTTTGAAAATTAAAGTTGTTTAACTGATGTTGCACT
Organism: Pinus albicaulis; assembly: GCA_034641835.2. Classification (NCBI taxonomy): domain Eukaryota; kingdom Viridiplantae; phylum Streptophyta; class Pinopsida; order Pinales; family Pinaceae; genus Pinus; species Pinus albicaulis. The sequence continues at coordinate 1,789,247,001 of CM076580.1, forward strand.
AATGTACTCTTTAAATTGCTTGAAAGTGAGAAGGAGAAGATTCATTGCTATCAGTTTACACGAGTAGAACTTCATACATATGGTACTTCTATTCACTTGTATTAAGTCTTACTTCATAGTGTAGAAATTATATGCATTAAGCATGCATATGTCCTTGATTCACTTGATCTCACACTATTTAACTTTATGCAAAATACTGAATCAATTCCACTTGTTAATCTTTTGCGGAAACAATTAATTGCACACACATGTGAAGCATAAACAAAAATAATCAATCACACATAAAACGGTTTTTAAATGGGAAAGCCTGAAGCTAAAAACCCCAACTATATATTATGTATCATGGAATAATATGACAATCCTCATACAAATCTTATCAAGCTCTCAGTACAGTACAATTGTTATACACTAATCAGGACCAATATTGCAATTCCATGCACTCATCTCTGCCTCCTACTAGCCTGCCTCCAATGTGCAATCCCTGCTGAAGAATAGCACTGAATGAATTCGAATTACTCTTGCCTTGACTGTGGAATCCTCATTGGCAACTCCAATGTGTGTGTGATGCAATCAATGCATCACTATAGTCACAACAAATATTCCATCTTTCCCTTTCACCTATCTCTCCACTGGGTGTCCACTAAAATTGCCATGCACTGTAGTTAACTGTTGTATTGTTCAGTTGATTAATGGGTTATTATTTGTGAATTAATTAACTAATTAATTCACTCCACTCTCACTAGTGTATCATTCAGTTAGACTAGATACAACTAGCTCAACTAAGTCTAACTGAGTTAAACTAAATACAACTCCATAACTACTTCTTCCAACTGTGTCATAACTCTGCCACTTGAGTTCTAACTGAGTCCTTCATGCATTAGCTCCAGTAAACCCTTAGGAATTGCGTAATTCCCTCACTCCACTGATGTGCCACATCTGTGCACTGAACTGAAGTGCTCCAAGATAATAAATTGTTGTTTAGTGTCTGATTATTATTAAGAGCTAATAATAATCGACATGCATCTATTTTTAGATCAGTGATCTATAAATAAACTTCGCCCAATATTCTAAAAATAGAATTTCATCTATTTTTCCAACTTGATCAACCATCGACAAATAGCATCCTGCAACTTCTGAAGTATGATCATCATGTCTAAAAATAGACTTGCGCCAAAAATAGCCTGCGGGCCCACTTAGTGAAGGCGACTCTTTTCACTAAGCTCATCATCTTGTTGAATCTCAACACTCCCTCTCACCAAGATAGGGATTATCTTTCACCCCGATCCTGCCCCTATGGTATTCGAATTTTCTCCTGATGAGTGCCTTTGTCAGAATATTTGCATCCTGATCCTCCATAGGAATGTACTGAAGCAACATGATCTTCTGCTGCACACAATCTCTGATATGATGATACCGGATATCAATATGTTTAGATCTATCATGAAACACAGGATTAACCGAGATTTTAATGCAACTCTGATTATCACAATGTATCACTGTGGGATCTAAATGTGAACCGAACAAACCAACCAGGATCTTCCTCATCCAGATAGCCTCACATGCAGCTTGACTTGCTACCATGTATTCTGCTTCCGCTGAACTAAGTGCCACGGATCTTTGTTTCATGTTGTACCAAGAAACTGCCGTAGATCCGATACTGAAAATCCCTCCTGATGTGCTCTTTCTGTCTGTTGGGCTTCCTGCCCAATCTGCATCCATGAAGCCATGCAACTTCACCTCTTCCTTATGTTTGTACCATAAACCATACTCAGATGTGCCCTTGATATATCTCAAGACATGCTTTCCTGCCTTCCAAAAGAGCTTGGTAGGCTTAACCATCGCTTGTGAAATCTGGTTCACCACATAGCATATGTTTGGTCTTGTATTAACTAAATGGGCGAATTTTGGCAATAAATGCTTGGTGGCATCCCTTTGCCCTCTTGTCAATGTAGCATCCTCTTTCTTCAATTTCCACAAGAAGAAGGTGTGAGCCAGGCTTGAGCCTTGTAAATTCTCAATATCTAGGGCATACTTGCCTTGAGACACAGCAGTTCACCTTCTGCTTGCATGTTCCAATCAGGAAATAATGAGGAGGCCCAAATCAACCTGCATCTCTAAACTCCCCTTTGTCTCAACGCCCACATGAGTGTGTACTCATCTTTGTTAGTTGTAAATCATGCAAGACTGAGAGTACAATAGGTTAAGTCTGCCACGTCAACCACTATCTTGTATAGGTTTGCATCCGCCTCACTCCTGGTGAAGCCAAGTCTAGTGAAATAGATGTCGATCCAAGTGTACCAAGCACGTGGTGCTTGTTTCAGCCCATACATCGCTCTTTTGAGCTTGCACACATGCAACTCGCTGCTGAAGATCTCAAATCCTTCGGGCTTCTCAATGTACACCTCTTCCTCAATGATCACATTAAGAAACACAGTCTTCACATCCATCTGATGAATGTGCCAACCCATCTGCGCTTAGAGAGCAAGGATGGTCTGTATGGAAGAATACCGTGTGACAACTGCAAAGGTTTCTTCATAGTCAATCCCCTCAATCTGTGAGAAGTCCCAAGCAACAAATCTTGCCTTATAATTCTCGACGCTCCCATCAGCAACTTGCTTTACCTTGTATATCCATCTTGATCCTACAACGAATTTTCCCACCGGCCTTGGAACAATCTCCCAAGCATTGTTTCTGACAATGGAGTCATACTCCTCCACCATGGCATCTACCCGTGTGGGCTCCTGCACTGCTTCTTCAAAATAATATGGCTTTGTCATGATACACTTGCTCATAAGAGCCATGTATCCAGTAAATCGGTCAGGTGACTGTCTCTGTCTGCGCTGTGATGTAGGGACTCCTACATTCTGTGCCGCATCAAGCTTTAGTCTCTCAGCTTCTATGGTACGCTTTCTGCCTTGTCTTATGTTTGGTTCTGCATGAGTGGACTCCTCCACTCAATGAATCTCCTCCTATGGCTGATCCACATCCAGAGGCTCATCTTTGGGAACAAGAAGTTCCTCCTTTGCATACAAGTGTAGCTCCCTCTCAAGCGACAACTTCATGTCTTTCACCTCATTGAATTTTATATCTCGTCGCACAACAGCCATCCAACTGTCTGGAAAATACACATGATAATTATGGGGTGTTTCTGTGTACCCCATAAATATCCCAACTTCTGCAGTCGTCTCCAGCTTCTTCTGGGTGTCCTTTGTCACATGAATGTAAACAGGTGAGCCAAAAATATTCAAATGAGAAATATCAGGCTTCTTACTAGAAAATGCTTCTTCGAGTGTACTCATGCCAAGTACTCTATGAGGCCAACGGTTTTGCACATAAACCGCAGTGTTGCATGCTTCCGCCCACAAGTGCATCGGTAGGCCCTGGTCATGCAGCATCGCTCGTGCAGCACCCACGATTGTTCTGTTCTTTCTCTCCACGACCCCATTCTGCTGTGGGTTATGAGGCGTTATGAGTTCTCTTCGAATTCCTTCTTTGCTATAGAAGTATTTGAATTCGCCCGAGATATATTCACCACCATTATCGCTCCGTAGAGCTTTCACTTGCTTCCCTGACTCCTCCACCAATGCCTTGAACTCACAGAAATTGAGAAAGTTGCACTCTTCTTCTGCAAGAAGAAGATCCAGCATCTACGAGAATAGTCATCAAAAAATATAACATAATACCTGTGTTTTGTTGTTGAATCAACTGAGAAAGGTCCACACACGTCTGTGTGAATTCTCTCTAGGATCACCGAAGCATGGTTCTCCTTCTCATGAAAGGTGGTATTCACAAACTTACCCATATTACATCCCTTGAACTGATCTAATTGCACAAGAGTACCCTTGGGAAGTCCAGTAGAAATTTTCTGCAAAATCTTCAAAGCGCCATGGTGAAGATGGCCCAATCTCCTGTGCCATAATTTGCCCTCATCCCGGCTCATCACTTCTTCTACTTTACCCACCATTGCAGCGCAGCCATCTACCTTCAGCTTGTAGAGATTCTTAATTTGAACCCCTATATTCTTGGTTTGACCCATTGTTTTATGTCGAAGGAAGGCTTTTCCCTCACTGAAAACAACATCATAACCTTTGTCTTCCAGCATTGCGACTGAGACCAAGTTCTTCTTCAGACCTGGAACATGCATAAAATTCTTCAACAAGAATGGATTACTGGATTCCCTCTCAAAGGTAATGGTCCCAATTCCATTCGCACTGTACCAACCATCGTCGCCCATCTCTATATGCATCTGGAGGTCCTTCTCCTCCAAGTCACTAAACAAATCTTTGTCTCCCGTCATATGGAAAGACGTACCACTATCAAGATACCACACCGATCCCATGCAGCTTTAAACCAAGCAAGTGATCAAGGATAAATCAATCTCAAATTGTGAGGCTAAGGCCTCTCCAGCTGTAGATCCAGCAGCCTTCTTATTCTTCTTCTTCTGTGGACAGTTAGTGGCGAAATTTCCATGTTCGTGACAGTGAAAACACTTCACTTTAGACAAATCCTGCTTCTTGCCTTTAGCATCGGATTTTGAAGGATATTTCTTCCCCTTCCCTTTCCTTTCTTTGGCAGTAAAATCGAAATTCTCTTCATATTCATTCTTCGATGAAGATCCATCCCTGGTACCCCGCCTTATCTCCTCCTGCACAAGATCCGACCAAAGTCGCTCCCATCCCGGCAGTTTCTCCCATCCATTGACAGAGTCTTCGTATCTATGAAAACTCTTCAGAAGCCCAAGGAGAGCCAAGCTCACCAAGTATTCTTCATCAATAGTAACCCCCACACTTCCCATTTCATCCTTGCAGTGGACAAACTTCGTGAGGTATTTTGGAATACTGTCGCCCTTCTCCATTTTTAATTTTCTGAGCTTGTCTTTAAGTGCCAACTTCCTCTGGTCACTTCTACTTTGGAACAAGTCTATCAAAGACTTCCACATTAATAATGGAGTGACTTTCCCATGAAGGTTGGACACAATATGGTCCTTCACACCTTCCAACATAATTCTCCTCGTCTTTGTTGTCTTCTTTTGCCATGCGTCAAGTAATGCAGCATCGCTAGATCCCATCTTAGGAACATCGCTATCGATGAACTCATTCAGTCCATTATCCTCCAACACTGCCTCCAATCGCAACCTATTGAAATACATTTCAATGTATACTCAACTTCTGCACCAAGAATCTTCTGTAGAAAATTCGAATTGTCCACCAGCACAAACTCACTTTACAATTGCAATCTTCAATCAACAATGCTCCGATACCATGTAGAAATTATATGCACTAAGCATGCATATGTCCTTGATTCAACTGATCTCACACTATTTAAATTTATGCAAAATACTAAATCATTTCCACTTGTTAATCCTTTACGGAAACAATTAATTGCACACACATGTGAAGCATAAACAAAAATAATCAATCGCACATAACACAATTTTTAACTGGGAAAGCCTGAAGCCGAAAACCCCAACTATATTTTATGTATCATGGAATCATATGACAATCCTCATACAAATCTTATCAAGCTTTCAGTACAGTACAATCGTCATACACTAATCAGGACCAATCTTGCAAATCCATGCACCGATCTCTGCCTCCTGATAGCCTGCCTCCACTGCGCAATCCCTGCTGAAGAATAGCACTAAATGAATTCGAATTACTCTTTCCTTGACTGCGCAATCCTCATTGGCAACTCCAATGTGTGTGTGATGCAATCAATGCATCACTATAGTCACAACAGATATTCCATCTTGCCCTTTCACCTATCTCTCCACTGGGTCTCCACTGAAACTGCCATGCACTGTAGTTAACTGTTGTCTTTTTCAGTTGATTAATGAGTTATTATTTGTGAATTAATTCACTCCACTCTCACTAGTGTATCATTCAGTTAGACTAGATACAACTAGCTCAACTGAGACTAACTGAGTTAAACTAAATACAACTCCATAAATACTTCTTCCAACTATGTCATAACTCTGCCACTTGAGTTCTAACTAAGTCCTTCATGCATTAGCTCCATTAAACCCTTGGGAATTGCGTAATTCCCTCATTCCACTGATGTGCCACATCTGTGCACTGAACTGAAGTGCTCCAAGAGAATAAGTTGTTGTTTAGTGTCTGATTATTATTAAGAGCTAATAATAATCGAAATGCATCTATTTTAGATCAGCGATCTATAAATATACTTCGCCCAATATTATAAAATAGAATTTCATCTATTTTTCCAACTTGATCAACCATCCACAAATAGCATCCTGCAACTTCTGAAATATGATCATCATGTCTAAAAATAGACTTGTGCCAAAAATAGCTTGCGGGCCCACTTAGTGAAGGCGAATTTTTTCACTAAACTCATCATCTTGTTGAATCTCAACACATAGATTGACAGTCATCTTTTTATTGCATTATATATTTGAAACTTCGTCATATATAAATATTACCTGCACTTATGTTTCCATTATTTAGCTATGGTTTCTTATTGATTATGTAATCACACTAAAAAATGTGATATTTCTTTCACAATTATTCTATGTAAACTACTTTGCTAGAAGAATCATTTTACATAATTTTCATCTCTTTCAACTATTAAATGATCTGTATTACTGACAATTGAAAGATATCATTTTAGATCTCATAAAGGAAAAAAACCTCGGGTATATATTAGATTAAATAGTTTAGATAGATGCATATAGATTAAAATCATTATCCATTTGCATGTTATATCCACAACACCCTCAAAATCATCCTTATTAGGAAATTGGTCCCATTATCCCCAGTCAGAGCCACTACACCAAATGGAAAAGGAGTTGATTTAAGGTTCGGATCAGGTGGTTTTCCCCCATGTTTTGGCAGCGGAATTCCGAGGCTCAAAATTTTGTTGCTAGAAGGAGGGCCTAGTGAATGGCACGAAGGTCTGATCAATCTAAAGTTCAATAAAAAAATTCTTTGTCCCTCTAGATCCACATCAACTTTCGAAAAATTATCTAGATCCTCATCTATAAAATCTGAAGTTGATCATATTTCCCCTAAGTCTCCTAGCGATACTCAAACCATACTATTTCTCGAGTTTCACCAAGATTCTCCAGAAGTTCAGTCTTTGATAGAAAAGCTAGAGAAAGTATCTATTTCTACTAAAAATCCTGAATCTTCTCAATTATCAGATCTTAGTATTTCATCTTCTTTACAACCTCGAAGAATATTAACCCGATCAAAAAGTCAAAAAACAGGGATTCTCCCTTTTGAATTTCCTATCGGTTGTACTCGGAATAAGTTAAATAGAACTCAATCAGAGTCAATCACCAGCAAGATCTTATCCCATTCACCCCCATTACCTCCACTCACTTCCACAAATTTCATTCCAACAGTCGGTATCACTTTCACTAGTTCCAGTACTCAAACTACTAGTCCTAGTGCTCAACCTACCTCATCATCAATTCAAAATCCACCCAACCAACCCATCCAAAATCCAATGGCAGTTAAACCCCCTCCACCGAATGTAAACCCATGGAGTAATCCAGGGCCTGTAAACATGCCCGCCCCTTTTCATGCTCTGCCTAAAAGTCCTGAAAGATGGCTACCCAAATTTAATCTCAATGACAGTCTTCCTGCAGAAGAACATATTCATAATTTTATGTTAGATGTCAATCTAAATGCAGTAGTTGAAGAAGATTGTGTTATACTATTATTTCCATATGCTTTAAAAGGATCTGTAGGATCCTGGTATTTTTCATTACCTGCTCGCTTTATAACTAACTGGAATACGTTTGAAGAACAATTTCTAGCTAAGTTTGGAGATAAAAAAACTACTGCTACACTCATCAATGATCTTTCAAATCTTAAAGCTAAACCAGGTGAGAAGATAAAATTGTAGAAATTTGAATAACTGTTAAATTATTCACCAAGATTATCCTGATCACACACTATTTGAGCTTCATGCATAATACATAACCTCTTCTACTATTGATCATTAATTGCGGAAATATAAACAATCGCATGCGCACATTAAAACCATAAACAATCACACATATAAACACAATATTTGTGGGAAAGCTTAAAGCTGAAAACCCCCAACTATCTGTATATTATAATGATAGAGATCATGTAACAATCATTGTACAAACTCCTCACAAGCTCTCAGTACAATCTCCAATTGTTACACACTACACAAGCTTAGATCATACAAAACACATGCTCCAATATGCTCCACCTATTAGCCTGACTCTACTGCGCAATCCAATATGGATAATCATGAGATAAAGGTTCAAATCCCACCAGTATGTACTATGCAATCCTCATTGTCTTCTCCATCAATGTGTGTGCAAATATCATGCACCAGTATAGTCATAACTGATAGTCACACTTTCTCTTTCACCTACCTCTTCACTGGTCTCCACTGAAACTGTCCATGCACTGAAGTTAACTGATGTATTCTTTAGTTTATTTATGAGTTAATAATTAGTGAATTAATTAATAATTAATTCACACCACTCTCACTAATTGTATCAATCAATTAGGCTAGATATGGAACAACTAACCAGCCTAAGTTTGACTAAACACACAACTCCATAAACTACCGTTCCAACTCTTCTACTTCTGAAGTCAACCATGCAATAGCTCCACTAAACCCTAGGAATAGCGTAATTCCTTTTGTCAGCTGCATGTGCCACATCCGTGACTCAAACTGAAGTGCTCCAAGAGAATAAGATAATGTTTATAGTCCAAATATTATTAAGAGCTAATAATATTCGACATATCTATTTTTAGACTGGCAATCTAAAAATAGATTCCGCCCAGTATGTCTAAAAATATAAGTCCATATATTTTCTCCGACTCGACCAACCATCCACAAATAGCATCCTGCAACTCATAGAACATGATCCATATGTCTAAAAATAGACTTTGCACCAAAAATAGCCTGCGGGCCCACTTAGTGAAGGCGACTTCTTTTCACTGAGCTCCTCATCTTGTTGCAATCTCAACACTCCCTCTCAACAAGATAAGGATTATCTGCAACCCCTATCCTGCCCCTGTGGTATTCGAATTTTCTCCTGGTGAGCGCCTTCGTCAAGATATCAGCGTCCTGATCCTCCGTAGGAATGTATGAAAGTAACATGATCCTCCGCTGCACACAATCTCTGCTATGATGATACCGGATGTCAATGTGTTTAGATCTATCATGAAATACTGGATTAACCGAGACTTTGATGCAACTCTGATTATCACAATAAATCGCAGTAGGCTCTAAGTGTGAACCGAACAACTCGACCAAGATCTTCCTCATCCATATAGCCTCGCATGCAGCCAAACTCGCTGCCATATACTCGACCTCTGCTGAACTGAGTGCCACGGATCTCTGCTTCTTGTTGTACCAAGAAATTTTTGTTGACCCGATACTGAAAATCCCTCTAGATGTGCTCTTTCTGTCCGTTGGGCTCCCTACCCAATCTGCATTAGTGAAGCCACATAGCCTCACCTCATCCAACTGTCTGTACCACAATCCATATCTCGATGTGCCTCTGAGATAACGCAATACATGCTTGCCCGCCTTCCAAAAGACCTTGGTAGGCTTAACCATAGCTTGTGAAAGCTGGTTAACTGCATAGCATATATCGGGCCATGTATTGACCAGAAACATAAGCGACCCCAGCAACTGTTGATAAACAGTGGCATCCACTACCTCCGTTGAAGTAGAATCCCCCTTCCTCCAACCACCAAGAAGAGGAGTATCAACAGGCTTGCAGCCATGCATGTTGAACTTCTCCAGTATCTCCCGAGCATACTTACCCTGAGAAACAAACAATCCATCACTGCGCTGCCAAATTTCCAATCCCAGGAAATAATGAAGGAGGCCCAAGTCTTTCATCTCAAAATCTTTTGCAAGATCCTCCTTGCATGAGAGTATCAACAGCTCATCACCTGTCAAAATCAAATCATCTACATAAAGAACAATGATCAGCAACTTACCCTCCACCACAATCTGGTATAGGTTCAGATCCGCCTCACTCTTGGAGAATCCAAGTCTGGTGAAATAATTGTCTATCCGTGTGTACCAAGCATGAGGTGCTTGTTTCAATCCATACAATGCTCTCTTGAGCCTGCACACGTGCGACTCGCTGCTGAAGATCTCGAAACCTTCGAGCTACTCTATGTACACCTCCTCCTCAATGACTCCGTTGAGGAACGCAGTCTTCACATCCATCTGATGAATGTGCCACCCCATCTGCGCTGAGAGAGCAAGAATCGTCCGTATGGAAGAATACCTTGCGACAGGTGCAAAGTGTTGTGCTCAACTTAGTGTTCCTAAATTGAGGTCATAAATTATCAACCAGGGTCAGTAAACTGCTGAAGCGTAGTGCACTATATGTGCCTAGGTATCTGTTTCTCACTACGTTGTGTTTAGTGTTTTTATGATGTTTTTGGTTTTATGGTTTTATGGTTTTATGTCAAGAAGGAAAAGAAATAAGTGTTGGTAAAGAGAAGTGGGTGGCTACACTAAAACAAAGAAAAACCTATTCTAAACTGTGTATGACACTAAAGAATAGAAAATGCAAAGCTTGATAATGACTCCTAGTAAGGAAATAAATCACAATCATGAACTCAATAACTCATAGCATGAACTCATCCAATTCATTCATTAGAAATATGTTGGAATAGTTTGAGAAAAGGACAAGTTTAGTACAAATGAGGCTTTCCTAAGTACACAATCATCTTACAATATTACAAAGAATCTCATCCATGGCTAGAATTTTATTGGAACACAATTGGAAAAAGACTATTTGTAACTCAATAAGATTTCTACTTTGAATTAACTTGTCATGCTAAGATCAATTCATTCTGCAGCTCAACTTGTCACTACTAAGCTTCATTAGAGATTTTCTATAATAGTTTTTAGAAAAGGCTTATTTGTGAAATTGCAAAAGACTGTAGAACAATCAAGGCCTTAAACTAATATCACTAATTCCTGTCCAAATGATGATGTATTAATAAAAAGTCAAAACAAGATTAGTTTGTAAATAATGAAGGTCGTGAAATATAATGTTGACAGTTAATACTACTTAAAGAACAATGGATAACACTGAACTAGAATGCAATTGATCAAACTTGAAACACAGTGACCACAACTAAACTAAAATGCTTTTAGCCTAACTTTGAAATAAAGTGAACTGGAACTGAACTAGAATGTCACCAATCTAACTTAAAGTAAAATGGACAGGGTTATACTAGAGTGCCATTATCAAACTTGAAATATAGTGACAAAATTAAACTAGAATGACATCTACCTCCGGAGTACTACAACTAGACTAAAGATGCAACTAATCACTGGAATGTTTCAGGTCTGTCTTATTCAGAATTAGTGGTATTTTGGAATATTTTGTAGAACAGGACTGGCTACAAAATTTTATGTAAATGAGCATGAAAGCATAAAATTCAACAAAACACAACAAAGCTCTAAAACACCACAGCTATGTCTCATCCGAAATTAGTGATATTTTGGAAGAGTTCATAGGATCATGACTAGCTGTAACAACTGATGTAATTGAGCATAAGAACGTAAAAATTAACTCCTAAAATACTACAGTCACACCTCATTCGACATTAGTGATATTTTGGAAGAGTACGTAAGAACGAGACTAAACTGTAGCATCCAATACAAGTGAATATAAAACACAAAATTCAGAAATTCAATTGAACTAGTAATGAAACGAGACTAAGTTACTTATCTAAATCATATGAACAAAGCTTCTCAGGTAGCAAGGGCCCTCTACCACCGGAGTAGCACACAAATCTACTCAATATTGACTCAGCTCGTGCAATAAAGTGATGCTTCTTTCACTAAAGGAGAAATATTTCAAAACAGAGTATTTACGGTTCTCTGAGATCTAGGCAACAAAACAAAATCTAACCAACAGTTTCTCGGTCTCCCGAGTCATACTTATAATGAAATTACATAAATACTCTTGAGAAAAACAGGGATAAGTGTCTTTCCCACTTCTAATCAAATTAAAACTCTTATTAACAGTCTTGTGCTTTACTGTGGACAACTGTAGAGTCCGTGTTTTGATAGGAAACTGCTTCTCTTCTACGTGCATAACCGCTTGGAGACTTTAACTCAAACTTCGTGGGGAGCAAAAGATGACAGGGAAGTGTTGTGGATTTCACCCATATGCCTTTTTCTTTGCAGTGACACCTGGAACCTACATTAACATGAGGATAGCTGCAAAAAAGACGTCTGGCTACAGAATGTATGTATTCTGTAGCCGAGTCTTAGCCAAAAATTACTACACCAAAAAAATCATGAAAATATAACAAGTTAGTCATTATATAAATTCTTAAAGAAAATTTAATTAATCTTATTGATCATTTAAGCCTGTAATTGATGAGGGACAAAGAAAATGAAGTAGAATGTGGTGAAAGAGAAGAACATCTTTGGGGCTCAACACAAAGGTCTCCTCATAATCGATCCCCTCAATCTGTGAAAAGCCTCGAGCAACAAATCTTGCCTTGTACTTCTCCACACTCCCGTCAGCTGCCTGCTTCACTTTGTAGATCCATCTCGAACCCACCACTAATTTCCCTTCCGGCCTTGGGACAATCTCCCATGCACTGTTTCTGACAATCGAATCATACTCTTCAACCATGGCATCTACCCATGCGGGATCCTCCACAGCTTCCTCGAAAGAGGATGGCTCTGTCACGATACACTTGCTCATAAGAGCCATGTATCCAGTATACCGGTCAGGTGACTGTCTCTGTCTGCATTGTGATGTAGGTGCTCCTACAACCTTCTCTACATCTTGAGCCAGTCGCTCAGCTTCTGTAGTGCGCTTCCGCCCTCTGATGGTTGGCGCTGCATGAGTGGTTTCTTCCACTCCATGAACCTCATCTTGTGGCTGATCCACATCCCGAGACTCATCCTTAGGAACTAATAGCTCCTCATCTACATGCAAGTGTGGCTCCCTCTCAAGCGAACACTTCATGGCTTTCTCCTCCTGAAATTTGATATCCCGTCGCACAACAGTCTTGCGACTGTCTGGAAAATACACATGATAGTTGTGGGGCGTATCAGTGTACCCCACAAATATCCCAACCTCTGCAGTCGGCTCCAGCTTCTTCCTGGCATCCTTCGTCACATGAATGTAAACAAGTGAACCAAAAATCCTCAAATGGGAAATATCAGGCTTCTTACCAGAAAACGCCTCCTCGGGTGTACTCATGCCAAGTATCCTGTGAGGACAACGGTTCTGTACATATATTGTAGTATTGCATGCCTCCACCCACAAGTGAATGGATAGGCCCTGATCATGCAACATCGCCTGTACAGCACCCACGATCATTCTGTTCTTCCACTCAGCAACCCCGTTCTGCTATGGGTTATGAGGTGCTATGAGCTCTCTTCGAATTCCTTCTGCGCTGCAAAAGTCCTTGAATTCGCCAGAGATGAATTCACCACCATTGTCGCTCCTAAGAGCCTTCACCTGCTTCCCCTATTCTTTCTCAACCAGTGCCTTGAACTCACAGAACTTTGAGTATGTCTTGCTCTTCTTCTGCATGAAGAAGATCTAGCACTTTCGAGAAAAATCATCAACAAAGATCACATAATACCTGTGCTTTGTTGTCGAAGCTACTAAGAAAGGTCCACACACGTCTGTGTGAATTCTCTCAAGGATCGTCGTGATGATTATCCTTCGTGAAAGGTGGCTTTCACAAATTTTCCTAAGGTATACCTCAGACTCATCCGATCAAGCAAGAGTGCCTTTTTAGAAGCCTGAAATCTACTACAAAGATTTCAAATCTCCATGGTGAAGGTGGCCCAATCTCCGGTGCCACAACTCGCCATCATCCCGGCTCACCACTCCTTCTGCCTTGCCTGCCATTGCTGTGCAACCATATACCTGCAATTGATAAAGGTTTTTAACTCGAACCCCTATCCTCTAGGTCTCACCAGTTGCCTTGTTTCATAAGAAAGCCTTTCCCTCGCTAAAGACAACATCATATCCCTTTTCTTCTAACATCACCACAGAGATCAGATTCTTCTTCAATCCTGGAACATGCATCACTTCCTTCAATACGAAGGGTTTACTAGACTCCCTCTCAAAGGAAATGGTACCGATACTGGTCGCACTGTATCTACCATCATTGCCCATCTCGATGTGCACTCCAAGATCTTTCTCATCCGGATCAATAAACAAATCTCGATCTCCTGTCATGTGAAAATACACACCATTGTCAAGAAACCACACTGAACCTATCACACTTGAGACCAAGCATGCGATCAGCGAAAAATCCAGCTCAACTATGAGGCTAAGGCCTCTCCAGCTGCAGATCCAACAACCTGCTTATTTTTCTTCTTCTGTGGACAATTAGTGGCGTAATGTCCGTGTTGGTGACAGTGTCCATGTTGGTGACAGTGAAAGCACTTCACCTTGGACATGTCCTACTTCTTGCCTTTCGCACCGGATTGAGAAGCTTTCTTGCTCTTCCCCTTCTTTGCTTTGGTAGCCAAAGTGAAATTCTCTTCATCATAGTTCTTTGATGAAGATTTGTCCCTTGTACTTCGCCTTATCTCCTCTTGCACAAGATCTGACCAAAGTCGCTCCCATCCTAGCAATTTCTCCTGACCATTGACAGAGTCCTGATAGGAATGCCAACTCTTTGGAAGCCCAAGGAGAGCCAAGCTCACCAAGTCCTCGTCATCAACATTAACCCCCACACTTCCCAGCTCATCCCTGCATTGGATGAACTTCGTGAGGTACTTGGGCATACTGTCGCCTTTCTCCATTTTTATGTTTCTGAGTTTATCCTTGGCGCCAACTTCCTCTGGTCGCTCTTGCTTTGGAACAAGTCTGTCAAAGCTTTCCACATCAAGAATGGATAAGCTTTACCATGAAGGCTGGACACTATGTGATCCTTCACACCTTCCAACAGAATCCTTCGACATTTTGTTGTCTTCTTTTGCCATGCGTCAAGTGCGGCAGCATTGCTAGAAGCAGGTTTTGGAATTTCTGCATCTATGAACTCCTTCAACCCATTATCCTCCAGCACCACCTCCATCCTATCCTTCCATGTAATATAATTCGGAAATAGCCATCAAGGGCATACTCCAATCACAACTGCTGAAAGACATCTTAGCTTCACACCAAGAAAACACTCCTACAAATTGAATTCCACCAGACAAAAACTCAACCACTTCAATGTTTGCACCACCCAATGATCAATACCGCTTCGATACCATGTAGAAATTTGAATAATTGATATGTTATCCACCGGGATTCTCCCAATCACACACTATTTTATCTTCATGCACAATACAGAATCTCTTCTACCATTGATCATCACATGCGGAAATAAAATCAATTGCATGCACACATTAAAACCATAAAAATTCACACATATGAACACATTATTTCATGGGAAAGCTTAAAGCTGAAAAACCCCAACTATCTGTATATTATAATGATAGAGATCATGTAGCAATCATTGTACAAACTCCTCACAATCTCTCAGTACAATCTCCAATTGTTACACACTACACAAGCTCATATCATACAAAACACATGCTCCAATATGCTCCACCTGTTAGCCAGCCTCTACTGCACAATCCAATATGGATAATTACCAGATCAAGGTTCAAATTCCACTGGTATGTACTGCGTAATCCTCATTGGCTTCTCCATCAATGTGTGTGTAATTCTCATGCACCAGTATAGTCACAACTGGTAGTCACACTTGCTCTTTCACCTACCTCTTCACTGGTCTCCACTGAAATTGTCCATGCACTGCAGTTAAATGATGTATTATTTAGTTGATTTATGATTTAATAATTAGTGAATTAATTAATAATTAATTCACACCACTCTCACTAATTGTATCAATCAGCTAAACTGAATACAAATAGCTCAACTATGTTTAGATTAGTTAAACTGAACACAACTCCATTAACTTCCTCAATCAACTCCACCAAACTCTGTCACATGAGTTCTAACTGAATTCCATCATGCAATAGCTCAACTAAACCCTAGGAATAGCGTAATTCCTTCTGTCAGCTGCATGTGCCACATCCGTGACTCAAACTGAAGTGCTCCAAGAGGATAAGATAATGTTTAGAGTCCAAATATTATTAAGAGCTAATAATATTCAACATATCTATTTTTAGACTGGAAATCTAAAAATAGATTCCGCCTAGTATGTCTAAAATAGAAGTCCATCTATTTTTCCCGACATGACAAACCATCCACAAATAGCATCCTGCAACTCATAGAATATGATCCATATGTCTAAAAATAGACTTTGCGCCAAAAATACCCTGCGGGCCCACTTAGTGAAGGCGACTTCTTTCCACTAAGCTCCTCATCTTGTTGCAATCTCAACAAAAATATTTTAATTCAAGATTTAATAAACTACTCAATAAAATTCTTGTTACAACAGTTCCTAGCGCAAAAGTTCAAATTGAGTGGTATATTTCATCCCTTCCATCTAATACAGCTATTTTCGTTTATAGAGCAAAGCTAGCAACACTTGCAGAAAATATGAAAGAGTCTCTATCTGTACAGAAACGCATAACTTCTCTTGAGAAAAAGAATTCTCAGGAAGATCGAAAATCAAAGAAAATATCTTTCAAATATTATTCTAAAAAGAAGATGCCAATGGATCCATTTGACGTAGAAGTTCTTCAAAAAGTCTTGAAAACCATGACCAACAAGATGGTAGATATCAAGAAACAAGTGCCGAAACTTCAAATTGAAAAAAAATTTCAAGAATTTTAAGAAAGAAAAATCCTCTAATTCTCAACCTCCAAATATTATATCTAATGTTGAATCGGATCAAGAAGAGGAGGAAGAACAAACAAAGGAAGAAGAATATGATGAAGAAGAAGCAGTCGAACTAAATGGAATGTGGAATTTCATCCTACCAAATGAATAACAACTTGAAGCTTTGCCTGTTAGCACACGCATCAAAAATATTACTGAAGCAACACAGCCTAGTCAACAGCAAAAAATTTCCACTCCTGCTAAATACAAATCAGTAATAAGAAAGTATAATTCAGAGGCTACGCAAAAAAGTCCTGTTACCTCAAACCCTCCACCTTCATCTAAAACAATGGTTGTCTCATATACCATTGAGTATAATATAGTTGAATACATGAAGAAAACTAGGGCAAATATTTCAATTCATGAGCTTACCAAATTGAAGCAACAACAGTAAATCTTACTTAGAGACTTAAAAGTTGTTCCTGCTTCAAACTTACATGCTCGAGTCATAGTTCAAGCTGAAAATGAAATGGGTAAGCCACCTTCTCCTTCAATGAAAATAGATGCTTCAGACTTAATTATGATAGGTGATCAATCCATCTCTCATACTCCTCCATTTTTCTTAACCTATGAGATCTATAAAAAATATGTTAATAATTGTTTAATAGACTCAGGGGCCTCTTCAAATATAATGCCAAAATCAGTTTGTGCCAAATTGAACACAACTCCTCAGAGTTCTCCAATCCATATAGTACAACTTGACAGAACTAGAGTATAAGTGGTATGAGAAATAAATTTTGTTTCCATCAGATTGTCATCAAATCCCAAAGTTGCTCAGATAATTGATATTTTTGTGGCAAATATTCCTGAATTTTATGGTTTAGTTTTAATTCGTGACTGGTTTGAGAAACTTCATGGTTATTTTTCAACAAACTGGTCACATATGTGGTTACCACATAATGGAAAGCCAAACCAAATTCGAGTTGGTCGTGAAAATTTTATGAAGCATACGGTGACTGATATTGAAGAGCTTAATGAGCTAGTAGCCTTCAACAACAACATTATTGGAAACTACTCTGCAGAGTCATTTTTAGGAAAATTTAATGCTCAATTATCACCTTTCTTTGATAACGCAATTTTATCTCAGATTGAGAATTTTTTCCAGCCAGGTAGTTCTAGATGTATTAATTTTTTAGATAGAAAAATAGCTAATTCTTTGTTTTGGACCCTTTATTTTGATGGTTCTAAACCTGAATATGGTGCAGGTGTGGGTTTCATTTTAATAAACCCAAAAGGCGAAAATACTATGTTAGCCTGCCGATTAGAATTTGATTGTACCAACAATGTAGCTGAGTATGAAGCATTAGTTGAAGGTTTATTAAAAGCTATTGATCTGAATATCAGACATCTAAAGGTTTTAGGAGATTCAGAAATCATAGTTAGGCAAGTGAGAGATACTATCCATTGTAATTCTGGACACTTAAAACATTATCAATCATTAGTCCAAGAATTAACTGCTCATTTCTTAGCCTTCAACATTTCTTCTATACCTAGAATACAGAATGCTAGTGTAGATTTACTCGCTAATGTAGCCTCAAAATTAATCCCATGCCAAGAATTTAGTCCCAATAAATTTTCTATTGAATTGATTTTTAAACCATCTATTCCTGATAATATTACTAATTGGAGAGTATTCAATAATGACTCAGATATCATAGATTTTTTAACATCTGAAAGATCTTATGATAATCAAATTTTGGATAAAAATGAACATGACACTCAGATTAAGAAAGAAAAAGATGAAAATCCTATTCCCATATCTATTTTCAAGTTATAAGACTTATACGATCTAAAGTACAAGTTTAAAAGAGTAACTAACTCAAAAACACAAAGTTCTACCTTAGGATTTGAGTTTGTTAATCTAGGAAGTGAAGAAAAACCTCAAAATGTAAACCTAGGTCTTGGTCTGTCTTTCGAAGAAAGATTATCATTCATCAGATTGTTTAGGATGTATAAAAGTGTCTTTGCTTGGGATTACACTGATCTTAAAACATACGATACTTCTGTAATTCAACACATGATTCCTATGATCTCAGAGAAAAGCCCATACAGCAAAAATTGAGAAAGATTCATCCAAACTTGGAAAATCAAATTAAAACTAAATTGAATAAACTCCTCAAGGAAAAAATCATCTTTCTAGTCAGACATTCTAAATGGGTATCAAATTTTGTACCTGTCAGGAAGAAGAATGGTGATATTAGAATTTGCATTGATTTTAGAAATTTAAACAAAGCTTTTCAGAAGGACAATTTTCCATTACCAACCATGGAACAAGTATTGCAGAAAGTAGCTGGTTCTGAGCTCGTGTCTTTTCTAGATGGATTTTCAAGTTACAATCAGATTCTTGTTCATCCAGATGACAGATTGAAAACTACATTCAGAACTAACTGGGGAACTTATGCTTATCAGAAAATGCCTTTTGGATTAATTAATGCAGGTGCCACTTTCCAAAGAGACATGGACATAGCTTTTAGGGGACTTATAAATAAAATAGTATTTATTTATTTAGATGACATTATTGTCTTCTCTAAACAGGTAATTCATCATGTGAATGACCTCAAGAAAGTCTTTGAGCGATGCAAAAGGTATGGCATTTCATTTTTTTTTCTAAGTAATGCTAAATCTATTAATATGTAACATAAAATTACAAAACTGTCGCTGCCTCAGCTGAGAGAGCCTGAGCACAGGGCTTGACTGCTACGAGAAACAAGAGTTTGGACTGCCCACAGAGGGGAAACCAGTCCCTGCAAATTAAGAGTTTCCGCCCTCATAGGGGAAACCGGCCTTTTGTCCAAATAGTTTAACAAAAATACAGTAAGTAAAACTAACCACTCTGCAAGTAGAGGGTGAATAAACAGGAAAACCATAATGAACCTAGAAACATTTTGCATGAGAAACAAAAACCTCTGAGGGATTTTCGGACTACTGATCATTAGTTGGAGAAGGTGGTTCTTCTACAATTCTGCATCTATACTCATCGCTACTTTCGCCTTCATTAGTTGAGGGAAGCTCTTTGCCTTTGTCCTCGCCTTCTGTTGTCTGAACCTGCATTGAAACTTCACGGGCAATGTTTAATTGAGCCAAGGATACCTTGGTGTTTTCAGCAGAAGCAGGTTCAGGAACATTGGGGCTATGAAATGCGACAGAGGGACCAGGGATTGCGGTCGAAGGAGGCACAAGTCGGGTAGACTCTTCACAGATGGTGACCGTGACATATGCCGTGAGGACCGGCCTTTCAAACACACAATCAAATTTGAACTCCGCTCGCTGGGAGGTTTGGCGCAGGGATGAGGAGGAAGGTGAAGGGGGACCAGGAGGAGCAGCGGAAGGGTCAACATGAGGTGCAAAAAAGAGGACATGAGGAGGCGGAGGACGCACAGATGGATGAGCAAAATCAGGGGAGCGAGGCCTGCCTCTGCGACTTCTGGTTTCTGGAATGTGGTCACAGGGGAAATCTTCAGAGGATAAGTCCGAAGTGGGAGAGGACTGAGGGCGAAAGACACGCCCAAAATTGGAGCCACGGAAATATCGCATACAATGGTGCAGTCTAGGCATAGCGAGAGGGAGAGGTTGATAGAACGGACATAGCAGAAATGACAATGGAGGGCCGGAAGAAGTGCACAGAGAATTCGAACAGCAGAGCTTACTATGCGAATGGTGGAACTCAGGAACAGTCTTCAAGCAGCAAAGGAGCTCACATCATCTGCCTGTTTGCGTTCGAGCGCTAGGCTCAACGCAAGCGGGCGGGCAAGAACTTCGACGAAGCGCAATGGTGGTGCAGACAGAGCAATCACCATACGGGAGACCAAAAATCCATACCAAGAGCCGAAGTAGACCAGGTAAAATTCTTAGCGCATCAATGGTTCCAGATAATGACATTAATGCATCACGGGGTGGCATATTGAATGACCTCGTTAAAGCATTTGTGGGAGGCCAGATGGCCAGCCCAAAACGACGGCCTCGGGAGGCGGCAAGGGACGAGCGTCCCATCACATGCGTGTGGCATCCGCATCCAGAAAGGTATGGAATTTCATTAAATCCAAAGAAATCATTTTTTGTTTTAGATGAAGGAAAACTTTTAGGATTTAATGTGTCAAAAGATGGTATCTATATTTATCCTGAAAGAATTGATGAAATTAAATGAATTGTTTTCCCTCATAACAAGAAAACCATGCAATATTTCCTTGGGCAAATTAATTTTGCTAAGATATTTGTTCCTGATTTTTCTCAAATAGTTTTACCGTTGCAGAACATGATTAAGAAAAATCTTGTCTTTAAATGGGGACATAATGAAAGAGAAGCATTTGAATTGATTAAATAGTCAATTGTCAATGATCCATTCCTGACCACCCCAAATTTTTTTAATCCATTTATATTATACACTTTTTCATTAGATACATCATATGCAGTTCTTTTAACACAGTTGAATGACCAACAAATAGAAGCACCGATATCATTATTTAGTTCAAATTTACAAGGTGCAGAACTAAATTACACATCTATTGAAAAGCAAGCATTTGTTGTTTTTAAGGCCATAAAACATTTTAGACCTTTTCTCCTAACGTCTCATACAAAAATCATAGTTCCATTTTCTGCAAAGACAACTTTTGATGCAGAAAGAATTAGGAGAAAAAAGAGCTAACTAGGTGACTGTGTTACAAGAATATGATGTAGAAATTAAACCCTCTAAAATCATTAGAGGTCAAGGTTTTTGCAGAATGCTTACAGGAGCATCACAAATTCCAGCAGAAAAAGATTCAGGTAATCATGTGCAAATATCAGAGGTAAGCCTCAATGATTCAGAGTCACAATATGTTGATCTTATATTTTATTTGAATAATGGATATGCTCCAAATCATCTCAGTTACAAGACAAAATGAGCTCTTTGATTAAAATATAAACAATATGAGTTAGTCAACAATGTGTTATTTAGAAGAAATTTCGATTATGTACTTCTAAGATGCTTAAAAAAATATGAAGCAAAGAAGGTCTTGCAGGAACTCCATGATGGACCAGCTGGAGGAAATTTTGGAGGAAATACAACAGCACATAAGATCCTACATGTAGGCTACTATTGGCCTATAATTTTCAAAGATGCCCATGAATATACAAGAAAATGTAAAGTATGCAAAATTACATCTGGAAGACAAAGAAAGCTAGCATTCCCATTATAACCAGTCAATATTGAACAACCATTTGAGCAATGGGGATTAGATACAATTGGTGAGATTGTTCCTAAATCTTCCAAACAACATAGATATATTCTTACAGCTACAGTTTACTTTACCAAATGGGTGGAAGCAATTCCATTAAAAGTGGCTAATTCAGAAAATATCACTCATTTCATTAACCAGAGTATCATAACCAGGTTTGGCTTACCTACTGCTTTGATATTCGATAATGCATCTTATTTATCTGGAACTGTTATGATATAATTTGCGATTAAAAGAGGTTTTAAACTAAAATATTCTGCAAATTATTATCCACAAGGAAATGGTTTGGAAAAATCCACAAACAAGAACCTGATTAGAATAATCAAAAGAACTGTTGATCAGAATCAAAGAAATTGGCATAAGTCGTTAATTTTTTCTCATTGGACAGATCGAATATCTCAAAAAACTTCTATTGGTACTTCTCTAGTCAATCTTGTCTATGGAAAAGAAGCGGTACTTCCCACCAACGTAGTTATTCCCTCTCTTTCCTTAGTTCAATTCATTGATGAAACTCCTACTTCTTCTTTACAACTTAGACAAGGTCAAATTCTTAAGTTAGAAGAAGAAAGAGAAAAAGCAAAACAAACTCACGCTCATCATCAACAGATAATAAAAGCCTCGTTTGATTCAACTTCTGTCACTCCAAAGAATTTTCAAATTGGTGATTTGGTATTGAAATGGGACAAAGTGCATGAGGAAAAAGGTAAACACACGAAGTTTCAAAAATTCTGGCTAGTTCCATTTCAAATAATTGAATAAATAGGCCCATCAACACTTTTATTGCAAGATCTATCAGGGAAAAAGGATTCTTTGCTTGTTAATGGGCAAATTTTAAAAAAAATATTTCTCATAGAAGGTAACCCCTTATATCCTTATATACTAGTGTCTTTTTCTTTTCTTTTTAAGAAAATAAAAGTTGCTTAGTATTAATATTTGGCTTTTCAAATATAATCTCAAATGATTTTCTTTGATTTTTTTTTATAAAAAAATTAAAAATTAAAATTAAAAAATTAAAATTTTAAAATTTTAAAAAAATATATGTTAAGGAAATAATCGAAAGATTTAGAAAGACAAATTGATTTTATTTCTCTAAAAAATGGAATTTCGTTGAAATCATTTATTCTTTGATGAACTCTCATCTTTATATAGTATGTATATTCTATTATCAGTCAAGAAAAGAAACTTTAACATAGTAAAGACCTATTTACAAAAAAGCAATCTGAAACTCAGCATTATCATCCAGAATCTTAAAAAGACCAATGATTCATCCCATCCGGGAAAACTTATAAATTTTTGAAATGAATTCAAACAAAAAAAAAATTATGATTAGAAGAAAAATATAATAAGTCTCATCATGAGCTTGTTTACCATGTTCATAAGGAAATAGTTAAACTGACATTACCAATACTGCCTACCAAAACAGGGTAATGACTTGAGATTGTATCAAAAGGACAAGGAGTCTCATCAAGAGCCAGCTTGATCAGCTTAATTACTAGTAGTGAGTGGCATTATCATCATTTGGTTGCCAAGCCAAGACAATGGCTTTTAAGTAAATAAAATAATATATAAAAGAAAATTCTCAAAGGTTATAATTTACTTCTGAAAATTATAAGAAATACTGGATGGGACAATGAATCATTGTTGGGTAAAAGGTAACCCTGCCAAAAGCTTAAATTGCCTATTGGAATAGAGGCTCTATCTGTGATAAAAGAGTAAATTTTTATAAAGCTGATCTGTAAAGGCCACCTACTTTATCCTTTTAAACTAAGTAAGAACCGATATAGATTTTCACACTTATATCTTTAATAGAGGAATTCTTATGAATAGTGAATAAGAGAAACTTTCATTGCTTATTAAGATATTATTTATTTGAAATTTCATTCCTACAACTATTTTTTATTTTCTAAAAAGCTTAGAAATTTCAAAAAAAATTATCAGAGATATCTGGTTCGCCCAAGTGAATCACCAATTGTTGTGCTATACAACAACCCCCCATTTATTTTTATAAATAGGGACCCTTTAGAAATAAATAGGAAATTATTTTAATTTTCTAATAAAAAAAAAACTAGGAAATAAATATTTTCTTTTAAATTTTTCCACTTTATTTTTCTTGAGCACATCGCAAATCGCATATCTTATGAATTTCAAAGACTCATAAACTTTAAAATGTGTGAGCCGCGATATGCGCTCAACTTTTCCGAAGATATGTTTGAACTTTGCAAAAACTTCAATCACCGTTATATTTACTTTATCGCATCGCACCTCACTTAATCAATCAAAAACATTAAAAGAAAATTGATATAAGTTGCGACTTCGTGGAACCGACGAGAAAATAAAGAAATGAATATAAAACCTTAGGCAATTGCAGTCACTTAAGTTTTGTAAAAATCACAATTCGCATTTCGCACAACTTATAACATACGCCAAATTATTATCCTATAAAAGTTGCGATCTGCGATTTGCGCAGATCGCATTTCGTAGTATTTAAGGGTAAGTGTTACGAATGGTTATAAATTATGACTTGCGATACGCGCGCCGACGGAATTTAATGGATCAAGCATGTGAAGTAACTTGTGTCATATCAAAATGAAATTCGAGATCTTAATGGCTTTAAAGTGATTGATATATTTTACGCGTGAAAGTGTATGAGATATTAATTCAGAGATTATGATTGATGATTGATGTTATATCTTGATAAATTTATATCTGCTTGTGTGTGTTTGAAATAAATGATAGATTTGTCTCTTTGATTCTCTATACTTGTAAAATTCGCTCTGTTTTCAAGAAACCAGTTAATGGATTGAGGAAGAGTAAATTGAGAAAAAAGGGAAAAGAGATTTCTCAAACGTCGTCTACTAAAGATATAGAGATGTCTCCCTTATTTTCAGATACTGCCTACAACAAATATTGCTGCAGTTCGACATGGAAAGCAATGTATAAGATTTTTGAAAGTGAAGGACCAAAGGTGATAACCAAATTTTCTTCGACAGGCACGACATCTACCTCCGACGCAACTCTTTTTGACGTTGCATGCTCATACGTCCATAGGATAGCTGCAAGACCAAATATTCTCCCTTACACAGACATGGTTAAGTGGGTAATTGATCACTTAGACATTGAGATAGAATGTTCAAGAATTCGAAGGGAGAAACTATGGGCTCTTTTAGGGCAGAATATTTAACAGCAATGTATCATCTAC
This sequence comes from Pinus albicaulis, assembly GCA_034641835.2. Taxonomy (NCBI): domain Eukaryota; kingdom Viridiplantae; phylum Streptophyta; class Pinopsida; order Pinales; family Pinaceae; genus Pinus; species Pinus albicaulis. Next base: position 1,789,272,220 of record CM076580.1, read on the forward strand.
CACCCCCGCAGCAGAAATATGACAAAGACTTTTTGCAAAGCTGTAATGTTCCAAATTTTAGGGAACATTAATTTTTGTTAAGGAGATGAATAAAATGGGTAGGGGACCCATTATTGGCATGATTAGAGAATAAAAAAATCCTCTAAGTATGAAAGAAGATCATGTTGGAGCTGGATTTCACACCCTATGTGTGAAAAGGGGTTTTTTCATGAAGGCTTGGCCAAGGTTGACCAAGTCAAACTGTGTTGGCATGAGTTGGAAAGCATTATGTGGGACAACGTAGGAGGGAAGTTTCTAGAGAGAGGAAACCCTAATTCGAAATAGGGTCCATGGAGGGAAGGCTCATTGTATAAAAGAGGAGCAAGAAAACCATTCTGGACATATTTTGATCATTTTACATTTGAGTCTTAGAGACTTGTTGCTGCCTCTTGTTGTTCAGCAGAGCTGCGGTGCCTTTGGGCACTAGGGAGTCCTATTTAGGAATTCCTCTCCTTCTTGAGTAGCTCATGAAGGATTGCACTCATCCTCCATATTTAGGCATTCAGGCCATGAGCTTCAGTCATCTACATCTGCGCAGTTTCTGCAGCAAAGATTGTGCAGTGTTACTGGGTGTTGTCAGGGAGGTTTCCATACACCATCCGGAGCTTGTTTTTCAGTGGAGAGAGGTTCTATTCATTGGGATATCAGCAAAGGTGGTTCTAGACAATATCCCATCATCTTTGGCATCAGGCCAACCACTTTCCATCAGAGACAACGCAGTCCCTGTTAGTATGAATTCTTCGTCGAAGTGTACGAAAAAGAACCACTTTAGCTACGCATAACTAATAGCCCTAACAACAATAATGGCTGCAAAACATCTTCAGATCTGCACTTAGTAGTTAAAGTGCTGCAACAAACAGATCTATAAATGGAAAGATATTAAGCAGTAAAGTAAAGAGTTTGCTCCATGCATCCAACAGACAAGACAAGAACACGATTTTTTGAATGAATTTTTATATTACAGGGCACCTGGGAGGAAACAAGAAGGTGTATCCAGATCTCCTCAATGGGATGGGTTCTTTGTAGTCCTCGGCACTTCAGATCTAAGCTTTCTCTCTCTTGTAGATGTAGAAAACCCAATGTAGAAGGTAGAGCTCAATGGGAGCAAAATGGCAGAAATGAGACCAAGTGTATAGATCCAGAGTGATCTTATATGCAACAAAAGGTGAAGAATGAAGGGGAAAACCCTCCTATTTATAACAAAATATTGGGTCATTCTAGATCTTGGTGCATGATTAAAATAATGTTAACCAAATCTAGATCCACCTCTATGGAATATTTTATTATTATTTGTTGGAGGAAAAGGGTGTTTGACTTGGGTCAAATCCCTTGATTAGTGAAAAATAAATAAATAAATGATTTATTTATCTTTTTAAGGAAGTGGTTGGGATATAATCAAATAAATAATGATTTATTTGATTAATGGTGGTTGATTTGGTCATATTTAACAAGAGATATTATTTAAATAATTATTCCTAGAAAATAATAAGATAACTATGGGTGTATCTCATTAATTTCTTTGTTTTTGGAGTTAAACATATTTACCCATAATAATTAGTGTAGTTTAATTAATTATTCCTTTTGGAATTTCATGAGTAAACATGAGTAAACTTGAGTCTAACTTGGGGTAAAAATTTGGTCTTATATATTACTTAGGTCATCTAATAATCAAAGGTGAGATGATAAGAATCATAAGAATGGTGTAACAGATTGCCCCCCAGCGTGCGAGAGCAAATCGTATGACCGAAGTACGTTGTAAGAATACAATCACCAGACAACGAAAGGGGATGTCAGAGAGAGAAGTGTGAGGTAGATAGTGTGCTGAAGGACTAGACCCTAAGGAGACGAGACTCGCAGGTGCAATAAGTCTCTTTTTATGAGAGGGTACCTGTGCTGAAGGCGGCGGGGGAGGCATACCTATGCCCGCCGTGACAAAGTACAAAATAATAGTGTGTCCAGTAAACAAGGGACCGAACCATAGAGTACAGCTGGCATAAACAAAGGCCAGATAAAAATACAATGAAGAGTCTCACATACATGCTGTGCCTGGGATAACAACCAGGACTAGTACAATAATATCTGAGTACATGAGATGAATACAACCCAAATGCCCCCTGTAAATGGGGAAGGGCTCACAAAATCTGACTGATACATGCAAATCATGGAGGCGCTGCAGGTGGCTAAGGCCAACATCATCAAAATCTGGAGCGGCATCAAAGGCTGCAATGAAGAGGTCATCCTGGCATGTGGGGGGCTACCTGCAGGGCCACCCCCTCCTGAGGGTTGAGACATCTCACACACGCTCGGGAATCATCAAGAGCTGCTGCTGGGTCACTGGACTGTCCGGTATACTCATCTCGATCATGCTGAAAGGAGCTGGAGAAGTAATCAAGTCAAAGGGAAGTGAGATATCCCCCTGCCTGATCCGAGGCACCGAACAAGAGTGGAAGCTGGAACCAAGGTACACCGCCCTCTAGACCTTGCTTCTGGAATAAATGCGCTGATGTCGACAGAAGGAGGTCCGCCGTAGGTGAGGCAATAAGAGACCCTCAACTAAGGCACGAGAGAAGAACAATAGCGCGACAGACAGACTGACACCAATGATGATAGTGGAAAGGGGGAGGATGGAGTGGCGAATGGACGACTTCCCTTGTTAGAGCATAAAGGGCATGAATGACATGGCAGCGACTGACACAATCTCGAAAGGGATAGGGGACAGTGCGACTGAAGGTCATGATATGCGACACAAGGGAGGAACCAAGCAAAGAAGGATGGAGGGCTATAGTGGGGTGCAAAAGGACGCAGGATAGACTCCATGAATGCAATGATGACTCGACTTGGATGCTCTAAACAAGGGCGACTGTAGAGTGCTGCCACACAGTAAAGGCCCCAATGGGGGGTCATAGAAACATGAGTACAAAGTGGGCACTCATGACGAAAATCAGCACGAACATGGACAAGTAAGGGGGCGATGTGGTGCCCCAAGTACAAGTGTCGTAAGTGAGGAAATTCGATTTTAAGGAGTGGTGAAGTGACCCTTCGTGGAAAAAATGTGTTCGGGTGAAGTATCGAATCACCAAAAAATAAGTAAAACCCATTTGAGAGCTCGGTGAGATCTATCCAGCGGTGCTGACGGTTCGTCGAACGGGGCTACGGTGTGGTCGCAGCAGTCGAAAGAAGAAACAGGGGTTCTCTTTTAATGAGGCCGTTTTCCCTCCAAAATCATTCATTTGCTATTGTTGTTGTGGTGAATGTGGAGAGGAGAGAAGGCCCTAAATCTTGCGGCGAACGTAGCGGACAAACCGACCGTTGGATTCGAGATCTGTCAGTTGGAGGTAAGAGGCCTAACCTTGCTCTTGCATTTTGATGGGTTAGATTTGCAGTTTAGGGCCCAACACCCCAGAAACAGCCCCTCCCTCCTCTCTACGGCCGGGTCGCACTTTTTGGGGCAAAAAGTGCGACCCAGGACGCAGGTTTGAGGGCAAAAAGTGTGACCTGGTCCAGAAATGGGCAGAAAACTGCGACCTGGGAGGGGAGGGGGCTTGGTGCTGTTTGATGGTTGGGAGTTGGGTTTTTGTGTGTGGTTATGGTTTGCCCGATCTGTACCCTGACAAAGAGAATGTGTTTGTGCAGGTATGGCAGAGTTACGGGTCAACTGGAGAGAGAGGGATCTGGGAACACTTCGGGCAGAGATCCAGGCGGATCAGGGCGTCCGTCGTGTATTGGCCGATTTGGGGTTCTCAAGTTTGTGGAGAACCCGTTGATGAGAGCAGGGGAACCATTACTGGCCCGGATTATCAGTTACTGGGATCCAGATCAGGAGATCTTTGTAGTGCAGGGGCACAGGATCGAACTGACGGTCCAGGATGTGTACTTCCTGACCGGCCTCCCACCATTGGGGATAGTGGGAGACACGCAGCCAGTGTTGCCGCGGGGGCGGCATATCATGGAGTTTGTGGAACGCAATTGTCGACCGGGTTTCCAAGTCAAGGGGACTCGGATATCGATCGGGGATCTAGAGAGGCTAGAAACCCGTGCAGTGGCCGCAGCTGTGCTGCGAATCCTGGGCACCCAGGCGTTCCATCACATCACCGGTGGGCAGATGATGATAGTGGAGAGTGTGTTGAGTGGGACCTACTTTGGGTGGGCCCAAATGATATTGGTGTCGCTAAAGCGACAGTTGTCGCTATGCAGGCGGCAGGTGAATCATGATTGCTCATATGGGACTTTGTTGTGCGCCTTCTTCTTTGAGAAGATCCCGACCTTGAGGCCTCGTGTGCATCTTCCAGATGGGGGCCCGAGAGAGCCCAGGATGCGTCGTTGGGGACGACTACTCTGCAAAGGAGGAGGAGGGGCGGTCGAGCGAACATTTCGACCGGAGTTCTTTGCCCATTGGGATCAGATGCCGTTGTACATAGACGACTACCCTTATAGTGGGGTGAGCTACTATGGGGATCCGGATTTGCCACTTCCGGCTGGTCGAGTTTGGGGGCCCGATGGTAAGTGACAAATTTCTATTCTTATATGGGCATGTTTAAATTTTTTTGAATAGTAAATAATGATACTGATTCAGGGACTTTTGGTATGCAGATATAGCACCGGTAAAACCGGCCGGATATATGGGACGACCGGCAGCGTCTGGAGCTACGGGTCCGAGTGGATCGAGAGCAGCGCAAAATGATGGTGCGGCCGCCCTACTGGAGGACATCCGCCGTAGATGTGAGCAGCTGTTGACCGGAGTATCAGAGCGCGGGTGGCAGGATTTAGACGACCAGTACATAGAGCCATGTGTTGGTCTCCCTCGGAGTGGCGAGGTATCATGCGGCGCATGGCGATGGCCGGTCAAACTATGCGGGATCTACATGCTGCCGGGGCAGAGCCATTGGCCCGGGAGCCTCCAGATAGTGATTAGGGGCATATGGTACCCCTTCTGATGTATGTAGGGGCAGGTGGTGCCCCCTAGAATGTATGGAGGGGCATATGGTGCCCCCAGTTTTTGTTTGTAACATGCTATGGGCATGTCGTATGTATATGTATGGGGGGGCGTATGGTGCCCCCAGTTTTTGGAACATGCTAGGGGCATGTCATGTGTATCAGAGTAGATGGACTCATCAATATATGGTTTGCGACACATATTATGGATATGCATCGTCTTTTGATGGTTGATTTAATGTTATTGTCTTGTATGAATTGAGTGTGATAAATGCCAATCTAGAACATGGTTTGCAATACTATCTACGTAGTGATTCTAGTCTCTGGGTACATGGTTGAAAGTTATGGTTTCAAACGCACGTATTAAGACTTTTACTCGTAAATAGCGTCTAAACAGCACAGGGTTACGCACACGATAAACACCATTTAGTTGCATGACAAGAAGCAAGGAATCCAAGCGAACGTGCAGGTGGCGAATGCGATGCAGCAAAGCATCAGCTAGTAGGCCACGCACTGCATCGTATTCGGCCTGATTGTTGGTGGCAGAACCAATGCATACCCCGTTAGACGGAACGAGGTCATGCAAGGGGGTGAAGATGGCCCACCCTGCCGAGGCAAGATTCCTGGAGTAGCGACTTGCGCCATCGGCGTAACCGATAAAGGATGTGGACGGGGGGATGCGCAAGGTGGTGTGACAAGACAATACATGAGGGGATGAAAGGAAAGGACGGCAGCGTGAGGGGGCAGAAGTCATCGAGCGGTAATGGCGGGGGGAAGGGGCAGGATGAGCAAAACTCAAACAAGGTGATGTATGAGAGCTATCGGAAACATGGCGAGGACTTGGGCTGCGAAGGTCAACAGAGACACAAGTGGAGTGATCTCGAGCATCAAGGGACACAACGGGGGAGGTTGCAGACGGGCGAGGCTCCGAAGGTCGTGCAGAGGAGGATAGGTAAAGAATGGTGACTATAGACTCCGTCATCTGGACATCAGGGGAGGGATGTGGATGGGAGCGGGGTGATCCTCAGGCTGGTCTGCAGCATACTGCACGAGAATGGGAGAGGCGGATTGATTTTGTTCAACCTCATACTCGCGGATCACCTCAAGGGAGGCACGGTAATGCGTCAGGTGAGGACAATGATGGGAGTAGTGGCCATGGACACCGCACAAAGCACAAGGCTTGTTGGTGCGGAGAGTCTTGGGGTTCTTGGAGACGGTCGAAGCAGGAGTGGGAGTTTCAGGGGCCGTAGTGTCGGGGAACGCGACTTTTACCATGGGGCGAATACGGGGTAACTCGGGACAAGCATGGGTGGCATGGCCGATGATATCACATAAGGCACAAGGCTTCGAGGGTGGGGGAGGAGCCGAGGTGGTTGTGGTGGTTTGGTCTTTGGTTGCCCCCTTGCGGGCTTTTCCTTTCTTCCCGGGAGCTGACTCAACAGGAGAAGGGTCCTGTGGAGGTGCTGGGGGTACAGTGGCTATGGAGGAAGCGAGGGGGACCGGTTGAACCGGTGTCAAAGCCATGTAAGGTTTGGGGGGACCAGGGGGGGTGGCGGCTGGGGGATCAAGGTACCAAACCGGAATACCCAAGGTCAAGTTAGGGAGAGAAAGGGTGGCCATGACGGGGACGGAATATACTCCGGGAGGGGGAGCCAAGAAGGGGATCTGTCCAGCAGGGTAATGACCGGGAGGTACGGCTCCAAGATGGTTAAGGCCAGGGGGGACCGAGCCTAGAGGATAAAGAGGTTCGGGGGCACCAGCTGTAGGGGGAGGGCCAGAAAGAGGAGGTCCGGCTGGCTGAGATGGATGGCTAGGAGCGGGTTGCGGAGGGCGGGGAGGAGGGTGCGGACTAGCCGAGGCAGGCCGTTTATGGGCAGCCTGAGACGATTGCATCATGCAAACATTCGACAAGCTGGGATCAGTAACTGGAGGAGGAGGAAGGTGAGGAAAAGTACCCAGCAGGGTGGAATCTTTATAGACGCCGGGGGAGACACTGGTCAAGGAATCGACGGTTTGCTTGTTGGTTACAGAAGAGATGGTGGTCTCGGAGGAGGTCTGAGATGGCGGCTCATGATAAGATAGCTGGTCAATGGTGACTATCTTCCCATTATGAGGAAAAGACATCTTGCGGAAAACCGCGGATGGGACAGCAGACATGGCATAGGTGTAACTTCGCCCCAATAGAATGTTGTAGTCTAGAGGGGCGTCAATGACTTCGACGTCAACGCAAACAGTCTTACCGGCTAGGGTGATGGGACAGTTACGAAACAGGCCAATAGGCTGGGAGGCGTGACCATCCCACGCTCGAAGGGTGATCGTGGAAGGGGCCAGCTCAGGGGATCCGAGTTGCTTCCAAACCGAAGCAGACATCACACAGGTGGATGCCCCCTCATCAATTATACACCGGGATACCGTGGCATTCCGGATTTTGACAAGGAGTTGGAAAGCAACGGAAGGAGGAAGAGGGGGATGGTCCGATTGGGTGGCGTCAAAAACAATCATTTGGTTGTCAGCAGGAGCGACGGAAGGGGAAGGATCGGAGCGCATCATAAGGATCTGGTAATCAGAGGACCCAGAAATGGACGAGGGTGTGGCTGCATGGCTGTCAGGGGGTTGGGTAGCCACGAATCCCTGTTGAGGGAAAGGATCAGTGAACACAGCTGGCTGGGGAGTGGCCACATTAGGAGGAGCGTGAGGGGAGGCGTGTTGTCCGCGCAATGTGGCTTGAGACTCCCACATCTGTCGCATCTGGGGTAAGAGAGGACAATTGTGAGTGTAGTGACCGTAAACACCGCAACACGAACAGGGCTTGTTTGTGCGAAGCGGCCTGTCCGGCCTGGGCGGGATGCCCTGAGGCTGGTTGCTAGTGTTAGGGTCCATACCAGAATTGGGTCCTTGGTTACCGGGGGCAGATGGGTTCCGGTTGCCTCGCCGCCTTCTTTGAGAAGAAGGGGGGTTAATCGCACCCTGATGTGCAAATACTTGCCCTGGAGGGGGTTGTATGTGCTGTTGCGGGTTGTGAGGAGGCAAGGGAGGCGGAAGCGCATATGCTGGAGGAGCTGGCACACCAGGCTGTGGATAAAAGTAAGGGTTGGGTTGGGCGACATTGAGGTAAGCAGGAGGTTGGGCAAAAGGAGGAGGCATGCCGTATCCTGGATACATGTTGCCGGGGGGGGGAATAGTGCTTGAGGTGCTGGCCCCTCCCTGAGGGAGACCATGGCTCATAGGGGGGTGAGCAGATGGGTGGGAAAGAGATCCAACAATACCGTCGGCGGAATGAGATGCCCCCGGGGCGTTAGCGCCACCGGGCCTGGGGATGTCAGGAAGAACGGTATAAACATAACCAGATTGAGCGTAGATCGGGTCATATTTTAAAGCTATTTGGAGGGCGGCTTCTTCAGATTGAGGAAAGTGAGAGGCGACATCTTTGCCGATGGGAGACGGGAGGGTGCGAAGGAACCAGTCCATGTAAACCCGATCTTGAAAGGGAGGGGCTCGACATAAGCTCCGTCTTCGTCGCCATTCCTGAACATGGGCAGAAAGGCGTGTGGAAGAGGATTGCTTAAATGAAGTCAAGAGCTCCGTGCCGGTGTCGTATCGGAGAGGGAGCTGGAAGTACGACAAAAAGGCTTGGGCAAGAGTCTCGAACGTGGTATGGGAGGAAGTGGCCTGTTCGACATACCATTTAGAAGCTTCGCCAGTAAGCGTGCGTTGGAACAAACGAAGACGGATGGAGTCATCGGTAATGGAGTTGGAGGAACACCACATGTGGAAAGACCGGACGTGATTGGTTGGGTCTTCGCCATTAAGGCCCTCAAACTTAGGGATATCAGAGGGTAGCTTGGTGGGCATAGCGGGCCGGGTAGTATTATGGTGAATGGGGTCATTAATCAACTGATGGAAATCGGGGAGGCTGAGGCCTGCAATGTACGGCAGCACAGGGGTGGCCGGAGTAGTGGTTGTGACGGTTCCGCTAGAAGTAGGGCCGGCATTGGGGCCGGGAGAACCGCTAGCATTAGGCCCTGATCAGGACATGGTGAAGGTAAAAGGAGTCGGAGGGGGAGAACCGGAAGGAGAAGGATGAATCGGGAGAGGAGTCGGAGTGCGGACTCGAAGGTGGACTGGCTCGACGACGGCGGTGCGGAGCAGGTCGATCAACCGGAAACTGAGGGTGAAGGCCAAGAAGTCTCCGGGAAAGGCGCTAACAGGGCGCAGTGATGGCGTGGAAGAAGGGAAGCGAGCAACAATTGGGGCAGAAAGGGACAAAATCAAGAAGGTCAAGGGCAGAAAAGGTGCAGTGACAATTGATTTTAGAGTCTTTGCCAGGCGGTGTAAACCAGGCGCTTCTTCTCTTAGGGTCAGTGTGTGGTGTGCGTTAATTTTAATTTTTAAACCCTTTCCTTTGTTTGAGAGCAAGAAAAAGTGTGCGACGTAGCTGAAAATAAACCTACAGAGAACAGAATAAAATGCTGAAATAATAGAAAAATAACAGCCACGTATGCATCTATCTAACCCAAGAAGGTAGGTCTCTCACAACTATGCTGAAAAGAAAGGGAAAAAACTATGTAAAACACACGGAAAAGGGGCCAATAGATCTAAGGTCAAAGGGGACAGGGATCTAGAGGACAAAGCTGCTGAAAAGAGGTGCAGATCACAGCCAAGAGACAGAGGCAAGGTGGCTGGAAAAAGGAAGGAAATCAACAAAAAACGGAGGGGGCAAGGTGGAGGCCCTAAAAGTAGATCCAAACAAATCTTCAGGAGGTGATTTGAGAGGTAGAAGAGCTGATTTCAATGGATCTGAAAGGGAGGTAACAGATCTGGAAAAAAGGAGGCTGAAGCTCTGAAAATTTAGACACTTACAGCAGCTAAAAATCTTCCACAAAAAGTGGAGGGTACTGAAGCCCTAGGGGGCTAGATTCCCACTTAGAGGGTAAACGAGATCGGATCTTGGTCGAGGCGGAAATTTGAGACGGTACAGAAAACCACAGCGAGCGCGGCAAACCCGGAAAATTGGCAGAAAAATGCGGGAAAAAAGGCGGGTGGGTTCGACGATCTAAGTTGAGGTCGCGAGGAAACGAGGCCAAAAAGGAGGGTGCGTCCAGGTCGCGAGGTTTTGGGCCAGGTGGGCCCCCCGTTCATTTGTTTCGACGTGATTTAGTTAACCGTCTCGGTTAAATTGTCGCTTACTGTAATAAGACGAAGCACGGAAGTTAGAAATTTTTGGTTTTTAGGGTTTTATGTGAGAAAAATGACATGAAAAGAGAAAAACTAAGCAGCTAAAAAAGAAGCCCTAGGGCCTGAAGTAGCTGGATATGCAGGAATATGAAAAACGATAGCGGTCGTAATTTAAAACCCGTGTGGAGTCGCCATTTGTTAGTATGAATTCTTCGTCGAAGTGTACGAAAAAGAACCACTTTAGCTACGCATAACTAATAGCCCTAACAACAATAATTGCTGCAAAACATCTTCAGATCTGCAATTAGTAGTTAAAGTGCTGCAACAAACAGATCTATAAATGGAAAGACATTAAGCAGTAAAGTAAAGAGTTTGCTCCATGCATCCAACAGACAAGACAAGAACACGATTTTTGAATGAATTTTTATATTACAGGGCACCTGGGAGGAAACAAGAAGGTGTATCCAGATCTCCTCAATGGGATGGGTTCTTTGTAGTCCTCAGCACTTCGGATCTAAGCTTTCTCTCTCTTGTAGATGTAGAAAAACCCAATGTAGAAGGTAGAGCTCAATGGGAGCAAAATGGCAGAAATAAGACCAAGTGTATAGATCCAGAGTGATCTAATATGCAACAAAAGGTGAAGAATGAAGGGGAAAACCCTCCTATTTATAACAAAATATTGGGTCATTCTAGATCTTGGTGCATGATTAAAATAATGTTAACCAAATCTAGATCCACCTCTATAAAATATTTTATTATTATTTGTTGGAGGGAAAGGGACTTTGACTTGGGTCAAAATCCCTTGATTAGTGAAGAATAAATAAATAAATGATTTATTTATCCTTTTAAGGAAGTGGTTGAGATATAATCAAATAAATAATGATTTATTTAATTAATAGTGGTTGATTTGGTCATATTTAACAAGGAATATTATTTAAATAATTATTCCTAGAAAATAATAAGATAACTATGGGTGTATCTCATTAATTTCTTTGTTTTTGGGTTAAACATGACCGGGAATAATAATTAAATTGTGGTTTAATTAATTATTCCTTTTGGGGTTTCCTTAATTAACATAGTGAAAGCAGTTTTACTTGGGGTAAAACTGGTCTTACATGGTGTACTTGGGTCCATCTAATAATAAAAGGTGAGATGACCAAAAAATGGTGTAACAGTCCCTCTCTTAGACAGCGTTTTCATGGGTGGATATTTGTTGTGAGGGATTAGAAGGTTTTGGAGGGGAAGTCTTGGGTGAAAGGATCAGCCTTTCACTTTAGATTTATATTAGAGAAGGGTTCATCATTTTTTTCAGCTATTTTAGCCTTCTCCATGCATTTCCAGTTCTTGAGTAGCTGCTACCCAGCTACTCTGGCATTTCTGCAAAATGCCATTTTTGTATAGTTTTCAGCCAATCCTTTTAGAGGATTGATGTATTGTATTTTCAGAGGTTGAGATCATGCTCCCCATTATTTATTGGAGCCTATAATTGCTATATATTTTTATTTTCATTATTTATGCAGCAGTCCCTTATATGAACTGCGCAGTCATGGCCTTGGGTTTCCTTATGCAGCAATGTATTCTCATATCTACATGTACAGGTTTCTTGAGGCTTCTAGTGCCTATCTTGAGTGATCATTCCCTCAAGGAATTGTGTTCTTATTTGCTTCTATTTATTAATGTGAGGGCCATTGAGTTCTCTGGCATTTTATGTATTCATGGATTCATTGCTATTTCCATTTGGTGCATTTTCTGATTGTTGTAGCTGCAATGTTGGGGTTATCTTAAGAGATTCCCAATCTTGTTGTGTTTCCATCTTGGGGATATTGACCCTTGACAATCACTCTATAGACAGAGTCTGCTAGTGGGCCAGGTAGCCTGTGGAGCTCATCCTTTTTTCAAAGGTGACAAATCCAGTAAATTCCCCTGCAGTCTATCTCTGGAATAGATTTGCCTTGTCATTTGAAAATGTTTCTGAAAAAGGAACATGTGACAGTGGTATCAGAGCATCAAACTGGCACAGCCTGTGAGTTCGATTTCAGAGGAGAATGATGAAGAAGATGATCTTGAGCTCATCTAATTTTGAAACAAAGAAGAGCCTCCCTGAGGAGGAGGAGAATAAAAGAGGAGAAGAGGAAGGTCCATGCACTCCCTATTCTCTTGAAGACCAGCATGGCAAGTGCTTGGATTTCCAGATCTTAAGCAAGTACCTAGGTGACTATAAACCCCATTCTGCAGCATTCATGGGAGCTATAGTGTTCCCACAATCTATTCAGCAGATGGAGGAGAGAAGGCCCTGTGGAAAAGGAGAAATCAGAGGCAATAGGCTTCTATTGTCTACATTTGATGGGGTTACTTCAGCTAGAGCTTGGGAGAAGAAGCTGGAGGAATTTTATTTGCTACATCCAGTGGTATAGAAAGAAGTTGTGGAGATGGCAGCGCTGCACATAAAGGAGGAAACCCCTGTTTGATGGTTCAAACCCTTGGTCAATTCAAGGGTGAGTTATTTTGCAGTCTTTGCTCAAAGGTTGATCCAAACCTTTGAAGAGAAGATCACACCACCATGGGAGGAGGATTGCACCAACGCTGCTAGAGCTTTGGAGGAGCAGCCTTCTACATCTATGGATGAGGCACCCATTGCATTAGAAGAATAATCCATTGCAGCCACACAAGAAAGTCCAAAGATCCACTGAGGTGTGAGTAAAGTTCCACTTTCTATTTCAGCAAATAATCTTAAGGATGGTGGAATTTCATATGAAGACGTCCAAGGATCAAACCACATGGCCACTTTAGGGCCTCATGTTTGCACCACGCTATGAAAAGGGTTCAAGGAGGAGAAGAAACCTCATCCTCATACATCTTTTATGATTTGCATTCAGCCTTCAAGGTGGGAGTGTAAACTTTTGGAGGATGAAGTAAACCATGACACCTCCAGGGAGAATCATGAAGAAAATTGTAAAACCGGAGGAAGAGACAGTTGTTACATCATTGGAGGAATCAGCAGTGCTGTTGAACATGGGTGGAGAGGAGACATCACCTCCATCACATTTGTATCCTCATGGGTCCAACATATTCATGGGAAAGAGGCCTTTCTTAAAGGGTCTCCAAGGAGCTGCATTTCAAACTCTCATGAAATGCAAAGAGCGGGATGGTAGCCCTCATGGGAGGAGTACCAAAAGGATGGAAAAGAGCTGGCAAGATACTTGCATCATTGAGAAGCATAGAGTATGGATGCATGATGTTGATGTGATGCTCATATCATTCATTGTGTCTTCATCACATGAGTTGTATGATGGAAGTATGGGAGGGCAGCAAAATATTTGTTTGCTTTGCTTGGGAGAGCAAGGGCAAAATTGCTCTCATACTTTGCATGATGTTGCAGGAGGAGGAGATGGCATTATCTCTTTGGCCTTTGATGATAGAGAGGTACTTCCACCTTGGAAGGGACTTCTTATATATTGCAGCATTATGAGAGATATCTTTCACAAAGGAACATGTCAAAGAATGGAGCTCGATATTGATGAGAGCCTGTGTGTATAGGCCAACAACGTTCTCTCTTTGGAGCAGTAACCGATGGATGAAGTGTGCCCAGTGGAAGTGTGGTGGATCCATAACCCACAAATCCCAGGAAAATTTCATATTTTTTTCACTTGATAGACAAAGAGGAGGTGAGATGGATGAGGTAGTGGAAGAAGTCATCTATGATACATTCTTCTTGACTTGGATTTCCAAGCATGAGAAGAAGGGTCTTCTTGCTGCAACTAGTTCATTCCTCTTGATGGGAGCATGCCAAACAAATATGGAGGGTTCATTCATGGATCCATACATCATCTTACTCCTGGTATATGGTAAGAAATTTGTTCTTACATTGGATGATTTGTATACTCTTACCATTATTTTACAGTGCATGGCTCTACAAGAGGGCAAGCTTTTCAGATTGCTCCATGGATCAAGATTGGGCCAATTTGTATGATGGAGACAGCCATATTTTATATGGCCTTGGGCAAGCACTACATTCCATGTATGTTCATCATTTATGTTCAGCCACTTACCATGCATTATCAGAACATGCATTATTATTCATGAGCTGAAAACAACTTGCCATATCATTTTCTAAAGCAGCAGTTTGGAAAACTACACTGTCACTTTTGGGAAAATTGTTGGTACATTCTTGCAACACATGAAACCTTCAGGATTTTCCTCATTGTATTGATAATCATGGCTTCCTTTCTAATATGGATGAAATTTGTATAAGAATCATGATTATGAGAAAGGCACATGAGTTGGGTGTGTCCTTGAGTGAGACAAACTATCACATTTTCTGCAGTGCATGTTCTAAAGGGAACATGAGAGGAGGCATGGCTACAGCCACATAATTGCTCATTTGTGGGGAGAACCATGGGCTTGGTAATTTTATCCATCCATTGTATGTATATGGGTAGGTGTTTGACCTTATGTTGTTGATTCACTCATCTATCTTATTGTTCAGTAGTAGAGGTGATATCCTTGTACAATACTTGCCATGTTATTTTCTACAGCTACGGTGGATGAGGATGCATTATAAACCTATGAGAAATTTTTTTTACTTTCTGCACATGGTATCAACTATAGAAAACATGTCATGGGGGCATTCTATGGTGATCTTGTCCTATTCATCATAGATGACATGTCTTGGGCCAGCTGATTTTTCATTGATGGAGGGGAGATTCTTGGGGGAACTACTCTTCATTTTTCCATTGGAGGGCAATACATTTATAGCCCAAGATCAACATACACTCCACACTTGTCATAAGTGGGGGAGATTACAGCATGGAGCAAGTTATAGTGCTTTCCATGATCAGATTTTAGCCCACCTTCATTTCCGAAGCTCAAGGTGGAAGGAGATTTTTCATGAGTTGTCTTGTTGGGAGGCAACTTGTTTTTATGATTGATGGTGTTAGCCCCCCATCAATTTTTTGACAAGAAAATAGGGGAATAAAATTTTATTGAGCCTTCAAGGAATGCATTTCCCCTAAAAACACATCATCCTTGAAGCCTCCTTGTGCCTTCACTCACTATTCAGAAGTTGTTATCTCCGCAAAGTGATGTCCATGCCTTCAGAGAAGTCTTCCACAACATGCTTAGCGGAAAATCATCTTCCAAGCAAATCCATCAGAAAGAGCCTGAAAAGATCTTTCCAACGGTATGCTACACTCTCAAAAATGACTTCTGGATTGAATTCTATGCCTAAGTGAAGTAAAAGCCCTTATACCCTCATATACCCCCTATTTCCCCATTTTTCCTTAAACTTTGTTCTATTAAAGTTTTATATCCCTTTTAAGACCCCTTTTCCCCCTTTCCGATTATAAATCACATTAAAAATCGTTTAAATACATATGAGATGGATTTACAAACCACTTCCCCAACCATACCCCGTAGAGACTTTATAATAAACAAATATTAACATTTATTATAAGTCCCACCCCTTAACCACTTCCCCTTTCCATACCCATAAACTTTATAACAAATTTATATCATATATATAACCCCACCACTTTTTAAATCGCAATTGTAAAAATATTTTCAATCGCATGTCTTATGTTGAATGCTCTGATCACTCCAATCGCAACAAAATGCGATTCCGATTGATCGCGACATTCTCCGATCATCGCAATCGCACAGTCCCCCGATCCATTGATCGCAAGTTCTGCTCCGATCCCCTGATTGCTCCGATCCTCCAATCACTTCTCTCCTCCGATTGACCCGATTGCGCCCGCTCCTCCGATTGATCGCATCGCAACTCTGTTCTCCCGATTGCGATTGCGATTATCCCCGCTTCCGACCTCCGATTGCGATTGATCCCGAGCCCACCGTACCATACATCCGCCCGTTCATATAATAAAGGGTTTTTCCCCTTTGTAAATTGGAAATTTGTTATATTTCGTTTTTACAAAGGTTTTTCCATTCCCCTTTCCCAATCGCATCGGAATTTTTATGTGTATCATTCCATCCCGCCCATCTCTCGATTCCAATTTGCGATTGCGATTAACCCCTTGGGCCCACCATAATACTTCCGCATGTTCATAAATAAGAGGGCTAGCCCTTTATTAATCCAAAGACTTTGGTTATATTTGATTATATACAAAGGCTTTTCTCCCTAATCGCATCGGCGTATCATATATATATCACTATGCTTGCCCCGCTCCGGTTCCGATTGCGATTACTGTTTGTTATGTTATATCCCTCCCCCACCCGATTCCGATTATGATTTATGTGGCTCCTTCCTACTCCCTTTCCCTTTTTCCATGCAAAATAGATTTTCCCTTCACGAAGGTGTAATTTTGGTTTAGTTTTATTTCAACGGAATTTATAAAAGAAAAGTCAGTTTTCTGCAATACGGTAAATGGAAAGCGAAACGCGGCATCAGAAAAACACCTTCCTACAAGAGGTCTCTGTGCCTCCTTGAGCCCTTAAATGTATGTTACAGACAAAAGCTTCTTTAAGACTGTGTGGACAGCAGTTATAAAGGTATGGAGAGACCTGGAGATTTTTTATCCATGTCATTTATTCCAGAAGGTTAGCGCATAATACCAAACACCAGAAAGGACTTCAGAGACATCAAGAGGTCAATCTTGGCATGACAGAGTCTCCCAGACCATACCAAAGTACTTACAGCGATGCAGATTTCCATTAAGTAGTATGGGCGTGAAACACTTCCGCCATTCTGTCTTAATGAGATCCATTTGATGTTCATCTACTTCTATTATTCATTCTCCTATATGAATTCCGGAGAACATTTTGTAATGGTTTTTGTTCAGCTATTGTCGTGGCTATTAGAGGGTTTCATTTGGACTGTTAGAATAGTCTTGGGAGGGAGTAGTAGAGTAGTTGTTATGTAGTAGGCTGGGAGGAGAAGTTTGGATTATATTTAGCCATTGAGCTCAGAGTATGTGACTGGTTTTGCATCAATTAATCAAGCACATTTCACAGGATCCTGGTCTATTACTATTGGTGATGTTTTCTAACACTGTTTATTACATTTTCATGCTATTTCATTTTCTGTTGGCTTGCATCAGAAATATGGCATAGGATTTACCCTTGTTAGGTACCTTATGTCTCTGCTCTCCTTTCCTTAATGTTTTCTGATGTATGTGTTATCTAAGAGTAAATTCAGCTAATTTAACCAGTGTAGTGGTTCCATATGCTGCTAGCTGATGTACGAATTAGAGGTTTGCTGCTTGGATATTCTTGCTGGTGTCAAAGCATTGAAGGTTCAAATTCCTTCTCTGATCTATAGACCCTGGCTCTGTTAAACTTATCTCTATTTTCCCTTGGAGCATGCTAAAGCTGACCTGGAGTTAAATGACCTCTGGTCCGATCTGTAAGCTGCCCCTTTTTCCCTCCATTGAAAGTTGCCTCTGAGTATGTCCAAGCAGGTCTGGAGTTAAATGACCTCTGACCTTATCTATAGACAGAAATTGGGTTGTTTTCCTTCTTTCACTTTCAATCCTTAATGTTCCATCCCACCATCTATCTAAATATCCTTTAGTGTAGATGAATTTCCCTCTGAAAGCCTTGGCTAGTTTTTGCAAGTAATTCTCCTTTCATGACTCCATAGCCCAATGGATGGCACATTCCTCACCTACCCTTTTCTGCTGAAACATCCTGTTGCTTTGTTCTTTTTCCTTCCATTACTTTCTCAGTCTGTGATCTCATGACCAACCCAGCAACCAACCAACCAAATCATTTTAAACCCCCTCTGTGCTTCATACCTAGCCTAATATCTCATTTTGAGCTTACAACGATATATCATTATTTGTTCTATGGAGAGATCCCTCTCCGGGTCCAGGAGGGCTAGATCCTAGGGCCCCAAAGCAGTTCTGATGTTGTCTCATATTTTGGTCTTGCCAATCTGGCCAAAACATGGGAACCCCAACATAATGGCAACTCCACTGGGGAATTGAGTTCATTTCACTTTAAACATTCTTAGGCACTCAAAGACCCAAGATCTCTGGTTAGATTGGAATTCTATTGCTGATGGTGGACAGCATCCTACTTCAACATTCATATACATCCACCTGGCGACTCGACACTCCATAACTCTCAAAGACTCCACTGGAGGAAGAACCTAAAATATGGCCAGACCTCATAGAAGGATAGAACACATGGGTTGGATTTGCTTTAAATAATTAATTGTCCTTGTCTACCACTATGTTTTGTCCTACTTTAAGCCTAATCAGGTGTACAAATATGAGACCCACAATGAATGTGGGAAAGATCTCAAGTCTCAGACTTTAGACCATGAGAAGACCTGTACTTCTGTGAAAGACCTGGTGGAACAAAAGCCTCATGTAGTATCCCCCACTCCTAAAGAAACGGCAAGCAGTCATGAGCCTCCCGTTGCACTACCCACACCCACAAAGGTCATAGAAAGATACAAGCCTCTGGTTTTACCTCTTCTCTTCCAACCCCTTCCTGCAAAACTTATAAACCAGCTGCCTCTTTTCGATGGAGAAAATAAAAGGACCACTATTGAAGAACATGTTCAAAACCTTGAGGATTTACTTGAACTGTATGAAATAGAAGAAGATGATGTGTGCATCAGAATGTTTGCCTTATCATTACAAGGAAATGTTAAGAGTTGG